>OX438783.1:10156360-11356360 GCA_949316455.1 Acleris holmiana
GTGCGTATCAATCTGACCTTTGTTATTTTAATAAATGTAATTTTTTCTTTGGTCTATGTATTAGCATTGTTTAATTTTCTGAACTTCATGTTGCACTTTAATATAACTACCTATAAATAATATTTATTTAATCGTGTGGCAATAAGGAACATACAAAAAATAAAGAGCAACTAAATTAATATTGAACACCCAATTTATTTTAAACATAAGTATGAATTGTAGGATTTTATAATACAAGATTAAAACCCGGCTTTGCTCGGGTAAAATGTAGATTCTTAATAATATATTCCACATTTTTTTATAAAATGTACCTAGATGATACTTCTGTAATTATCGGTTTTCAACGAATAACGTTTTGGCTAGGCATTCATTCATGTACCGTATATATTTTGTTGTACATTCATTATGGCACTCAGTTTATTAAACTGAACAACTTTTGTTTTGTTTAATTTTCTCAACATATAGGCATCAGTGGTATTAAAGGTAATAAAGGCCCTGTTTCCTAAAGATCAATGACCTTCTATACACGAGGACGGCATAATTGTGCTTAATGGTGGTTTAAGCACACTTCTTACATTAGTCGTCTATTGATTGCAAAGCCGTAAGGATGCCGAAGAAAAAGTGCCGAAATTATACCGTAACGGCAAAAGAAAGATTGTGTTAGTTACCGCCATTAAGTAAATTATATTTATGAAAAAAACACGCGAAAAACTGTAAATAATGTATTAAAACCAATTAATTAATCTATATTTATAAATGAATCCCTAGTTCCCTTGGTCACGGCATCATGCATGAAAGGCTGGACCGATTTCACTAATTCTTTTTTGTTTTGTTCGTTATCGTCAGGAAAAGGTTCTTATGAAAGAAAAAAATGAAAAATCCACCGGGAAAATCAAAAATTTGCAGCGGGGCGAAGCCACTGACGGGTAGCCAGTTTTTAATAAATGTCATTAATGATTGACAGGTATTTAATTATGAAGTACCTATTCCATATCTTTCTCTCACGCGCGTTAGCGGGAAACGGCCGAAAGGACGTGACAAGGAAATAGTCAGAAAAGAAAACAATGGAATAGCTCTTTTTAGTGTTCCGTCGCCAAATGGCAAAATTGGAACCCTTATTATAATAGCTGTGTTTTAGCTTTCCGGCACACGAGCTTTCGAGAGAGAAATGGCGCAAATTAGTAGCAAGAGAAAGGTCCAAAGTATTTGAGAAACTAAATAATTTAAGCGTTTCAGATCATTTTGTAGGGTTCCGTAGTCAAACTAGGAACCCTTATAGTTTCGCCATGTCCGTCCGTCCGTCCGTCCGTCCGCAGCCTAGCGCAAAGACTATTAGTACTAAAAAGCTGTAATTTGGCATGAATATGCATATTAGTTACGTTAACAAAGTGGTACAATAAAAAGTATAAAAATATTTTTTTTAAGGTACCTCCCCTACATGTACGTGGGGATGCATTTTTTTTTTCGTCTGCCCTATAGTGTCGGATATTGTTGGATAGGTCTTTCAAAAATATTATGGGTTTGTAAAAACAGTTTTTCGATGAAGTAATCCGTTTATGAAATATTATATATAATATTAAATATTATATATAATATAAATATATATAATATATTATTATATTTATTATTATATTTAATATTATTATATTATATTTTTATTATTTTAGTTTTGTTTTTGTTTATTTATATTTTTTTTAGTTTATTAGTTTATATTATTATTAGTCTATGATTTAAATGTACTGTTCCATGTTCTGTTTTTATTTTTTATTTTTGGTGTTCAATAAAGAGTATTTGTATTGTATTGTATTGTAAGCTTTAAAGCGCTAATTTTTGTGAGACGTTCCACCCGCTACAGCCAAAACTACAAATACTAAAAATCAGAAAAAAAACTTAAATGAAAGAGCATATAACCAATTTTAAAGGAAAACTATCACGGCTAAGTAGACATCATTGGTTCTTGAGATACAGGCGATTAAAGTGTTTATACCTACTAAAATCATCTAAGACGGCACCAATTGACTTTAAATAGAAAATTAGTTATTACCTAGTTGATTTTTATGTTTGTAGTACTTAACGGCTTCGGAACCCTACACTGAGCATGGTCCGACATGCTCTTGCCCGGTTTTTATTATCTAATGTAAAGGGAGATTAGTATTTAAAAAAGACAGATGTTGTTGGTTTAGTATTTAGATATGTACGAACCCGTCTCATTAAAGTTAGCCGGACAAGTCTCATTAAAATATCAACATATTTACCCAAATTGACGCACACACAAAATACCAGTAAAGTCATATTTGTTTTCTGCCCAAACCAATCATACGCAGACGTGTTGACGTCCGTCTACACTAAGGAAGACTGCCTCAAAGACAAGGTTACTCATACATAAAAACGAAATCGACCGTGGCAGACGGACATTGAGTGAACTTATGAGGGTTCCGTTCTTCCTCTTGAGGTTGGGAGCCCTAAAATTATCAGCACGTTTCTACTCCACTGCTACCTTGTTCCAGTCAGTTTCTAAAATCAATATAAGTACGTAACTTCAACTGCGTAATTGTTATACATGTCTGATTAATGACAGACGACATTTTAAAGGAAGGCAAGTCAAAGCTTCATATGGTGAAATAAGATGACTGTATATCATAGTTTCGACTACGTACTCTCGGAATATCATACTATCGAATGTTCGAATGCTCGACTGTTACTGGATCGAATATACGATGGGTCGAAAAACTTAGGAACAATAAATCGTCAAATCGAAATTGATGTTTCGTTTGTTATCGCACAGAAGATCTCAGAGCCGAATGTTCATTGGCTCGACTGTTACTGGATCGAATATTCGATGGGTCGAAAAACTTAGGAACAATAAATCGTAAGTTCATATTTTATTAAGTTTATTAATAAAATATGAACTCATTATTACAAAGTGCCAGTACTTGAAATAAAGAGTTATCATTATCATATTGCAAGAAGGATAGTAAGAAGCGTTATTCACCTTATTAGTAATAAAACGGACGAATTTTCAATAGATATCAGACATAAATACATCTTGAAAAAAGAGTCAACGAACGTGGATCCTGCAGGTGATCGACTCAGTCTAGATGTGACCACTGAAAATTCGATACACCGCTGATCGAAACCATACAATTCTAGATTACGTTTTGTCGATTGTAACTATTTCGGCCACAAGTATTTCGATATAGCGAATATTCGATCCAATAGCAGTCGAGCATTCGAACATTCGATAGTATGATATTCCGAGAGTACGTAGTCGAAACTATGGTATACAGTCAAATAAGATGCAGTAGCATGTTTGGATTATTTTGTTGTATGATGTGATTCGTCTATATATGTATGTACATAGAATGTGTGTAATTATGAATCTTTCTAAATTAACAGTCATCATAACAGAAATTCAGCGACGTATATCAATTAAATAGGATTGATTTTACGAAACAAATAAAACACACTTGGTCAAGTTATTTTTTTATTGACACAATATTGAGAGCAATTCTTAAATATAGTTATAAATAATACGTTAGTTTTAAATTAAACTGCTTTGTACGTCACGCTGGCTTTGAGGTCATCGCCGTCTAACCAGAGGTACTGAAAAAAGAAACAAAATCGTTAATGAATATGAAAATTATTGTTATTTCTTATTATTATATACAGTCTTGTCTGTGGTGTGAATACTAAGATACGTAACTTTTTTTATGTTAATGAGAAGGCACGTTAGCACTCAGATCACCTGATGGTAAGTGGAATAGACATTTGGATTCTCAAGACTATAATTCTAAGACCTCAAATGCATTGCCAATCCCAAGGACTTTCTTTACCTATTTATTGTCATGATATTTTGACTATTGATAAACTGTTAAACTTTTGTCAATCGTTCCACTTCTATCAATAGCCTAGTCTCAAACAATCAGTTGGTAGGTACGTGCTTTATTTATTATCATATAGAGCAGAGACATTCCATAACTATAACCCTTGCGAATGCCCATAGGATACACAACTAACTAATGTTACTCCAAGGCCATTAGGTTTAACCTATCTGGCCTCGATATCACAGTGTTGACATTATTAAGAACTTATAAGAGCTCTTAGTATCAACGAATTAGAAGCACGTAATTATAAGCAGTATTTTCTGCCCCGTGCCTTAAAAAAAGTGTTTGATAGGTGAAAGGCAGTAGAAACGTAGGCCTAGCAGAGTAGTAAATAATTTACATAGATTAAAGCCCGTAATTTAGCCCGTGTGGTTGCCGGGTTAGAATAGTGCCACTCCATGTCTTCCCGTGGGTGTCCGAAAGAGGCGACTCAGGGAATAAGGGCTTGTAGTATTGTTAGGCGATGGGCTTGCAACCTGTCACTAATACACTAGTAAACTTCTTGGCCTGATTGTGCAAAATGTGGTTACAGAATTATCAACAAGTCTTTTTAGAGTTGTTGGTATTTCTGTAGCTCTGCCTACCCCACTCTGGGAATAAAGGCGTGATGTTATTATGTATGTATGTATGTATGTATGTATGATGATGATGGCTTAGTAAAAACCAGACGGACAGTGTAGGTAAGTAGGCTTATTTTGCATATTAGGTACCTACTGGATCGAATATGGTTAACGTGAAGTCCATTATTACATATTCCACGTAAATAAGTTCATCAGCACTTTGTCTGAATGATCTTTATAACGACCAAATCTGTGGGGCTAGAAAATTGCAATCGAATACAATAAACGCAATCGCTATCCGACTCGCTAGCGCAAGTGACAGTGAAAACATGACCGATTTACGACGTGACTATCTCGATAACTTACGTCAATTCATCCATTTTTCTATCGATACATAAACGGTAATGATCATTAATGTGTATGGTACTGTCAGGCGGATAAGAAGTCAATCCTGACTCGTTGCATTTAACTTATTTGTTGACTATGAAGCAATAGTACGAGTAATAACAGTATTAAATAAATAAATAAATAAATAATCACAGGACAATGTCACACAAATTGACCTAGTCCCAAACTAAGCTCTAGGCTTGTACTATGGGTACTAGACAACGATAAACTTACTTATATAGAGAAATATATACTTAAATACATAGAAAACATCCAAGACTCAGGAACAAATACTCGTGCTCATCACACAAATATCTGCCCTTACCGGGATTTGAACCCAGGACCCCTAGCTATTAACATTGTCAATATTCCGAAACTTCATGTTTATGCAATGACTCAGGATAATCAGGTTCTACTGTAGATTTGGATACGCGTGCGAGAACAATTAGAAAGTGAAACATAACGGATTAAAGATCTTCTTTAAATTCTGCGACTTATTAAAAATAACTGTGTTAGCTAATACAAATACCTTTCGAAATACCTTTCAACAAACGTCTCATTACACAGAATTTTCATTTCATCTCTCGCCATTTGTCGCCGGATAAGTTTTTTTTTAATATTTAGTCACAAGTCTAACCTAACCTAACCTACATAATTCATGTAGATATAGATAGATAGCCTAAAAACATCATGGCTTTATCAGGAAATAGCGTTCGATGAAATGATGGATCACCAATTGAACTATCTTCTTACCAGATTCATCGTGTCGCCATTAAACTCTCTGTTCATGTGCAGAATCTTGCCATCAGGGAAAGTCATGACAGACTTCAGGATCTCAGCTTCCAAATTGAACTTCACTTTGGTGTCAATGCCGTCGGGGGTCTTAAATTCCCTCTCTTCTCCAAGTGTGATCTTCTGGCTGAGGACTTCCGCATCACCCAGTGACACGACGTATTGGAGGGTACCATCACCGTTGTCCTGGAACGATGAGAGGGATTCCGACTGCCTCAACAGTTGTCTAGTCTTCTCCGGCACCTCTGGAATTTGATGAAGCAGAAATTATTTAATGTAAACTAGACTGAAAAGTTTTGAGGTTTGGGTTATTGTCGGACATTTTTGCTTATACCTCGTTTCATCAAGGTCTGAATGAAGGAGGAGGAGGGCGGTAATCTTCAACAAGTGCTATCTCATACTGCTCTGAGTATCATGTAATTATTTTTCAAATTCTGAAGTGTTCTTGCACTTAAAAATTACATTTACCAAGTCGCGATAATATTAAACAAATTAATCAATGCCTGCCTGCTATCTTATTATCGATTGTTAATAGGTTAATTAGGTGTAATTATTATGAACCTAAGACTAAGTTCATTAGTGACGTTCATAAGATAATCATTATATTTTTATCAGGCGGTCGATTGGAGTCCACTGTCGTGCATAGGCCTTCCTCAAGGACTGATATTTTTATAATGTCATTTGAAATGCAAAAAGCGGTAATTTAAATGTCAATAAAAAACAATTCCCGTGCGGTTGACGGATTAAAATAGTGGCACTCCATGTCTTCCCGTGGATGTTGTAAGAGGCGACTAAGGGAATAAGAGCTTGTAGTACTGTTAGGCTATGGACTATAACCTGTCACTATACACTGGTAAACATCTTAGCCGATTGTGCAAAATGTGGTTACAGATTTTTTCTTTTCTTCAGACATTCTTCCAAGAAGAAACCAAGACAATTTGACAGTTTCTAGGGTTACTGATCAATACTCAATGGGACGCGAGGGGGAAAACATATATTTTTTAAATTAAATTTCTAAAATACGAAATCCTGACAGGCCTTCTCCAAGGGCCTCCACGTCAGTCGGTTTTGTGCAAATTGTATACATCGGCTTCCCGCGACCTTGGCGGGTACCTATCCATTTATGTAGTTGTGATCAAAGTTTCTTTGTACCCTGTTACCATGGTGACGTGTCATGGGTCACACTTAACCTTATAACTATGATTTTGTGGCAAAACAAACCAATTTTATGATGGGTTTTCTTTCAAGCGTATTTAGTACTTATACTGTACCTGTACTGTCGATTACAAAGTGATGTATCCACGTTTTCACCTTATTGCATTGTAATAAGTTGAAAAGTGGAGACATCTCTTTGTAGTCGACTGCACATAAAACCGTCATTCTGGCTTACTGGACTGAATAAAAACAACAAAAAAAATATCCACAAATTTGCAGGCACGATTCCCACGTGAGAGTTATGGTGAGACCCTGAACCGGCTTCTCCCCCTTTAAGATGGCCAGCAACCCTGTTAAATCCTACCCCCTTCAATACAAGATTATACCTACCACTTACCGAGTTTGTCCATTAGCTCCAGAACATTCTCAAAATTGATCTTCTTGAACTTCTTTCCGTAGAACGCCATTTTGATTTATTTATACAATCACTACAATGATCGATAAACTGAAAATGTAAGTCTTTATACATTAGTTTAATCTAGGTGATAGCTTATCGGATCTAATGTACCTACCTACGGTTGTAAGGTGTTATTCTATAAGTCATCGGATTTCTGCAAAAAAGAAATGAATGTTTTTAACTGCAGGGGTTCGTCATAGTAGGTACTACGAGTACCTTGCTTACTTATTGTGGACCCGCGTGGGTACAGGTCAATGCTGCCTACAAATCAGCCCCTGTTCCATGTATCCCTACCGCCTTATCCCCCCTGATAGAGATATGTGGAATATTTTTCCTTTCTTCACCACCGGTAGGGATAGTTGGAAATAATATGTCCACTTATCCCTCCTTACCCCCATTGGTAGGGATAGATGGGATTTCCTCCACCTTTCTCTACTACCGTACCCCTTAGTAGGGAAAATTGGAATTTCTTCCACGCTTCTCTACTACCGTACCCCTTAGTAGGGACAATTGGAATTTCTTCCATCCTTCTCTACTACCGTATCCCTTAGTAGGGAAAATTGGAATATCTTCCACCCTTCTCTACTACCGTACCCCTTAGTAGGGACAATTGGAATTTCTTCCACCCTTCTCTACTACCGTATCCCTTAGTAGGGAAAATTGGAATTTCTTCCACCCTTCTCTACTACCGTATCCCTTAGTAGGGATAGTTGGATTTTCGTCCACTCATCCCTACTAGCTAGGTTATTGGTGGGGATGCATTTTTTTTTTTCTATATATCCGGGCTATTATAAGATCTTTTATCATTATTAATGCATAAATTGACTTAACAAACACCTATAGTACTTTCAAGTGTTGATTGTCATAGAAAGTGCTGGCCAGTGATAAATAAACGAGCACCTCTTCTGAAAACAGACAAGTATAATATAATTGATTGAATACGTGTCATACGTTACGATTGCTTAAAAGAATTTGTATTTAAAGACCTAAGTTCTTTTAAAATGACAAAGGAAATAATAATACTAAAAAGGGGTCGGGGAGAGGTATTACTTTGCGATGGTTATCAATATCATCGTAAGAAATTGTACAAAAACGCAGAATACTGGAAGTGTGCGAAGACTAAAAGTACAAAATGTGTCGGATCGGTAACAATCAAAGTAAGTTTTTACGGACTTCGCATTATCTTCAGATCCGTTATGTTTTTAACCCCCGACGCAAAAAGAGGGGTGTTATAAGTTTGACGTGTAAGTGTGTGTGTGTGTGTGTGAGTGTGTTTGTGTGTATGGGTGTCTCTCTGTGGCACCGTAGTTCTTAAACGGATGAACATATTTGGATGCGTTTTTTTTTGTTTTACAAAGTAAATACTATTCATGTCTTTAAAGAGGCGTTGCTAGCTGTAGCCGTATTGTTAACTTGGAGAACTTTAAAAAGCGTGAAATAAAAAATTAAATTAAAAATTTAAAAAACCCTTGTCTCAAAACAGTCTGTAAATAAACCTCTAAAAAGTAAAAAAATAAGTATTAGCCCTATAAGTTTAATTATAAGTAGGTATTCATATTTTAATCCAAGCCTCGTCGCGTATAAATCGTTGTCTTTTTTTTTAATTATAGGTAGGTAGTAATTTTTGATACTAGTGTTGACACGTCGGGGGACTGCTAAGTAAATAAAATAATAATAATTAAACTTATAGGGCTAATACTTATTTTTTAACTTTTTGGATTTTTATTTACAGAATTGAGTCGGGGGTTTTTTAATTTTTTTTTTTTCTATATTTCTATAATTTATCTGTTTGTCTGAACAGGTCAATTTTACACTTCTTTTAATACATACTAAAGCAACATTAATCTTTTTATTTTATTGTAGGACCGGACTATTTTAAAAGAGGTGGCTCATTCATCAACTTGTATTAAAGACGTAGCTAAGAATGAAATTGACATACGCCTAAATAGTTGTAGAACAGAAATTGCTGCAAATCTCGAGGTTCCGGTTCCAGCAATATTTGAAAATATCGTCGCAGGGATAGAAAATGACGGGTTAGACATGGTAGGCAATATTCCTCAATTCCAAAATGTTAAATCAGCAATGTATAACCATAGGAATAAAGCTGCAGGAACAAGTAAAATGTTTTTCGACAACTTGAATGAATTAGAAATACCATCTGCATATCAGGAATTCCTGATTGCTGATTATCATCACAATAGCGTACGAATAATTTGGGAGTGAGTGGGCGAAACATTTGTTGGCTGAGGGTAAACATTTCTTTCTAGACGGAACTTTCAAAATCTGCCCTAAACCGTTTACCCAACTGGTAACAATGCATTGTGATCTTGGAAGTTCAATGGAATCAACTGTGATAATTCCAACGGTATATGCACTACTTCTAGATAAAAAAACAGAAACATATAAAACCATGTTTGAACTACTTAAATGTGCAATTCCACAATGGAATCCTTCGTCCATAATGGCAGATTTTGAAGAGGCTATTGCTAAGGCTATGCGTTACGTATTTCCGTATGTTAAAAAAGAGGGATGCTATTATCATTTTACGAAAGCCATATGGAAAAAGGGCAGACAGCTAAAATTAACGAAAACTAAAGAGATGAGACGAATAATATCATTAACAGCAGGATTACCTTTACTGCCCTTTCACAAAATCAGGGGAGGGTGGTCGTATATTGAATCCCAAATAAGGAGCGAACTGGAAATGAAAGAATTCCAAACTTATATTAAAAAATATTGGCTCAGGAATGATGATTTCATCGCACAGTGGTGCGTTTTCAGAAATAAGCATAGAACCAACAACTACGCTGAAGCGTGGCATTTTAAAATAAATGACAAGAGTAACAGAAAAATAAGTTTGTACGCCATTTTGAAAAAACTATACAAAAATTCTGTTGTTAATAAAAATATGTACATAGCAATATCCCAAAAAAATAAGGCACCTAAAAAAAGAGGAATACAATACATACATAGAGATCAATTCATTGAGAATGCTCAAAACCAATTGGTGACAGGAAAAATAACAGTGGGCCATTTCCTAGATATGTTAAGATAAATAAGTGTAGCTAATTGTTGTTAGTTTTCTGTTTATTTAGTGAATTAAAAAAAGTGATTGGTTTTATTTCTGTTATTTTATTTAAAACCGTTCTTTAAGACCGTAAGTTGATGTGAATGATTGCAAAAATCCACATGTCCCTACCATGGGACAAGCAAGTATAGATGGTTGGAAAAAAATCCACATATCCCTACCAGAGAGCCAGTTAGTATGGATGGTTGGAAAAAAATCCACATGTCCCTACCATGGGACAAGCAAGTATAGATGGTTGGAAAAAAATCCACATATCCCTACCAGAGAGCCAGTTAGTATGGATGGTTGGAAAAAAATCCTTATGTCCCTACCATGGGACAAGCAAGTATAGATGGTTGGAAAAAAATCCACATATCCCTACCAGAGAGCCAGTTAGTATGGATGGTTGGAAAAAAATCCACATGTCCCTACCATGGGGCAAGCAAGTATAGATGGTTGGAAAAAAATCCACATATCCCTACCAGAGAGCCAGTTAGTATGGATGGTTGGAAAAAAATCCACATGTCCCTACCATGGGGCAAGCAAGTATAGATGGTTGGAAAAAAATCCACATGTCCCTACCAGAGAGCCAGTTAGTATGGATGGTTGGAAAAAAATCCACATGTCCCTACCAGGGGGCAAGTTAGTATGGATGGTTGGAAAAAAACCCACATGTCCCTACCAAGGGGCAAGCTAGTATGGATGGGTGGAAAAAAATCCACATGTCCCTACCAAGGGGCAAGCTAGTATGGATGGGTGGAAAAGAATCCACATGTCTTTACCGCAATGATTTTTAGTAGGGATATGTGGAATAATATCCATACCGGTGGCGAAGAAAGGAAAAATATTCCACATATCTCTATCAGGGGGGATAAGGCGGTAGGGATACATGGAACAGGGGCAAATCAGGAAATAGAGAGAGGCCAAAATAATATTTTAAAAAACTTTGTTAGTGTGTGGGGGAAGTGAGAAGTTAAACTCCTCAACATTACAAAAATAGTGTACCTATGAATCATGCATGAGATACACTTTTATCTATCGTTCGTAGTTTCGATGGAACTGTGTCATGTGAACCGCTTCACACCAATTGTACTAAACAGTATGGTTGAGACATCAAATAAGATTTTTCGGTTTAATTTTAAACCATTTTATTATTAAATCTAGCAGCAGAAGTAGTATCAAAGTTAATAAACAGCTTATCATGCTGAGTAACAATTTATTTACTAATACTTACGAGTAGGTATGCTACAAGTAACTGCTACTCATGTTGACTATGCAATTTATGCATTATTTTTACGGTTTCTTAAGAGGATTGTGAAGCGATGCCTAAATCGCGTAGCTGTCAAAATTAATCCATACAATTGTAGGTCCGGGCGATAACGTTTCTCACCCGCTAAATCTAATCCGATTTCCACGATTTCTGAATATGTTGTAGATGTTATGTGAAAAGGTCTGTACGTTTCCGCTTTTGATTTTTATTTTATTTTCAATCGAATAATCATTTTATTGGAAAGGAAAACGTACAGACATAGTTTTTTCATAATATCTATAACATATTCAAAATCGTAAAAATTTGACAACGTGTAAGGGGAGAAAAACGTTATGGCATTTTGTATGGTTTTTTTATGCTTCGCAGTCCTCTTAAGAAACACGTCGTTACGGAGTTTACAGAACAACCTAACTTGACTATAGTTGGGTCAACCTAGGATAATTTTTGTGACAGTTCAGCCACAAATGATGTGACACCCATTTAAGAATCTAAAGGGATGGCTTTATGTCCTTCCGCACGAAAAACGTGACATGGAGATAGTTTGGCATCAAATTACTTAAAAAACAACATTTATTAAAAATTGTTTACCAGAATTAAGAAGTTTCAAGTATTGAAAACAATCGTTAAAGATCGTACGGTTTCGAAGATACAACCGAAAATATGTGAAAAAAGTGTCATGTTTGAAAAATAAAACTATCGAGGATTTTGTTCCTAATTGTATTTTCACGTTTAACAGTGTCTAGGAAATATGACCAAGCGTGATGTATCCAAAGAAAAGACGCGTCGTAGAGGCGTTATGATTATTGGGATCCAGATCACAAAAGTGGTGGAAGGACCCTGTGCAGGGTCCGTCCGGATCGCTACCACGATCTTATCCATTAACCACCCGCCAAGCAACAGTGTTCGAATTGTTGTTCCGGTGTGGGGACAAGGCAACCGGTGAAATTACTAGCATAGAGGCATTTCTTCTGAGTCCTCAGGGTTGGCAACGCATTTGAGGTCTTAGGATTATAGTCTTGACAATTCAAATGTCTATGGGTCTCAGATTCCACTTACCATCAGGTGGCCTGAGTGCTCGTGTGACTTCTCTTTAACATAAAAAAAACAAATCCCACTTTATGATATTATCACTCATTGAATGCAAAACGGACACATTCCAAAATCATTTGTTTTTTTGCATTGAAAATTTTATACCAACAGCATACATATATTCGTAATTTTAAATGCAACACTAACTGATCTTGAAATGTGGTCGTTTTGGATTCAATGAAAGTTATGTGGCCTCCTAAGCGAACAATAAAATTGTCCTCGCGTGCGATATCCATGGACGTATCTCTAAGAGCTAGAGGACCTAGCCACGATGCAAGATATGATGCAACACGTGACTTTTCATATCACGTGATCTACTAGTGACGCGATTGGTTTAAAACAATATGAATAGAAACGCTAAATAGTTAGGGAACGCATTTTGGCTACAGCCTCTGTTTCACCATCGACAAGTAAATTAATCTTTTAAATAAAGATAGCCCTCACTTTGTCTATTTTCAAGTGTAAAAAAGGGGTGTCTATCATGTCATCGAAACACCTTTCATCGAATGTATCGTTTAATCGAATTTCATTTAATCGAACGCTATTTTCTGCTGAAACCGTAATGTTTTCAGGGTATTTTAAACATCTAACCTAACCTATCCAACGTAATTAATGTTTAAGATACCCTGAAAACATTATGGTTTCAGCAGAAAATATCGTTGGATGAATTGATACATTCGATGAAGTGATGAGTTACAGTAAGAAAGGGAAAGGGCTACATTTATTTGACAGATATGCTTTACTTGGAGATTGTGAAACAGGCGGTAAAACTAGTAAGTCCATGGCGACTGTCTATAAATTATTCGACATTTATTGACTTTAACAGAAGTGAAATGGTCTTCCGGTAACCTTCGGGAAGGGAAGATGGCCGATTGAAAAATGACCGGTTTTTGCCTTTGATTTATTCTGTTTCCTGTTTTACTCTACTCACTTGACATTGGCGAAATCACTGCGGAATTTCGCGGTAGACCGCCATTAATAAAAAATAAGAAAAAGAAGATCAGACCTAGGATTCTATACGGTAATAACGATATCGTCTTTGACGTGTTTCCGTATTGTCAACGTTTTGATAACTCTTATCGACGGTTCTGTGACTCAACCTCGTATAATTAATTATGTCCAGTACAAACTAACACTCACTAAGTATGTACTCGCGTACTTAGTGAGTATCAGTTTATACTGGACAATATTCTATACATATACGAGGTTGAGTCACAGAACCGTCGTTATGTCATTTACAATAATGCCGACCGAGTCATAAACGTCAAACGCGATATCATTATAACGAATAGAGACCCAGAAGTGAAATTATTTTTAGGGTTCCGTATTCAAACTAGGAACCCTTATAGTTTTTCCATGTCCGTTCGTCCGTCCGTCCGTCCGCACCCTAGCGCAGAGACTCTTAGTGCTAGAAAACTGTAATTTGGCATGAATATGCATGTTAGTCACGTCAACAAAGTGGTACAACAAAATGTAAAAAAAAAAAAATTAGCGTATCTCCCGTACGCATAACGTGGGGATGTAAATTTTTTTCTCGTCTACCCTATAGTGCGGGGTATCGTTGGATAGGTCTTTCAGAAATATTATGAGTTGGTCGATACAATTTTTCGATTAAGTTATCCGTTTATGAAATATTAAGCTTTGAAGCGCAAATTTTTGTTAAACTCAAGTGTCCCCCAAACAAAGTAGATAATCGTGAAAACCATAAGGGTAATTTCGATTTTGATAAGATAAAAAAACAAGTATTGTTTCAATTATTTATAAATGGAATTAAATAAATACTAAATTGATTTTTCGGTTTGTTTATAGGGCATCGTAGTAAACCGTGGCTTTTGTGCTGCTGCCGTCGATGTACAGTTCCTGAAATGAAATATATCGTTTTATCTACAAATTATTATAACCATTAGTTAAAACTATAATGTGTTTTTAGGGATCCGTACCCAAAGGATACTACGCGGGACCCTATTAAACCTTCGATGTTTGTATTAGGGAATGCAAATAACCGGTTAATCACCGGATTTAGTATGCAAATGTCGGTTAATAACCGGTTTTAACCGGTTATTTGCATTCCCTAGTTTGTATGCCCTAACTATACGAGTAATTCAGCAAATGCACTGAGTAGGTACCAAAAACTTTCCATACTAAAAACGCCTCCACCACGCCATGGGCACGCAGTGCGTTTACGACTTCAAGAGTTGTATCTTTTGAACCGTAGCTGGCATAGAATATGTGTCAGTCATAACCACGGATTCCAAAACTAATAGTACTATTCCTAGTTCTATCATTGTCATAAGCAATATTTAAAAAAAATGCCTGATAAGGAACCGTTTTTCACCAATCAATACATTAGATTAGACCAAACATTATGCCTCTCGATGTAGACCCCAATTTAGTGCAATATTTAAAAAAAATCTGACTGTTGAGTTTCTTGTGGCGCTTCTTCTCAGCAGTGGTCTTTTTGCCAGTAGAGTTTTGACGTGTAAAAGTGCCCGTGCGACCTACTGAATAAACAACTTTTATCTTTTAATCTTTAATGAAAAAATGAATCTGTTTTATTTCTTGGATTTTGTACAGTCGAAACATAACCTCCTGAGGCCCACGTCAAATTTTACTAGTTCAAAAAAGAACCTTGTGTAAGTCAACTAAAGTCTAAAGTCACTTTGACAAATGTCCTAAATTTAGGCCGTTGGGTCTTACGAGGATAATTCAACCGTCTTTGGCATGATGATAATATAGTGTGAGTAGGGCGGTACGTAATCCAACTCGCACTTGACCGGATATTAGGGTACGGTACCCAAATGGTAAAAACTCTATTACTAAGACTCCACTGTCCGTCTGTCTGTCTGTCTGTAAACCCATGATGAACCGTGATAGCTACACAGTTTAAAATATCACAGACACAATAAAATATATATTTAAGATGGGCTCCCATACAATAAACGTGTTTTTTTTGCTCGATCTTAATAATGGCAACAGTACACGCTTGAAATATTCACAGAATATTTAGTATTCAAATAAAAAAAAAAAAATAAGGGGCCTCTTGTATGAACAACAAACGTGTTCTTTTGCCGTTTTTGCAAGATTGGTTACAGAGAGACACCGGGACGGAATCCTCCGTGCGCGAGTCCGACACGCACTTGGCCAGTTTTATTTATTCCAGACGACGCTTACCAATTTCAACCCGCTTGCATTAAAGTGCCTGTCCAGATGCACGGTAGTGCCTTTCGGGAACTTGATGTAAGACTTCAGAACATCTCCTTGCAGAGAGAAGAACACTTTGGTGTCCAAGCCATCAGGGGTTTTGTAGTCGACTTCCTTCTCCAATTGGAGGATCTGGTTGAGGACGGTGTTGTCCCCAACCTTGACTACGTAGGAGAGAGTTCCGTCAGCGTTCTTGGTGAAGGTAGTGACTGATTCCTTTTGGCGGAGGAGACCCATGATCTGGTCGGAGAGTTCTGGAATTTAGAAAATAGTGCTTAGTTGATCAGCTATTGCTGTTCACTGCTCAGTTTTTATACATATTAGGTACCTACCTAGATGGGTTTGCTTGCGACCATGTAGTGAGACTAAATAGTCTGGACAAAGTCGATGATGCCGCGAGCTTATTAAGACCTATTCATCCTACTTGGACGAAAGCTTCCCCAAGTGAGCGTAAAAGAACGCCGAACGAAATGGAGCCGTTGTTTAGGGTTCTATTACAAAAAGATGAACCTATCATAGAATTTTTTGTGTTAATGATGATCATAAAGTGTATTATAATGCACACGTTTTAAATTAACTAGAACCTTTAGAACCCTTGTCGCTTCAAAGTGATCGCACTATTATCTATTCGGTATTATCCAAGAGATACAATCCAATAGTCCGAATGTCATATCATATTATTATCATTATGATTCATCGAGTCTTGACTAAAGCACGTGGAGCTAACCCTTATTCTTCTGATGAAACCACAAGAGAAAATTGCCTTTTACCAAAAAATTGTTCTCGTGTTTATACTCGTATTAGTATGAATACTTAACTCGAAAAGAAAACTTTACAGTAATGAGAACCATTGATTATAGTTAAATAGTTATTTAAAAGGTATTTACAGAGACTTTGGCGAATAGGCCAAACTTCCATAAAGGCCTCTAGCAGATAAAGCACTTCCCAGATAGAGAGACTACCACACGAGATCACAATAATTGTAATTCTTTCATATATTTTTTAAACAACTTGACTTTTACTGAACAGTTTAAACTACCAGATAAAATAACGACTTGAAGGGTTACTTCATTTCATGTAGATGCTAAAGAAACACGTAAACCATCTGGTGATAAGTACACCTTGAGGCCCATATACTTTTGCAATCTTGAAAATGGCAAACCCAAACTGTAATCAATTAAGTAATTGTTCATGATTGCCCTGAGAACGAAGATGGAATGCTTCTATGTATGCGCTTCGCTCAAGAACGAAACAATACGATCACTACTGCTTAGCGGCAATTTAAAAGGTGGTAGGTAATGATGGTAGCGATCCATAAGGTGGACCAGCACAGGATCCTCGCAGCACTAAACCCAGCGTAAGGTTTACCTTACGTACGTTTTAACGTAACAGGTATATTAAAAGGTATACATGTGAGTTCATTTAATACAGGTTTTTGCTTTGAAATAAGGACTATATTTAAAGGGAAAAGAGCCATACAGTCATAGGTGACATTAGATTTGTTCTTTCCATTCGTCGCAGTTATCGAGAAATGACCTACCGATAAACTCAGTTTCAATTGTTCGGTATAACTTGGGGCTGATTATTGCCATGTTTATTGTGTTACTAAACGTGGATAAGACATCCGTCACTTTTTGATAAGTACAGTGCGAGAGTGACAGATGCTTCGTCCACCGCGATAAACACGACCATAATACGGGCCGATTAAATGGAATCCAGACTGCGAGCTGCGGGGCACTGAATGCATGAAAATACACGAACACTCACCTAGCTTCTCAAAGAACTCCGGGCCATTTTCCACCTTCACTTTCTTGAACTGTTTGCCAAAGAACGACATGACTGCTAAATGATTTTATCAAATAAAGCCCTGTTGCAAGCAAATCCCTATTTATACTTTTTGTAATCTCTACATTATATTTGTTTTGTAGTAAGTTTTATTGCAGTTAATCCGACACGATATTCTTTACTCGATTAGCTTACGTTGCTTCCTTTTTTAATAACTATGTATTTTTAATAGTAGGTAGGTATTTGATGAATGAATTATTAGTTATTCTGACTCATATTTACTGGATGTCCCTTGCAATCCCTAATAACGTTTATCCTAAAGTATATAGGGTGTTTAACTGTCTTTTAATAATAAGTGTATTAGTATTATTATGGCAAACAATGTCAGGATACTGCTGATGGAATTTCTTGCGGTGTTTCTTCTTAGCAATGATGGTCTTGTCGAAAAAGCTAGGTAGATTAACTCCTTACCGACTTGTAAAACCGCCACCACTGTGTCCATGCAGTTTTTGTGCGGTAGGTAAATTTAATATAAGAGTCACGTAACTACGCTATCCAACGCCGGCCCTAGCCCTTGATCAAGGCAGAGCAGAATAGCGAGATAGTCTTTCGGCACCCTTTGGT
Source organism: Acleris holmiana (assembly GCA_949316455.1). Classification (NCBI taxonomy): domain Eukaryota; kingdom Metazoa; phylum Arthropoda; class Insecta; order Lepidoptera; family Tortricidae; genus Acleris; species Acleris holmiana. The sequence goes on from OX438783.1 coordinate 10,174,632, forward strand.
CGACGCTTTCATATCACGTTTAGTGGTAGGATCATATGCATTGACCATTACAACCCCATCCACCATTTTTACCATCTTAACCTTTAGGTATAACTTACCTTCATGTCGTGCGATGATATGGAACTGGTGGTATGGTGCTCCTCGGGCTCCGTACTTCACCGGTTGTTTTTATCTTAGGGAATTTATTAGGAAATTCCATTTTTAGGGTTCCGTAGTCACACTAACTAACTAGTCCTTCCGTCCGCAGCTTAGCGCTGAGACTCTTAGTACTAGAAAGCTGTAATTTGTCATGAATATGCATATAAGTCACGCCAACAAAATTTTACAATAAAATGTAATAAAAAAAAATTAGGGCATCTCCCCTACACGTAACGTGGGGATGTATTTTTTTCCTCGTCTACCCTATAGTGTGGGGTCTCGTTGGATAAGTCTTTCAAAAATATTACGGGTTTGAAAATACAGTATTTTTGATTATGTAATCCGTTTATGAAATATTAAGCTTTAAAGCCCCCTACAGCCAAAACTACAAATACTAAAAATCTGAAAAAAAACTTAAATTAAATATCATATAACGAATTTTAAAGGAAAACTATCACGACTAAGTAGACATCATTGGTTCTTGGGATACAAAAATCATCGAAGACGGCACCAAATGACTTTAAATAGAAAATTAGTTATTATTTGTTGATTTTTATGTTTGTAGTACTCTAGTACTTAACGGCTTCGGAACCTTGCACTGAGCATGGTCTGATATGCTCTTGCCCGGTTTTTTTTTTAAATTGGTCAGGAGTTGAAATGGATCATATTTTTTTTATTTGTTAGCTACTTACATAGGCTGCGTTAAACTCATTACCATTTATTGGCTTAGCAAAGATCATTATTAGGTACTGTCGAAAAGGAAAAGTATTTCTATCATAAACGCTCGTAGATAAAGAGCTTGTGTGTCCAATTTATAAAGTAAATTATTTGAATTTGATTTTATCCTCACTCACAGTGTGATGACACCTAGTAAGTGCTACCTCACTGATACTTGAGTTATGCAATAAATGCAATATTTTGTCATCGCCTTTCTCATACAACAACGTTATACGTTTGACCACTGTTTGCCACCTGATGATAAGCGATACATTGATAATAATAAAGTGTATTTTAAGACAAGTAGGCCAATCAAATCTTACGAAGTAAAAACCCTAAAACCCAAAGCGCAAAGTAAAGTTGAATGTTTAACCAAAAAACGTTTAAAAACTGATTCATTCGACAAGCATATCATATTTATAAGGGATGTTTTAATTTTTTCTTGTCTTTCCTAGTGTGGGGTATCGTTGGATAGGTTTTTCAAAAATATTACGGGTTTGTGAACAAACAGTAGCTCATACATTCGTTGAAAATTGAAATTATCTTTCGTGTTGCGCATTGAAATTTTGAAGGAGTAAAGTATTTCAACTGTAAAATCACGTAAATAAATCAGCGAAAGCGGCAAAATTTCGTATCGGCCTCTTTTAAGGGAAATTGATAAAAATGTACACAAATTTTATTTGTACCGTGTAATTTAACAACAAATAGTTACATCGACGTATCTTTCATTGAAATTATGAGGCTTCGTAGAAAACAGTGGCCTTGGCGCCGCTATTGCCTTCGACGGACATCTCCTGAAAACAAAAACATGTAACAAATTTAAAACCTCGTTGTAACTGCGACCTGTACATAATTCCGAATTGATCCTAATTCCGAATTTTCATAATTATGAAGAATTGATTTTTTTACATTGCAAAGTCAAACCTTACCTAACTTAAGTAGGTATAGCAATTTAATTATGTATTAATAGCTCCAGCATAATATAGCTTTCGAAAACGATTTTTAAACGTGTCAAACACGATATCGTTTTAACGCACCTGAATAGAGGCCCTGGACAGTAGCCTATACATATAAATTGAACTTGAACCTAATCTATCCGCGGTTTGAATATAGGAACCGGCTGTTAGTGGCACTATTGAAGTGTTCCCGCGACCTCTTTTTCCAAAGCTGATAAGTCTGATAACTCAAAAACGGCTCAACCAATTGCTAGAATTACGAGACAAGTTGTCACACAAATTGACCTAGTCCCAAACTAAGCTCTAGGCTCGTACTATGGGTACTAGACAACGATAAATATACTTAGATAGAGAAATAAATAATACATAAAAAACATCCAAGACTCAGAAAAAAATGTCGTGATCATCACACAAATATCTGTCCTTACCGGGCTTTGAAACCGGGACCGCCGACTTCGGAAGCAGGACACTCTCAACTAGGCCAACATGTCGTCAAGAATGAAAGAAGGAAACATTTATTCGGCTGTAATATGTATGTAAGAACTGAAACTACGAATTACGCAATTAAGAAACAAATAGAAAAAAGCCGAAAAGTTTAGTTCAGCTTGTGGGCGGGGCCGCAGCGCTGGTTTTCAGCTGAAGCTTGGATAGAGGTAGATAACAGAAAAAAAAAGACAAAGACAAACAGAAAAAGTACTCAAACAAATACAAGCAACATCAATACGATTTATCAGTTTGGGAGCCACAAACATAGACGTCAAATCCAACTTAAATACATGGCGTGTCTTCCATACGAACAACTATGAGGACACGCTAGCTTAGTTGGTAGTGACCCTGCCTTCGAAGCTAGGGGTCCTGGGTTCAAATCCCGGTAAGGGCAGATATTTGTGTGATGAGCACGAGTATTTGTTCCTGAGTCTTGGATGTTTTCTATGTATTTAAGTATATATTTCTCTAAAGTAAGTTTATCGTTCTAAGGGAACATTAAAATTGAAATAAAACTGAGTCAACTTTTCACACGTATCAAACAAAACTTGCATTGCATTGTTGCTCGAGAAAAGTTGAAAAATTTGTTACTCTCATTATTAAGGGTATGTAATTATTATATTTTTATTATAAAATCGTTACCAACAGCCACTTGAAGCTATCGTCAGTTAAAATGTGCCTATGTTGTTAAATCTGGGCCTCTATTCTACTGCGTTATAACGATATCGCGTTTGATGTGTTTTAGAATCGTTTATGTCACAGTCGCCATTATTGTAAATGACATAAGAGCTATCAAAACGTTGACAATACGGAAACACGCCAAAGACGATATCGTTATTACTGTGTAGAAAACCAGCCCTGTTAAATTGACGTTCGCAGCGATTGCATCTTGGTTTCAACTTACCAATTTCATGCCTTTGGCATCGAACTGCCTCTCGGTATGTATGGTAACTTTAGGGAACTTCATGTAGGACTTGAGCAGCTCTCCTTTAAGGGTGAAGAAGACTTTGGTGGGGATACCATCAGGGGTGGTGTAGTCTATTTCTTTGTCCAATATGATCTTCTGGTTGAAGACCGTCTTGCCTTCAGCCTTGACGTCGTATTGGAGGGTGCCATCGTCATTCTTCGAGAACGTCGTAACAGTATCCATGTGACGGAGGACGGATAGGACTTGCTCGGAGATTTCTGAAGTTAGAATATTAGTTATTTTATTATTGTATAAATGATAGCTGTTGCCTGCGACTTCGTCCGCGTACAAATCGTTTATCGCGGTTCCCTCTGGGACTGTCCAATTTACCGGAATAAAAAGTACCTACCCTATGTCTTTCCCCGGGACCTCAGTTACCTCCAAATACCAACCAAAACCAAACCAAACCAAACCCTTACCAAATTTCAACGAAATCGGTTCAGCTTCAGACAGACAGAGTTACTTTCACATTTCGTCAACGTTGATGTCGATTATCGTTATTCCCTCTACTTAACTTAACTTTTAATTTAACCGGGATAAAAAGTAGCCTATGTGTTAATCCAGGGTATGAGCTATCTCCATTCCAAATTTTATCGAAATGCAATAAAAAATTAAAAGAAAATGTTTCAATGAAATGAAACAATATAATACAGAAAACAAACATGAAATTTACACTACTTAACTGATAAACATGTATACATATATTACTTTACTAGGTATACACGTCACAACAAGAAACGACGAATCAGGAAGCAGTCAGCCACTAAAGTTAAACCATATAGTGACATAATGATTTCACTAATTATACATGTAATTATTTATGTCGAAAATGGAAAGCGACGACACAAGAATGTGTCAAAACATGAATACGACTAATCAGGAAAACGACGAAAAAGGAAGCAATCAAATATATCAATACAAATTTAAATTCCCGCTCGCCTCGTCGGTGGAACAGCACCTTAAGGCCCTGCGCCTGCGTCGGCTGCACACCCTTCACCATAGTTAAAACCGCCGACTTTACCTCGAATTTCTGATTAAAGAACCATTTACTTACTAAAAACACTATTGTTTTCGGACACTAGTAAAGAAAACTTTATAGGTAGAAACTAGAAACAGCTTGGCGTAATATTTTCTCACTGCTCATGCCGTTCTTTATGCCTTAATAACAGTTCGGCTGACGACCACGGCCAGCAATAACTTAGGTCCTATTTAAAGATATAAAACGATACTTTACCAAGCTTGCCAATTAACTCTATGGCACCTTCGGCCTTCACTTTCTTGAATTGCTTGCCAAAGAACGACATGACCGAATTTGTTTTACACTTTTATCGAGTAATGATAATTTGCAAGCAAACCCATATATATATACCTCACGTAATCTTCGCGTACTTTTATACGCTAGTGTTGTTTTATGACGTTGTATAACGTTGCGTTGACATCAATCTACAGGGTGTCCGGTAGATAGTGGCCAACCTTAAAGGGCTGGATAGCTCAGAGTGTCCAAAAGAGGGTTTGTTAATTGTTTGCAAAATAAATGAATTTATTTCTTTTTTTCTTTCTTTCAAAATATGATAAATCACGCTTAGTCAAAGTCGCACCAAAAACGAAGTATCTCAATTTTTCCAAATATTGGAAATGCGGTAAAAGGTTTTGGTTTCAGTTTCGTTTGCTTCTAAAGAAAGCTGATTAAATTTTCTCAAAGACTCTTTTAATAAAATTAATAAATAATTAGCAGTTTTTTTTAATTTTCAAGTAAAATTAAAAGTTTATGTTTCTGAGTTTTTCTTCCAGCAAGTTTGATCGCACGGTAAAAAGAATGTATGAATACCTACCTGTAGAGCTGCCTTCCTAAAAAATTGCCTGATTATTGGAGACTCTAAAATGATATACTTAAGAATTGAGTTTATTGATTAGAGCACCGAAGTTATTATTAAGTTTGTCCAACAAGTTTGATAGAATTCATCTATCAAAGTATCGAATTTAACAAAACGACTTTTGCTTCTATTTAAAATCAAGGTAGGTAACTGATTTTAAATTTTTAAAAGACAGTTTACGTGTACCTATTTGAAATTCATTGACACTACAATAAAATAATAACTAACATTTTCTTAAATATAAAATGACTTTGCTTCCGTGTAAAAGCTAAGTAAATGGATTTAAACATTTTATAAGACAGCTTACGTGAATTTGAAACACAATGGCACTACGATAAAAGGTATACATTTTCTTAAATTTAAAGCATGTGCTAGCTGCCAGCCCTAATGCAGGGCGATTCTCTCAACACAGCGCTGAGTCGATCTCAAAGGTGAAGTTTTAAGATCGACGTAGCGCTGTGTTGAGAGAATCACCCCCCAGGCTCGGCAGCCTTTCATAAACGACCTCTTGAGTACAGAGGTATATCGTCACTCAGAGCTTGCTTTCCAAAGAGGCATCTTCACTATAAATACCATTCTGATTACTTAATGTTAGTAAATACCGGCCACCAAACCCCTAAACTTAAAATTTAGCTTGAAAAATAAAAAAACTGCTAACTATTTAATTATATCACAGCAGTCTTAAAGAAAATTTCATCAGATTTCTTGGACACCAAACGAAATTGAAAAATTCTAATAACTGTGGTCGTGGCATTGAAAATGGTGAACCAGGATGAGCATAATTTCATTCGGTGGCCTACGTCAATTCCATACATTTTTCAATCGAAACATAATCGCTGACGATTGTCGATTTCAACTTGTTTCGCCCCACTGCCCTTTATGGTTGGCCAGTATCTGCCGGACACCCTGTATATTAATATTATAAAATTGAAAGTAACTCTGACTGTCAGTTTGTTACGCGGATAAACCGCTGAAACGATTTGGATGAAATTTGGTATGAAGATATTATGAGTCCCGGGGACACAGGGTACTTTTTAACCCGAAAAAATGGACTGTTCTTGAGGAAATTGCGATAAACAACTTGCACACGGACGGAGCTGGTGGCAACAGCTAGCAAAGGTCCACTATGTAATGCTTCTCCGTCTGCTATTCTACATAATTATGTCTTTGAAGTTTTTCAGTCTGCGTTTCTGTTCGTCTATAGATATTTCTTAAAGCTTTATGATATGGAGAAGGCGCACGAGCACACAGGGCACCTGGATGGTAATTGAGATTTGAGACCGATAGAAATTTGAATTCTTAAGACTGCAATCTTTAGACTGTAATCCTAAGAATCCAAATGCATTGCTGCTAAGTCAATCAATATCAAAATGTTTTTTCAGTAAATAGGCCAACATAGGGCTCTTTTACACGTCGGTAATATGAAGTGAATTTACTAGCGCTTCAGATAAGACCATCATTGCGGAGAAGAAGCGCCAAGAAACTCCAGCAGAAGGTAATTTTTGCAATCAAAAAGTACAGTAATACTTTAATGTAAGTTACATTACAAGTACTTAATAAAGTAATAAATAATAATTATTAAAGCTAGAACCAATAATGGATTGAGGACTCAGATGGAATGCCTCTGAGCTAGTAATTGGGTATTTCTACCAGCGTTTCAACCGCTTTGACATCGGTGTCGCATTTTTAGGAATGCCTGGACTCCTAGAAAATAACCGAAAATGGTTATCCTACTCGTACAGGGAAATGGTTAAAAATGCGACACCGAAGTCAAAGCGGTTGAAACGCTGGTAGAAATACCCAATTACGACAATGAACACAATGCGAATGCAGCCTGGCGGGAGGTTAAAGAGATGGTGGTAGCGATCCGGACGGACCCTGCACAGGGTCCTACCACCACTAATGATAAAGCTTCATGAAAGTTAGCCAACAACCACTCCTTCTAATGCTGATGCTATACCTACACGTTCAGTTTGATACTAATATTTGGAAGCTTCAACATTCAATTCTGCCCAAATAGGGCCCCTACTTCTTATAAGAAATATTTAAGAGCGACCATTTTAAGTTTTTTTTTAGTAACCATTCACATACTAGTAACTTGGTGAAAAGATGTAATTTTAAAAACATTACTTTTGTACATAACATCACGCCTTAATTCCCAGAGTGGGGTAGGCAGAGCTACAGAAATACCAACAACTCTAAAAAGACTGGTTGATAATTCTGTACCTAACCACATTTTGCAGAAGTATTAGTGACAGGTTGCGAGCCCCTCGCCTAACAGTACTATTTAAAAGCCTTTAATCCCTTAAGCCGAGTTGTTTGTTCAGTAGTTAACTCATCTAATTGTAAAAATTTGAAAAAAATATCGAAATTTTGACACATTTCCTTGAGATTTAACCATTAGTTACGATTATTAACAATTAGTTTAACTACCGATCAAACAAACGCTGAGTCGCCTCTTACGACATTCACGGGAAGACATAGAGTGGCACTATTCTAACCCGGCAACCACACGGGCTTTTATATTTGTTAGTAAAGAAAATGCTTTTTTTTATTATTATTATTTACAATAGAATAGTGCCACTCCTGTCTTCCCGTGGATGTCGTATGAGGCGACTAAGGGAATAAGGGCTTGTAGTACTGTTAGGCGATGGGCTTGCAACCTGTCACTTATACACTGGTAAACATCTTAGCCTACTTGTGCAAAATGTGGTTACAGAATCAACAAGTCTTTTTACAGTTGTTGGTATTTCTGTAGCTCTGCCTACCCCACCCTGGTAATTAGGGCGTGATGTTGTGTGTGTGTATTATTTTACAAACAACAGTCTTACATAACAAATAGGTACATTAGCTAAATAGCCTACGATAACTTATTTTTTTTCATGTTGGTATTACACTGTTTTGCCGCTATTATAAAGAGTTGTGCAAGAGGTTGACGTTTGGAGGAATAAAATCAGTTTACGTTTGCTAAAACCTGTTGGTTTCCTTTAGACATATTATATTTAATATGTTATAGACCCAGCACGCTTCTACTGGCAAGGAAAGGTACCCAACTGTCCGTTATTTTAAATACGTGTCTGTTATACCAAAATACCTACGTGTCAGTTATTTTAGGGCCGGTACAGACGGACAGCATCTGAACTGCAAAATTGATGTTACTTTTACTTAGTAACTTTACTTCAACTGCATCAGAACTGCACTCTTACTGCCATTTTGCAGTTTAAATGCTGTCGTTCTGTACCGGCCCTTAGACTTCTCTCTTATATATATACATATATATATCAAAATAAATCAAATCGGAACATATCCTTGTGAGTCAGTAAGGGAGTGTTTTGCTTCGTAGTTAACTCGACTAATAGGAAGTCCAATTTGTGTAGGTAGGTACCTACTTACTTACCCAATCATCATTAGTCAGCAAAAATAATAGCCTATTATTTTTCACTGACTAATGATGATTGGTGGATAATTTAATGAAAAAATAAAATAACACCATAATTGCATATTAACATCAAAAATAACTAACCCAAAGCGAAAACCTCAAGAATAATAAACTTTATAAAGTCAGCTTATGATTTAAATTACAATAGCTCTATTTCGCCTTACGCCCTTTTAAACTAACTGTACCTACTTTAAAGTGATAAGCCGCGCGATATCGCCTTGCATGTTGCGAATTGATAAGTAACTTTTGGACTAGGTATCTATCGAAGGATAAACGCTGTATACCAAGTGCGCCATATTGAGCCTAGTTAGGAGCATAACTCCACCGCTTGGCGTTGAATGCGTTGGACAGGTGTTTTATTTTTTTTACATCATCAGAGTTTTATCGCTTTTGTTTAATATGAACTTAAGGCATCGACAGTGAAATTAGGAGTTTACTTTTATTACCATAAACGCGAAAGGAATTATAGGTACACATGTAAACATTGGCATTGTTAAGTTAAGCTAAATGTTCTAAATATGTCAGTGTGGCGAAATCCGTCAGCGGGGCATTTCCGTCAAACGCCGTTTGCGGCTATTCAAACAACAGTACACGCTTACTGACTCGATCGGTAAGGCAGAGATAAAGTTTTATACCTGCAGTCAAAAACAGATGGCGCTATCTAGCCAGTGAACGGAAAAAACCCGCTTTTAAAGTTCAGTTGCGCTCCGAACTCGAAGGCGAGTGTAGTGTGCTGCCGAGTTTCGTGACGGTGCGATGAGAAAATGTAAGTTTACGGCTTAGTAAGTATGTTTATTATATAGTTCGATATGCATGTTTGATGCTAGTTTTATTAATTTTCAATTATAATCTGTTGGTGAGAAACTATGGGTGGTTAAATATTGGTATTAACGAAATGATCGACCAGACAAATCCGTCAATTGGTAAACGGGAAAAACCGTCATGTGCCGGAATTTCCCTATTTCATATATTGCCAACCTTTTTATTTGACTTACTTAATTAATAACTATTAAAATTAATACCGAGTTTAAGTCTCTATTTAATGTTAATATGTAGGTACATATTTATAATATCTCACGGTGAGAACGAAACGTAAAAAGACTTAAAAAAACATGTTCTTTTGCTTAGTCAATCAAAACCTGACGAATTTGGGCTGGAAAGTGAAAAAGTAGACTTTGTGTCTCTTTCATTTCCGCGTGCTCCGACCCACTCGCCATTGCAATAATGACGAATTTAGTATGAAGAATGTCAGTAGGTACGCCAAATCGCTTGAAACTTTGTAACAGTAAAGTTTATTTGTAAGTTTATAGCAGTATGGTGCACTGCTATTTTGCCTTTATCTTTGTCTTAGCTAAATTGGTTGTTCAATACTTACGCTATGTATGAAATTTACTTATTAGATATGATTTGAAATTAAAAAACCTGTCACGCCCATAATAACAATGATTTCGACACTGTACCTACTTCGGACCTTACTCAATAGTGGCGCCAATTGGTGAGTGCAAAAACAGTAAGCCCCTTATTTTAAAAACATAAACCTCCTTCTGACGCAGTCGGGTAAAAACATGACGTCAGTTGACGGATTTTCCCTAGGGTTTGAGATTTTGTTTCAAAAGGTTTACTACTCCTGATTATAAAAATAGGACGGAATTGCCCCAAAAAAATATATTCGGCAATAAAATCTAAAATAAAGCTTGAATTGAGTTCGCTAGAGTTTAGTTTCAATTAAGAGTTCAGCGGTATTTGTTCACTTGACGTAGGGGAAGATGGGGTGGCTTCGTACACAGGGAGCATTCGTACAGTGGTCATATCTTGACTATCCAACGTGCTGAAGCGTTCATATTTGTATGCGTCACTGCCGCTCATATGCATAGGCTACCCTTAAAAAGTGATGGCAGTGCGGCAGCAGATTTCGCCGGAAATAATTAATATGTGTTTTCGCGATCCGAAAGTAATTTTTGGTTCTCCTTTGAATACTTCCATCTCTAATAAGTTTTACTCAAATTTGAAAAAATATTTTTGTATACTTTGTAATTAGATGCTTGACATTAATTTGTAAACAATGGTTTTGGGATTACCTTCACGGTTTTTTTTCTTTCTTATTTCTTTTCGGATCGTTCTGGTTGGGGTGCTTTCGTACAGTCAAAATGTATGTAATTTCATACTGTGTACGAAGCACCCCATGTAAGTTAAAAAAATGCATATCAAGAATAATTATAATTACAAAACCAGGTGAGTAAGATATGCCTGAAAGGTGACTGAAACAGGTGAGATAGCTGAAAATTCAATGAATCCTGGGGAAAAACGAACAGTGTACGAAGCCACCCCACGTGTGGGGTGCATTCGTACGATTCCCACTTTTTGGGAAAACGATTATATCTTGGCACAGTTGCTTTGTATCCAAACTGAAATACACAATTATTATAGCCAAATAAGTGAGTGATACAGTAGCATTCATCTCATTTTAAAACAGCGGTTAGTTTTTTTTAACAATTCTTAAAGTAAAAAGTGTACGATACCACCCCATCTTCCCATGTTTAAAATACGTCACGATACAAGAAAAATCGTTGGTTGACGGAATAGCCCCAAACCGTCGGGAAAATCCGTCAACTGACATGTTTAAAAAAAAAACATATTACTAGCAAGTAGTACTAGCAATTTAATATGAGTACATTTATATAGTTAAATAATTGCCCAATCTATTACAGTGATCAGGTTTATTAAAAAGTAAATATCCTCTTAGTTATGACCAGCCAAAGTGAACTTATCAAAAAGTATGACGGAAATGCCCTCATTGACCTTATCTATTCTGTGCCTACGTAGAGTCGGCCGCCCGACCAAGAAGGATTCCGAACTAATTTAAATCAACTCTACTTACGGCCGAACCCTATATTCAAACCGGATAGATAAGGCTTACTTCGGGTTGAAATTTGACATTTGCCCATACAAAATGTGTCAAATTTTAATCCGAAGTAAGGCTATCTGTCCGCGGTTTGAATATAGGGTTCGGCCGTAAGTCAATATTAATCTCTTAGGGCCTGTTGTTTGATCAGTAGTTAAACTAATTAATGGTTAAAATCATATCTGAATTTTAACCATTAGTTCAGTTAGCTACTTACTGATCAAACAACATTAGTTAATAATTATTTATCAAAATTTAAACTTTGGGGGAGCCCATGTCCAGCGTGGACGTCTGTTAGGTGAAATGATAAAGATCCCTTAGAGCAAGTAAATAGTTCTTTCTAGTTGCATGTTTGAAATGTTATTTCCTGTTGCTGCTTATTGCTACTCCTGTTGTTGTACCTATGCTGCATCTATTTTAAACATGATTCTGTACCTTGTGGTAACTTTGTTGGTTGAAGTTAAATTCATCTTTTTTTATCTGTCAGTTACATTGTACCGATTGTGCCCAAATAAAACATTAAAACATTAAGGATTAGGTCCCAAATAAGGTACTTTAACTGTACGCACACAATAGGGATTACAGAATATCAGATCTACCTACTATACTTACAGGTAAGCTGTTTATTGTTTAACCTAGACTAGATAAATAGTAAAATATTGTCATGGAATTATCCTGGCACTATGTATTTTTTAGTCCTATAGACTACTTAAGAACGTTTATAAAACCGCATTTGGGCGCACTTTATGGGGCTATTACGACCTATAGTCCCTTTATTATGGTCCGGAAGCGTGTCATTCAATTTTATATTATTCTGGTTGGATGCGCTTACAAGGATAAATGTTCCTATAAGGATCCGGTAAACTCCCTTAACAAGAGCGATTACTCCTTTAAGGATCTGGCATGTGCCGTTAATGGTGTAATTAATCCTACAGTAATCAGCGTGATGCTTTTAAGAGCATTGATTTCTTTTCATTGGACAGTTGAACGACGCGACGCCGTGCAGTGTAAAAATAAGAAAAATATATATTTCAAAGGTCCTCTCCACCCAAATTATTTATAAATTATACCTAAGTGTCACAGTTTTATCATTTTACTGTTATTAAGGCATCCAAATCAAATTGGGAAATTAACTTTATTGATAAAGTAACTGACGACGAGAAACATATTTTCATACCCCGCGTTTAAAAATGAATCTTTAAAATAGTTTGTATTTTTTTTACCTACTTATTTGATATGTCAACAAATCGCCGCCATGATAGTAATCGGACTGCGCGGCTAATGTTTCTTAATGAGAACCTTAAATTTATAGAATTTAATGATTTCATTAATTGTGTTATAGGACACCATTGCTAAAAAGTCATGTGTTTATAAGGACATGCTCTAGATTGAGTTATATAAAGTTATCACGTAAAGGTTCATGAGACTTAATTATAGGATTGAAAGGTCTTGTAGCTCAAATTGACTTGTAAGATGCTATTGTAACATCAGTGGTGAAAGTCAAAAAGTTAATAAGATTCCTATAAGACGTTTAGTCTTATAAATCGATGGTCGTAGGAGAAGTTTGCTTGTTGGGGACTTATCCAAATCCCAGAATAAAATATCTGTAAGATACATTTGTCTATTTGCCTTTCGTATGAAAAAGAAAAGGATATCTTAGCTGAATTTTATCTGACAGTTACGGTTATCTGGGGTGTCCTCTTGTTTTACAGAAACTCATTTCATAATTTGTATGTAGAAAGCTAATTTCTGCTGAAACCTTATTTTTTTTTAGATTATCCTAATCATGAGTTAGAAACTGTGACCACCAAAAAAATATCTGAAAACAGTAAGGTTACAGCAGAAATTAGCTTTCTATGAAATGAAAATTCTGCAAAGTTTCTAAGTATGACATGATTTTCTGTAACAGTGTAGGCACAACCGTTATTTGGTGCTTGAAAAACAGCCCTTGAAGAATTCCAAAAGTATTGTAATATTCCGATCATAGAAGCTTTATTTAACAATTTACTCCAATATTTAAGTTCACAGTTTCGTTGTCTGATTCGATCAAACATTATATCAGCTGGGGAACATGATATTAATTTCATTATCAATGATAAGGTCCGGCCGATCCGGGTGTGTTTAGGCGCGCCTACGCTTCACGCTGTTCGTTTTAACCTTTTGACCGCCACGGCCGTCTGTTACTTTTTGTGCCGCTGACGCCAACGACGTCATATACCTATATACATATATGCCGCAACCGCGCCGATCCAAAATGTACGGAGCGTATCGGCACGAAAATCCGATTACGTGATTTGCCGGTTAAAGGGTTAAACACAAACCGCCGTATTCAACACACATTTTAGAGATAGTTAACTCGTTTCTTTTTAGGGTTCCGTAGTCAAAGTAGGAACTCTTATAGTTTCGCCATGTCCGTCCGTCCGTCCGCAGCCTAGCGCAGAGAGCTAGCTTCCTTTGTGTAACGAAAATTAGTCATACAATCGTATGATTAATCTTCGTTACACAAAGGAAAAATAATTTGTTTCAAATAAACTTTGACATCAATTAGGTCCTTAACTATGTACAATATTTTTGCAATTCACCCATGTAGGTGATTTAAGTGTTTATACCTACTAAAATCATCTAACGGCCGAAACCTATATTCAAACCGCAGATAGATAAGGCTTACTTCGGGTTGAAATTTGTCATTTGCCCATACAAAATGTGTCAAATTTTAATCCGAAGTAAGGCTATCTGTCCGCGGTTTGAATAGGGTTCGGCCGTAAGACGGCACCAAATGAACTTTCCATTTAGTCATTATTACTTGTTGTTTTTTTATGTTTGTAGTACTTAACGGCGTCGGAACTTTACACAGAGCATGGTCGGACATGCTCTCGAAAAGTCGTTACTAAGGAATGACTAGTCGTCATTACAACGTCTCTGTGCGATAGTTAAGAGTCACAAAAGTTAATAGGGGGTAGCTATAGATACTCTCCGACTTATAATTAGCTGCACACAAGTGTTTGTGACTTTAAGGCCGCTTCCCGACTTGTCGGTATGCTTGCAGTAAAACACGGCATCGGCAAGGGTTTCTAGGCAACGTGGCATTAGTGGCATCTATCAATCAATGCGCAGCGTTTAAGCACGCCGCTACAGCGTGGACTCCCATCAGGAGTCCGCCCTCTCTACGGCAAAGTAGTCAAAGCCATCAGAGGCTAACTGCGTAGGTACCTCAAAAAAAAAAAAAAAAAAACAGCGCAGCGTTTAAGCACGCCGCCTGTACGTTTTACTGCTAGCATAACGCCAAGTCAGGAAGCGGCCTTAAATCACGTTTGAACTGCTGCACTAATCGCCACCATCTTATCCATTACCTAACCTGCCGCCAAGCAGCAGTGTTCGCATTGTTGTATTCCGGTGTGGGAACGCCGGTGAAATTACTAGGCAGAGGCATTCTATCTTAAAGTAGTCCTCAGGGGTTGGCAACGCATTTGAAGTCTTAGGATTACAGTCTTGAGAATTTAAATGTCCGTGAGTCTCAGATTCCACTTACCATCAGGGGGCTTGTTTTCCTTCGCCATGCCATAAAATAAATCTATTTGAGGTTACTGATGTGTCAAACGATGCAGGACCCAGGGACCGGCCCGGGTTAAGGGTTTTACTTAGTGTTGAGGATGGTCACTCAACGGTGTCTCTACGTAGCTCGTTCGATTAATTAAAAAAGGGTTCAGGTTCAGTGGACTGTATATTTTATGGTTAATGGTTCTAGTTACACGATTCTAAGCAAAAGATTCTAGTTAAAGGTTCAAAACTGATTCTAAACTTAACAAGGTTCGAGGTTCGAGAATGAGCGAGGTTCGACAATGAGCGGGGTTCGAGGATGAGTTCTTCCTTGCGGTTCGTGGTTCGGTTGCTAAGAAGTTCTCTCCAATTTTGCTCCAATGTTCATCCGAATGTTCGTCGGAATGTTCGTCCAAATGTTCGTTCGGAATGTTCGTCCGAATGTTCGTTCGGAATGTTCGTCCGAATGTTCGCTCTGAATGTTCGTTCGGAATGTTCGTCCGAATGTTCGCTCTGAATGTTCGTTCGGAATGTTCGTCCGAATGTTCGCTCTGATTCACTTTTGCTCCTTTGGGTTCCTCTGGTTCACTCTTCAACTGCTCCTACTGCTACTACTGCTCTATTGCAACTACAATGACTGAGGGTGTGTTCCGGTATATATACCCCCAGGCTTTACCGTAAAGTGAGCCGTTTGCACACGGCACCAATTCGCTCTTTTTTGTGTTCGAGATCCTCTATGAATTATACAATTTTAATTTCTCTTTCTAGAACCTGCCTATCGATTTCTCTATGAAAGAGTGCATATTGGTTGCCGCCCGTCTATATGTATATGTCCTACCACTGTAACATTCTTACTTTCCCGGTGGTAGGACATTCAGTAGCTTCGGGAGGGCCCAATCCTAGTTTATTCCTGATTGGAACCCTCCCATGCTTTCGGAGAGTACCCGACCTTCAGGACCAAGGTTAGATATGAGGCCGGGTACCTCGGGGATCACAATAAAACAAACATGGTCGTTATAGGTTATGGGGACGAGCGGCAATAAAATAAAAGGTTCACATTCCATAAAACATTACAAACTAGACAAAATCTTATGAAATAGTTACGCAATACGCTAATTCGAATCTAACAAGATTCTATTAGCGCAAAAAACGAAAGCGAGCGATTCGTCCGTAACATTCTCCCCCCGGCGTAGATCTATTCGCAGCCATCCGATGTCACCGGGAGGACGGCGAGCTTCGACGTGGGGCGCCGGAACACTCCTCCCTTTGTCCGGATATCCGCACTTCTCACGCCGCCATCTGCACCGGGGAAGGTCTCGATGACAACGCCGCGGGGCCACACGTTGCGAGGTAGCGCGGCGTCGACGACGACGACGACGTCTCCCACTTGGAGTGGGCGCTCGCCTCCGCTAGGAGATCGTCGCGGAGCGAGCGCCGGCAGGTACTCTCGCACCCATCGTGACCAAAAGTGGTCGGCGAGAGCTTGACTGGCTCGCCAAGTTCGACGGTCGCTTTCTTCACATGGTCCGGTTGCCGGAAGTCCAGTCGAACTCCCCAACAGAAAGTGGTTGGGAGTCAGGGCTTCGTCGTCTCGGGGATCGGTAGAGACGTGTGTTAGAGGCCGAGCATTAATGGTATTCTCGGCCTCAGTTAGCAGGGTCGTTAGCACCTCTTCTTTCGGCGCCTTCGTGTTCAGTGTCGCGGTGAGTGCGGTTTTGACAGACCGCACTAGTCGTTCCCACGCCCCGCCTTGGTTTGGGGCGCCGGGAGGGATGAATCGCCATTCGGTCCGGCGCTGCAGCGCGTAATCGCGCAGCGCCGGCAACCATTCTTGGTAGGCGGCCCGGAGCTCGACGTCTGCGCCGCGGAAATTGGTCCCGTTGTCACTGTATATGACTCGAGGCCATCCGCGGCGCGCTGCCATTCGCCTTAGTGCCATTATAGCAGAGTCGGTAGTGAGGCTCGCTGCTAGCTCCAGGTGGACAGTGCGGGTGGTGAGGCAGGTGAACAATGCCACCCAGCGCTTCTCGTGGCGGCGGCCGATCGTCACCGTCAGTGGGCCGAAATAGTCGACCCCACAGTTGGTGAATGCTCGCCGGTGAGGTTCGATGCGTGCGAGCGGTAGGTCGCCCATGGCCGGCGCGTGCGGGCGCGCTCGGCGAACTAGGCACGCACGGCAATCATGCGCGACTGCGCGCACAGTGGGTCGCAGATGTAAAATCCAGTATTGCTGGCGTAGATCGTTCACAATCCGCTCGTGCGATGAATGAGCGGCGTCACAGTGTGCCTGTAGTATCAGCAGGCGCACGAACGGATGTCTTCCATTTAAGATTGCCGGTTTCTTGTTCATGTTCACTGGAGCGGCGTTTATGCGTCCGTGCATTTTCAATACTCCATCTTCGAGCACGGGGTCTAAAGCAAATAACTTGCTTTTCTTCGTCACTCTCCCCCCGTGCTCTAATACCTTTATTTCTTCGGCGAAATCATCTGCTTGGCACTTCTTGTGCCATAAAAGCTCTGCTCTTTCTAGGTGCCGCGGCTGTAACGTAGCTCTTTCTTTGCGGCACCTTTCAATGAAGAGCAACACATATGCGGTGGCTCGTATAAGTCGCTTATAGTTCGAAAAGCGACTTCAGGCAGCGGGAACTTGTTCGTTTGCTTCGTGGTGTGCGCGCACAAGGCTGGTTCGGGTTCCGTAAGTCTTGCGGGTTCTTGTGGCCAGTACTCTTCCGGGCCTCGTAAAAAGTTAGGCCCGGTATACCAGCGATCGCTAACTTTGATTTCGCGATCGCAGTCGGCGCGTGTCGCGTCGTCGGACGGGTTCTCCTTTGTCGGACCCCGTCGCCACTGTTCGGCCTTTGTAGTCTCGGCTATCTGTAGTGGCGGGCGGACATCTCCCCCCGTCACGAAATAACGGCGGGGTATGCGCAGCGTCGCAACGCTGCTCATTACTTCAGGCGGAAGCTCTGGTTCGTCGTCCCGCCATAGTTCGTTTCGCTCGTCAACTTTGCGGACTTTGTTCTCGAAGATCCGAGTCGCACGTTCATCTTGGGGGCGGACTTTATTTTTCAGGGCCACCCCCAAAGAGTCAACGGCGAAATGACGCTCCACTAGGTTGTGCAAGTCGTCTTCGCTCGTTGCTGTGTGTAGGGCAGTTTCGTAGCCGCGCGTCTTGATCATGCGCGGCGTAGTTCCGTAGATTGCCCATCCAAGGTCGGTGAGCACCGCCGCTGGTTCGTTTGCACGCCCGGTTCGGGTCTCCTTTGAGACCATGACGTGCCAATGATCGGCTCCTATCAGTAGACGAGGCGCAGCAGTGTTGTAACATGCTTCGTCAAGCCCCGTCAAGTGACTATAGTTTTTTGTAAGCGTCTTGCTCACCGCTTGATTGTGCAGGTTCAAACCGCGCACGGTTCGCAATTTCAAGCGGTGCATCTGACCACCGTTTCGGCCGCAAACGTCAACTTCTATTTGTCGGCTTCTTTGATGCTGCGTCATATCGCCTACGCCCTTTATGTAGAGCGCCGCCTCCGGTCCAGTGGCGCCTATTTCTAAGGCGAGATCGTGGTCAATAAGACTGACGGTCGATCCTTCGTCCAGCAGAGAGTAAGCTTCTACTCGTCCTTTGGGCCCGTACAAAATTACAGGGATCACCTTTAACAGCACCGTTGGTGCGTTCGTTGCGAAATTCATCGTGTTCGTGACGAACTCTGACGCTCCTGACGCTTCCAGTTTCTGTGGATTCTGCGCGGCCTGAGGCGCCGGCGCTTGCGTTCGGTGCACCTGCGCGGGAATTCGTGGCGCCTGCGTTTGCCATTTAGGAGCCGGCGCCGGTGCTAGGTTCGGGATGTTCATGTGTAGAAGTTGATGATGCGAATGCGGGCATCCTTCTACGCTGCATCCTTTAGCTCGGCATTGGTCTCGCCGATGTTTCTTGCTCATGCATTTAAAACAGATTCTGTTTTCCTTAGCCCAGCTCCATCGGGCTGCAACTGTAAGTGCCTGTAGCTTCTTACATTGCGTCGTTTCGTGGTTTCCTCCGCAGCTTAAGCACGGTTCAACTTGTTCTGCAGAGTAAACGGGGTTCAGTCGGCGCGGCGCTATGCCACCGCTCGGTTTGTTAAAGCGCAGTTCCCGGCGGTTCGGTGGCGGGACTGCTGTAGTCGACGTCCCAATTGCGGCCGTCGAGTACGTATAACGTAAGGCGCGATCTGCCTCTCGCATTAAAAACTTCGTCAATACGACAACCTCCGGGTCGTTCGTGTCGATGTTCAGTTCCGCGTAATCGCAAAATCTGGATCTCAAGTGTGGGCTCAAGCGTTCCAATATCTCTCTTGTCAGTAACGGGTTGTACAAATATTTGCGCTTGTCAACACTCGCCACGACCGTGATTATGTTCTGAACCTTCACTGCGAAAGCGTTTAGGTCCGCAGCGGACGAGCCCAGTCGTGGCAGTCTCTTCAAGTCGTCGAGCGCTCTATCGACGAGAATCTCGGGACGTCCGTAGCATTGCCGTAAGGTCTGCATCACTGGTTCGGGATCGGTTGCAGTGTGAAGCAGTGCCAACACGGTCTCGCGGGCGGCTCCCTTTAAGCATGATCTTAACCGCGCCATGTTCTCTCCCGGTTTAAACGAATACGCCTTCGTAGATTCGATGTATGCCGCCTGAAACGGCAGCCATTCACCGGGCACCCCGCTAAACGTCGGTAATTCATATACCTGACGTGGCGGCGGTCGCTGGCGTGATATCTTTTCAATGGCCTCAGCCAGTTGAGCAATTCCGCGATTGCCGCTGTTGCTGCGTTCGCGGGTCGGTGTCTGAGTCGACGCCCGCGGTTCGCGTCGAGGCGTCGATTCGAACAGGTTCGATAGGTTCGGTGGGTTCAATGGGTTCGGAGGGTTCAATTGGTTCGCGTTGAATGCGCATTGCGCCAGCCAAGAGTCAACCTGTTGTTCGGTCTCAGGTTGCCCTAATACGCTGCCTCTTTGCGATCCTTCGGCTTCCAAAATGTCCAATTGCGAAGCAAGTTTGTTCTGGATCATTTGCTTTTCAAGTTGCAGCTCTCGACGGCTGACTTCTAGCATTCTCTGCTCTGCCTCGTATTCGGCTTGCCGCATACGCATCGCTGTGTTGTTCGAACATCTTGATGTTGCGGACGATTGGCGGAATACTACGGTTTTATTCAAAGCGGTTCGTGAAGTCGCGTTATCGCGTCGCGACGTTGTGGGTGCTGTGACGTTAGGCTCGAGTGGGTTTTGCGCGGCGGCGACCAAGTGCCCGTAGCGATCGAAATCGCCTCGTGAAACGGTTTCGGGCACTGGCGCGTCCCTATCTCCGCCTGCAGCCGAGCGCACGTAATGGCCGAAGCCATCTCGTCCGAGGACGGGGACATGCGCTGGCGCGGCGGCATTACGTTCGCGGGCAGCCGAGCACACGTAACGGCCTAAACCGTCTCGTCCGGGGACGGGGACATGTGCTAGCGCATCGGTATGATCGCGGGCAGCCGAGCACACGTAACCGGGAACGTGTGCTGGCGCATTTAAACGACGGTCGAGATCGGTACGCCATAACAGTGGATCGTCGACGATGGTAGTCGGGTCAACTGCACTCCGGGCAAGGTCTGCCGGAGCAGAGGGTCCAGCTAGGTTCAATTGCTGTACTGCAGCAGTGACTGTTGACGTGGTTTCGGCTTGTTCGGTAGATGGTAGTGCAGATCTTGTAGTCTCCAGTTCTAGGAGTCGTTCCTGTGCGTCCGTTCGATCGGTCTGGGATCGCGTAACAACCATTTCGATGGTGTGGTTTAAGATCCGGTTCGAAGGACCAAGCGATGTTGAGGATGGTCACTCAACGGTGTCTCTACGTAGCTCGTTCGATTAATTAAAAAAGGGTTCAGGTTCAGTGGACTGTATATTTTATGGTTAATGGTTCTAGTTACACGATTCTAAGCAAAAGATTCTAGTTAAAGGTTCAAAACTGATTCTAAACTTAACAAGGTTCGAGGTTCGAGAATGAGCGAGGTTCGACAATGAGCGGGGTTCGAGGATGAGTTCTTCCTTGCGGTTCGTGGTTCAGTTGCTAAGAAGTTCTCTCCAATTTTGCTCCAATGTTCATCCGAATGTTCGTCGGAATGTTCGTCCAAATGTTCGTTCGGAATGTTCGTCCGAATGTTCGTTCGGAATGTTCGTCCGAATGTTCGCTCTGAATGTTCGTTCGGAATGTTCGTCCGAATGTTCGCTCTGAATGTTCGTCCGAATGTTCGCTCTGATTCACATTTGCTCCTTTGGGTTCCTCTGGTTCACTCTTCAACTGCTCCTACTGCTACTACTGCTCTATTGCAACTACAATGACTGAGGGTGTGTTCCGGTATATATACCCCCAGGCTTTACCGTAAAGTGAGCCGTTTGCACACGGCACCAATTCGCTCTTTTTTGTGTTCGAGATCCTCTATGAATTATACAATTTTAATTTCTCTTTCTAGAACCTGCCTATCGATTTCTCTATGAAAGAGTGCATATTAAAGCTTAGGTTGCCGCCCGTCTATATGTATATGTCCTACCACTGTAACATTCTTACTTTCCCGGTGGTAGGACATTCAGTAGCTTCGGGAGGGCCCAATCCTAGTTTATTCCTGATTGGAACCCTCCCATGCTTTCGGAGAGTACCCGACCTTCAGGACCAAGGTTAGATATGAGGCCGGGTACCTCGGGGATCACAATAAAACAAACATGGTCGTTATAGGTTATGGGGACGAGCGGCAATAAAATAAAAGGTTCACATTCCATAAAACATTACAAACTAGACAAAATCTTATGAAATAGTTACGCAATACGCTAATTCGAATCTAACAAGATTCTATTAGCGCAAAAAACGAAAGCGAGCGATTCGTCCGTAACACTTAGAAAAGCCGTTCGATATGCTTTTTAAAGCGCTATTTATCAGGGTTATTTGTGCTTTAGCTGTTAAGACCCCCAGCCAAGAGAGGTTTGCTAACTAGCGTTTCTATTCGTTTTGTTTTTAAACCAATCGCGTCATACGAAAAGTCACGTGATCTACCAGTGACGCGATTGGTTTAAGAACCAAACGAATAGAAACGCTAGGTAGCGAACGCCTCTTGGCTGGGGCCTCAGGTTTCCCTTATAGTGAATGGTTAGTTTAACAAATAACTTAGTCGTATATGGGCCTTTTTTCAAAGAAGTACCTACCTATAGTTACGTCAAAAAATAATAACTGTATTTTTTCCATTACGTCACGAAAATTAGTCATATATTTATATACTGCCCTCATAAGCCAACAGGCGGTAATTCTAATTAAATAAGCATAGCAGATTCACACCTCACCTGTTAGTAATGTGGTTGACGTTCCCACAGGAGTTTTGTCTGAGATGCCACTATTTCTCTTAAAGCAGTAATAGTTAACTTTCGTGATGTAGTAGAAAAAAATAATGTTGTTAATTTTTGTCCTTTTGGAACACGCCCATATTTCGTTCCCAGGAGGTTATTCTTTTAGGGGGGTATTCTATTGAGAGATTCAGCATTGGGGGGGGCATCTAAGTTACCTAATAGCCGATTATTGTTATAGGTAGGTATGATTAAAGTAATGTACGCGTTTTAGCCTTCATCTTATCTTTTTAATTTTTCTTTGTCAATGTCAATGCTATCATGCCAACCGAAAATGAACACGTTTATTACGTGATATAATGTAACAACAGTTGTTTTTAGGGACAGGATCAGTTTCTTTTAATAAATCATTTTTAGTGTTCCGTAGTCCAACTAGGAACACTTATAGTTTCGCCATGTCCGTCCGTCCGTCCATCCGCAGCCTAGCTCAGAGGTTCTTAATACCTACTAGAAAGCTGTAATTTGGCATGAATATACATATAAGTCAAGCAAACAAAGCGGTAAAATAAAAGTTTTTTTTTTCGTGTAGGTACTTACCTCGTAACACGTATCGATGGGTTTTTTTTTCTAGTCTACCCCATAGTGAAGGGGGTTGTTGGATAGTTCTTAAAAAAATAATGCGGGTTTGTGAAAATAATATTTTTATTAAGGTATTCGTTTATGACATAGCGTTAAGCTTTAAATCGCTAATTTTTTTAGGGTCAAGTGTGACCCCCTTCTGCAAAAACTCAGAAAAATATCTTCATGAAAGCGCATATAACGAATTTAAAAGGAAAACTATCACGAGTAATCACAACTAAATAATTAGTTCTTGAGATGCAGGCGATTAAAGTGTTTATTTAAAATCATTTAAGACGGCACCAAATGACTTGAATTTTAAATTTAGAATCATCAGATGTGACTGCTTCAAAATTTAGTAATAAAGTGAGGGTATCAGTTCAGACATAATTGGTATTCAGTCTTGGCACACAATGAGGACGAGGATACTCAATAAAGCAAACTTTTGCATTCACATATTAAATAGCTGTTTTCTGTTTTTCCTCAGTAAGTGTCTATTTTTCAGGATATAAGTACCCTAGCACAGTTAATCCAACAGTACACTATGCAAAATAGGAATTTATTCAAAAGTTAATTCTTTTTAAACGCAATAATGTCACTATTCAAATATATAATTCTGTCATATAGTGTCACTGTTGGATTTAACGTGCACTATGTCTTTTCTTGGGACTCAAACTATCTCTATAGACAGACTGAGGAACTTTCACATTTTTAATAGTAGTATAGATATGATGCAGATTAAAATAAAGAAAAACACATGAAAATATTTTTTTATTTAAGTAGGCAGCGAATGGCTGTTTAAATATTGACAGCAGAACACACACATGGGTTTTTGGGGTAATAGTTCTATTCTTGCTATAACCCCACATCCATTACAAACTAGATATTTATCACTCTCAATGGGTGTCAGAGTCAGGGCACAAAACATGTTCAAGTGTCCGTTTACACAGGAGAATCCACTGATCTTCTCATCACAACATTGACAGATGTAATCATGATCCAATTTTAAATTTAAAATGTCCAAAGAAATTAAATCACTCAGTTTTACGTTATATTTCTCACAATAGTACTTGAGGTATTTTTTTCCACCTACGAAAGACTCATTCTCAAAACTATTCAATGTTCCATCCGTTTTACATTTATTATATAAGTCTGTAATGAGAGCACTACTATGTATGGCTAAAATTCTTTCTCTAATGGTTTCTAAAGAAGTTTCCGGCAGCCACCCCTTAGACTCATTCTTCAAAATGCTCTCCAAGTTGTGATATAAAGACAGCAAAAAGAAATACAATTTCAATTTGTACAAATCTGTGCTACCATCTAAATAAAGTTGGTTGTAATCTATTTTAGGCAGGATTTTTAATTTCATAGTTTTGTACCGTAGCATTTCCACACAGTCCCAGTAATCATATAGTTTTTTTGTAGGGTTATCAAGAAGATATGCCATTTCTTTTTCATGACTGACTTCTTGGCTGAGGAAAATTATTTCTAGCACCAAACTCTCCTTTCTACACAAAACTCTTCTATCTATAACACAAAGCGCACATACCATATTGTTCTTTGAGAAATGTACGCCATACAAATCCTTATTGGCTAAATTTTCTTTTACAGCTATTGGCACTAGTTTGACTTCAATATTTTGATCAGCTACTGTTATATTAATTTTATATGAGTTACAATTTATAGTAGCTACGTAATAATTACTATTCAATTCTGATAAAACAGTAATTCTATAATCATTAATGTTATTTACATATTCAGCAATCTTGTTACACTCATAGTCAATCATTAAAGCCACTAAATGTCTGTGCTTATTACAAAGTAAAACCATTTTATCACCAATTTTCAAGTATTGAATATACTTTATTGCCATTCTATCTTGGTGTTGCCACAGACAATTTGATTTTACCATTTCGAGTATGTCACCATTCCCTTGATAATGATAGACAAATAACTGTCCTAACACATTTGAAAATACTAACCAAAACTTTTCACTAGAAATAGGTATCCATTTTATTGCATGTATTTCACCAGCATCACTT
This sequence comes from Acleris holmiana, assembly GCA_949316455.1. Classification (NCBI taxonomy): domain Eukaryota; kingdom Metazoa; phylum Arthropoda; class Insecta; order Lepidoptera; family Tortricidae; genus Acleris; species Acleris holmiana. The sequence goes on from OX438783.1 coordinate 10,199,646, forward strand.
TCCACCTTAGATATATTTTCTACATTTATCTCTTCATTATTACATTGAATTTCCCATACATAAATATCTCCATTTTTTTGTGCCGTCACAAAAGTAAAAACATCATTGTTCTTACCACCCCAGCATATAGCTGAAGTTTCTACAGCGTAAACGGCATCTCTGAGTTCATTAAGATTCTGTGGAAATTCATTAGTAATGGTCTGTTTAAACTTTTCCTCTATGATAGAAGAGATGTTCAGAATACTCTTATAACCACAAACGTTATTCATAAAAATTTCAACATTCCCGTAATTGTTCAACACAGCAATAACTCCTTCAACATGATCTCTAAAATCTAGAGGTGACCACTCGAAAGCTATAATGCGCGCCATTTCTTCCATTATGAGGGTGTTGTGCGGGAACAAGGCTGGGTCAACCACCATTTGTGTAAATTCAAAATTACTTATTGGCCCATCCATGAATTTCTTTGTAAACAGACCGGTAGCAGGACTGACCTTCGGACATGGGATGAACTTTACAGAACAGTCGACTTTCTTGTCTAAGCATTGCATGTTGTGAGAGAACTTTATTAAAGTTAACCCTTTTTCAGTACGAACGGTTAATATAGAATTCTGCCAGGCGGAAAAAGGTTCTTCACACTTGCTGATCGCAATTGTGTATTTCGATACTTCACAAAGCGGTTTCTGCGACATTTTATTAGTGTTAAAGTAAGAACTTTAGACATGAAGAATGTCGATCTATCAACCTGTAAACAAACTTCGGATTTATTATCATTATAACCTCAAACATCAGGGATGTTTTGATATAATATAGGCATGTGTCAAAACTCGACTTGTTTGGTACGGTGTTTAAAACGCAAGGGTAAACAAATAACTTAACTAAAAACCATTATATAAATATGTATTTTGATAAATGGCTTGTTCATTGATGCATGTTACAAAAAGCATAAATATTTTTTACAAACTAATGCAGACAAATATATACTCAGTGTAAAGATTATTACGTCAAAAATGGTCGCGCTATTCACCAAATCGAATGATATGAAATCAAATATAAAAAAAAAGTAATGTCATAACAATAGTGTTAAAATAAACGTCAAAAACACGTTGCCTTTACATGCAATGCAACCGCGTTTACTTGTCGCAATTGTATTAAAATGTAAAAGAGTCAATACAAATTTATAAAAATGGGTAAACGAGTGTATAATGCGAAGGCTAGACAAGTCGTCAAGACCAATATAGACAACAGTAAAACGAACGAGGTGATTTAGTTGACTTCCTGAATTAGTTATTTAACACGTTTAGAAAGGCTTCTCATATTTAACTTGTGTTGATATTTTCAGATTAAACTTGAATTTAAACAATGCGAATATGGCTCTGGTGATGCGAGTAATATCCTCGCGCTGCCAGCCAAGAAGAGGCAGACCAAAGTCATTACTGAAAAGAAGGAGAAAACCAGATTTCTCTCAAAGCAACAGAGGAAACGTTTGGAGAAAATTGTTGACAAGAAAAAGAAGAAGGAAAACGTAAGTTTTATAAACCATATTGTAAGCTTAAGATACAAGCAATGCAAAGACATTCAAATGCTTTTTATGCACATCTTATTTACTGACTTTGCCTGTATAATGCATCTGAAATTGAAATGAGACTAATACTGGGTGTATTATTGTGTGTATTATCCCACTGGGTCTCGAATGTTTGTAGTGGAATACCTTTTTTTACCATTGTTTTCCGCATTTTCTTCTTTTCATAAATACTTAATGGACATTATTCAACATCCAGAAAAAAAATATTACATAGTTATTTATAGTCAGTGTCAGATATTGTACATTAATTCCACCAAATCTGTAATTACGAAATCATTTTAAACTCTATCATAATACAAAATATTAACTTGTGCGATGCATTAACATAAACAAAAATTAACACTGCACGGTTACTCACATGTTATAGTCAGGAAATGGCCCACCTAACTGCCACACATACATACACACATGCATATGTTGACTATAACATGTGAGTAAACCATGGTGTGTTCGTTTTCAATCATAATAGTATGGTGTTTGATAGGGAGTGTGACTGCGGTGTGTATAACTAAGTTGTATGTCTTAGAATGGCTCAATGTCATGCTGGTTTCTGCCATGGAGTGTAATATTTTATATTTTTTTATCTATATTACAGAGGTCAGCACTCCTAGAGTCACTCACGCAAGTCCAAGCAACATTGGAGGAGGTGAATCAAATGACTACAATATCAGCGATGCAGACTCTCGGGCTCCGGAGACTAACTGAGTTCAAGTCTACTACCCCTGCACATGATGTTGATACCACCGATAAGAAGTTCAGCAGCATTGCCGGTAATTGTTTTAGGAATTTGAGAACTCATCTATTTTGTCAAGTTCACTCTAAAAGTAAAATTTGCACTAGTACACTACATACATCTAGGTATTTAAGTTATTTTACTAAATGTAAACAAACTGAACCATGCAATGGAATTTGTCTGCTTGAAGACAACATATTAATGTCAAAACAGTCTTTATTTTCTGTTAAACAAGTGGTTTGATATTGCTTTTCATAATACTAAATTTTTTTTTTTTTTTACTCACTTTTCATATTCACTTTTATTTAATGAAATAACTAAAGTAGATTCGTTGCCAAGGGTTATAGCTTGGCAAAATCGAGTTTTATGTGGTATCAGGTGTAAGAATAATATTCTAAAGCAGCAAATTTATACCATATTAAAACAGTTTTGGGTAAATATTGGATCTTATTACTGAACTCTATTTAAAAGAGCAATAATTATAGGTTTTTTAATTCAAATAGTACTAAATAACAAATGAATATTAAAAGAATATTAAAAACTGATGTCTTTTTCAAAATATTTTTGTTTTTATTGCAAAATTGTAATTCTATGGTTTCAATCATTCTTCTAGGGGCTAAAAAACGTTTGCGCCTCCTCAAAATGGATAGTGCGGATATAAAAAAGAAAGCGAGATATGATCCTAACATAGTCGGTCTAGAAGAATCATCTACTGAAGACTCTGGTTCTAGTTCAGATAGTGAACCAGAAATTGTAGAAGAAAATACTAACAATAAAGTTGAGACACCTAGTAACAGTAGTAGAAATGAAATTGAAATAGTTGATGATGAAGCCAATACAAAAAATGAAAAATTAAAAGAATCAAATGAGATAGTAACAAAAGTTTCAACAGATCAAAAGAAACAAAGTAAAGATTCTGTGTTAGTGAAAGAAGAAGTGAAGAAGCCTTTGTTACAGCACCCTACAATAGTTGTAGAAGTGAAAAGAGATCCTAAGATTCAAGTGGCAAGGCTTAAACTTCCAATCCTGGGGGAAGAACAGAGAATTATGGAATTGGTCAATGAGAATCAGTTTTTAATTGTTGCTGGAGAAACTGGTAAGATTACGTGCAACTTTAATGAAAACCCTAGCCTAGTTGGTAGTGACACTGCCTTCGAAGCTAGGGTTCCTGGGTTCAAATCCCAGTAAGGGCAAATTTTTATGTGATGAGCATGAGTATTTGTTTCTGAGTTTTGGATGTTTTCTATGTATTTAAGTATATATTTCTCTATATATAAGTAAGTTTACCGTGATCTAGTACCCGTAGTACAAGCCTAGAGCTTAGTTTGGGGCTAGGTCAATTTGCGTGACATTGTCCTGTGATTTATTATTTATATTAGCAATAAAAACGAGTTCTAGCAACTCAATTATTAATTAAAGTAATTGCTCATGTGAGCTTTTGTAGTCTGTGGTGTAAATGTAGCCACTTTTGCAACTGAAATGCTAATGATTAGGGTGGTAATAAGCAGTAATCACAGATTTTGTATAATTTTTAGTGCAGTGCTAGGGTGAACAAACTTAGTGTTTAATTTTACAATCAATAGCCAATCATATTATTCACTTCTGCAACCCTATCTATATCCCTGTAATATGTGTGTATTGACATTGTGAAGTCATTGCACCAGTTTTGCTACAAGATCTATTATCACTGGTAATAAGTATTATTGTGTTTACTTTCAGGCAGTGGTAAAACAACCCAGATACCCCAGTTCCTTTACGAAGCAGGATACGCTGAGCACAAAATGATAGCTGTGACGGAACCTCGTAGAGTGGCCACTGTTGCTATGGCAGCCAGAGTCGGCTATGAGCTGGGCTTGAGTAGCAAGGAAGTGTCTTACCTCATGAGGTTCGAGGGAAATGTTACCAAGGATACGAAGATCAAATTCATGACTGATGGTAAGTTTTAGGATAAGTATTTAATTGTTTAATTTTTGAATACAGCTCTAACCTAATGTAGAGCTACTGGTTGTATAGAAAAACTTCTACAAGTTGTCCTGTTTAAGAGAAATTATATTTCGAGTCAATAACCTCTTGGGCCCCCCCAGGTTCACGCTTGGGGAGTATCCAATAAAATAGACTTTGTATAGTTAAATCGACCAGGTTGCAATTATAATGTTACTAAAATAAGTATCGAATCGAGATTAATATGAAAATTACAGAACTAAAAATGATCTCCTTTTCATATCAAATACTATCATATCTATACTAAACCATAAACTACATACTATACTATACTAATTGTACTAATATTATAAATGTCAAATTAACTCTGCCTGGCGGCTTGTTACGCTTTCACGGGTAAACCGCTGAACCAATTTGGATGAAATTTGGTATTGAGTCAGTTTGAGTCCTGGGGAGGTACTTTTTATCCTGGAAAATTGGTTAACAACTTCTACGCAGACGGAGTCGCGGGCAAAAGCTAGTATAATTATAGTTGTCCTAATATGTCCATAAGTTTATTCTTATGAAACGTTTTCTTTTACAGGTGTCCTCCTAAAAGAGATCCAAACAGACTTCCTCCTGAGCAAATACTCTGTTGTTATAATCGATGAGGCGCACGAAAGAAGTGTTTACACGGATATATTACTGGGTCTGCTGTCGAGGATAGTTCCTCTCCGGAGGAAGCGAGGGAACCCTCTGAGGCTCATAGTGATGAGCGCCACGCTGAGGGTAGAGGATTTTACAGAGAATGCCAGGCTTTTTAAGGAACCTCCTCCACTCATAAATGTAAGTGCTCAGCTAAGCTTGGTAAAAGAGGTTAGAAATGCGAGTTGCACAGGTTGCACTCGCAAATTCGTTTTTTTATTTTACTGTTTTCTCTGTAATTAACGCATTTATTCGCAACAATGACACACATAAAATAAAAGAGGGAAAAGAGAGCAGAAAAGTGATCATTGTCGCGAGATGTGCTGGCTGTCTTCTGTTTGGGACCACTTGACAAGTACGTCTACGGAGATTATAACCTCGTAAGGCCCACGCCAAATTTTGCTTGTCCAAAAAGTAATCTTGTATCTTTCAATTAAAGTTTGAAGTCGCTTTGACAAATGTCCTAAGTTTACGCCGTTGGGCTATAATCACACCAAATTTGACGCTCATAATGTTACCTTACTTTACAATAAAACAAAAATAAGTAAAGAAAAAAAGCTGTCTCTTCAAAACGGGGCAATGGATTAGACATACATTATACAACAAATAAATACTTTTGTTGTTGGTTTTCAGATAGAATCCAGGCAGTTCCCAGTGACAGTGCATTTCAACAAGAATACTTACAGTGATTACTTGAAGGAAGCATTCAAGAAGACTGTTAAAATCCACACGCGGCTACCGGAGGGGGGCGTATTGATCTTCGTTACTGGGCAGCAGGAGGTAAATGTATAAACATCAGGCGCCGTATTTATGGTCGCCTTTATCGCGGTGGATAAGGGTTGACGCACACACAACCGCTCGGCACCGGATCGGCATCACCACAACTCGAGCCGTTCAGTATTCTTTGTATGAAACTCCATACTGTAACGCACACTTATCGGCACCGTAACGGCATCGCCACGCCTTGTATTACTCAGTGCCGGTCCGTTGCCAAGCGGTTATGTATGCGTCAACCTTAAATATGGATAAGGCATCCGTCACTCCTCTTACCATACTAGTTAGAAAGTGACATATTTTATCTACGTTTATCCACGGCGATAAACCCGAGTGTAATAGGCTCGCAGGGGTTTTAATATCTGTTCCCATCTAGGTAGTGCTTATATTTCTCGATACTCCCTTGGTACCTCAGATACCACAGTCAAAAGCAGTTTATTAATCCGCCCTTTAGTTTGACAACGCCATAAAACCGTATAATGTAATATTCAATTTTCCAGGTCCACTACCTGGTCCGAAAGCTGAGAGCGTCATTTCCTTACCGCAAAGACGTGGACTACACGAAACTGATAAATAAAAAGAAGACCGTTACTGAGGAAGAGGCTGCCTTAGATTCAGAACCAGAGGATATTGAGTCGGACGATGATGCGGTGAGATAATCCAATCCAATCCAATAATTACGCGAGGAGATCCCTTCTCCCCCTATAATCTCAAGTCAGATGTTTAGTGTAAAAATTAAAAATCTACTGGGTGATTTTGGGGTCATGATCCGGAATAGCCAAAAGTGAATAAGATGGTCATACTGAACAACTTTTCCAATGGGACCAACCACTAAATCGCCAAAAAAAACAGGTGTTCCATACATTAACGGTGAATAAATTGAGAGTTAATGTATGGAACAGCTGGTTTTTTTTGGCGATTTCTTGCTTGGTCCCATCGGAAAGGTTGTTCAGTATGACCATCTTATTCACTTTTGGCTATTCCGGATCATGACCCCAAAATCACAGTATTTAACCAAAAAAAACGTCTTATTTTAGTGGCGAAACATGTAAAACTTATAAACATGTATTACTCTCCCTCGTGGGAGATTGGGTCGACCAAGCCCCTCCCCCATAACCGTCGCGCCCAGAAGCGTCCAGTGGCGCCCTCTTTACTTTTACTGCGTTTTGTAATAAACTAAAGTATTATCTGAAAATCTATGAGCGCTTTACTGTTGTACAAATGAATACGCAATATATATAGAATAAATGACGGTTCTCTGCCTTTTCGCCTACAAATCTTTGACAAATGCATCGTTTCGCCACCTGTTCATTTGCTAACCCGCTTTTTTTCTGGGACTGCAAATATTTCAGGATTTTGTATTATACTAACCTAACCTAACCTATTATTTACAGTTTTGGAAAAAAACGCGGGTTGTCAAATGATATGTTTGTGAAATGAATCATTTGTGAAATGTTGGTTGTGAAATTATAGCCCGTGTGGTTGCCGGGTTAGAATAGTGCCACTCCATGTCTTCCCGTGGATGTCGTAAGAGGCGACTCAGGGAATAAGGGCTTGTAGGGCGATGGGCTTGCAACCTGTCACTAATACACTAGTAAACTTCTGGGCCTGATTGTGCAAAATGTGGTTACAGAATTATCAACAAGTCTTTTTAGAGTTGTTGGTATTTCTGTAGCTCTGCCTACCCCACTCTGGGAATGAAGGCGTAGTGTTATGTATGTATGTATGGTTATGAAATGATAGGATCCCATGCCTATTTTTTTCAGGTTGAAAGAGAAATGAAGCGTGCACGCAAAGCTAGGAAGAAGTTGAAAAAGAAATCAAAAGAACTGCCTAAAATAAATCTAGATGACTATGACATGCCGGAAGACGACGGGCAGGCTGACCTCGTTGGTGGTGATGACGAGAGCGAAGGGCATCTCAGCGACTCAGGTTATTGTTCATTAGTTTTACCAAACACGGGACTATCGGAAACCCGAACCTTTGGAAGGCGTACATGGAGCCGAAGCCAACACGCAGAGGCGACAACTTTAATTTAGTAAAGTGGTGGGACACCAAACGGCGATTGTCCCTGAGTTCACACTATAGAATTATGCTCCCACGGACAACCACCGGTTAGTGTAAAGCTCGATACGAATCTGAGCGGCTCAGCCTGAGGCATGCTCGCCCCGAGCGGAGAGCTGCTCGCGAGCCGACATTTCAAAATGGCGTCGGACACGATGACAGCCGCGGCAGCGTTTATAATAATTCACCGAATTATTTACAAAAACAAAAATATATCGCCTCGGTGGTGGAACGGCACAGCGGCGGCGCCTTTGATAACGGTCAAAAGACCGACTCTCGACGGCTCGCCGCGCGCCGCTCGCCCGATGCTCGCGCACAGCGCGGGAGCGCGTACGAATTTGAGCAGAAAAGGTGAGCCGTGCGTGCTCTAATTCGTACCCACCTTAAGACTATTTAAGAAGGTTGGGAACATCTTTTAGTTTTTTTTTATATTTAGCCTCAGCCTCCCATACATCTAAGTGGGAGGTTACACCCTCAGTATTTCATCAGGTCAGTTCATCAGTTTGGTCACGATGACTAGTGAATAACACTGTATCCCACGGACCGACGGACTGATGGTCCCGGTATGTAATTTCTTTACTCGAATAAATAGTATTTTTTTTGTGTAATTGTTTTTCATGAAATAAACTAAGGTTTTTAAGTGATTAAACTGATTAAGTTATAGTCCATATAACCAATCTCCGGAAAAATCTGTCAAATTCAGGAAAAAAAATAATCTTATAATCAATACAATCACACAACTAAGTACAACAGAATTACAAGGTTACAAAAATATAAAGAATGTAAGAGAAACAATAGGGATAATGCATATTTTTTTACGCTCTCTGATAAGTGCTATGAAAAAGAAGGGTAACTGTATACGCGAAATAATTGTCATGTTATTGTTTTATAATTATAAGATATGAAGCTTTAAAAGTCATAGTTCAGACCCCCCGCAAAGAACACTATACAAAATCGACGACAGGAATGACGTCACAGCTGATGTTCCATGTTTAAAATATACGCAGCATATAGAGAAATTAGCATTTGTTTCAGAAATTAGTATGTCTAAGCCAATATCATTAAATGACAATACTACGTAAATAAAATGAGAAAAAAACAATCCTAAAAAAAAAAAATAAGATTTTTACAAGTTTTGTTTCTATATAAAATCTTAATAAATTGGTCAAAACTTAGTGTATTGCGTTTTATGTTTTTTTCTACATTGTCTCCTAAATCGTATCAATGAAACTCAATTCTGTTTTTCACTCATGTTCCCTATTACAATTTAATTAAAACCACAAACAGCTTGAACTATGAACTACACAATTATGAAACAAGAACAAAAAATATTATCAACGCCGAAAAGGCTAACCAGTGGGCTGATCACGCTGCCACGGGACTTAGGGTCAAATGACGTCAAACGGGAACTAGTGTCAAATATTATTATGAATTTATTAAAATGACAGCAATCCGGGGATGAAGTTGCTTAGTAATAAAAGGACTCAAATTACACAAAACACACTTTTATTTTAAACCTTAGTTCTTTATAATTACGTTGGAGTATGGAGTAGACGAATTAGAGTCCCGCCCTATGACAAAAATTGTCTCGTGGCAGCGTGCTCGGCCCACAGCTCAGCTTGTAGCTGGGCAAGACCACAGCGCTGATTTTCAGCTAGAGACTGAGATAGTTCTACGTTTACCTATAACTGTACATTAATTTTAGACGCTGAAGAAGAGTCCCTCGGCCCTATAATAAAGTCCTGCCGCCAACCCCTCTGGGCACTCCCGCTGTACTCCATGCTGTCCTCGGCCAAACAGGCCAGGGTGTTCGATCCCCCCCCTCCCGGCGCGAGGTTGTGCATCATCAGCACAGACGTCGCCGAAACCTCGCTCACCATACCGGGGATTAAATATATTGTGGACAGTGGGAAGAAGAAAATGCGGTGAGTTCGCTGGTATTTTTGAGAGAGTTTTGAAATTCAAAGGATGGGCAGAAATGTTTGGAAACCCAGCCTAGGAATCAATAGCAATAAGTGATATCTTATCGGAAAGATATTTTTATATTCTACAACTTTTATAGGGGAAATGTCGAATTGCTTTCAGAAATGTTAACGGTCAAACTAAAATGTCACAAATAAATTTGTTGTTTTAACCTTTTGAACGCCAACGACGCATAAAGTAGTCATGACCTGTCGTGCCTACAGTTTTCTTCTCTTTTAAAGAGACATTATTCCGTATGGATTAAGTTAAATTTTGCATAACTTTGAATACATGTTTGGCGTGTGAGTGGCGCATTTTTATTGGACGTAAGAAAAGGTTAACCATACGTCTATATGTGGCCTTTATTTTTATACCACGAAGGTTTTGAACCACTTGCCATAGTAACTTTTAAACATAAAATGACCTATCCGGTGACATATCGCTTGTTGTTATTGGTCACAAAGGCTTCGGTATTTCGAAGTGAAATTTTAAGAATCGATTTTCTGGTATTTAATTTGCCCCATGTTTGTCTCGGGTTTACAAGTCTCTGTAACCAACATGCCTATCGGTTGCGTCGTTGGACCGTGAAGGCAGAAGAAACAAACACGATTAAAAGTCCCAACGGCTTTAGTCAAAATTATTTTAAACTGAACTTGATTGACACAAGAATCTTTCTTGAACTATGGAGTTTTGAGGATTTCGCATGTTGTATCTTGTGTCTTGTATTTAGAATAAAAATAGTGCATTATTTATTGACTCGGTGGAAATATGATTGCCTGACTCGTATTTTAGCAAGCCTCACCAATAATCATTTTCCAAATTAATGCGAAGAAATGATATAAATTAATAATTGAAGTATTTGAAAAAAATAGTGCTGAATTGAGAGAGTTTCTTTCTCCTTTTGAAAACTTCAAGTATTCAATTTCCCAAAGACTCGTCGCCCGCCGATGCCACCCAGCGCTGCACCTACCGTTTATTACATTGGGTGTATGGGATATTTTTAATGCTCTTATTGATTTTACAGGCAACAGAGATATTTTTTTAAAGAAAATATCGTAGCGGACATGAATGTGTTTTCATCGTTTATATTACTCCTAAGAAAAAATGGGGCTCTTTCCGTCATCGTTTTCAAAAGAAAAGCTGTCCTTTCCGAGCATGTTTGAGAATAGTTCATTTTGATGCAAGTGCGGAAAGTATGTCATTTTACACGAGTCCCAAGGTGTCTTGGCCCGAGATGCAAGCAAGGGACAAGACTCGGGACGAGTTAAAATCACAGTTCCGCACGTGTATCAAACGACGTTTTTTAATAAAAAATATCAAAAAATAAATAAATTTGTAAATAAAACTATTACAAGAGACAAATTTACTTTTAATTGACACAGACTTTATAAAATGGCAAAGGTTGTGACCATTCAGCCAAATAAAAAAATATGTCACATAGTAATTTAATAACTTATATTTAAAAATCAAAAAGTGTTTAATCCTCTATTAACCAGGGGTAAAGCATAAACGTGGATTCGCACTACGCCGTGCTGGGCTGGGCCCGGTTTCGGCATGGTGTAATGTGAATCCACCTTAATACCCAACTATCCGATCATTCGTAATACACTTCAGATTCAGCCATCTTGATGAGAGTTTTTCTTTAAAATATTACTTAGATACATTTTATGTGTGTATGTATGATTGTATTTCATTTTAATGTTTTAAATTATATTACCTATGTATAGTCTCAATGCTAAATGACGTAATAAAAAGTGTTTGAACATGCAAACTCTTTGGTTGGATGCACGGCTTGGAAGTTGAAACAAAATTATATTAAAAAATATTGGAAAACTGTAACGCACTAGTGCGGAATATCCAACTTTCCGCACGATATACAGCTACGAAAAGTACCACTTTTTGAGCAACTGTGTTAAAAAATGTATAATCCTGTTAGCGTGTACGACCACGCGACGGGCGCGAGCGCGTGGCGCGTGGTGTGGACGTCGCAGGCGTCGGCGGGGCAGCGCGCGGGGCGCGCGGGGCGGCTGGCGGCGGGCCACGCCTACCGCCTCTACAGCGCCGCCGTCTTCCAGCACGACTGCCCCGCGCACCACGCGCCCGACCTGTGCCGCCGCCCCGTCGACGACCTGCTGCTGCAGATGAAGTGCATGGGGATTGATAAGGCGAGTACAAACACTTCGTAAATACACGCCCTTATACAGACAATCAATACTTTCGATTGTTTCAAGCATTTATTCATTTATTTATTCAAAACATTTTGTTTACACCCTTACAGTTAACACCAAGACGCTGTACAATTCAGTAAAAATAATAATTAAAAAGCTAAAAATAATAATTAATAAGTAAAAATAATATATTACGCACCTACGGTACAACACTGTCACTTATGCAAAAAAGCATTTTTCCAGGAGAAGCATTTAAAGATTTAGTGTGGTATAAAATTATTATACTTTCTAATCTAGAAAAGGCGATTTTTTGATATGATTACCTACTGCTACTTTTAGCTTATTATGTTGCTACAAGGACAGGGTACTTAAAGCGACGTTATGGCATACTTAACTCAATTTTCAAAATTTTGCAAAAGTGACAGTGTATTAGCTAAAATACAAAAATAAAAGAAAAACTAACCTTTCTGATACAAATGCCACTGCCATCCATCGCCTCACAATACCTCAGGCAGTCACGACATAAACTTCGCTATCGGCTCGCAAATAAATCGCATTCGCATTTATATGAGAGTGGGGTAGGCAGAGCTAAACTAAAAATACCAAAACTCTAAAAGGATTTGTTTATAATTCTTATACCACATTTTGCACAATCAGGCCAAGACATTGTAGTAATCTAATATATAAAATTCTCGTGTCACTATGATTGTTCCCATACTCCTCCGAAACGGCTCGACCGATTCTTATGAAATTTTGTGTGCATATCGAGTAGGTCTGAAAATCGGCCAACATCTATTTTTTCATACCCCTAATTGCATGAAAGAAAAAAAAAATGCAGTTTTATACAGCGTGTAAATTTCATACGGGCATATATTTTATCCTGACGTAGTTAACGATCATACAAATCATGTGAGAAAGATATTTTGTTGGTATCTTTTATTATTGAGGAGCAGTAAATTTTTTAAAGTTTGTCGTAGGAGCAATGTACGAAGTGTGCGAGCGTCCATCGGTCGTCAATGTATCGCCTGTATCCAAGTGCAAGGACGAAATGTGTGGAAACTAAATACCAATCTCAGGCGAGTGCACCGCCTGCACCGAAATTTTTAACTTTTATGGGCGAAGTAAACAAATGGCGAACCATAACAATTCGTGAGCATAACATGACTATTATGTAGATGCTTTAATTTAATTGCGCAATGTCATACATTGCTTGCTGAATTAATTAGTAAGAAAAAGATAAATACTAGTAATATCGCTGTTACACACGTTTTTATGTTAATTAGGGTGTATATTAACTATTGTTAAAATATATGCCCGTATGAAATTTACACGCTGTATAAATACACTTATTTTTTGGTAGCATTATACTTAAACCTCGTTACCTTACACTATACTGACACCCGTATATACCGGGTGTACAATCCAAATGGGTCAGTATGGAGAAGTCGGAAACTATGAGAGATAGCGAGATCTGTTCTTAGGAACCATGACTTCGATTTTAGATTTAATAATAATTACATTCAAACTTTTTTATTAATTCTCATACATAACCGGTAATCGAACCTGGTCAAAATCAATGTGTATAAATTCTGCAAGTCGCAAGAAGCACAACAAAATTGAAATATTAAAAATATATATATTAAATATATATTTTTAATTTTATTTTTATTTTTATTTTTATTAAATCTAAAATCGACGTCATGGTTCCTAAGAACAGATCTCGCTATCTCTCATAGTTTCCGACTTCACCATACTGACCCATTTGGATTGTACACCCGGTATAGACACGAAAAGTAATTACTTAAGCAAAAGTAATGACTTAAGAATCGATTTTACTATGACTTTTGACATTTGTATCACAAGTAATAACTTTTCTTGTCTATAAATACGGGTGTTAAACTACTCCAAATAATCGTAAGTGGCCGTTTTCTCTGGATAATTTTTAATTGACTTATTTTTCATTTTGTCTGAACATACGACCGAGTTTAAAATCCGATATAATTACCCTCTTTATAGGTTGTTAACTTCCCATTCCCGACGGCGCCGGACAGGCTGCAGCTCCGGCTGGCGGAAAAACGGCTCGCTGTGCTCGGTATTTTGGAGAAGGTTGAGAGCCGCAAAAAGGACGACGAAGAGGTGAGCAGCTTAAAACTATACATGTAACTCATTGTCACTCCCTGCTTCGGAATACCAGATCAGTTAGGCTCCAAGACATGAAGAAATGGATAGCTAGTCTCTTACAAGCCTTCTTGACTTGCCAGTGTTTATAAGCGGTAGCACTTACATCTTATCTTATCTTACAGATGGGCCCTTTCAGATACACTTCGACCCCTTTAGGATCTTTTGTGCAATTACCCTCTTACACACTCAGCTGTTCGAATGTGCAGGTTTCCTCACGATTTTTCTCCTTAACCGTAAAAGCATGGGGTAATGTTAGGTAATAAGTTAATTGACGACACGTTGGCCTAGTTGGGAGTGACCCTGCCTCCGAAGCCAGCGGTCCCGGGTTCAAATCCCGGTAAGGGCAGATATTTGTGGGATGAGCACGAGTATTTGTTCCCGAGTCTTGGATGTTTTATATGTATGTATTTAAGTATTTATTTCTCTATCTAAGTATGTTTATCGTTGTCTAGTACCCATAGTACAAGCCTAGAGCTTAGTTTGGGACTTGGTCAATTTGTGTGACATTGTCCCGTGATATTTATTTATATGTACTTAAGTTATAAAAACTTATTGGTACATGGTGACCGCGGAGGTTCTAACTCGGTACCTTACGATCACGAGTGAACCCCCTTAGCCACTAGGCCACTGACGCTCTCCGTTGGAGCCCTAACAATAAGCATGGTCAAACGTGCTCTTGCCCGGTTTTTCAAAATTCTTCGCTTAATATTTAGAAGCACGTTTCCACCACTGGAAACGTCACTGAGTATAATGGATGCTCGTGAAACCATTGTTCGACTCGATACCGCTACCCGATACCGTATACGGTGTACATCGTACACTTCACTTTATGGCATAACAAGTTTATCAGACTTTGCAGCATGGGGTAATGTACTTAAGTTAGAAATACTCATTGATACATGGTGACTTAGTACTTACATACATACATATCATCACGCCTTCATTCCCAGAGTGAGGTAGGCAGAGCTACAGAAATACCAACAACTCTAAAAAGACTTGTTTATAATTCTGTGACCAAATATTGCAAGTTTACTAGTGTATTAGTGACAGGTTGCAAGCCCATCGCCTAACAGTACTACAAGCCCTGGTTCCCTGGTTTATTGCAGCACGCGTTGCGAACTTCGTAATAAATATTAAGTGGTACCCAGGTATTGTATTAAGTGGTACCCAGACCTTTTATCGAATTTCTCTTCATCGATTGTATCATTTCATCGAACGCTATTTTCAGCGAAAACCATGATGTTTTCAGGATATCTTGAGTATTGATTACGTAGGTTAGGTTTAGTTTAGACACGTGACTCCCTTAAAACCACAAGTAGATCAAGATACCATAATTAAATTGATTGTTTTCAGATTTTTAAAGTGACCCCACTAGGGAAGGCAGTGTCAGCATTCCCTATTCTCCCTCGCTACGGCAAAATGCTGGCGCTCAGTCACCAACAGAATCTCCTGCCGTATGCTATAACCCTGGTATCTGCGCTCACTGTTCCCGAGGTAAGTAATCGATTTTTTTAATGATGAATGATGCCTTAGAAACAGAAGAATAAGAATCATAATTATTTTAAATCGCGCGTATTTACGCCTTTTGCCTTAAGTTATAGTACTGTTACGAGTAGGTATGGTTAGGTAGGTAGGTAAATTAGAATCGACGCGCCGGCTCAAGGACATGCCTATTGTTAACGGGTACAATCGAGTTCAAGGCCAAGGCCGTCGCTATTGTAATACAAGGCCGCAATGAGTAGAACTTTCCATTATCGAACGTCCCCGGCGGGTCAAGGCCCATCGGTCATTCGAGAAGGCATTCTGGAACAATCGGCGATTGGGAGCATAAAACGTGAGGCGCGCGCGAGCGGGAGACATTCCTTACTTGGAGAGCGAACAGTGCGTACCTACGAGTGAACCGAGCGATCATCTAAGTTTATTGTGCGATAAGTGTTTGTAACGATTAAGTGAGTGTGTTAATTAAAGTCTGCTCTTAATTATCAGTGTGTTCGTGCATTACTATCAGTTACCTACCCCCACGTACGTAACAGTACCATTTTTTTTAAAAAGTGGCTTGAGTTTTAAAGTGTGGCTATTCGATGACGTTTTCAATTCATCTGTTTGTATTTTGTTTATGTTTGTTACGCGATAACTCCGTCAATGTAAACCGATTTGAAAATCTGATGAGCGGATCCGTAAGGAATAGAGGGAACTCCTCAAACATTATTATGTTTATACATAGCAATTTTGGTACTTCAGATCGAGCATTTGCATTCAGAAAGTATCATTTGGTTAAGTGGAACTGATGATGAAGACCAAAGATAGGCATCGGAATTCTTCAACGGTACCTACTTCATGGGTGGCGATAACATAATATATCGATTAAAATAGTTGAGCGACTTGAGCGACTATGACTAAACACATTTAAATTGTTAAAATATATACACTATAACTTTCGCGCGGCGTTGCTTGCGGCGACCTTGAA
This sequence comes from Acleris holmiana, assembly GCA_949316455.1. Taxonomy (NCBI): domain Eukaryota; kingdom Metazoa; phylum Arthropoda; class Insecta; order Lepidoptera; family Tortricidae; genus Acleris; species Acleris holmiana. The sequence continues at coordinate 10,216,205 of OX438783.1, forward strand.
ATATCCTATAGTTCCTTATTAATTGAGAAGTTGTGAAAAAAGTTTCATTGTCTACGAGAAAGGTATCCTTACTGTGTGGCAAATTTACGTTGCACAACGGAAATGTTTCATAAGAAATACATAATTAATGACAAAAACATGAAATTGGTATCCTTTGGTGGTGTGGTATCATTCAAAGAGATTTTCGGGCTAATAGTCCTGTCTTACATTGCGTTGTGTCCAGGTGATGTCCGGCAAACCGGACGCGTGGCCGGCCACCGGACACACCCAACTGCTGGGCGACCCGGGTGTGTTGCTGCGAGCCGTGGGCGCGGTCGAGTTTGCCCATGTCAATGGAGAAGAACAGCTGTTTTGTGCTAAGCATGGATTGAGGGAAAAGGTGCGCTATTTATATTTTATTTAACGGCAATGTGAAGGCAAACGAGCACACAGGCAATGAAAATAGGGTGCTGAGACCCATAGACATTTGCATTCTGAAAACTACAATCACAATACTGCAATCCTAAGACTGCAAATGCGTTGCCAACACTGAGGACTGAGGGAAAAGGCTTTATCTATGCTAGTAATTTTACCGGTTTTATTATTCTCACAGCCACATAAGCAATAATAGTACAATTACAGAAAGATATCTCTGTGACAGCAACATGCGAATTTAAACTTAAACTTACTTACAAGGCGTCAACGTTAATATTACCATGCACGGTACGGAAGTGACCTTGGTTACATTTGTCCGGCTGACAGTGGAGGATAGATATTATACAGTGCTTTTGACAACACAGGGTTGTTAAGCTACTTGCCACTGTTCTCATTTTGACCGTGTAATGCAAATTTGGTTCAGTCTGTTATACTTGTATATCCAGTATGTATTCCTCATGTAGTATGATGCAAGTGGCTTGAGATTCCAATGTTATGACTGTACATATTACTTTTTAGGCCATCAAAGAAATCCGCAAGCTCCGTAAACAGCTGACGTCGGAGATCAACTTGAGCGTGGCAAACGTGGATTTGAGCTTGGACCCCGGGATGAAGCCACCTGACGACAACCAGGCGCGCCTGCTGAGGCAGCTGCTCCTCAGTGGGCTGGGGGACCAAGTCGGGAGGAAGATTGGGCTTGAGGAGGTCAAAGAAGGTAAGTGAAGCAAGAGTTGGAATGAAGAAAAAACATACCTAATAACTATTGTCGAAACACGTTTCAGTCTAAGTATCATTACGCAAAAACAATATTTCATCGGAAGGCATCTCTCGCCGCATGAGACATTTTTTTTCTGTTGTCACAACTCGTAACCTGAAACTAAACTTCGTAACTAATATTTAAGATATCCTGAAAACATCATGGTCAGCAGAAAAGGCGTTCGATGAAATTTTATTCGATGATATAAAATGATGGGTTTCCATTTAAAAGATAAGAACCCCTATATAATGTCAATCCCTTGTTTGAGAGCTGATATCTCTTGAACGGCTCAACAGATCTCTATAAAACCAAGCTAATATGGTTATTAGTGGACTTGATGATGGAGTCGGAAGGAGGCAACCCACCATGTTTGGTGTCGATAAGCAGGAGCAAAAAAAATTATCTCGATACAATATTATTTTTTTAATCAGGTGAAGACAAACGCAAGTTCAAATACGCGTACCACTGCGGCGACCTAGAGGAGCCTGTACACTTGCACTCTGAGTCCATACTGCGCCGCATCATCCCCGAGTGGGTAGTCTACCAGGAGCTTTATGAGACGGGCGCAGAGGATCGTCGCAAGATGGTGATGAAGAACGTCACCGCTATAGAGCCGGAGTGGCTGCCCAGCTACGTGCCGCATCTGTGCAACTTGGGTAAGGTTCCATCTCGAGTGGGTAGTGTACCAGGAGCATTATGAGGAAAACATCGCAAGATGGTGATGAAGAACGTCACTGTGAGGACACGGTATGCAGGTAGATTATTGCTAGAGTCGTCTGTGATTTGTCGCGTCCCAAACACGTATATGGCGCAGCCGGTAGGATTCTAAACTACGCTCCCAAAGGGATACATCGCAACTATTTTCATAAACCTCGTATCTCATATTTCGTAATGTACGATTTTAAACTTAAACATGAAGAGAAATAAGTTTAAAATCGTACATCACGAAATATGAGATACGAGGTTTATTGAAAGTAGTGGCGAAATAGCGGTTAGATGTCTATAGAGCCGGAGAGGCTGCCCAGCTACGTGCCGCATCTGTGCAACTTGGGTAAAGTTCCATAACTATGAGTTTATACTGTGCCGTGTCATCCCCGAGTGGGTAGTGTACCAAGAGATTTATGAGACGGGAGGAGAACGACGTCACTGTCAGGGCATGGTATGTACCTACATACCATGTAATGTGAATCTGCCTAGATTCACATATCCAATGTCTATCCTGTTGAAAATAATTAACGTCAGTCATTGCTCGAGTCGTCTGTGATTTGTCGTGTCCCAAACGCTTATATGGCGCAGTCGGTAGGATTCTTACCTACGCTCACAAAGGGGCAAATAGTGGTTAGATGTGTATAGAGGCGGAGTGGCCAGCTGTGCAACTTGGGTAAGATACCATCATTATTTATTATACAGGGTTTTCTGTAGTTTTTGTGGCATGGAGGAAGCAATCGATGCCTTAGGTCACAGATCCCACTTACTTTTCATACTATTTCCTCGTGAATCGTACGCTATTTTTTATTCATTTACCACACCAGGGATTTTGTCCATGTTAGTGTAGTGTTTTTCACCTGCACGTGACATAACAGCTAATAAAGTAATTAAGACAAACATTTTTATTTTTGAAATCATCGATTTTTTGCAATTTATGACTTATTATTTACACATTACTTTACTTTCATATGGTTCATATGCGAGTGAAAAATATTTCAAGTATTTTCAGACAAATAGGACATAAAAACTTTGAATCAAGAAACCACTAATTTTTGACAGGCTTCATGGGTGACTTTGATATTGTGACACAGCTATCAATCGTAGTCTGCTAACCTTTTAGCTACTTCAAATGAGTAGTCCTATACATAATATTGTTAATAATTTAATTTACGATATAATAGGGGGAGTTACAGAAGATTTACTTGTAAAAAGGTATTAAACTAAATCAATTTCACATGTACCAATATTTAGTGAAAAAGGTGTAAATTAGTAGTGAAATCAATCAAACTTTATATCCACCACTTTAATTGACGTTTTATTTTTGAGTCGATGTAGGGAAAATCAAATACTGGCGTTCGACGTCGTGGATTGAAGACCCTATAATATTGATTAAATCAACTAGTTATTATAATTGACCTTGATTCTTCCATCAGGTGAACCCCTCACAGACCCAGAGCCAAGATTCGATGAAAAGTCAGGCCGAGTCAAGTGCCACTACAAGGGCACGTTTGGGAAGGCCGGTTGGGAACTCCCAACTGTCGAAATAGATTTTCCTGACAAAATTGAAAAATACAGGTATGTTGAAATAAAATAATTTTAGTGGACAATCTCACACAAATTGACCTAGTCTCAAGTTTCACTAATATTATGTACACAGACCTTAATACCATGGTAATAAAGTTAAAGTGTACATATTTTTTGCAATTTTGTGTAGGTATTATTTTCATCTTGACAGAGAAATACAAACTTACAACCTTCCATTAAATAAATCGTGTGCGGTATATTCATACATTATTAAAAAAAGTACGCCTAAGGCGACGCCTTCCGACCGTTACACTCACTTTCGCACTGTATATCTCTTTCGTCAATCATCTTTCATCCATGCCAAATGACAAAACCATCGATGTCGACCATTTTTTCATTTACCTAATAGCAATCTAATAAGGGTCAGGCTAAAAACCAGTGCTGCATCGTTTACAGTCTGGAGCAAAATGCTGAGTCCGGCCCCTTTTCCTTATTCTGTTGTATGTTATGCTCTTCTCTGTTTAAACTACCTAATAATTAAGTCGCTATTATATGTCACCATGCTCAATTTTTGATGTCGAATGCGAAACACCTAATTATAGGCATCTACAGTACAAATTTTAAAATGATTGTGGAATTATCGCCTCTATTACCTTGACATGAGAAGGGTATCTTATCGCAATTCCAAAGTTTGGTTTTCCAACTGTTTCAACACAAATATTCACGAGTATTTTTATTTTCTGAACCTATAACCTTAAAAAAAAAAAAATGTATCTACAGTGTTGTGGAATTAGGTTTTGATTTATGACAACGCAGGAAAGTTAAACAGTTTCAGAAATGATTTTCTAACTTATGAAAATTTAGACCAACGAAATAGTTCACAACTGAAATTCGACGTGATGATAAGAAAAATATAGAACCCTTAAAATCATGGTGTCAATTAGTAAGGCGCCAGCAATATGACAGTTGGCATGTTGGGTTTTTGCTTGCTACTTGAAATAATCAGTCCATTTTCCACAGGTGGTTCGCACGCTTCCTCCTAGACGGCACAGTGGTCCCGAAGCTCCGCAAATATGCCGGCTCTCTCCTCTCCCCTCCCTCCACCATGGTGAAGAGTTGGTCCAAACTGCAGCCCAGGACCGAGATAATGCTTAAGGCGTTGGTAGCGCGGCGGGTGGGCAGTAGAGATGAATTGATGGAGGCTTGGAAGGAGCAATCGAGTTGTAAGTATTTTGGTTACATATCTGGAGACAATGTTGCACAACTTGGGTTTACCCAAAATTAAGTAATCCAAAGGGCATCAATGGTAACCCTGCTTAAATATGTCTCGATAAAAGTATAATATGTCTAGTAATTTAGACTGTACTTAAAGTAGTCATTTGTAAAAAGACATACACATTATTTCCCCCACTCCTAAGTTAAGGTTGTATTATTTAGATGGTACTTTGTACTATTATACTCTGGCCTCTATCTATTCATTTCGGTAAAAAAGTATTGCTATTGCGTATTGTTTTTTACACGGCAATCATTAATGTCAAATAAATAAGAGCTATCATAACTTTGACAACATGCAAACACGTCAAAAAAAATATGGTTTTAGAATCGGTGTAGAATCTCAGCTCAGCTGTAAGTCTATAGAAAACCGCGATAGAACTGTGACACAGTTCTACGGTGCATCAAGGATGCAATTTGCCGATTATACCATTACTTTGTGAAAGATAAAATTGAAATTCGAGTTGTAGTTTGAACTTTTAACTTATTGTTTCAGATTTACTGGACGAGTATTTAAAATGGCTGCCCGAATCGGCACATAACGAAGTTTCGCTGTATTGGCCGCCCTCGAAACTTTGACATGTAAATACAATATAGGATTTAGGTGTAAAATAAAACGTTTTATGTTGATATAATGTGTTTTTTTAACTACTTTTATCTTAGACTCATGTAAAGTAGGTGACAACCAGTTAGCTCCGGTTTCAATTCTAGAATGCTCAATTTTTCCGATCGCTAAATTGCTTCGTTTTGTCACTTTATTCCCTTTCCTTTATCCCTGAAGCAAGATAAAGAGCAAACATAGCGATACAGAAATCTAAGCAATCTTAAACAATGGCTTAGTTTGTTTGCTTTACTTCCCAAAAACGGACAATATATGGAGTTAACTTAACCGCTCGTAGCGATAGATCGTCAGCTTACGTTATTCTTATACGTTTCCGAAGACCGCTATCATTAACATCTTGTCCAGGTCCTTAAAGCCGGACGGTAACATAGGCTACTCGGAAGGGCCTCCACTAAACACAGTATAACCATAATATAATATTATTGTGACACCTCACCCGTGTTACCACTACTTCGCCCCACTGCTCTATTCGCTTTCGTCAGAAATCATTTTTATTCCGCAGAAATAGGTAGGTTAGGTTCGTTAGGTATCCTTAAATGCCCGAAGGGTAAACCGCCCACAAATAGGAGCCCTGCCGCGAGGCAGGTCTCCGTCGAATAAAGCAGTAAGACGAAGTAGTGGGACCACCGGTCGTGTCCGTATTGTTTTTAACTGTGACGCCATTACTGTCAAGTAAATACGAGCTGTTAAAATGCTGATCCGATAACATTCTTTATAGATGGAATTTCAAGTATCATGAGTAACGGCTATGGAAACAATGCACGTAATTTACGCATGTTGCACTAACGTATACGATATCAGGGAATATCTTCAATGTTGTCACAAACACTTTGTTCAGTTGCCTCACGTCCGTTAAACGACCAAGACCGTTCAGTCCCGGTAATCTTGATACTAAAAATATTATGATTGTGTTAAAATAACAAACCAACGTAACCGTGGGAGTGCTGGTTGTCAAAGATTTTATTAGTTCAAGTGAATATGGATTATTTGAGATTATTTCCCCTTATGTTGGTGTTTACGTTAGAACAAAGTGTTTCTTTGCCTTACAAAGAATTGTATAGATTGGATATAGTGCACTACAGCGATTTTCATGCAAGGTACGTAGGAAAACAGATTACTTGTAAAATTTGGTACTTTTACTTAAGTATTTTTTATTGGCTGTTTCACAAAAAGTTTTAGAATTTCACTGTATGATCGTATATTTATTAACTTTACAAGACTTAGAATTTGAAGCTGTGAACCATTATTCGCGGGTAACATTTTTTCTATTTCGAAAATAAGTTCTAAAGAAACTTAGTCGGTTTTTAATAGTAGGGGAGACCGAGGAGTGTTGTAACAGAGGTGAGTTGTGACAAAGCCAATTTTTCTGAACCTATGACGGTGTATCGAGCTGAAAACTTCGCAAATTCGTTGCTCTTTCGACACTCCACAGTTTGCGTGAAGTTGTCAGCTTGCTAATTGTTTTGGGTGCAGAGAAATCGGCTCTGTCACATCTCACCTCTGTTACAACTCACCTCGGTCTCCCCTACGGGTTCACTCTCTTCAACAACCAGGTTCGAAGAGACCTCAATCGAAGCTCCAACCTGCCGATTCAACAACAATTCCTGCCTGGGGGGCTTCCCGCGCCTTTACCACCAGATCCAACTCTTGCTCCAGCAAAAGCCTGATGCTGTTCTCCTGAACGCTGGAGACAGCTTCCAGGGCACGTATTGGTATACACTGCTGAAGTGGAATGTCACACAGCAGTTTATGAATCTCCTGCCGCATGATGCTCATGTGAGTAATTTTGCATTCCTCCTTTTTTTTCTGTCAGAGAGCCGAGAGAGAGAACAGAGTTATAATTTTTTGACGTTACAAAGAAGGTGAGCCTTTTGTTTTGGTTTTGCGCATGGAGCAGAAAGTGACAACTTTAAAGCATCTAAAACAGTTAAACTCTTATTTGCTGTCACTCACCTTTTCTCTATATTTCAGAATCACACTCATATTGGTGGAGTAAATGCTAAACACCCTGTCTTCTGTCAAGTTAACTAAACTTTTCCCTTTATAAGTTAAGTAATTTCTTTTTGGTCTTCTTCTGCCTCTCCTTAATTTCACCTATTATGCTCAGATCATGTCATAGTAGTTGTCTATATTAATTCCAGGACCGAGATTCTACACGGTAAAAACGATATCGCCTTTGAAGTGTTTCCGTATAGTTAACGTTTTGATAACTCTTATGTTATTGACAGTAATCACGGCCGTCATGTCATAAACGATTCTAAAACACGTCAAACGCGATATCTTTATAACGCAGTAGAATAGAGGCCCTGTGCTATTTTCTGTCGACGACATACAGAAAATCTACTTGTTAAGGTCCTACTCCAAAAAAAAGTTACCGCGACCAGAATTATTTAGTTCATTGTTTGCTTTCGCTTCTTTTAGGCAATCGGCAACCACGAATTTGACGATGGTCCAGCGGGGCTGGCACCATACCTGTCTGCCCTTAAGGCCCCAGTACTTGTTGCTAACATGGACACCAGCAAAGAGCCGTTGCTACAAGGCTTGTACAAGCCCAGTATAATCATCAGGCGAAGAGGAAGAAGGATTGGGCTCATTGGGCTTATTACTACGTTTACAAAAGTAAAGTTATTCTCATCGACTATATTTTTATGGCATGGTTAAGGCAAAAGAGCTCACAGTCCACTAATTAAGTGAGTTATGATTCTGAGATTTACCCACCTCTAGGGACTAAAATGAAATTCCTCTATACTAGTAAATTCACCGGTTGTCTTTCTTCCTACACCGGAACAATACGGCTTGACAGCGCAGGTTTTCTTTACATTTAAGAAGGTAGTAGCATTTGGGTGGACTCTACAAGGTCCTACGACTATTTCGACGTGTCAATTAATGATTAGTACAGGACTCTTCCAGTCCACTCCATTCTTAGATCCGTGGTCCATCTCATTAGCTACCTGATCTTGAGTCAGCAATTTCATATGAGGCGGGATCAGTCTGCCACGCGACTGATCCTGGACATGGGCGTTGCAGCAGCGGATTTCTTACATTACTGCGGTTGCAGTGCTACTTGGTACTACGAATGCATTGCACCAGCCGCACTACTTAGTCGCACCGCTCTTCTTTTTTCAAACTTGCGTATCAAAAATAACTACGGAGGAATGACCTAATCGCTATGAACTGACGCTGAAAGCGTAGTAACGTTTTTCCAATTTCTTGTCTACGTTCATAACAGTCATAATATAACCAGTCACCGGAATATGTACTTAAGATGGAAAAAGAAAATTGCAAGCCCCATTTTTGTTTCTTAGACTCGGTCATCTCCTGGGAAGGTGACTTTCACAGATCCGGGAGAAGCGGTAAGACGGGAAGTGATGGGGCTGACTAAGCAGGGAGTGGACATCATCGTATTACTCTCGCATTGCGGCTTACAAGTTGATAAGTAAGTCTAAACCTATAAGGATTTCATAAAAATCATTTTTAACGCTTCCTCGCCCACTGTACTTTTACCACAGATAAATAACATACTATTAAAAGTAGTCAAAAGAGTCCTTGCCCGGGTTTTTAAAGTCGTACAAAAAAGATCTGAGCCTGATAAATTATTTTTATCTCCAGGAAGCTTGCCCGCGACTATGGTCAGCACATTGACATCATCATCGGAGGCCACTCTCACTTCTTGTTGTGGAATGGACCAGCACCAAACGGGGAAGAAGTTGCTGGACCATACCCTGTGTTCTTTGAGCCTACTGCTGACAAGAAACATAAGGTAAAGTCCGCCTGAAAGATTCTTATGAGGTTCTGTGTCTTTCCTTTTATATTACTTTTTAATGGCATGGGCAAGGTAACTTCTGGCACCTTTGTGCTTAGGAAGTCGAAAATTATATTTGACATAGTTGATAAACAATACAACTATTTAATAGATAAAAACGCCTGATAATGGCAATCCTTTCTTTAAGTTGATCTCTAAAACAGCTCAACCAATTTTCATGAAACTTAGCTAAGTTACGTCCTAAATGAGCTAGCTCTCGTTAAAAGATACCGTATTCAAATCGTTCTATCTATTTCCTGAGCAACGATGCCATAGACAGACGTAGGTAAAGATATCCGTTTAAGAGGTATCAGCTCGGAATTAACGGTGGCCATCATATCAGGGGTTTCTGTATTTATAGTCTGAGATATTGTCGCACTGCAGGGCTAAAGCTTCTCTCTCGGATTTACAATCCTGTCTCTCCAAAACAATCTTTGATTAGTCGCTTCGAAATGCTTCTGCGAGTAAGTCGCCCCGCCACCTTCGCCTTAGTCTACCACGGCAGCCGTCCTGTGGCACCCACCAACATAGTAATTACTATCTGTGCCCCTATAATTTGTATATATTTAATTAGTTGTTTCCCGTGACTCCATCAGCGTAGAAGTCGTTTATCGCTATTCCCTCAGGAACAGCACTTTTTCGGGATAAAAGTACCTTATGTCCTTCCCTTGAACTCAAACTATCTCCATACCAAATTTTATCTAAATCGGTTGAGCGGTTTATGGTTGAAAGCGTAACAGACAGATATATTAAGTATATAGTTGATATTATTATTATTAAAATTTTCTTTCAGGTACTCATAGTCCATGTATCTGCGTTCACCAAATACATCGGCAACTTGACAGTATTCTTTGACTCACAAGGTGACTACGTCAAGTGGGAAGGTGGACCCATTTTTCTGAATAGAAGTATACCTGAAGGTTAGTTTTTAGGGTTCCGTAGTCAAACTAGGAACCCTTATATTTCCGCCATGTCCGTCCGCCCGTTCGTCCGCAGCCTAGCGCAGAGGCTCTTAGTACTAGAAAGCTGTAATTTGGCATGAATATGCATATTAGTCACGGAAAAAAAGTGGTACAATAAAATGTAAAAAAACAAAAAGGTTAAGGGTATCTCCCCTACACGTAAGGTGGGGATGTATTTTTTTTTCTCGTCTACCTTATAGTGTGGGGTGTTTTCGATTAAGTAATCCGTTTATGAAATATTAAGCTTTAAAGCGTTTTTTTTTTGTCTGAACTGTCCTTCCCGCGCTACAGCCAAAACTACAAATACTAAAAATCAGAAAAAAAACTTTTATGATAGAACATATTTAACGAATTTTAAAGGAAAACTATCACGACTAAGTAGATATCATTGGTTCTTGAGATACAGGCGATTAATGTGTTTATACCTACTAAAGTCATCTAAGGCGACACCAATTGACTTTAAATAGAAAATCAGTTATTACTTGTTGATTTTTATGTTTGTATTACTTAACGGCTTCGGAACCCTACACTGAGCATGGTCCGACATGCTCTTGCCCGGTTTTTAAAATTTAAGGCAGCATTCGGATCACATCATTCGCGGCCCGGTAGCCGATACCGTGGCGCCACCCGGCCCCGCTGCACGGCTGCTTGCGTCGGAAAGCGTTGCAAACAAATCTCTGCAAAGCGGTACTAAATCTGTATAATTTTATTTCATTTTTCAGATGAAGCTGTCAAAGCTAAGCTGTCCCCGTATATAAATCTGATCCACGATGCTAAGAATGTGACAATAGGAGAGACAATCAGTACGCTCAATTATAAGGACTGTATGTTCGGGGAGTGCGCTCTTGGAGACTTATTAGTCGAATCTTATAACGACTATGTAAGTTTAAGTGGGATATACTATATTAATCTGAAGATGCAGCGTGGGTAGACCTCCAACAAGATGCTAAAGTTGCGGAAAACCGATGGATGTTTGCGGCGCAGGACTGGTCTTTGCGGCAAACCTTGGAGAAGGCCTATGTCCAGCAGCTTTTCAGAGCCTATAGCCAAGATGCGTTCGCTAACTAGCGTTTCTATTCGTTTTGTTTTCAAACCAATCGCGACACTGGTAGAACACGTGGCTTTTCGTATTTCGTGATCTACCAGTGACGCGATTGGTTTAAAACAAAACGAATCGAAAGGCTATTTAGCGAACGCATCTTGGCTGGCTCAGGACTTCTTTTGGCATGAGGAAGATGATAATGTTACCATATTTTGACAAAGTCTGGTCGTGCAAAAATCTTAAGCCTGGATCCACGCTAGATCAGCGTCGTGGCGCTCACAAGCGACTCGACTTCATGCTGAGTGGTATCCATTTTTGCATGCAATTGTATCCAATTCTTATGTGTATTCTTGTGTGTATTCTTACGTAGATTTGTTAATTGTAGGCAAAATATTTTTTTTTTCTATAACTGGTTATTTTAAGTATGAATTTTAAAATAATAAAATAAGAATATCTTGTGCTTGTCATATTAAAGGCTAATAAAGCGTATTTTATTGTATTGTATTGTTTACGCATGATCAAGGTAATTTAGTGGTTAGGCTAAATACATAATACTTTTTCGGTAGTCAGGTAAAATCTACATCATATCATCTTATCTTATCATAGTTTTGTACTTTTCTGTTTTATCTTTTTTTATCTTCTTTCAGGCCAGATCTGTGCTAAAAGCCGATACACACTACATATCCTTCATTCAACGCGGGAACATGAGGTCCAGCATTCATAAAAGAGGTCAATACAAAAAACCACCCTACTGACCACCATACTTACATCTCGAACCCTGAACAGTTTCTTCCATGTTGGAGACCATGATACGGTGATCGTGGTGTGCACCTATTGTGATTCTATAGGACGACTCGCTGATGTACAGTCGGCCAAATTTATTCTTTGAATTGTATTCTATCCCCGACAAAAAAGGGCTGTTATAAGTTTTTCATCACACTTGCTCGTAAAGGGTGATATTACACGCCGGCGTATAGAGCAGTTATAGCCGATATACCTCCCGGGGGATGTCCGTTTGTGTATGTGTATGAGCATGCTGTTATTTAAAAACATTTGCCTATGATGCTGTTTCAATAACTGAATAACCATCGAGCTACATTCCAAAGAAGCTTTGACCATAAGCCCACCTAAATTTGGCATGGGCTGTGCAAGTCTGACGCATGCACCCGCAGAGGTGGGCTAATGCGGCAACTTGGTGGGTAATGACGACTTTGCCCAGCATTTGGGACATAATAATAAACTACTTTAACAATAATAGAAGATATTTCTGATGGAGTCCTAAGGAAAAAAAAAAGTCTACATAATCGTACTTCCTACTATCTCACTAATGGATGAATGTTTGTAACTAAATCACGCAAGAACGGCTGTATGGATCAGGAAGAAATTTGGAACACATTTCACACATTTGGCACATTTCTGGAATACGACATATTGTAAATTAACATACATACATACATAACATCACGCCTTTATTCCCAGAGTGGGGTAGGCAGAGCTACAGAAATACCAATAACTCTTAATTATTTAGATGTCCGTGTGTGTATCGCCGAAAGATTGGATAAACGACTTCTACGCGCAAGTCCTTATTGCTCCTAATATCCTATTGATATATATATTGGTGGTTCCATATTGGTGACTGTAGGAGTTTGATATGACTTGTTTTTTACAGCCATAAGTAAAGGCACTCTATTTGACATCCTCTCATACAACGACGGCGTCGAGTCTTTCCTGCTAAAGGGGAAGTATGTGCTGGAAGTGCTGGAGAGAAGCGTGCGGGACGCTTGGTCGTACAAGCCGTTTACAGGACCCTGGGTACTGCAAGTGTCAGGTCACTTACCTACTACTATTTCTAGGCTAGGTGTAGGCTATTACCTACTTTGAACACCATTTTTTGTAATAACCTGTACGCGTAATCTTTGGTCAGCATATTTTTCCTATATTATACATACATACATAACATCATACTCAGAGTGGGGTAGGCAGAACTACAGAAATACAACAACTCTAAAAAGACTAAACTGAATTCTAATTCTGTAACCACATTTAGCACAATCTAGCCAAGAAGTTTACTAGTGTTTTAGTGTACTTACAAGCCCTTATTCCCTCAGTCTTCTTTTACGACATCCACGGAAAGACATGGGATTGCACTATTCTAACCCGGCAACAACACGGATGAAATGCAAGGGTTTTCGTCTATACTAATATAAAAATGTGAAAGTAACTCTGTCTGTCTGTCTGTTAGATACGCTTTCACGGATGAACCGTTAGACCGATTTAGACGAAATTTAGTATGGAGATAGTTTGAGTCCCAGGGAAGGATATAGGGTACTTCTACCTCCAAAAAATTAACAGTTCTTGATAAAAGACTTGTATGCGAAACATCTAGCATAGCATATTTTCATATGAAAAACATGAATAAAAAATCATTAAAAAACGCAGGTGTCTGCGTGGAGTACAACGTCTCCTTGCCCGAAGGTCGCCGAGTCACTTCGGCAACCGTCGGTCAGTGCGACAAGGATCACAGACGGGAGGACTTGAACCCTGATAGGATGTACCAAGTCACTGTGCCTGCGTACTTAGCCAGGGGCGGAGATGGATACGCGGTAATAGTCTTTATAATAATCAATTTTCATATCAATGCCCAGCAATATTGCGAAACAGGCCATGTATTTTTGCTGGGGCCCTGCAAGACGCAAACGCTGATAACGTTTTTCTTTTCTATCACTCATAATGTATGCGATGACCAGTGATCGGTTATTTGGATACTCCCTCGCGGGATATCAAGTAGAAAAGTTAATATAGATACGACAGTTTTCCGCGATTCCGAACAAATCGTTCAAAAACGTGGTTTTAACCACTTAAATGCAATGTATTTATAAAATACATGACAGTCAATTAACAACATTGTTATATTATTAATATAAATGCATAATATATTCGGCAATTACCAAGGTTTATGCTTAATAATACACAATGAATCATTTTTGTGTCAGTTCGTCCCGCCATCGCAACTGTGTTTCACTACCAGTTGTCTATAAGGATGTCTTAGTTTGACATGGCAACCAGTTATGATAAGTGTAATTGACTTTTTGATAGCGAATACATTTATTCAAACAACCCGTAGTTACCATAAATTAGCTGATAGACACGCGTACTGACTCATCGAACTTTTATCCAAACGGTACAAAATGTGCCGCTTTGGTGGCAGCAAATGAGCTGTCAGTGTGAACCATAGTGCTCATTAGTTCGATTTGGACAAAAATACGGCCAGTAAGTATGCGTGTCTATCAGCTACTGAGATGTTTTATGTTTAATAAAATAAAGACATTGTATTTGTTTGCCTTTTCTAACAACATAAAGCCCGGATTCCTAGGGAATATCCATACTAACATAATAATCGGGGCCGTTCACCCCGTGTCTAATCACTAATCTGTCATTCCATACAGTTTGAGCAATAGAATAGAAAAACGTTAGGAGCGTTTGCATCTTGGGTAGGGCTGCTGACCTGTTTGCTGATTTGTCGATAACACTCCTTTCGAATCTTTAGGACAATGAAATCAATGAAAATCTCTCTCTCTATCACTAATCCGTCAAGTCGATCCCGCCTATGGAATAAGAACATATGACATGAAGCTGCCGAAGCCGGACTATAAGAAGAACTTTGCACCAGTTATCCTTTTCTACTTTTTAGATTACGTATCTTTTAAAAGGAAATGAAAGAAACACTAGGCTAGATTTTCTCTTTCAACTGTCACGGTCACAATGCCAATATGGCAATTTGCTTGAGGGAATACGTCGGCAAAATGAAAGCGTGATATTCGTATAAAGGTGATATAATGATATAACTAAATTAGGTACAGGTTAAGGAGATTTTTAGTCGATCTGTCAGAACCAAAAAGCCCGGAGACCGGTCTTGGGTTGCTACTCTATAAAAACCTAAGGGTTGGACCATATGAGATTAAATTCGCATCACAGTGAATAAAGGCGGGTCGCCACACCACCCCCCCACGGAGAAGGATAGGATAATTACTATTAAAAATAACAAACATCGTTGCGGTTGTTAAACACAATCTTACGACCAGATCGGGTAGTAACAGTTTGTTTGTTAGGCGTGGTAATGGTAACATCATCTTCGGGTGGTGGTGGTTGTGTCTGTTTTTCAATCGGCGATGTAGCTGAAGACGATTTTTCCCCCGTAGGAAAACCGAAAGCTTCATGTTCAATGAAAGCTGGCTTTACACGGTCAATGCTCACTACAACCTTTTTACCCTTAATATCCAGGGTAAGGGTTTTCCCATCGACAGAACGCTTTAATATAGCGAATGGTCCGGTGTAGGGAGGCTGTAGCGGGCGTCTAACTGTATCGTCTCGAAGAAACACGTGAGATGCGGACGGCAAGGTCCTCGAAATGAACACAGCTGGTTTTGCATGGTGAAAAACCGGTACTGGACGTAAAACCGACATTCTTCGCCGCAGCCGTGTGACAAAATCAGCGCCGTCCTCGGCTGGGTCTAGGTCAGGGTCGTGGGCCAACATATCTCCTGGTAAACGTAGAGTTTCGCCAAGGAGCATTTCTGCTGTTGTAGCCTTTAAATCGTCCTTAAAGGCAGTTCTTATGCCAAGGAGGACAAAAGGTAGTGTACGTACCCAAGAATCTGTGTGACACATGAGAGCGGCTTTTTATTGACGGTGTAACCGCTCTATCATGCCGTTTGCACAAGGGTGGTACGCGGTCGTCCTTATACGTTTAGTGGCAAAAACCCGCAAAAGCCGACGAAACAAATCAGACTCAAATTGAGCTCCTTGATCGGTCGTGATAACCGCCGGCACGCCAAAACGAGACACCCATTCTCGAATAAATGTGTCAGCCACTTCTTCAGTTGTAATAGAACGCATCGGCCAAACCTCGGGCCATCTAGAAACTCTGTCAATGGCCGTTAGGCAATAACGGAATTCATTGCAGACAGGCAAGGGTCCTATTATATCGATATGGACATGCCTGAAACGGCCTGACGGTTGTTTGATATTGCCCAGGGGAGCTGAGATGTGTCTCGAAATTTTACTACGTTGACAGGCTACACAAGACTGCGCCCACCTTCGAGAGTCTTTTTTAATCGAGTGCCAAACGTAACGGTCAGTCAGCAGGCGAACAGTGGCCTTAACGCCGGGATGGCTTAGGTTATGAAGTTTATCAAATGCCGCTCGCCGAAATGAAGGGGTCAGGTAGGCCCGCGGTTTGCCCGTTGACGTGTCGCAAAATATATATATGTTCGTTCCTGGAATTTTAATTTTACTTATGTTAAGCCCTGAGCTTCCTTGACGGAGATCTATAAGCTCACTATCTGTTTCTTGTGATTTAGAAAGAGCTTCATAATCTTCCTCTACCGAAATTGCTTCCACTCGGGACATCGCATCAGCAACGATGTTGTCTTCGCCTTTGATATACTGGATATCTGTCGTAAATTGCCCAATGAAGGATAATTGATTTAATTGTGAAGGCGGTAGTTTCTCTCGACGCTGCAAGAAAGCATACAATAACGGTTTGTGGTCTGTATATATAGTCACATGTTGAACTTCAAGGATATAGCGAAAGTGCTGTACACTTTCGTACACCGCCAAGAGTTCTCGGTAATACGCAGGCCACTGCGTCTGCTGGGGAGTCAACTTTTTGCTGAAGAACGCTAAAGGATACCACTGACCGTCCGCTTGCTGTTGCTGAAGGCAGGCTCCTATGTGGACACTAGACGCATCCGTAAAAAGTCCAAGATGCGCACCGTTTTCCGGGTGTTGCAGTAGGGTTGCGCTAGAGAGACTGTTTTTACAAGCCTTAAAGTGCTCCAGGAGCTCCGGTGACCATATAAATGGTTTAGCACCTTTGCTATTTGTCGCAACTACTGCTTCAATCAAAGGAGCCTGAAAACGAGCAGCTTTAGGTATGAACCGGCGGTAGTAATTTAACATACCAAGAAAACGGCGCACACCCTGAACAGTCTTCGGAGGTGGGAAATCAAGCCTTACTGGCTTGTATTCGATCCCGTGGGGGCAGGTACCTTCAGAGCAAATGTGAAAACCTAAGAAGGTGACCTCCTTAACACCAAAAACGCACTTTGATGGGTTGATTACTACTCCATAATCCTGTAACCGCTTAAAAAGGATCTTTAGGTGTTCTCTATGTAAACCCTCGTCTGCCGAGTAGACAAGTATGTCGTCTACATACGGAAAAACGAAATCGAGACCCCGCGTGACCTCGTCGATAAACCGTTGAAAGGTTTGACCAGCGTTTCGTAACCCAAAAGTCATAAAGGGGAATTCGAAAAGGCCAAACGGGGTCACGATGGCGGTTTTGGGGATGTCATCATTAGCAACGGGTATTTGATGATAAGCTTTCACTAGATCGATGGTGCTAAAAACCTTAGAGCCTGAGAGATTGTGAGCGAAGTCATTTATATGCCGGACTGGGTACCGGTCAGGAATAGTCCTGGCATTCAAAGCGCGAAAATCGCCACATGGACGCCATGACTGGTCTTTTTTAAGGGTCATGTGCAATGGTGAGGACCAAGAGCTTTCAGAAGGTCTTGCTGTGCCATTTCGAACCATTTCTTCAAATTCTGATTTTGCAGCTTTCAATTTTTGAGGGGCCAAACGTCTAGCACGACAAGATATGGGTGGTCCGTCTGTGGTCCGTATATGGTGCACTGTATTATGTTTAATAGTACGAGGCAGACCAGGTGGTTTGACAACATCTGGGAAATCAACAAGCACCTGTGCAAAAGGAGAGTTCTGGAAACCTACAGCTTTAACACTAGACTGATCAGAGACAGCGACAGAAACTGTGGCGCTCAGCCCAGTGGTGCCATCAACTATTGTTTGGGTTCGGCAGTCGGGTAAGATGTGGTAGTGCGCCAAAAAATCGGAGCCAATGATGGCAGTGCTGACGTCAGCCACTACAAACTGCCACACGAATTCCCGGCGGAGCCCGAAATTAAGTCTGAGGTTAACGGTTCCATACGTTTTGATGCTGCTTCCATTTGCTGCGCTGAGCTCCCAGTCAGTGGGTGACCTCTGGTCTCAGAGCCAACGATAGGGGTAACAACATAAGTCGGAACCAGTATCAATTAAAAACTGATGCTTTGTGTCTTTGTCGGTGATAAATAAGCGGCGGCCATTTCGACTAATGGAGCAGCAGTCAGCTTCCGCCGTTACTGACTGCTGTGAGAGTTTTCCACCCACGTACATGGGGTGGTGCACCGGGTAGCATTTACACCAAATTTTTTATGGTACCAGCATAACTTGGGTGCAGGCGTTCCGCTGCGACTTTTGTCGCGCGGTCTAGACGTTGATTTGTCGCGCGAGCGGCCGCGCTGTTGGGCAGTGGTAAGAGCCGCCACCTGCTGGCATAACTGGGTCATACATTCTTTTAATGAAGAAATATCTTCTGATCCTGCTGCCATGCTGTACACTCTTGAAGGCCCGGGGGTCACTTCAATTATGTTATCGGCCAGCTCTGCTAGTTTTTCTGTGCTGAGATCAGAGTGAACGGCTAGGATGGCCTGTACTTGGTTCGGCAGACGGCGCATCCACAATTGGCGCAAAATACGATCATCTTTCGATTTTCCAGCTAAAGACTGAAGGCGCCTGAGAAATACGGTTGCCTTCCTGTCCCCTAGTTCCTCACCACTCAAGAGGCGCTCCAACCGCTCTTGATCAGATGATGAAAACCGACGGATTAGTTCAGATTTTAGAGTCTCGTATTTGGCATCCTTCGGTGGGTTCAAAATAATGTCTTCAATCTCTTGTATAACTTGTTGGTCAATTTTGCTTAAAATGTGGCTATACTTAGTTATATCACTTGTGATGCCAGACAAATGGAATTGGGCCTCTGCTTGGGCAAACCAAACTTGGGGTCTGTCGGTCCAGAACGGTGGCAGTTTAACTGCTAGTTTGCATACTTGCTCCGCAGATGTGGATTGTTCAGCCACATTTGGTGCTGCTGAGATTTGCTTCGCTTCTAACTGAGCTTCTAGGGCCTTATTCTTAGTCCGAAGGTTCTCTAGTTCCTCCTGCAATTCACTGGAAGTCATGATTGTTATTAGTGGTGCTGGTAACGATAATAAAGAGGTTAGTAGCTCCTTCACCGTGGGCGAGTGTTACAGAATGATAATCAAAATATAATATTGGTAGTTAAAACAAAATTAAATTATATCAGTGAGTTAACCCCAGGGTATTCACAGTAAGCAAAAAGTGATGCAGGTTAAACAGCAACATTAGGTACAGATATATAAAAACATTTTGTGTTAATTCACAGCACAGTGCACACTATCAATATAAGAAACCGCAAAACAAAACATAAAAGAACTTAACAATTGCATAAAACAATCCAGTTACCCAAATGCCTATTATACACACATATGCATAAATTGTTAGCACTAAATCTGGGAAAACTGGTAAATCTTAACTTGTTTTACTCAGTTACATGCACAAGTCAGGCTTATAAGTAATTAGATACCAGAACCATAGAGTGATTAGATTATTGTATCACATAGGAAACTCAGATACCTAATGTTGATTACAAAAGTTTGTTAACTGGGAGATATGTTATTAGCAAAATCCTTAAATAGACAAATTACCTATACTTAACACTTGGCTATAGGTTTTTGAAACTGGTAGTGTTGCACAAAAATTTAGTTTATAAGTAAATGAATAATATCTACTTGCGTGACCGGAACGAATGGAACGATTACCGAGGTGACTGTCGTCTGTTCTGTCACAGTTGATGTTGCAGGTTAGGTATGACTCGATGTTATGAATGTTCCTTAGCTTTTTCCTTGAACCTTAGCACCGCTACATCACTTAAACCACTTCCGCACTATACACGACTTATACGCTTGATAAATGTTCAAAGCTAAAGACCAACGTAGATATCGGCCGCCACTAGCCGATGTAGGTTTAAACCGGAGTCGACGCGCCGCCGCTGCTCGAAACGCAAGTGTAGCAGCGATGCGATGCGATGTCGGCCTCCGATAAGAACGCAGTCGACGTACGTGCTGCTGCTGAGGCACGGTGTTGATGTTTCGGGTGATGAAACCTGTTGCACACGCCGGGGATCGCTGGCCAGCACGCGCGGGCACGTCGTCGTCGCTGTGTTATTCTTGTTCAATTCTAACGCGGAGTCACCACTATGGCAATTTGCTTGAGGGAATACGTCGGCAAAATGAAAGCGTGATATTCGTATAAAGGTGATATAATGATATAACTAAATTAGGTACAGGTTAAGGAGATTTTTAGTCGATCTGTCAGAACCAAAAAGCCCGGAGACCGGTCTTGGGTTGCTACTCTATAAAAACCTAAGGGTTGGACCATATGAGATTAAATTCGCATCACAGTGAATAAAGGCGGGTCGCCACACCAACTCTAAGATTGTACTTTTCTTTGACCTCTTGGGGCCTTTCAGAAGCTGGTCAGATAGAGAAAGATCTCTTCAGACTCGAATTTAAAAACCCGACTTCAAGTTTTGATTATGTCGTCTATATGTTAGTAACTTACCATTTATACATATTTTATTCCGCCATATTGTTTTTTCGTTTTAATTTAACCCTGTGACACTAAAGATGTTAAGACCAATCTAACGACACCTCGCTTGTTGAAATCGGCTCATCCATCTAGCCTGTATGAGGTAACAAATAACCGTACATAATGTACGGTACCGCAACGAAAATCTTTTGCATTTTAGTGCCTTGCAATAACAATGACAACCACAATGACAAGATTCTGAGTATGCTCAACATTATACGGGCAAAATCCTCCAACGACAGTCGAGTAAAAGTGCCTATCCACATCCCCATCTAACTTATTATGAATAGAAAATGGCCAAACATACGTCTTTCGTTGTTCTTATAGTCCGATTTCTAGGCTAATACTACCAACCTTAAACGAAAGCAAAAGGGGAAGACATGTTGTCGCCGTACAAAACACTAAAATAATGCGTGACACGACACCTGCATTCGCAAACACCACACACACAGTTGTAAAACAATTGCATATACACGCACTAAGGAGCAATGGAGTTAAATTGATAGCTTTACATAAGTGAGACAGCAATATATCTCGCAATAATGACGCGAAAGATGACAGGATGCGTATATGCAAGATCGTGTTACTAGCGTAAACTTTATATTACGTTATCTCACTCAAACACGGTGTTAAATGATTGGTGGTAGTCGGACAACTGACTCGAATTAGGCGCTCAGCACCTATATTGAGGCGCTCAAGCTCTCGCGCGTGGTCACATATTTTCCTCTTTTTGTTTTCATCTAAGCTACTAACACAGTTAACTGGCTATTTGTGAATCTTGTTTCCTTACAATAATGTTCACTAGTGGTCAGTTAATTGCGATGCTTTTACTTATTCTAAGAGCCAGCAGGAGTTAGTTAACATCCACTTATAGCAATAAAATAATAGTAGATTGTTAACCAAGGTCCCTATTTCACACGAGAGCGCCGATATCTCGAGTGTATATTTTACATGGTGACTTTCACCCTGGTTAAACACTACTTTTTATGTCGAATATGACTGATTTTTAAGCCTGAAAAAGGCACCAAAGTTTGTCCTTGCTTTAGGACGGAAAAAGTTTTTTTTGGTCGTCACAATAGTCATGTCTAACTAGACGTACGATAAGTAATCAATGTTCAACATATCCTGAAAACATCATGGTTTCAGTAGGAAAATGCGTTGGATGAAATGAAATGCGATGAAATGATACAATCGATCAAGTGAAATTCGATAAAATTATGGGTTACGCTTTTTAGGACCTATCGCACAGTATTTCGTTGCCTTGTTATTTTTTCTTTATAGCAAAGAGGACGCAATCGAGCTCACAGACCACACAATAGTAATTGGGATCTGAGACTCATAGACATTTTCATTTCAAGACTCCAGTCTAAAGACTCCAATCCGAAGACTGCAGATGCGTTTCTAACCCTGAGCACTAAGATGGAATGCCTATATGCTAGTAATTTTCCCATCCTCCGAAGCACAACAATGCGAACACTGCTGCTTAGCTGTAGGTTAAAGGATAAGATGGTGGTAGCGATTCGGACGGACCCGGCACAAAGTTCTACCACCACTAACCTTGTGCTAGTAGTACTATCACCAGCATTTTTTTTAAATTTCAGATGATCCCAAAACATAAGGAAAAAGTGCAGGTGATAGGAAACGACCAGAAAATATTTGAAGATTACATAAGGATGAAATCACCTCTAAATGTCACCACAGATGGGCGAATTGTTATAAAAAGCTAGTTCATTTAGGGGGATAGTTAGCTATTACAATAATGGTATATTATTGCCGGGGGTAGAAAAACTCTATTTATGGACTTGTCATAGAAGTCCGAAACGTAGTTGCGGGTTGCGGCTATCTAGTGCACGACACCATAAATTGCACTACCTATCTGTCGAAGAAGACATAGTGCTTTTCTCAAGAACTGCTAGTAAATAGTTCGAAATTTGTATTTTGAATATGAATTTGATGTTTTCCGGCACCAAACCAGACCAAAAATTATCATATTTCCGAGCGGTGTTGACAAAACAATACTTTGTTACTTTTTAAGTTTAAGTTGGCCGTGTAAGGAAAGAAAATAGAATAAAGTGTGTGTCCATACGATCAATAATTTAAGTAATTTATTTTATTAAATTGTGAAAGTGTATTTTTTAAATTATCTTTTGTAATATAACGAATTTAAAAGAAAAACTATCTCGACTAAGTAGACATCATTGGTTCTTGAGATACAGACGATTAAAGTGTTCATACTTACTAAAATCATCTAACGGCCGAACCCTATAGGTATTCAAACCGCGGACAGATAGCCTTACTTCGGATTAAAATTTGACATATTTTGTATGGGCATATGTCAAATTTCAACCCGAAGTAAGCCTTATCTATCCGCGGTTTGGGGTTCGGCCGTAAGACGACACCAATCAGATGAGGGTGTTCAGTCACCCTATCACCAGGAGTTCAGTAAACTCCATTTCATATACCATGGCCCGATGCACTTGAAGCTTAACAATAGGGCTCATAATGTTTGCCTTTTGTTATCTAATTAGGAGCACTTCAAAATGGCACGCGTCGGTCCAACCTGCATACCACGCCGCAAAAGGGTCTGGCCAGGTATCTTTTGTTATCACTAATCCTATTGTTAACGCCTAATGACCGTCTCAAGTGCATCGGGCCATGGTATATGAAATGGAGTATACCTGCAAGGGTCTGCTCTAAACTGGCCTCACGGTCAAACAGTTAATATACCAAATGACTTTAAATAGAAAATTGGTTATTACTTGTTGATTTTTATGTTTGTAGTACTTAACGGCTTCGGAATCCTACACTAAGCATGGTCCGACATGCTCTATTAAATTAATCTCCATTAATCTACTTTAGTTGGGATAGCTAGGTTTCATGAAAATCGGTTGGACCGTTTAAGATATCAGCTCTGAAAACGGGGTTGAGATAAGCATCGGGGTTTTTTGGGGTTCCGTACCGGACCGCACGGGGCCCTATTAATATACCTACGCTGTCCGTCTGTCTAAACTTTAAAGAGTTGTATCTTTTGAACCGTATTAGATAGCAGGTTTTTTTTCAGACTGTGTTATTGCATCGGAATTACTATTATACATGTAAAAAGCCGGTTAAGTGCGAGTAGGACTCGCGCACTGAGGGTACCTCACAAACTTATAAGAATGTAAAATTGTATTGAGGGAGAAACTTGACTTTGCGTTGAAAAACTGTTGTCTCCATACATGGACATAGCCAAAGGGGTTTAGATAGTTGTATGGTAAAAGCGGCAAAACATACAAGCGTCGGTACGATTATGACATTACATACACTGAAGAAAAATAACAAACACTAAAAGTATGTTGTAGAATATAATACCTACTGTGCGGTGATGCGCGAGGCTGACCGGTTTTTTATCTATTTAATAGTTATTTAAAATTTTACGTTTTGATTGTTTTTGTTATCTAAGCCAAAGTCAAAAGAAAAGATAAAAAGTAATGATAAAAGAAAAAAAAACAGAATCAATGATGTAGTGCAGTCGACCAATTTGATTCACAGACCACTATGGAACTATGTCAAAGTGACAAAATAAGTGAAATCGTATGAAGTCTGACAATTTGATTTGTTAAATCACATTGATATAGTTCCATAATGGCCCAGGGATCGGGTTGACTGCACAAAGTAGAGACGTATTCAACCGAGAAAGTTGACCTTGGCGAATAATTGTTTGCCTTCAATGTAGGGTTGCCAAGCGTACTATATTTTATAGTATTGTACTATATTTTGCACCTTTGTACTATATGTATACTGTTGAAGACTGTACGCAAAAATACTATATTTCAGGGGTCCCTAGGCTCCAATTTTTCCAGGTTTCAATTCAATTTTATTAAATCGCGACACTGCCCAGTCAGTACATAGTCTCATCAATTTTATGTCCAACCAAAAACTGTTGAAAAGTGCACAAAGTGAAAAGAAGTATATATTTAAACAATAAATAAATGTTATGTTATGATTTTTTGAGTCTGATTTTATTTTTCATCCTTGTAATTCCTCACAAAACTGACTTACCTAGTGGTTGAAGTCGAGAAGAAGGTTGATGCCAAGTCAAGAGAAGCCTTATGACAAGGGAGTGGTTCACAGAACGCTAGTAAGTATTAGGCATAGTATTCACCTATGTCAAGGCTTATTTCATAAAGGACTATATTTTTTGCAGTGTACTGGAGGACTAAATTTATGACTTTTTTTCTGGAAAAAACTATATCTCGCCAAACAATAGTTGGTAACCCTATCAACGGCCATTGAAGTACGAGCAGCTGTGACGATTATCCGGCTGAGACGAACGAAGTGTAAGGGTCAATTCATATCAAATGGTTCGCACGGGACGGAAAGAACTTACGTTTTAGCTTGTACAGTCAACATTATCAATATCACAAGCAAGTGCCTCTATTTCCTTAATGCCTTTCGGCTAGCTGTTTTTGTCTCACTCGCACTCGTATCTGACTGTATATTTGTCACTCGTGTTTAAATTAACAGAAAAACCGACTAAGTGCTAGTCGCACTCGAACCTACTTTCAGAGCTGATATCTCTTAAACGGCCGTACCAATTTTCATTAAATCTTGCTAAGAACCAGTCTGATTAATGTAGTTTTATTTAAAAAACAACTTGCGTCCAAATCCGTTCATCCGTTTGGGAGCTACGATGCCACAAACAGACACTCAGATAGAGAAGTTTAAAAAGCGTGAAATCAAAAATTAAATTAGAAATTTAAAAACCCCTCGACTAAATAAATAGTCTGTAAAAAAAACTCTAAAAAGTAAAAAAAAAATATGATTGTTTGATAAGTAGATAGTTAACTGAACACTGACACGGCGGGGGACCGCTAAGTAAATGAAATAACATAAAATACCCCAGCTACTTAGTGGTCCCGACGTGTCAGGTTAGTTAGTGTCAGTGTTCAGTTAACTATCTACTTATCAAACAATCATCCCTTAGGGCCACTACTTATTATTTTTTACTTTTTAGATGTTATTTATTATAGCGGCAACTGAAATACATTATCTGTGAAATTTCAACCGTCTAGCTATCACAATCATGAGATGCAGCCTGGTGACAAACAGACAGCGGAATCTTAGTAATAGGGTCCCGTTTTTTTCCCTTTGAGTTTGTAACCCTAAAACGAAGCTAGCCGAGGGGCTAATGCCCCCAAAAAATAAAAGCACTCCAGTTCATCATCAAACAAAGTTATATCGCGCGGTTTTCATGTGTGCGTGCCTCGACCGTACGCGCCGTGAGCTACCACAAGCAAACTCAGCAGGAAGCACCGAGCCGGTTTAGTCGGTGCCGCGCCGCCGCCGTATTTGGTTGCGTGTGTAAGTATCGAGCGACGCGCATCGACGCAAACCTTGTGCTCGTGCGGCAATAGATAACAAAAACTCCTAAAAGGCCAGAGACTAAATACTTTCCTACGAGTATTTATACTATATCAACGTACCCACAACTGCGTCCGTCAGTATAAATGTCGCTTAACGCTATCGCATTTGGAACCATACCATTTAAAAATAAATATTTGTAGCCTATGTCACTCTTTGAGCTACCTTTTATACTATCCCCGTACCTTATTTTAACATTTTAATATTTTAATATTTTAACGACGTTTGCTTGATGAGCTACGTGATGCAAAACAAGAAAACACACTTTCGCTTTTCAAATATTAATAAGCAAAGGATAAATCAAAAAGTTTTTAGATTTGTTAGATGATTTTCACGAAAGCATTTTTCATAGTAGCGAATTATCCATTTAGCGACTTTTTATATAATAGTTATTAGTTAGTAGTAGTTATTTTAATGTTTGCGTTCACTTTAATCGCATAAATTACCAGTCGATATATTATATTAGTCGCATTTATTCCCATTCCAAAAATCTGATTTGTGTGCCGGCGGAGCTCCGCCAAGCGGAGATCCTATTTCTGGGTTGTTTTGATCCTCCCTGCCTAACTTACCTACGTATACTATGACATAATTACTGTTAGGAAAATTTGCGATGTGAAAAATGCGAATAGTAAAAATGACGAACTTTAAATAACGCTGTATAAAAAGCGTTATATGAAGAAACGCAATTAACAAAAGGACGATAAGTGGTGATATGTGAAGATTCGCTACTATGAAATAATGATTTTGTGAAAATTGGTTTGTTAAACCAATAATTTATTTATTTCGTGTTTTCCTAGCACGTTGTACGAGTATAGCTCTACATTATTTTACATATTGTTTAAAATAAAGTCCCTCGTAAAGTAGCGCAATATTTCACATAAATTCAATAGGTAGTCTATAAAATATAGTCACATTATATACGTTTTACACAAACAATGTACGAACTGAAACAGTTATCGATAAATTTATATCAACAGAATATAAGTGGGAAAAATTCAGTCGTAAAACAAAACCAAATGATTGGCTTTAACTGTTACATTATCACTGTCTTACTTTAGAACTATAAAATGTATACCTTAAATCTTATGACAACGGCATAGAGTTTTATTTGGATTAATTTTCACGCTTCAACGATCAAGACCGTTCGAACATTTTGTAGTCAAAATATTATCATTGCGCTAAAGTGTGGCCTCGTAAAGCCCCTTTTACAAAAAAATTATATGTTACGGCCATTGGAATAAAGATCCATTAGTTTCTGTCAACTAAATAAGAAAATGAACTCTATTCTATTTACAGTAAGTTTATATTCCTTTGGTAAATTTCGTTGTATGATTAAAACAAAAGGTGCTTTTTTATAATGTGACAGTGGATTTATTTATCATGATTTCTATTTGTGTTGTTTAAAACAATAAACCGCTGTACATTGTTTTATTACGAAGGATTAACGGTAAGTATATATTTGATAACTGCCTAAGGTATCTAATGCAACCTACCGCCAAGCAACAGTATTCGCTTTGTTGTGTTCCAGTGTGGGAATAAGAAACCGGTAAATGACTAGCACATCTACTCGTAGGTACTTACATTTCACCTTAATTCTCAGGGTTGGCAACACATTTGCAGTCGTAGGATTGCAGTCTTGTGATTGTAGTATTGAGAATGCAAATGTCTATGGGTCACAGATCACACATTCGATCAGGTGACCCTTTAGTTCATTTGCCTTCTAATTTGCCAATGAAAAAAATAGGTACTTAATTTTATTTGTTAAACAAGTAATCTTAATGTTTGTAAAGTTAATTCCGTGCTGTACGTACCTGCCAGTGGATTAACTCCTCTTAAGGTCTCCACAGACCAACTGTTGCTGACAGACTAAGAGGGATGCAGCTATTTGTTGGAATGAGAAGAGTGTATACGTGTCTCATTCTTACTGATAGTTGCGTTCCCCTCGGCCGGTCGGTCCAAGTGTTGGTCCAGGGGAACCTTTAGAGTTAGTTTTCCTGCCTACAATTTATGACATTCTCTTGATTAGGTAGCTTTAAGATAAACATTAGCGTAACGTGACCTGTGTAGGGCACAGGTCACTGATAATCTTAAATCCTACTTGCGAACAAAATCAAGTATAAATGTAAAGAATTTAATTGAACCTGACTTTAGTATTCTATCTCTAATGCGGAACCATTTTGTGTACGTAGGTACGTACGTACGTAGTTCATAGGAGCGATTTGTACTCGTATGACGAAAATGACACACTTTTATAATTTTTAAAATCCCAATGTATTAAAATCGCTTTAATAGTTTAGGAGCTACGGCACGAGTAGAACATCCGAATTTAGACCAAAAATAATGTAATAAATACAAATATTTATATTATATAAATACATAGTTTTGCTTCGCGCAGTCAGGTAAAAATCGTCGTTAATGTTGTAGTTATTCAATTTAATTATTTTTTTGCTTTTTGTATTGTCATCTATATAATATACCGAATAGGTACCTATAAAATACACTGACAAAATATTTATTAAAACTAAACCTGCATAAATTTCCATAAAAACTAAACCACTGATGTGAACACACCTTTTGCGTGAAAATGTCTAGACTATAACAAGTACCAACTCCGTTCAGTCACGTTGGATCCACTCGACAGACAACACCGCTCGGTGACCGTGAATCTTGGTAGTGGAAATACTGTCACGGAAAAGTATTAAGGAAAAAGTTTTGTTTATGGCGAGTGACTGGCTGAAAATAACAAAAGTTTCATAAAAAAAAATGACTTCTTTAAAATTTATTGTTGTCGTTCTAGTGTTAAAAGTAGTGCACAGTTTTACAATACCTTGTGAAGGATTGTATAAGTTGGATATAGTGCATTACAATGATTTTCACGCAAGGTACGTGTTTTAATTATTGTTAAGTATTAATTTAATTTAACTTAAGCGGGTGTTGTAAAGATAGTGTTTAGTAACTGTGTTAAGAGTTTATTTATTATTTGACGACACGCTAGCCTAGTTGGTAGTGACCCTGTCTTCGAAACTAGGGATCCTGGGTTCAAATCCCGGTAAGGGCAGATATTTGTGTGATGAGCACGGGTTTTATTCCTGAGTGTTGGATGTTTTCTATGTATTTAAATATATTTCTCTATATATGTAAGTTTATCGTTGTCTAGTACCCATAGTACAAGCCTACTTTGGGGCTAGTTCAATTTGTGTGACATTGTCCTGTGATATTTATTATTTATTACTTTGTAGTTTTTCGCCTTTGGCCCGAGTGGATAAATATCTAGCTTTTTTTTCTGTTCTTGCCCTTGTTGAATAATATCTTATTGTAATGCTCGTCGTCTTGACATCATGTATAAGTACTAGAGCAAAAAGGTTTTTTGTATAATTATGTCCAGCCTGTGTCCACATAATGTTATGCAATATGTAAAGAAGTATACAAATGAATAAAAGTCTATTATTGAGAATCGGAGCACTAGATAATTATAATATAATATAATATACTAATAACCTTTAATCACATTAGATTTGTACAGTGATAAAAAAAAAATTGCTTAGGAAAGTAATTAATTTTTAACCAAATTATTAGTTAGAATTTTCTAATTTAATTCATACTATATCAATATTTACGTAGGAACTAATTCTTTTCTAAGTATAAAAGTACTTCGCTCTTAAACTTAACGAGTATAATAATGAAAAGGGTCCAGTATGAACAGTTACATGTCGGTAAGTTAATTTTTGATTTCTCTGGGTTATTGTCCCGTAATATATTTTCACTTTAGTAATAAAACATATATTGCAGCATGTTTTGGTGTAGGTAACTTCCAATCACAAAGGCATTCAAAATTGGAATTATTCAAAACCGTTATTTTAAATTAAATTTAAATACCAGCAATGTATTTTGAACCATGTTAGCCTTTTACCGACTTTATTGACATTATTATATAAATTCATTTAGAAATAGACTAGCAACTAACAAGAAATGCAGAAAATATATAATTTAACAAGTTGCTAACTTGACAAATTCATACAGAATGAACTCTCTAAAAGTTGAATGACCAAGCAACGTTTTGGCTAAGTACCTACAGCCGAAATAAAGTAGCAGTACCACTGCCACTTTCAATTTAATACGTTATTGCGACAAGGTACCTACTAAAATGTACCTACATCGAAGTGCTTCTGATTTGGGCTGTATATTTAAAAAAAAATCTTAGGATTTTACTGATTTCGTCACTTTGATATAGTCATATAGTATAAATAGAGATCTACTTTCTCCGAGTTGCGTCGATGCGCTCAATACGCACGCAACTAAATGCGACGACGGCAAGGCCCCAACTAAACCGGCTTGGTGCGACCTGTTGAGTTTGCTTGTTCACGTACGAGACACGCACACATGCAAGCTGTGCAATATGACTTTGTTTGAAGACGAACTACTGTATATATTTATTGTGACTGTTCTATAGTGGCTCTGAAAATGTATATTTGTCTGTTCGCCGCGTGCAATGGGGTAATCGAACGGTCTCGACGGACTTGTCTTATCCATTAACCTACCGCCAAACATCAGTGTTCCGGGTTACGGATAAGACAGCCGGTGAAATAACAGCATAGAGGCATTCCATCTTAGTTCTCAGGGTTGGCAACGCATTTGCAGTCTTAGGATCGCAGTCTTGTGAATGCGAATGTCTATGGGTCACAGTTACCACTTACCATCAGGTGGCCTGTGTGCTCGTTTGCCTTTTCAATGCCACAAAAACAAAATGTTTACACATGTCATCAGTATGATTAGCACAAGTTGTGTTTTCCCTCTTGTCGCTCATTGCTCTATCTTTACACTCGATAGAAAGGGAGATTATGTGCTAGGCGACATTTAGTCGGCGGGTTCGTTAGCGACTAATGTGACAGCCTTACTGGCTGGACGTTGAAGTGTGACCTCAGTAAGTAAATATTAAAATATAAAAAACCTCAATACAATGGCGATGCCTCCTTTGAGAGTTGATATTATTTTCATGAAATGTAGCTAAGAGCCACTCCGATTGACGTACCTAGTTTTCTTTAAAAGAAACCGCATCCAAATTGGTCCATCCAGTTGGATAGACACACAGATACACAAGTCAAACTGATGGGAGTTAAAAAGGCTATTTAATTCATAATTACATTAAACATCATAACAGAAGAATTGATTAACAAACAAAAACATAAAACTCAAGTCTATGAACCAATCCCAGACGGAGCAAAATGGTTTCTAACAGATGATCTGCTATGAGATATTATAATAATAATAATAAATAATAATGTCACACAAATTGACCTAGTCCCAAACTAAGCTCTAGGCTTGTACTATGGGTGCTAGACAACGATAAACACTTAAATAGAGAAATAAATACTTAAATACATAGAAAACATCCAAGACTCGGGAACAAATACTCGTGCTCATCACACAAATATCTGCCCTTACCGGGATTTGAACCCGGGACCGCTGGCTTCAGAGGCAGGGTCACTCCCAACTAGGCCAACGTGTCGTCATTATCATTTTGAGATATTCAACACTCAATAGTTACTCAATACTTTATTGCAATCGTAATTTATCTGCAAAGATCGAAATCTATATACATAAAAATGAATCGCCGAAATGTATGTATGTAAGCGCATAATTTACGAACGACTTCACCAAATTGGATAATTCTTGTTTTGTTGTCCTCGTTATTGTCAGGACGAGGTTTGTATCACAGAAAACTACCAGGAGAGTAAGAAATATACCGTGGCTTCGCCCCGAAGCCGCTGGCAGGCAGCTAGTATATAATAAATGTTTTACTTATTATGGGGTCCTAGTGAAGTCTGAAGATCAAGTGAAAAAGGTTTTAATTCTAGTATACTCCGTTTATGTATCTGCCCTTTTTTAGGGTTTCGTAGTCAAACTAGGACCTGGAACCCTTATAGTTTCGCCATGTCCGACCGTCCGTCGGTCCGCAGCCTAGCGCAGAGACTATTAGTATTAGAAAGCTGTAATTTGGCATGAATATGCATATTAGCCACGCCAACAAAGTAGTACAATTAAATTTTGAAAAATAAAATTTTTTCGTGTACCTCCCCTTACACGTAACGTGGGGATGTATTTTTTTTCTCGTCTTCCTCAATGTGTGGGGTATCGTGGGATAGGTCTTTAATAATTATTATGGGTCTGTTGCAAAAAAAAAAAAGATTAATGAATCCGTTTAGAAAATATTAAACTTTAAAGCGTTAATTTTTGCTAGACTCAAGTGTCCCCCTCTACAGCCAAAACTACAAATACTACAAATCTGAAAAAAAACTTGAATGCAAGCGAATATAACGAATTTTAAAGGAAAACTATGACGACTAAGTAGACATCATTGGTTCTTGAGATACAGGTGATTGAAGTGTTTATACCTACTAAAATCCTCTAAGACGGCACCAAATTACTTTAAATAGAAAGTTAGATGTTGATTTTTATGTTTGTAGTACTTAACGGCTTCGGATCCCTACACTGAGCATGGTCCGACATGCTCTTGCCCGGTTTTTTATTACGAGTTAAGTCAACTTATACCTTTTTTCATTAGGACCCTGGAATTATGAACCCTGTTGGGCACAGCATATGTATTATTAGACTAAGAATTGACCCAAACTTGACTTCTTGAAAGTATTCATTAACCCTAGATCGGACTATTTTAATGTCGATCACGTAATTGACCCGTTATCAGTAAATAAACACTAATTATCTGCACTTAAATACCTAACAGCCTGGTCACCACCACAGAATACACGAGTGTCACGTATAATATTACAAGTATCCCTAACATAGCATCGTTTGGGTAGGTCGAACGTACAATCGGCCTTAGTAGCTACACATTTTGGGACCTTTCGTCGATTTAACGCCGTTGACAGATTAGTGCAGCAGTTCAAACTTGACGTTAAAGTGACAAAGTATTAAAGTGTGCAAATACTTTTATGATCGAGAACGATTGTATTAACAGGCAAACTTAAGTTGCCTCGCCGACTTGAGATCATTTTCCGGATCGGGATGTCTCCCAATTGCAATTTTCCCTGGCACGAAATCGCCTAAAAAAACCAGCTGTTCCATATTCTCAATTAATTCACCGTTAATGTATGGGACAGCTGTTTTTTTTTTGGCGATTTTGTGGTTGGTCCCATCGGAAAGGTTGTTCAGTATGACCATCTTATTCACTTTTGGCCATTCCGGATCATGACCCCAAAATCACCCAGTATTTGGTTTGTCCTGTTATTAATACACTGGAAAACATCTTAGCCTGATTGTGCAAAATGTGGTAACATAATTATCAACAAGTCTTTTTAAAGTTGTTGGGGTCTAGCTCTGCCTACCCTACTCTGGGAATGAAGGGGTGATGCTATGTATGTATATATATATATATTTAGGTCTGAAAAGGTAGGTTTGGGTTAGGTTAGTTGTGCAGCAGGCCCGAAGGGCCAAAGTGACCAAAAAGGCAGCACCGTTGACGCTGTCAATTTTATTTCTGGAATGGGTTAAAAGCGACTGAAACTTCACTCGAGAACAATGTGAGAATTCTGCTACTTATATTTAGAAAGAAGTCATTATTCTTCATTAATTACCTATCTAACAAAGAGAGAATTGCCAAACAGGCCGCGGGAAAAGGAGCGGATGGAACAAATGCGCATACGTGCATGATGCACGTCATGTGACTTCACAGGAAACTTGCATGCTACAACCGTGACCCGGTCGTATGGAGCACAAACAATTCATTGATGCATTCATCTTTATTGTTTATTATTACATAATAAATGTGAAAGTTGTTTGTTCTTCTGTGGCTCAAACAGAGCCCTTAACTTTTCGAACGCGTTTG
Source organism: Acleris holmiana (assembly GCA_949316455.1). Lineage (NCBI taxonomy): Eukaryota > Metazoa > Arthropoda > Insecta > Lepidoptera > Tortricidae > Acleris > Acleris holmiana. The sequence continues at coordinate 10,250,124 of OX438783.1, forward strand.
CGTTTGTCGTATAGACAACGTGGACGATCAAGATAGTTTGCCGTGTGAGCTGCAAATTATAGTCAAAGCTCAGTTCGATCATACCGTAACGTTTTCGAATCACGTTTACTATCGAAAACATGTTCTGAAGACTACCCTAGCGCGTGATCTACTAGTGACGCGATTGGTTTAAAAACAAATAGAATAGAGACGCTTAGGTACTAGTGTACGCATCTTGGCTACTGCCTCTTTATCCTTACCATGAGTTAACAGTGACCGTAGTGTCTATAGCGTGTCGAATGCTCTATCCCTCACAGTATTGCAATATAGTTAGAGGAACAGAGGCCCTAGCCAAGATGCGTTCGCTAACGAGCGTTTCTATTCCTTTTGTTTTTAAACCAATCGCGTCACTGGTACGTCATACGAGAAGTCACGTGATCTCCCAGTGACGCTATCTTTGCTAGAACCTCGGAGCATTTGACTCGTTAGCGAATACGGTCACTGAAAACTCATGGTAAACATTCTAAACCTATCCGTACCACGAATGACTACAACAAACTAACGTTTTCATACATTATTTTACGTATAAGTACTACACCTTACTCGATAACGATACAAAAGTCAACGTCAATTTCAAATTGCTATCAAATTTAAATACCTAAATACAGACTAACGGGCGCTGTTATCAATCGTAAATCATTTTCTTAACCTTTTCAACGCCTTACAACAATTACAAATGCGTCACACACACGCCAAATACATAATGCATTAAAAGTTATGCAAAATTTAACTTAATGAATACGAAATAACGTCTCTTATAAACTTATTACATTGTCGTGTGATTTATTTATTTATGTCAATACGCTAACGTTACATACTCGATAGAAGGGAAAACTTCGTGATCAGGTACTGCTTTATTTAATGGAGCAAAGGATGATAAGCAGTAGTGTAGACAACAATACACCGTGTTTTTTTTGATTTACGATAACTTCGGCATATTGTTAGGTACACGTATAGAAACTACGTGGTACATTAGATTTTAAAATATTGCAAAGAAAAAAAAAATGTTTAGAACAAATTAATTAAATGTTGTGTTTTCAATCATTCTAAAAGGGTCTTTAGAGTTAACTCATAGTTAGTGTCAAATACGTCAAGTCAGCGTGACATACACACACACACAAGTAAAGATAACACTTGACAGGTGCACGACCTAACAATTGAAAACTCTTTACTCATAATAGGTAATTAAAAGAAAATTGTTAAGTATCAATTAAGAGCCTTTTACATTAGTTTAACGTGATTAACTGATTAATTTTAATAATTGAATATCTTTATAACCGTACGAGTTATCATATGTCTGTCTTCGGGAAATTAGCTTAATTTGACTTGAAGAACGTGCCCTTAAAGTTATCGTAAATCAAAAAAAACACGGTGTATAATCGGAAATGTAACGCTTGTCTATCACCGTTCAGGGCCTATGCGTTAAAACGATATCGTGTTTGACTCGTTTAAGAATCGTTTATCTCAGTCGCCATTACTGTAAATGACATAAGAGTTATCAAAACGTTGACAATACTGAAACACGTCAAATACGATATCGTTATAACGCAGTTGAATAGAGGCCCAGAATGATATGATTTTACGCTTAGCTTAGATATAAATTGACATAATTATCATTTATCATACAGGCAACGAAATTCATTCCTATTTAGGGCACTTGCAAACTAAATCGTAAAGTCTCTTACGTTTTGGTAGACAACGGCACTTTGAAAACCCGTTCATCCGTTTGGGAGCTACGATGCCACAAACAGACACTCAGATTGAGAAGTTTAAAAAGCGCGAAATATATTTTTTTATTACAAATTTAAAAAAATCCCGACTAAATAAATATATAGTCTGTAAAAAACTTCTAAAAACCTCTTTTTTAAAGATTATTATTTCATTTGTAAAAACTGGTGGCGTAAAAGATAGGTACCTATAATGAACTGTTGTTTCTAAAATGAACATATTTTTTTTACCTTTTGGTTAAAATCAAATTGATAAAACGGTCTCCGAAAAGTCAAGATGAAACTTCATCTATTTAGATTATATTGCTATCAGATCTACATGACGTGTCAACTTATCTCACCATTTGTGATAATATTGTCCGTTGTTACCTAGACACTAAAGACCTATTCTGCCTTATATTTATTCCTTGGAAAAAAGGCGTGTCTCATAGAACTGCGATGTATTAGTGACGTTATTTCTTAAGATGTGGGGTTAAATTTGCATTGACTATCAAATTGCGCATGAATTAAAAAAAAGACGTGTGGCACTCGGGGACTGCCGCGGTAAAGCCATTGTATAGCATTTTGTATCAACTTATGCAATTATAATTTTATTTATTTATTTTATTCATGCAGTATTTCTTTTTCTTTGATATTAATTCAAGTTACACTTTTTGAGCGTGGTGACCGATAAGAAAACAATTTTTTCTATTATTTTTTAATTATTTAATAATAGAAGAATTTGTTTTCTTATCGGTCACCACGCTCAAAAAGTGTAACTTGAATTAATATCAAAGAAAAAGAAATACTGCATGAATAAAATAAATAAATAAAATTATAAAAAATTGCATAAGTTGATACAAAATGCTATACAATACGTCTAATCGCACACAACGCCGTGTCGAAGACTGCCGAACTGAAACGACGTTAGACGATGCACGGCCTTCAAGCCACACCTCCTTGCCCGTCGGAGTGGGGAGCGTGAGGTTTTTTCGTTACGGAATTTCTGGATTCGGTCCCCACGCTCAAGGCCCGCGATAGAAGCTATGCAATAGCTTAAATATAAAAAACCCTGAAGTAATGGCGACTATTAGAGCTGATATCTCTTAAACGGCTCAACCGATTTTCGTCAAATGGAGCTAAGAACCATCTCGATTTAGCAAGATTTCTATAAAAAAAACCGCGTCTAGATCAGTCAATCCATTTGGAACTTACAATGCCACAGACAGACGCGTGATTGGTTATTGCAAACATCCCCTTTAAGAGATTATAGTCTATGAGGTGTAGCTCATTAGGTCATGTAGTACTCTGGCCGAAAACTATTAGAGATTGATTGATCAATTTTAATTGAATTTTGGTAATTTTCCCTTATTTCCATTCCATTTTATACTCAACTTTTTAAAGTAATCACTTAATGTTTGTTGCTCCATACTAAGCGAAAAACCAACACTGGGAACACCTAGTATCGAACACCTAGTAGTTTTTTTTTTTTTTCTTTTCATTAAGAATTTTTCGTGACATGGAAATAAGAGAAACATTACCTAAATTCAATTTAAATTGATCTCTCAGAATCTAATAATTTTCGGCCAGGGTTCATGACCTACTTTGCTCCAAATGAGCTCTACTATAACTTCCTGACCAATAACCCTGTATACAGACACATAATAATAAAACTTTATTTCAGACATACATCCATATTATGTTAGTAAAATCTTAAAAAACTATATTAGTAATACCTACAATTTAAATCACAAATATTAAATTAATCATAAGAACCCGTCACAGTTCGCCTTGGGCGTGTGCCTGGCTGCCCAGAAAGCGAGGATCGGGCTGTCCAAAAACACAAAATATTTTTAACATTGATATGGTCACTATAAGATGTTGTCAGGTTAGCTAATTACGTAATAACTTAAGACAGAACAACCTGTAAGTAAGGACTGAATAAATTAACCAACTTGGTATTACATGGATCTCACCACTTTTTACGATAGAAGGGCTTGTTTTTTTTTTTACAAGTTATGTTTTTGATGGCATTCATTTTACTGAGCAGTTGCTAAGCAGTTTCATATAAACGTAGGTACATGACAAACTCCTTTACTGATAAACGTGACAGAAATTGACGTCGTAATCAACGGCTAATCACTTATCACGGTAATGGCAGACATAAAACATAACATTGCAAATTGATCATTGTGTTTTTAAGAACTTCACTTAAATTAGTATTTTTTAAGTGTTATTTATTTATGAAATTTCATTGAAAAATACACAATCTTAAAATGGTGGAGGCATTTTCTACCAGTCAACCAGTTAAACTTGATGATACTCGTAGTTCAATCACAATAAGGCGCCTAAATAATATATTATTTCGAATATACTCGTAATATCTTAGAGTTTAGTTTAGATCTCCAGACTGTAATCTTAGGATTGCTTGTATTCTTGAGAAATCGGCCTGCGTCACAGTATAGACAGTAGTTCGTCTTCAAATAAATGTATATCGCGCGGCTTACATGTGTGCGTGCCTCGACCGTACGCGCCGCGAGCTACCACAATCAAACTCAACAAGTCACGCCAAGCCGGTTTAGTCGGGGTCGCGCCGTCGCTGCGTTTGGTTGCGTGCGAATTAAGTAGCGAGCCGCGTATCGACGTAAACCAAGCGCCCGAGCAGGAACAGAAACTCGTAAAGAGTCGTAGACATATTTTTCTATTTATATTATGCCTGCGAGTTCATGTGCCTTCTCCTTGCCATAAGAAAAATATCATTGGTTAGCCACATGTAATCACACAATTGAAGTTGATAGGAGTAGCCGTGGCTGAAACTACCCGGGACTAATGATGATGATGATAAACGGCCTGTTGTCACGAAATGGTTCCAACTCAGCGTTATTCTGGCATTGAAGCCAGCGCTGGTCTTCCGTTGGAACCACCCAGTGAAACCACGGCTGATTACGCACACACAGTGCAGTAATTAAATGAAACAAATAAAACACAGTTTAAGTAAACATGTAACAAATTCTGTTGAGTACGAGTAACAGACATGGGCCCATTTTGTGTGCACGAAAACGTCATATTTGAAGGCGTTAAATCGAAAAGTTCCTAATTGTTACGGCCCACTTTTCATTTAGAACATTCCGTCCGTTTTAGTTATTAATAATTACTAATGATTGACTGAGAACAACTTTTTGTGTTTATCACACTATATTTGCCCTTATCAGATGACTTAAGATTAGGAGATCATTGATGCAACAGATATATTGCTTCAATGGCCTTGCGTTATATACGAATGACCGTGTGTTAGCGAGTATCTATACACAATGATATGACAACAACTGTGATTCAATCTGCGTATTATGGTGTTTTAACCGACTTCAAGAAAAGGAGGAGGTTCTTAATTCGGGAGGATCTTTTTTCAATATAAAAATTAATATTTTTACTTTTTGATATTTATACCCACCCTCGCCCACGCTCTTTGACAGCTTTGTATGATTCTTGGGATGGTGTCAGTATAGTCATATATCGTCACTACTTTGAAAAAACCTCGTATCTCATATTTACATACATGCATACATAACGTCACGCTTTCATTCCCAGAGTGGGGTAGGCAGAGCTACAGAAATACCAACAACTCTAAACAGACTTGTTGATAATTCTGTAACCACATTTTGCACCATCAGGCCAAGAAGTTTACTAGTGTATTAGTGACAGGTTGCAAGCCCATCGCCCTACAAGCCCTTATTCCCTGAGTCGCCTCTTACGACATCCACGGGATGACATGGAGTGGCACTATTCTAACCCGGCAACCATACGGGCGGTATCTCATATTTAGTGATGTACAATTTTAAATTTATTTCTATTCAGGTTAAAGTTTAAAATTATACATCACGAAATATGAGATACGAGGTGTTTTCAAAGTAGTGACGATATGAAGTTGCATACCTTACTTTGTCACTTTAACACCATGATTGAACTGATGCAAGAATCTGTCAAAGGTACCATGTTCAAGCGAAAAGGTGCAAAGTTGTCCGTCGTCAGGACCTATCGTCGTAGGTCCATAGTCAATCTGACATTCTACATCAATAGGGTTGAGTTTGTCGTAAGTTACAAATGACTTTGAATCTCTAATGACATTGACGACGTTAAGTATTTTTTTTATTGGGTCCTTAATATGTAGAGCTGTATAATTAAACTGATCTTAAGTCGAATACCTGTCAAAATAAAGTCAGGTCATCAAAAACTGTAATTTGAGATGCATCTTGAGACGAGTCCCTATTCGGTTGTCTTGAGAGTGTTAATGTCATTGGTTCTTAGAGAAGTAATAGACAGGGCAATTAGGACTGCCTTCTAGGCGTGGATAGTGTGATAGAAATAGAAACCATCGATATGAAAATAAAAAGAAACGCAGTCCACTTAAGGGTTGACGCACACATATCTGCTCAGCACCGGATCGGATCCACCTCAACTCGAGCCGTTCAGTATACTTTGTATGAAACCCCGTACTGTAACGCACACTTATCGGCACCGTAACGGCATCGCTTCGCCTTATATAAATAAGGTGTTGCCGAGTGGTTATCATAACTCAAAGACAACCCTCAACTTTACCAATATTCCGTCTTATAGGTTCGAAGAGACTTCAGTGGACATTCCAACCTGCCGATTCAATAATAACTCCTGCTTGGGCGGCTTCCCGCGCCTCTACCATCAGATCCAACTCCTGCTCCAAGAAAAGCCTGATGCCTTACTCCTGAACGCTGGAGACAGCTTCCAGGGCACGTATTGGTACACGCTGCTGAAGTGGAACGTCACCCAGGAATTTATGAATCTGCTGCCGCATGATGCTCACGTGAGATATTTTTTCCATTTTTATGATTTAACTTTAGACTAAAAGTAGCCCAAAAAATAGAAATTGCTTGCGCTGTTCAGCGAATCTGATTCCAGTTTTTTAGGGTTCCGTACCTAAAGGGTGCCAAACTTTATTTCCGTCCGTCCGTCTTAACTGTAAAGAGTTGTACATGTTGAACCGTAATAGATAGCGGGATTATTATGTGTTAAATAATTTTATTTACGCCCATCTTGCCGCCACTTGTAGGCAGCGCCCGCGGCGCGCACTGTATCTTACAGCAAATCACCGCTGGTTCGTGCCTTGCACTGGTTGAATAGGTCATACACTGATTTAGGTATCGTCTTTCCTGTGGACACACCGAAAGTTAACGTTTTTAAGGCCTAATTTTCAGGCTAAGCCCATTCTCGCAAAAACGCCGTCAGGACTTTTTTTATGTTGTGAGTAGGCACACGAGCACTCAGGCCACCTGATGGTAAGTAGAATCTGAGACCCATAGACATTTGAATTCTCAAGATTATAATACTAAGACATCAAATGCGTTGCAAACCCTAAGGACTAAAATGGAATGCCTATATGCTAGTAATTTCACCGGTTGTCTTATCTCCACTCCGGAAAACAACAATGCGAACTGTTGCTTGGCGGGTGGTTAATGGATAAGATGGTGGACTGATTTAGACCTATCATATAAAAATATAACTTATATGCACACAAGCTTTTAAATATTGACCACAGGAGAGACAACTTTTGTTTTTATGAGTGTGTATGACCCGAATACGCTTGTCGAGCGTGCCCTGATTGTGATGTGTTTGCCAAAAGATGAAAGGTTGTGTGTGACGAATGTTTGAAGTTTCTAAGAGGATGAATGTCTGTCCCTCTTCAGTCTAAATGATTTATTATATCTTATGGCATCTTAATTGTGTATTATTGTTGTTATATGTCCTTTTTATATTATTAAGATCTTTGTTACCGATTGTTGTTTTTAGTTTTGTAATCCCCAGTGCCGTAGTGTTTTACTGTTATGCTGTGTTGTATTTCACATACATACAAACATCACGCCTTCATTCCCAGAGATGGGTAGGCAGAGCTACCAAAATACCAACAACTTTATAAAGACTTGGTTATAATTCTTGGGTATAATAGTGATAGGTTGCAAGCCCATCGCCTAACAGTACTACAAGCCCTTATTCCCTTAGTCGCCTCTTACCACATCCACGGGAAGACATGGATTGGAACTATTCTGGCAACCACACGGGGCGGGGGTTTATTTTAATAGAAATAAATATATAGCATCGAATTTCCAAACAAATGATGAAAGAGCAAACCATTCAAGAAACGTTTATAAAGCGTTTATTGTAAACCTAAGAACCATTCCGAATAAAATAAATTTCTATTTAAAAAAAATGGTTCTTCCGTTTGGACGTTTCTATGCCATAGACAGACACAATGATACACAAACACGTTTGTATTATCAGTAGATAACCAACTGTAACAAATATACCGTGAAATCATCATATGACATATCTGCTCCAATTCTGATCACGAAACAAGGAAACAGTAAATTATCCAGTTAATATGGTCAAGTGGCTAACAAAGGCCAGTTGAGGATAATAAATACTTTCTTGACGCGGAGTTCCGTTTCATTGTAAGCAACATCACTAGGGCTAGGACTTTTAATAACATATCATGGTTTTAGAATCCATAGAGTTGCTATTCCCTAATTATTTTACACATAATACCTTGATATTGACGAATTGCCATATTTCATTAATCAAACCGCTAAACTAATACTAATGCATTTCGCAATGGGATCTCTCAAAGTGTAACAAAAACCAATCAATCTTTAGTAGGTATAGATTAACTAAACTAAATTGATCGTTAGTTTATTTACCATAGTTAATAATTATGGATATAATAATTACAGAACTACCAAAAGTTCTATCCCTGATCATCACTGACATTAAACACGACACGCTAGCCTAGTTGGTAGTGTTGGTCCTGGGTTCAAAGCGCGAACCAAATTTCAAATTTGTGTGATGAGCACGAGAATCTATTCCTGACTCTTGGATGTTTAAGTACATATATATTCCTCTATACAGGGTGTCCCAAAAATCAACGTCAAGCCGGAAATAGGTGATAGGGCAGCTCATAAGCTATCGATTTAACCCCCATGTATGTTCAGCGATTTTTCGTAGATTCGGAGATATTGATCATTTTAATCGGAATTATTGTAATTTTTCCTTATGTCCATGTTTCGAAAAACCCTTAAGTTCATGTATTATGTCATAATTTTTTCAGTGGATTCTCAAATCGATATAATAATTATGAACAAAGGATGTTTTTAAAGCTACTTGCCAATATTTTTTTATGACAACTTTTTGTGTAATCACACAAAGTTACTTTCTCCATACTAAGTGAGCCCTAGTTCCCATTTCATCTAGTATGGAGAAACAAACTTCGTGAAATTACACACAAAAATTACTTGAAAAAGAAATTGGCAAGTAGCTTTAAAAACCTCCTAAGTTCATAATTATTCTACCGATGTAGGTACCCACTGAAAAAATATTGAAATAATACATGAAATTAAGGGTTTTTCGAAACATGGACTTAAGGAAAAATTACAATAATTCCGAATAAAATGATCAATATCTCCGAAAGTACAAAAAATCGCTGAACATACATGGGGGTTTAATCGATAGCTTATGAGCTGCCCTATCACCTATTTCCGGCTTGACGTCGATTTTTGGGACACCCTGTATAAGTAAATTTATCGTTGTCTTGTACCACTAGTACAAGCCTAGAGCTTCGTTTGGGACTAGGTCAATTTGTGTGACATTTTCCCGTTTTATTTATTAATAAAAAATATATATTTTATTTAATGTTACGTCAGATTAGAATCTAGTTAAAGTGGCTACCTACAAGAAACAAATATCAAAATGTTGTCGTAAGTGTCGTATATAACTATATTTTCTATGACATAAGATTCTATTGTTTTGACTAAGACTTAGGATCGTATTAATAATTGTGATCTTCAGTGAGTTGCCGTTCTTAAGATGCTTTTCCACCGGCGAGGCGAAATGAGGCGACACGAGGTGTTGCGAGATTTTTCATCTATACTAATATTATAAAGAGGTAAAGTTTGTGAGGTTGTAGGGGGTAATCTCTGGATCTACTGAACCGATTTAGATGAAATTTGATATGGAGATAATAAAGGTCCCGGGAGAGGACACAGGATGCTTTTTATGCCGAAAAATTATACAACCCCGAAGGGAATAACGATAAACGAGGTATTTTACATATACATATAGACGACACTATCAAATTGTGATTTTATATTGTGTAAAAGAAGAAACTGACTGGCTGATCGATCAACGCACAGCCGAAACCGCTGGACCTAGGGACTTGAAATTAGGAGTGAACATTCCTTGGGTATCTTAAGGGTGCACTGAGAAGGGATTTTTGGAAATTCATCCCCTAAGGAGTTGAAATAGGGGGAGGAGCGGGAAGTTAATTCTAGAGGGATTTTTTTTTTCAAATACATACATACATGCATACATAACATCACGCCTTCATTCCCAGAGTGGGGTAGGCAGAGCTCCAGAAATACCAACAACTCTAAAGACATGTTAATAATTCTGTAACCACATTTTGCACAAGTAGGCTGAGATGTTTACTAGTGTATTAGTGACAGGTTGCAAGCCCATCGCCTAATATTACTACAAGCCTTTATTCTCTTAGTCGCCTCTTGCGACATCCACGGGAAGACATGGAGTGGCACTATTCTAACCCGATATAATATATTCAATTCTCGTTTCGCCTCGTCTCGCCCTGCCTCGGCGGTGAAAAAGCATTTTTAAGACTCAAATTCATTGGGCAATAGCCCGTATGCTTGTAGCAATCCATTGAAGAGTTTTTATAAGATTATTGAGCCAGGAGCTATTGCAGCGATGCAATGTATTATGAAAAGTATTCGGGCATGGATCAGTGAAACTGAGACTTTAAGATGCGGCAAAGTCATAGAAAACTGTTCACACAAGTTTATTAAAACGGCCATTCCTTGCCGGGCGTCTGTCACTTCTGCCCTGTTATGACAAATAGAAGTATCTCAGGCAAAACTCCTGTAGCAAATGCAACCTTATTACTATCGGTATAGGATTGAATCTGCTTTGGCTATTGAATTTGAGATACTGCCTATTGGCTCATAAGGGCAGACTTGAGTCGTGCACAAACATACTTATTCGACTATTCGTGCATACATTATTCTATAGTTCTACAACCATTTCACGTCGCGTTTGGCCTAGAGATGGTTGTAACCCTGCCTGATAAGCTAGCAGTCCTGAGTTCGATTCCTGGTATGGGCAAATAATTTATGATGAGAGCGAGTTCTTGAGTCTTGGTTGTATTTTTTATATTTAGGTTTATATTACGCTATAACTACATAAGTATGATTATAATTATCTAGTACCCATAATACGGTTGGCCTTATAAGTTGCAGACTTTAGTGCTTTGTCACATTAACATCATGTTAGAACTGCTGCTCTAATCCGTCAAACACGTTAAAGCGACAAGGTATAAACGTGTGCAGCTACTAAAGTCAACTGTCCGAGCCTAGAGTTTAGTTTGGGACTAGAAACAAATTCCCATTGAGCAAGATTGTCACCTAATATTTTTATTTTCCAGGCGATCGGCAACCATGAATTTGACGACGGTCCTAAAGGATTAGCTCCTTACCTCTCTGCGTTGAAAGCCCCAGTCCTAGCCGCCAACATGGACACCAGTCAAGAGCCATTGCTGCAAGGCTTGTACATTAACAGTACAATCATCACACGGAAAAAGAGGAAAATCGGTCTGATTGGTCTCATCACTACGGATACTAAGGTATTTGGATATGACGAGTGATTTTAAAATTACAAGCCCTAGCCACAGTGTAGGTATACCAGGGACTCAACTTCGAGCAAACGCCCGAATCGGTGCACTCACACATAGACGCGCCGCTACACGGTGCTTAGGAGAACTTCGGGATACGGTCAGTTGCAGTTGTCTTGACGACACGAGTAGTTTTGTTTTGTGTAGTGCACCGCCCGCACTTCACATTTTCTTTATAAAATGAGTCGAGAACGATATAATTGTGCTGTTTACGGATGTTTGAACTCGTTTATATAAAACCGGAAGTTTACGAATCTGTAGTCAGAAAAGAGAAAAGGACGCCATTTTGAACTTCGTAGTTCTTAAACCGATTGCCTTCAAAATCGATATCTGGAATCTGGGTGATCCGGGGTGTGTTCCACATACACACATATACTATAATACATAAATTATTAAATATTTTGATTGACAACCCTGACGCTCTGATTAAGCGTAGGTATTTATTTCTGATAAAGGACGGAGTTGACCTACTGTTTTAGCTATTATTATACTGTGCGTTAGCCAAGATGCAAACGCTCCTAACGTTTTTTCTATAGCTCAAAATGTAGTATGGGTAATGTTGACCACGTGGTTTATCGTAACGCACGAGTGCGGTAGGCAGAGCTACAGAAATACAAACATCTCTTAAAAGACTTAGGTGTTGATAATTATGTATTTGGCTGTTTGTTGTTTTCGAAAGCTTTTTACAAGGAAATTAAATTGGAAGTAATAAGATTAAATGCATCACTTTAGTCCGCCTATAAATAGCTATTATGGGTCATTTTAGAGAGAAGAGAGAGAAGTGAAAAAATAACTAAATTCCCCTTGTGGTTGCCGGGATAGAATAGTGCCACTTCATATCTTCCCGTGGATGTCGTAAGAGGCGACTAAGGGAATAAGGGCTTGTAGTACTGTTAGGCGATGGGCTTGCAACCTGTCACTAATACACTAGTACACTTCTTGGCCTGATTGTGCAAAATGTGGTTATAGAATCATAAACAAGTCTTTTTAGAGTGGTTGGTATATCTGTAGCTCTGCCTACCCTTTTAATCTGGGAATGAAGGCGTGATGTTATGTATGTATGTATGTAATTTGACGTAAGTTCCATATTACTTTTGTACACAACTACACAAAGCGACATAGTGTTTGAAGTGTGATTCTTCTCAACTCCACCCGCCAAGCAACAGTGTTCGCATAAGACAAGCGGTGAAATTACTATAGAGGCATTCCATCTTAGTCCTCAGGGTTAGCAACGCACTGATTATAAAATAATAGACGTACACATGTCAAACTTATAAACACCCCTCTTTTTGGTTCGGGGTGATAAAAATATCTCATTCTACTGGTCGATTTCAATGAGAAAATCATGTCGTCAACATACCGCACTGCCAGATCAACACAGCATTAACTCAAAACACAATTATGTTTAAAAATCGACTTAAATACATTTCCTATGAACTTGAAACAAAACTAGCAAGTTTTTTGTAATGGTACTGTGTTGATCTGATTGTGCGATACATATTTTGAATGAATCAGCCATTATAAATTATTCATGACATTGCTTCGTTACTAAGTTCTTATTGACTCAACTGGTAGAAGAAGTTACATTACTCAGCATACAGGTCGTTCGCAAGACTCAAGTATTGTCTTGTAAATTTATTAAAAAAATACCTTTATGTGTACCATCTGCAGTAAACGAAATATTTACTTGGATACTATTTGAAGCATTGGCTCTTGTTTCAATTGAAAATAGTTATTAAGAGAATTATTGTAGCTTACCAATTTCTATACGTTAGTTTTTTACAATATTCAAATACAGTTAAATTATTATTATTATTATGAGCCCAGAATATCCCACTGCTGGGCAAAGGCCTCTCTCCCCCTCTTCCACTTTACCTGATCTGGAGCGGTTTCTTGTCCCATGATCCCAAATCATCACTCCATCTCTCCCTGGGGTGGCCACGCTTTCTGTTAGCATTTTCCGGGAGCCAGTCTGTGGCACTCCTGGCCCAACAATTAGGCTGCATTCGAGCAACGTGGCCGGCCCAGTCCCACTTTAGTTGGGCAGCCTTCTTGAGCTACATCCTTTATTTTTGTCTGGACGCAGCTCAGTTTTCCGAATCCGGTCTAAAAGCTGAACTCCGAGAATGCTGCGCTAAATCTTTCTCTGGCAAACCCCGAGTTTGAACCTTTGCGCGTCAGTCAATGACCAGGTTTAGGCTCCATAGGTAAGAATGGGGAGAATGCACATGTCCATGAGCTTGCGTTTCAGAGAAATTAGTTACACAAAAAAAAAATATAATAAAAACCTAATCTACGGATGCGGCCGGCAGCCAGGGCTCAAGCTACCGGTGGTTAGGGCTGCAAAAGAGGAATCTCTTCACCTAACAATACGTGCTGAGTCGAGATACACTGCTCCTTGGAGTCTCTTAAGCTTTTGATTGAGATTAGAGAGTTATTATTATTATTATTTTGTATTTTATTGTTAAATAAGTAAAATTACTAAATTATGTTGCAAATATCATATGTCTACAGTTTCACGTCATTTGAATAAGCTGCTAGTTGAAGAATGCATAATGTGACGAGAGAGCTTGATATCTATACATCGTCACTACTTTGAAAAAACGTCGTGTCTCATATATCGTGATGTACGATTTTAAACTTTAACATATAAAGATATAAGTTTAAAATCGTCCATTACGAAATATGAGATACGAGGCTTTTTCAAAGTAGTGACGATAATTAACTTGGTCTGTGATTTAACTGTATAATACCTTCTGTGAGGCGAAAATTAACTGATGAACGATATTTATATTGCGAACTAATAAGCGAGCCTGGTGGATTAGGCATGTTATGAATGTTCACAGGTCTTTTAATTTAGGTTTTAGACAATATGTGTGCATTGTTTTATTGATTTTTCGGTTGTAGCGCTGTTGTGTGTGTCACTAAAGTGTATATTTCTTAAACTATAATATTTGTGAGTTCCTGTTATTGGCTCTGTACATCTATTTAAGTTACTATTGGAATTATTAAAGCTGTTCGTTCTCCTTAATAAAATAAACGTTTATAGGGAAGGCCTATACCATTCATGGAGTGTAAAGTTTAAACTTTTTCTTTGCAGATTTTGTCGTCTCCAGGAAACGTGACCTTCACGGATCCGGGAGAAGCGACCAGACGGGAAGTGAATCTGCTGCTTGACCAGGGTGTGGACATCATCATACTGCTCTCGCATTGTGGCCTGGAGGTTGATAAGTACGCTACCATTTGCATAAGAATCGCTAGTATGATAGCCCATACCAATGTAGTTTGGTTTTATCTTTAAAACGGCATAACCTAATAAAGTGCCCAAGGTGCTAAATCTAAATGTGGATTTACTCGAGCGTTGTCGCAACCTACTGGATTCTGAAGATAAGATGATAGATTATATGGTACCTTTTACAGGTGGGGGAGCGACTACAGGCTTTCAAAACCCTAGACGCGTGACCCTACATAGAGCTTAGGGCTTATGATTGGTTGAGATACTCAAAAGGGTGCAAGGCTTCTCCCATATGTTAATCTCTTGGGCTTCCCTACTATTACTCGTACGGAATAGCAATCACTTATAACCAATGAATGTAACCTTTTTTGCCTGTGACTCTTTTCCTATTTAAATGTAGATATGGTTCTTCTCTTCAAACGATGCATACGAAAATTAAAAACCGAGAAGTATAGTTTAGTTTATAAGTTTATGACTAACGTGACACTGATTTTGCAATCCTTAAAAATAAAAGGGGGTTACCTACTTTAATTGAAGAAAGTGATTGACGCATAGAAATGGCTTCCATCAATTTCTTCCTACGCATAAATATTTGCCTATACTGAGTTCACATAATTTTCATCCCTAGTTTATCAAACAATACCATTTAATTGAAAATTCTTGTGTCAATTATTTAATAAACTTATTTATGATTTCCAGGCAGCTAGCTCGTGACTATGGCGAATACATTGACATCATCATCGGTGGCCACTCGCACTCCTTGCTGTGGGACGGACCTGCACCGAGCAAAGAAGTCGTTGCTGGACCATACCCTGTGATCATTGAGAATTCCGCCAACAACAAACATAAGGTATAAGGATTTGTAGACCTATGAGCAGGATTAATTAGAACCGCTACAACTACCCTATCGTACCTATCGCCAAGCAACTTTATTCGCAATTTTGTGTTCAGGAGGAGATAAGACAGCCGGTGAAATAGCATAGAGGCATTATGATGCAGTCTTGAGAACACAAACATCTGCACCATTGAGCATAATCTTCGGCGGGAAATAGCTTAGGCCTTTCCCATTGTACATCACAGTGCACGATCCGCGGCTAATCTCATCCAGCTCTTGCCAGCTTCCTGGTGCATGCCATGGTTCCAAAAGTTTATAAAGAATAAGTAGAGTAATTAAATTAGACCGGCGGCATTCACTAAAGCTATATTTAAGTCTGTAGGATTCGAAAGGAACCCTGACTCTTCCTATATGCTACTACCTCCTACCTTCAAAATGGCAACAAAAAAGTAACTTACTAACTTCTCTATACCTTTAAATACATCATCACAAGTCTGTGTTTAAGCGTGTTGCGTATTAATAACCAATTCCCTGATGCTGTTTGCAGGTCCTCATAGTCCAAGCGTCAGCCTTTACCAAGTACATGGGTAATTTGTCGGTTTACTTCGACTTCCGTGGGAACTACGTCAAGTGGGACGGAGGACCAATTTTCCTCGACCGGACTATAGTTGAAGGTAATGTTCATTTCTTTATTTTTAAACCACTGATGACAAAAGAGAGATGCTATACATTTTGTGTGTGTATTTTGTAAAGATACGAAGAGTCAGTGATCTACCAGCGACGCGATTGCGAGTTTTTAAACGTTAGTTAGCTTACGCATCTTAGTTAGGGCTAGCACAAGTTGTTTTTTTCTCGCTTGTCGTTCAGTGCATCTCTATAGTATTTAAAAAGAGAGATCCGAGTGAGAACCAAGTCGCGGACAACATTTCCTGAGCAGAGATCGCGTCGAACGCGTATGCCAAATCCATACATTTCGAATCGATACAAAACAGAAACATTTGCAGCGTTTCTATCTTGGTTAGGCCTAATTACACTCTAATCCAGATTATTAAAACGTTAACACAGCACTGACGTCTGAAACCTACCTATCCATTCGCCATCTATTGCTATTTGCTAAGTTAAGTAAGTAAATAATAAATATCGAAGGAAAATATCACACATATTGATATAGTGTCAAATTTCTACTAGGCAACGATAATAATTAATAATAGTGGTTTTTGTGACTGTTACATAATATCACACGAGTGTTTTAATGCGTAATTATCTAGTTACATATACTGCTTTACCAACGTTTATATTATTAACAACAAAACAAAACAAACTAAACTAATTTATTCGGCAAGACAGATATGAGTAGGTATAACGTCAAAATCAAAAATGGCAGCAATAGTAGTTTTTTTTTTTAATTCAGAGACACTAGAGTCGACCTCTACTAGGTATCATATCGCTCGATATCAAGTAACATGCGAGATTTGTCAATATTATATGCAGTTGACATTTCATTTCGAATAAAAAAAAATCTCAAGGTATATTAGAATTGAGGTCAAATAAAATTGCTTTGATTTTCAAAGACTTTCGAAATTTTAATGTAATAATGATATCGAATTTGATGTTATTATACTGCAACAATAACATTTTCACGGATAAGACATTTGTTGCAACAAAACAGTTTATCTTCATGATAGTCGTAATTTGCAATTTTTGGACGCATCATAGAGGGTTTATGATATGTGTGTAGATAATAATACTAAGTATAGTTATCTTCTTTTCAGATGAAGCTATCAAAGCTAAATTGATGCCATATGCGAAGCTGGTGCATGATGCAGAGAACGTCCCCATCGGAGAGACCCTCACTACACTCCATTTCGAAGACTGCGTGTTCGGGGAGTGCGCTCTAGGAGATCTATTAGTTGACTCTTGGAACGAACATGTAAGTTCACTCGTGTTTATTACCCGACTGGCCCAGAAGGATGGTAATGTTACAAAGCGTATGTATGTGGGTATGTATGTATGTAAGGATGCCCGTTCCATTATGACCTCCTGCAGCCTAAACGGCTTGATCGATTTTGAATAGTGACGTGTCATTAGATTCATCTTAAGGTACTAGGTACTCAACAAAAAAACAAAATGGCGGAATAAAAAAACTATACATGACATCGAAATAATGACCTGGATAAGGTGCAAAAACGAATAGGGACGCTATTTTCTGCTGAAACCATAATATTTTCAGGGTTAAACTTTCCTTACGTAGATGAGGCTAGGTTACATGTTTAAGATACTCTGAAGACATAATCGGTTTAGCAGAAAATACCGTTCCATGAAATGAAATTCGATGAAATGATACATTCCATGAAAGGTGTTTTGATGAAATGATAGACAGCCTTAAGACATAATATATTTGACCGCTCATCGAAAATGTCTTGTTTGCATTAGACACGGAATTCTTTTAATTAATATATTTTAAGTAAAGATAATGAGTTAACAAATAATTATAGCTAATGAGGTAATATGGACATAGCTTTAAGTAATTTTAGGAATTATCAGGAATTTCCAAAAAATAAACACATTATTATGATGAACACTGTTTTTTGTGTTAGGCGTATTTATTTATTTAATTGACACAGGAATGCTCTAGGATTCAAAAGCCGTTTATTTCATCTCAATAGACCTCATATGAGGCGAGATATTTCACTTTGTTCCGACAAGGTTGACAGCAACCAATGACATAAACATTTTTTTTTAAATTAAACCAATGTAAAAGAAAATTAACTGTGTAATTTCATCTAGTTTCATCTCTATTCGTTTGTTAACCTTATGCAGGGACACACTGTTTTTTAAATGGTAGGTAATTAATAATAGGTATATAACAGGTATTCTGTGTCCTGAAAGGTTATGATAGGTAAGCAGTTCAGTTTACACTGAGAGAAAAAGACAGAGCTATATAACTGCTATAGCTCTGTCCTTTGCGCTCGCCGTAAAAATGAGCTTCATAGCAATCAATGTCGTAATATTTTTCCTGGTCATATGTTATGTTATAAATAATAAGTCTATGGTCCCGATAGTAATATAATTCGTGTTTTAGGCCAAAGCCGTGCTAAAAATAAACACGGACTACTTATGTTTCGTTCAACGCGGCAACATTAAGTCCAGCATCCTAAAAGGAGGTTAGTACGGTCGTCAGACAGCCAACATGTATTTTTATATTTAATCATCTAGAGGTTTTTGATTATTATGCAAAATATTTTCTTCTCTGAAGCAAACTGATTTTTTTCCAGTCGCATATTACTCGACCAAGATTTTTCCAAGTTGCAATTACAATTTTGGTCGAATTAGTTAGACAGGCCAACGTTTCTAGAATATACAAAAATGCGACAAGAAAAAAAGACGGTGAAAATTTAATTCGATAAAATGCGAATGAAAAAGCCCCGCTTTTTGGGAAACTTATCAAATAAAGCTTATTCTTCTTCTTCTTTAGGTTAAGATGTATGTTCAATTGATGGTGAACTCTTCTTTTAATTTAAAAATAAGAACTTAAACCTCAAACCTCTTAAACCTCTTTTCAGCGATAAGTAAAGGAACAGTTTTCGACATCTTGCCTTACAACGATCGCATCCAGACGTTCCAGATGAAAGGAAAATATGTCCTGGAAGCGCTGGAAAGAAGCGTGACGGACGCTTGGGCTTATAAACCATTTAAAGGACCCTACGTCCTGCAAGTTTCAGGTAACTTGAATAGATTTATTAAAACAACACTTGCAGGTATTTTTTTGAGAATCGAACACCCGAAAGTAAAAGGGTCATACACACTCTTAAAAACAAAAGTTGTCTCTCCTGTGGTCAATAGTTAAAAGCTTGTGTGCATATAAGTTATGTTTTTATATTATGATAGGTCTAAAGCCGTCCTGATGGCGTTTTTTGCGAGAATGGGCTTAGCTAGAAAATTAGACCTTAAAAACGTTAACTTTCGGTGTTCCACAGGAAAGACGGTAACCTAAATCTGTGTATGACCCAAAAATAAAATCAATTTGAGTGGAGTCGATTGTGAAATTCGCATGTACTTTATTTCTACTTTCACGCACTCGCTTTTCAAAAATTGATTCCTTTTTGCTATTTTAGTTAGAAAAAGCTGAAATTACATTGGATTATGTAACGACGCGCTTGTTGTTGTTGATGGCCCTGCCTACTCTAATGATCCCGGGTTGATCTGGGCAAATATTTAATTAAAAAATATTCACGGAGTGTCACACACATTGATCTAGTCCCAAACTAAGCTCTAGGCTTGTACTATGGGTACTAGACAACGATAAACATACTTAAATAGAGAAATAGATACTTAAATACATAGAAAACACCCAAGACCCAGGAACACTCGCGCTTATCACAAATATCTGCCCTTAACGGGATTTGAACCCGGGACTAGCTTCGTCTGCAAGGTCAGTACAAATCAGGCTAACGCGGCGTCAATTTGTGTGATAAGTGCGAGTATTTTTGTTCTTAACTCTTGGATTTTTTCCATGTATCATCTCCTTTACACAGTATAAAACAAAGTCGTACGCGTCTGTCTGTATCTGTTTGTATATCCGCTATCTCCTCCTAACCCACGAAACGGATTTTGATGCGGTTTTCACCATCAGTTAGACAACTTTTCACGAAAGGTTTTTGTGTATTAATATGTGGGTGTTTAGGTATGGGTATTACAGAAAACTCATAAACAGAAGCAAAGTAAGTGCGAATCGCTAGTTCTTCTATATAAGTATGTTAAAATAAAAAACTAGAGTTTAGTTTGGGAATAGGTCGATTTGTGAAAAGTTGTCTCCGGATATTATATTGTGGTAATAGTTAATTATTTCGATGACACGCCTATAGGGGTATGGAATGTTGATGGTGGTGTGGTATGGTAGTTTTTAGTTTAACTGCATTTAAAATATTTACTTTTTTATGGCATTAAGAAGCCACACGAGCACTCAGGCAGTGGAATCTGAGACCTAAGGAAATTTGAATTCTGAAAACTGTGATCCTAAGATCTCAATACGTTGCCAACCCTGAGAACTAAGATGGAATGCCTCTATGCTAGTAATTTCTCCGCTTGTCTTATCCCCACACCGGAATACAAAAATGCGAATACTGCTGCTTGGCGGTAGGTAAAGTATAAAATGGTGGTAGAGATCCGGACGGACCCTGCACAGGATCCTACCACCCGCAAAATATTTACTTATTTAGGGATTACAAAGCTAGTGGTCCCAGGTTAGATTTATGGCATAGGCAAATATTTGTGTGACGAGCACAAGCATTTATTCCTGAGTCTTGGATAATTTATATTTATTTAAGTATGCAATTATATGCCCCCCGTGTTCACCGTGTTTCTACACACAAAACATTTGTATTGCAAATGTGATAGAGTTGGAATTGATTTGTCGCGTGCCAAATACAATAGCTTTATTCAAATATAATATAACGCTTACTTAAATAAATGCGGCCAATGTGAAAATGGAAGACTATGAAAACCACGGTAGTCCCAACAAATCTAATGCAAAACAGACACAACGGTTAAAGGGAAGACTCTCTTTTCGATTTTTTTCCAATACATGATTGTATTTTTTTTTTAATTACAGGAGTCTGTGTTAAGTACAACGTCTCGTTACCCGAAGGTCACCGAATCACTTCGGCCAAAGTCGGGAATTGCACCAACATCAATGAACTAAAGGATTTGAACCCCGAGGAGTTGTATCGAGTCACTGCGCCAGCGTTCTTAGCTGATGGAGGAGATGGTTTCACGGTAAAACATTATGCTGAAATACTGGGCCTCTATTCTACTGCGTTTAAACCATATTGCGATTGACGTGTTTTACTATCGTTTTTAACTCGGCCGCCATTACTGTCAAGGTACATAAGAGTTATCAAAACATTGACAATACGGAAACACGTCAAAGGTGATATCGTTTTTACCGTGTAGAATCTCAGTCCAGAGGCCCTAGCCAAGATGCAAACGCTAACTAGCGTTTCTATTCGTTTTGTTTTTAAACCAATCGCTTGTATATCACATGACTCATCGTATCACGTGATCTATCAGTGACGAAAACAAATAGAAACGCTAGTTAGCGCACGTATCTTAAATATATCAACTAGAAATTACTGGTCACCACGCATCAAGTTTATAAGAAAACACCTGACTTTTGTATGGTATGTATCATTAATCCGACACCAGGAAGGAGGGTAAAGTTTATGATCGCCATGTATGTAATGATTGTTTGTTTATATGTATGCTGCTTTGTTTCCTTATAAAAGTTGAAGGGAGGGTCTCATTTTGAAAGGCAAGATCTCGTTAGATTCTTCTTAGCTTACTTTCAATATACAAAAAAAAAACTGGGGTTCCGTGACGTCAGTTTACGGACGATAATTTTAGAGAAAGAGAAAGAGAATCGTGCCTCTCTATCGCTTGTTCCACGATCTCGCTTGCACGCTCGGCTCAGGCGGAACGTGACCATGAGTCATGCTTTTTCGTGCGTGTAGCCGGCTTATATTGATTTATAAGACGTTATCACGTCAAAAAGTCAGAATTGCAAAATCAGAAAACATTATACATGGTACATTTAGTAACATACATTGGCGACAACATTGCGTTATGTTTTTTTTATGTTAAGGAGATGGCACACGAGCACTCAGGCCACGTGATGGTAAGTGGAATCTGAGACCCATAGACATTTGAATTGTAAAGACTATAATCCTAAGACCTCAAATGCGTTGCCAACCCTGAGAACTAAGATGGAATGCCTCTATGCTAGTAATTTCACCGAGTGTCTTATCCTCATACCGGAACACAACAATGCGAACACTGTTGCTTGGCGGGTGATTAATGGATAAGATGGTGGTAGCGATCCGGACGGATCCTGCACAGGGTCCTCCCACCACTAATGTATAGTCAGTAGTGTTACGAGCCGCAAGAACATCTGGAAAGTGAGACAAATGTACCATTACATTGTATTGTTATTTTAACATGCTAATAATCCGGCACAAATACAACGATAATAACTTGAATCCTCACATTATATTTGAGGGGCAGATGATTCGCTTTTGGGCATTTGAGGCTCTATGAAATTGGCTTTCTCGTGGTATGCATGAGATTTGAGTTTAATATGCGACGACACGTTGGCCTAGTTGGGAGTGACCCTGCCTCCGAAGCCAGCGGTCCCGGGTTCAAATCCCGGTAAGGGCAGATATTTGTGTGATGAGCACGAGTATTTGTTCCTGAGTCTTGGATGTTTTATATGTATTTAAGTATGTATGTTTATCTTTGTCTAGTACCCATAGTACAAGCCTAGAGCTTAGTTTGGGACTAGGACAATTTGTGTGACATTGTCCCGAGATATTTATTTATTTATATATGCAGACCAATTTCATTGTTCGACATTGTGGCCGTGACAGTTCAAGTAATCTTAAAAGGAGAGAAGGATAGCTGATGCAACGTTCATCTTTCAGTCCGGTTTCTATGCTTCTACTTATTCTATGGAAAAGCGCTAACTATAGACTATAAATGCTTTTTTAGATGTTCAAAGACTACAGACTGAACAAGACAGAGATCGGCCGCGACCAGGAGATATTTGAAGACTACATCAAAAAGAATTCGCCAATAAATGTTGTCACTGAAGGACGTATTGTGATTACTAGCTAAGTTTAAAAGTTTTTTTTTAAGTTTAGCATCTTAGTTATCTTACCAAAGCTAAGAAATAAACGTTATGAGGAAATGTAATATTTGTATTAAATAAATACCTCTCTCTCACACCGAGTCATTCTCACACTGAAAAAAAAACAGTATGTTAAACCGAATAAACATGAAATTTTACTGCTTTGCACTATACTATTATGAGCCTAATGTTGTAAACGGTAATTGTTACTCCAAAAACAGTTAAAGCTAGAGAGTATATATATCGTAAATTTATTAAATAGTAATGTTCAATCAGTAAAATTTCGTACCAACGTAATTATAGCTTTCGGAAAATGAAAATTCGGACAAATGAATATTAGGAAAAAAATTGTTCGGAATTTTAATGTGTTCCCGTTTTTTGCTTTGCTGCGTGTAGTAGGAATTATTATTTTCAGTATTTGCGAGTATAATTGTCTTTACTCAAACAAAACACTTAAACATTTAAAACAAACAAAATTTGTATGTATACATTTCTATAGGATGGTAGTAAGCATGTATCTCTAGTTACATCCTGGTAAAGACTTTAAAAAACAGTTCGAAGAGACATAGTTGATGAATGAAACACGAGAAATTCTTGAATGGTTTAGAATGTATGGACTTATTGCAATTGCGTTGATATTTTGTATGTTGTCATTCAATGCAATGCTACGTTGTTGAAGATTAGTTATCAAAGTTGGTAATTACAAATTATGGCAAGTTAGCGTTATTTACCAGTATCATTAACCCTGGGTCCTATCCTCCTGGATCTTGACATATTTTTATTTGTCATAAAACGTAAAACCGAGAGTCCTTTATTAAGTACTTTTCACTTGAGTCCTGAACCCTTCGCCACTTGATCTAAGAATTGTTACTGTTTTTCGCTAGAACAAAGTTGATTTTAGCGGTAAATATAATGTACTTTATAAAGAACACTCGGTTTTTTCAGAAGAGTTTATTTGCGTAGTGTCAGGACTTAAACATAGCGTCCATTTAGTTCTTTTAAAAGGAAGCTTGGATCCAGTAGCCATATTCTAAACGTATCGGTGCTCGTTAAAATGTGACGTCTTGTTAAAATTGGACATTGGCTACATGCAAAATGTGTTAAATTTTAACGAGGCGTGACATTATAACCCTTATATAAACCCTATTTGATTTTGAACCAGCCTAAAAAAATACAAAAAGTGAACATTATGTTATATCAAGTATATTGGACACTATCAAATTTAGAGTTAAAGAGACGATTTGTATATAGGAACCCAGGGTAAAACTTTAATAACTTCTAAACAACCTATCATATTGGAACGTCGAAACTATATTCTGGACCGCTAATATGAGGGGCTTTCTTTTTCGTAATGTTTACGTCGTTCTGGGACACCTTGTAAAAGTATGTCAATCCTTGGTTAGTATCCATAGTTAAAACCTAGAGTTTAGTTTGGGACTAATTTGTGTAAGGTTGTCCTAGCAGGCCTATTATTGCCGTGTTTATCGATATGCATAAACACTTTCTAACAAATATGTTATAGTGTGAGAGTAACAGATGCTTTATCCACTGCGACCCAAAAGCGCATTGTTCTCGGATAATCCAGAACGCAATATGAACCTACGTATTTGGATTTTTGCCTATATCGCAAAAATCCAACATCTCAAAATATCCGACACACAAAATTACCACTTCTTTTGCGCTACTGGATAGTTTAGCATCGTTAGTTAACTTCTTATCCCCGAAGGGTGAATCGCCCATGAATAGAAGCCCCGACATGCGGGGCTCCGTCAACTCAAGATGTACAATAAAAAACAATGTGGTCATTTTGCGTCATTAAAATATAATTAAAAGAAATATAAAAAATAAAAATATATAAATATTTAAATATATTAAATATATTTAAATATTATCATTTTAATATTTTGAGATTTAGGCCAATTGCGATATAGGCTAAAAATCCAAGTAGTAATATTCCGTTCCAGACTACCTGAGACCAACCCCATACTATGACCTGATATTTATTTTTGATGTGTATACATGATATACACACATACATGCATTATCTCTTGAAGTGAACTTCTCTGACTGTTCGTAATTGCTCTCTTATAAACACGGCTAACCCTTCTCGGTACAAGGACTCCATTATCCACAGAAATAGATAGTAGTTACGTCCCGAAAAAGGAGCGACGGATAGTGTAGAAGTCAAGTCTACTAGTTAATTATAATCATAATCGACTCTATTGCGAGGATCCAGTTCTGATAATAAGTAAACATCAGAGTTGTAGGTTACATTCTAAGTGCCTAGTACACAGGTACATACATAACATTACGCCTTTATTCCCAGGGTGGGGTAGGCAGAGCTACAGAAATAACCAACAACTCTAAAAAGACTTGCTTATAATTCTAACAGCATTTTGCACAATTAGGGCCAAGAAGTTTACTTAGTAGTGTATTAGTGCCAGGTTGCAAGCCTATCGCCTAACACTACTACAAGCCCTTTATTCCCTTACGCGCCTCGTACGATATCCACGGGAAGACCACCATTCTAACCCGGCAACCACACGGGATAAATGTTAAATAAATAAATGTTTAAAAAAACAGAAAAACCGCTTTTAAAAAGCAAGAAATAACTGCTTTTAAAATGGTAGACGTATATGTCAGTTTACATAAACAAATGGTGTACTTAGAATGTAACCTTTAACTCTAAATGCCCACTTATTTATTTATTTATTTTGCACACCAACAAAGTAGGTACAAGGCTTTACAATTAATGGCATTTTGTAACTTAATGAATAAGGATCATATCTAACCAGCGGCTCAGCCTAGGTGCGTAGTGCCTGGGCGTTTTCCAAAAAAAGTGTACATCGTTAAAGACAAAATTAAGAAACTTTAACTTTCCGTTTCGTCACGAAAATTAACGTATCTAAATGTACGACTAATTTTCGTGACGAAATGGAAAAGTTAAAGTTTCCGAATTTTTGTGATTAATGTGGTAAGTACACTTTTTTTGAAAACCGCCCGAAACGCTAGTTAGCGTAGCTGTGCCTCATTATCAGGCGTGCAACAACACATACATACATAACATCACGCCTTCGTTCCCAGAGTGGGGTAGGCAGAGCTACAGAAATACCAACAACTCTAAAAAGACTTGCTTATAATTCTAACAGCATTTTGCACAATTAGGGCCAAGAAGTTTACTGCAAGTAGGTACTGCAACAACATCATAATAAAATAATATATAGTTATAAGGTTTTTACATGGTTAAGTTCCGTTTTAAATTTGTGAAAGTGTGATAGAGTAGATTTTTATGATGCTAAAATTATATAATTATGTATATACATTTATTCTTAACTATCAACCTACCCGCAGACTATTTAGGTTATCCCATAACCCTGACGATTACAACATCGTTGAAATATTGGGAACTCTCCAAATATTCAAGACCTAAATCCCGTTTTGCTAACTTTAGTATTGTGAATGATAACCGCAATACCTTAAAAAATGTAGATCTATTATATCAAAGCCCAATATCCTACTTTCTTTACAAAACATAAAACAAAGAAGTCTCCAAAACATGTCGAAAGGGCACGTAGAACATTCCGCCGTCGTGTTCTAAGAGCCAAACATTTGCCATTCGTGCAAAAACAAAACAGCCATTGGGCAAATGGAACGCGGGAGGAACCCAGCCTAATGAGAGTGAAAAGGCATCCATATTTGACACCTATGCGCTGGTTTTGGGAAGAAGTGTGCCGGGGTGCGATGAGATGACTTATCTATGTTAAAGGAACCTTGAAGTGGAAAAAACGTTTCTTGGATTTAGAGCAAGAAGACCGAAGGAAAAGTATAGACTCAAACTAAACGGAAGAAATCAGTTAAAATAACAAATAATTTGACTATGTAGATAAAACGAAGAAATATCCCGTAAAGACTGTGAACTCTTTAAAAAACCTGGCCCAAGATACTTCTTTGCTGTAGTCTGGGCTTAAAACTTTTCGATTAGAAAAAATGAAAGATCTTTAAAAAAATCTATTCGAGGATCAAAAAGTGTGCCCCGCTAAGTCACGCAATTAATTTTTCTACAAAACTTTTCCGGCGTGCGACGAAAATTAGCCATACAATTGTATGGATACTTTTTGTCTCACAACGGATTTTTTTCCGTCTTTGTTGTTTGTATGGTTAACTGCGTTTAACTATGGTCCAACTTTTTGGTTCCCACCCATACTTTACTTATTGCTCAACTAAGAAGGTTTTTCATTAAAATGTTTTATATTTATTTCACTTCTAATGCCTAGCACGCAACTTTACGGTATACTCGATGAAAATTACGTTTCTGAACCTACATTACAACCGTTTTACACGGACGTAAATATGAAGTTTTCCTAAGGTTTCCCGGCCCCATAAACTGAAATCGTAAAACGCCGCATTCGCTTCCGAAATTTAATTATATGGAGTAATAACACCTTTTTATTGCAGTATTTTTCGAGGGTGAGGGATGAGACTTGTTAAAATTCTATGAATTTCGTATGAGATAGTCGAAAGAAGTATTTGTTTTAATGGTAAATATGACGGCACCAAGAATTTTGAGTTGGAATGCAGGGCGCAAGTTTTCAAATCGCCTGTTCGGAAATTAATGATTCCATTTGTATCCCAATAGCGAGATGGTAAGAAAATATATTTTAAAAACCGTGCAAGAGCATGTCGGACCATGCTTAGTGTAGGGTCCAGTTAAGTACCTAAGTACCACAAACATAAAAATGTATAAGTAATAAAAACCATCTTTTATTTTATGTTCATCATTCAATTTGTTTTAATCTTAACACTTTTCTAAAACGTATATATATTAAGAGTCTGAGCTTCGAAAACATTATTTTAGGTTACCTTCCCCATCCGTTACTGGTTTATAGTCTTAAGACTAAAATAACTTGAACGCTGAACATAAAATAAAAGTTTACAAGGAAAAAGACAGGTAAGTTGTTCTTTGTTTAATTGTAAGACGTTGCTTCAGGGTCATTCTTATGAAGTGCTATTAGTTTGGTAAAGAGTTCCGCTGTCACTACATCGGCTTTTCCTGAATATTCACTGGGGCAAACAGCTGAGTCAAACTAGTTGGGTTGACATTTCAAATGAATTGGCGATAGGGTACTTTTCCAACGGCGAAGCGAGGCGAGACGACGATTACCCTTCGGCCGCCACCGCAACCATGTTTCGCAACCAGTTACAAAGGAAGAATTTTCCTCCTTTGTAGGCAACTAGTTGCGTTAGACGAATATTTTGTCTTAATACGCAACCAGTTGCGAAGATGTAATCCATTTTCCATCATGGCAACTAAGTTTTGCAACCAGTTGCCAAACATTTAGATAAAAGTAGATTGACATTTTGTCTGGCAAAATTTTACTTATCTCCTAGCGCATATTCGGTAAAAATGGTCAGCTTACTAAATGGTCTCGTTGCTATTTAATGCGATACCTAAATAAATAAGTAAACCCTTATACATTGACATAATATTAATAGCGTAAAGACTGCGCCTACGGCTCGAAGAAAAGGGGCCAGTGGTGCGCTTTAGTCGTTCGCGGGAGACTGTCATTGGTCGACGTAAGTTCGCTCGTTATAAAAATGCTTGGTGTTGTGGTTAAAGGATGTTAAAACTATGATTGTAAACATGGAATATCGTATCATCGATAATTACCCTGACATTATTTTTATTGCATATCAAACCATTAAATAAATCTTAGTATAAATAACCACAATTTTCACTATATAATATAATAAAATATATTAAAGTTATGTTTTTTTTTTGGGATAATTAACATTCTAAGGTTGTCTGGAAGAGATCGCTAATCAGCGATAAGACCGCCTGTTGTTTACCTGGGTCTTCTAAATTGTGAAAATTCTGTGTAATGTTTTTGTTTGGTGGACAATAAAGTGTTTTGTATTGTATTGTATTGTATTAATTAATAGTTTAGTAATAAGCCATTTATGGTATTTTGGAAATGGTCCGACAAAATTTCAATTCTCGTCCGGCCTCGTCTCGCCTAGCCTCGCCGGTGGAACACCGCCTTAGGGCGCGACTAAGAAGCCTGAGCCAATCAAAATTTAAATAAAATTTTCAACTTAAATTTCTTAGTTGCAGAAATGGGAATGTCTGCAAGCTAATTGCGGGCGGCGGCATTGCTTATAATCTTTTCAGTTTACGTCAGACTTCACAAATTAATTGGGTTGTGAAAAACTTAAACTGTCTTCGGGAATTGAAAAATATTC
Organism: Acleris holmiana; assembly: GCA_949316455.1. NCBI lineage: Eukaryota > Metazoa > Arthropoda > Insecta > Lepidoptera > Tortricidae > Acleris > Acleris holmiana. The sequence goes on from OX438783.1 coordinate 10,279,620, forward strand.
ATGTCGCTGAGCGAACACACGAAAAATACGTTCAGAAAGAAAAAGGTAGTAGGTATGTGTCGTCAGCTTCCAAGCTGACGACACTGTCTGTTAGATTATTTTTAACAAGGCAACAAAATATTCTTTGTCAAAGCATTTTTGAATAAAATAAATAAATATCCCGGAACAATGTCACACAAATTGACCTAGTTCCAAACTAAGCTCTAGACTTGTTCTATGGGTACTAGACAACGATAAACTTACTTATATAGGAAAATATAAACTTAAATGCATAGAAAACATCCAAAACTCAGGAATAAATACTCGTGCTCATCACACAAATATCTGCACTTACCGGGATTTGAACCTAGGACCCCTAGCTTCGAAGGCAGGGTCACTACCAACTCGACTAGCGTGCGTGCATTTAAATTTTTTGATTGTATTAGATCAAAACTTGTGCTCTCAAGTAGGTAGATCGCGCCAGTTAAAAAATATCATACTAAAAGATAAAAAGTTGTTTATCAGTAAGTAGGCCGCACGGGCACTTTTACCATCATTATGGTACGATCGAGCTGGTGTAATGGATAAGTAGGGAGGCCAAAGGAACTCCTTAGTAGATCCGTCGAGTTTGTAATCTGGACTGGTCTTTTGATAGAAAATTTATTATCAGTTTTAGAAGTACATTTTGAAAAAAAAAGGTGTTATTAAAAATGAAGTTTATATAATACAACTTATTGCTAATATAAGCTATAGGGTTATTTGCATTACGGTTAGTTGCATTTTGTAAACGTAAATAGTAAATTAATTTGTATAAGTATTTCTTAACATACTTTAAAACAAACTTACTTCTCGCCATTTGTACGCTAAGATCTAAAGTACGCAACTGATTTTAATGCACTCTATATGGATCAACGCGGTACCACTATCTCCCCTCCAAAGATTGAGGTGGGCCATGATGGGAAAGTACCTCAAATCCTTGAAATACATAAAGCCATACATACTTAAAGGAAACGAATTCTTTTCTCTCAGTGAAAACTGAACTGCTAATTGTCATTAAAACCCCCCTGGATATCAATAATCACAACGCGCCAACGCCTGTGTGTCTGTTCTTTGGATATATTGAGTTTGATACATTTTCTTTGAAAATTTAAAAACGTGAAAACGCGACTAGAAACTTGTATTTCTATATTTTTGACACATAACACCATTTCGCATATATTTGGGTGAATCTCCGAAACCTTACGATCTTTAACTTTGTTTGTAATTAACTTAATAATTAAGTACTTATAACTTTATAGTCCTAGTAAATCATGTTTTTCAATAGTTGTAAGTTTATTGTTTGAATTAAATTATTAAATTATTTGAATTTGACGCTGCAATCCAAACTCTGCTTGCGCAAACTATGTCTATCTCACGTTCTTCGCGCGGAAGCACATAAAAGGCATTCCTTTTTACCCGACTACGGCGAAGCAAAGGAAGGGTAATGATTTTGACACCCTATGTATGTTTCTATGTATTTATTCTTGTGTGGGCGTGGCATCTCCATGACACAAGAAGCTGAGCAGTGTGGTCGGACACATTTGTTTCAATTATTTCTGTTCTGTCTTGTGTGCTAAGCAGATTATTGTCAACATATGTTTGAGTTTTGTACCTGGTAGGTTTATCAATTGCAATCGTCATGTTATACTTTTCTAATATATCTTTAAATTTGACTGTCAATTCATTTTCAATTAAAATATTCATGTTAAAATCTCCACACACTATATTTTTACTACTTATTTTCGTTTATTTAGTACATTTGATGATATCCTCAAGTTTTTAGCTTAAATATGCAGTAAGTTGTAAAGTGGATTTTGACAAAAAGATAAATAAAATGTCGTTTAAAATCAATCCTAGATATTTTGCAATCTTTCTAATTCACGATTGCGCGTGTTAATTGCATGTTAGCGCCATCTATCGGCGTAGTTGGAAACTAATGTTTTCTATACAATATTTTGTGACATTAAATTGATAACTAGCGACATCTAATGGGCAGTTGGTTCACTAAATTGTATTACAAGTAGGTTATGAAAGTAATTATAAATAAAAAAGAACGGGAATTAACCCGCGGAGCGCGCGGCTCTCGAAAGCCAAAATGCCCCGAACGCCTCGTTATTTTATAAGCTTTTTCGGTACCTACTTACCTACGCCATATTCAATCCGGTAGCGGAACTACGAGTATTATGAATTGCCTGTTAGCACCATGTTTCGGCGCTTGGAAGCTAATGTTGTCTATGCCATTAAGATTGATAACTAGCAACATAGATGAGGTATTTCCCGTTGACCTGGAACTATAAAATTTGGCAAGTAATACCGTCTTATATTACAATTATAGGGAAGAGTCCGAAAACTATACATTTATCAAAAAATCATATAAAATAAAACTCTTGTAATAAATGACATAAACATTGCTTACCTACGCCATCTACCATCCGGTAGCGGAAGTAATTACTGGACATATCACAAGCGTAGTACCGACGTTTTATGTATAATAGAACAAAATAGCCTATAACCATCGCACAAAAAAGATAAATCGATAGACACCTAATTTATCAAAATCGGTTCATTAGGAACGACACTAGAGTGGAACAAACATACATAGAAACATAGGTACTTAGGGTGTCAAAACCATTACCCCTCCTTTGCTTCGCCGTAGTCGAGTAAAAAGTAATAGTGAACATATTAACAGACACATCATTAGGTATACAAGGAAAGATAATGTCCAATGACAAAATAAGTTGGTTTTTCCTTGTTTTATTCGTACTTTCCGCTTGTGAGTCAATTTTCGCGCAGCGTTCATTGCTCAGCTAGACGTGCGACGCTATGCATAATACCACTTTATTAACTTTCATCCTGATCATTGGGCAATTTTGTAAGTACTTTGATGCTCACAATTACGTCAGTCTAGAATTCATTTATTGTGTTCGGCTAAGGCAAAAAGGTCTTAAAACCTGTAGTAGGAATTTTATAAAATTTCGGAATCCCTAGTGGATTCTCTCAAGTAAATTCCGACATTTTATATATTGCTGCTATGTATACAACGCTTTTTACCCGGCTGCGGCAAAGCCTAAAGGAGGGTTATGTGTGTTGACATGTATGTATGTCCGACTCTATGTTCCCTTGTAGAGGCTGAATGGATAAGCCGATTTAAACAAGCGAGGTGTCGTTAAAATCGTCTTAACGTTGTGAGTGTTACTGGGTTATTAAATTAAAACAATAACAAAATGGCGCATTAAAAAACATTTAAATGGTAGACGTAACTAACATGTATAGACGGACATAATCAGAACATGCAGTCGGCTTTAAACAAACTTGCTTTTTGCTAGAATTGTTTCCATATTCTTGATAATTAAAGTAACATATTGAATGAGATTCTCAAATTTAATAAATCAAGTGTTTACATGCGTTTCATGCAATATTTGGTAATTTAAAATCTATACTCATTATTATAAAGAGAGTGAGTGAGAGTGAGTTTAGTGAGTTTCTATAATCTCCAGGACGACGAAACCTATTCAAAAAACATTTCACAATCTGAAAGGTACATTATTGCGGACATTATGGACATAGGGGTAAGGACCAAATAGTTGGACCATAGTTAAGCGTAGTTAACCATACAAACAACAAAAGTGAAACAAGTTCCGTTGTGACACGAAAGTTATCCCTACAAATGTATGGCTAATTTTCGTGTCACAACGGAAAAGTTTCATAGAAAATTTAATTGGGTGAGTTGGCTTGGCCAATTTTTTGGTCCTTACCCATAGGCATTTGTTCTTGTTAGGTAAGAGGTCGACCCTCATAAGCCCATAGGCAGTATCTCAAATTCAACAGCCAAAGCAAATTCAATTCTATCCCGTTAGCATAAGGTTGCATTTTCTACAAGAGTTTTGTCTGAGTTACTCCTTGACGCGTAGCACCTTATATGCATACACAAAACAGGAGCTACCTGAGTATTTTAATTGGTCTTAAATTTGTATCTTTTTTCCTCTTGAATTAGGATGGAAATCCCATACTACATTTTGGGAAAATTATGTTATGCCTATCGGCACATTTTACGAAAAGATAAACGGCATACTCGTATTAAAAAAATACAAAGTTATTATTTGTTTAACAACAGTTCGCCAAATCGTTCAGTTGCGAAAACTTTAAGTGAAAAGTTTTTATGCCAAATGATCGTTAGCTGAAACGAAAACATTTTTTTAAACTGTTTGGGAAGTGATACTTTACGATACAACCAACCATCATACACATAATGGTTTTTAGATGTCATCTAACCGTATCTTACACAATGTTGCAAACTAATAGAAATTATTTCACGCTTACTGTACGGGACCTCTCTCGGTCGTACGATGAAACTGAGGACATACAATTAATGAATATATCATGTTTATGTACCTCCTATAGGAGTCACCCTATCACCAGGAGTTCAGTACCTGCAAGGGTCTGCTCTAAACTGGCCTCACGGTCAAACAGTTAATATAAGACTCTCACGAGGATAAAGGCGTTATAGTCAGCGTCTTACAATATCTACTACTAGTATTAAACGGCTTTTAGACATGACTAAATGCAGTCTTTTTCATTCAGTATGCTCGATTTAGCCATGTCTAACGCAGCAGTTAAGATTTTTTGGAGTAATTTCATTATTTTTGTGTTTTAGGTAGTCTGCAGAGCAATGTAACGTTGAATTTTAATGCAGAAAGTGAGAATGGTTGTAGAAATAACTATGGACCACTGGGCAGTGAGTACAAAATCGGTTATACAGGGTGTCTCATTCAAATCGGTCAGTATGGGAAATTCTGAAACTATAAGAAGTACGAAGATTTGTTCTTAGGAACCATGTCATCGATTTTAATAAGAAGAAAAACTGCATTCATACATTTAAAAAAAACCTGCTCTCAGCTCGGGAATTGAACCCGGTTGTTTTGAAAAAATAAACTTACCCTATTTCTCTTTAGATATCGATTGTGTAGGTCTTAAAGCAGTAAATGGCTCTATGAAACATGATGTCAAAAATGAATCAAATGCTTTGTTTCACATACTTTAATTTACTTAGGAGGTGTTCGAAGTGACCACCGTTACAATATTCAACAAGTTCAGGCATGTGCAATTGTCTCTACTAAAATAAACACTTACTAAAATAAACTAAATTACAGTATGTGAAAACAATGCATTTTATTCATTTTAGACATCATGTTTCATAGAGCCATTTACTGCTTAAGATCTACACAATCGATAGGTATCTAAATAGAAATAGTGTAGGTTATTTTTTTCAAAGCAACCGGGTTCGATTCCCGAGCTGAGAACAGGTTTTTTTTCAATGTATGAATGCAGTTTTTCTTCTTATTACAATCGATGACATGAATCCTAAGAACAGATCTTCGTATGTCTTATAGTTTCTGAATTTCCCATACTGACCTATTTGAATGGGACACCCTGTATAATAATGCAAGTCAAACGCCAAACACGATCCATCACAAAATATGAACGCCATCTAAATGCAAATTTAGTAGTGGTAGGACCCTGTGCAGGGTCCTCCTGGATCGTTACCACCATCTTATCCGTTCACGTTGTGTTGTGTTCTGGTGTGGGGATAAGACAACCGGTGAAATTACAAGCATAGAGTCATTCCATCTTAGTCCTCGGGGCTTGCAACGCATTTGAGGTCTTATGATTGCAGTTTTGAGAATTAAAATGTCTATGGGTCTCAAATATAAAATAAGACAAGGTTAACAATTACTCAAAGTTGGAACCTCCTCGTAAGATCCCACTCTTACAAAAAATATTTATAATCCTATAACCATCACTTATTACTTGGTAAAGAACTTATTAAATTGACTTACAGTTAATGTTTTACTCTGCGTTTTTGAATGTATTAGGACGTGAATACATTTACATATAGCAAAGCAATAACGTAACTTGTTGTAACCTTAACTTGGCAGTGTGCACCACAGGATACATACCATAATGCTCACTTTTTGTTTTTTTTTTTTTGGATTGATATTTTTTTATGCTGGTTCGAAATCAAATAGGGTTTGAATACACGACTATTTAAATTTTTGCTAATTTAAGGGTTAATATCTAGCACGAACCTTTTCCTTCTATCGCGTGAGTAACGTTAACGTTACACGATGCTTCCGTATTCAAATAAAAATAAAATAAATATCAGGGGACAATCTCACACAAATTGACCTAGTCCCAAACTAAGCTCTAGGCTTGTACTATGCTTGTTGTTCTATGGGTACTAGACAACGATAAACTTACTTATATAGAGAAATATATACTTAACTACATAGAAAACATAAAAAGCTCATCACACAAATATCTGCCCTTACCGGGATTTGAACCCAGGACCCATAGCATCGAAGGCAGGATCACTACCAACTAGGCTAGCGTGTCGTCGTGTATTTGGTACTAGAATTTGACGTTGATTAGTGGTTAGGCATTAGGGGTTCGTGCTATGGATAGATTTCGTAAAATATAGTACACTAACTGTTTCCCGCGTCTCCGTCCGCGTAGAAGTCGTTTATTGCTATTCCCTAAAGAATCGTCCAATTTTTCGGAATAAAAAGTACCCTATGTCCTTCCCGGGACTCAGCCGGCGTTACGCATCTTGTCTAGGGCTCCAGACCATTTACCTAATTTTGTTTTCCAATAGTTCCTTGCAGGCCAAGAGCACCATTCTGGTGGTGGAGTGCTAGACTGACAACGACAAAAAACACTGCAAGTATATCCACGGCACGAATAACTACGAAAAAACCCAAAACTACAATAAAACCAGTAACTAGAAAACCACATACAACAACTAAAACACCATATACTACACTTACTACGGTGACACAGCGTATGACAAGGACAACGCACAAAATGAAACCAACTACTCCAAAGACGCCAACACGTTAGTATAATCACACTTAAAAATATAATTGGAATCTTATTCCCCCTTAGGCTCAGGCTCGTTCTGCCTGTTTCCTAAAATTTCTGCATCTCAAAATGGGCTACGTACAAACGTCTCTTTCGTATAGTCTTCTATTTATTTCCAACTAGCGGCCCGCCAGCGGCTTCGCCCCGCTGCAAATTTCTGACTTTCCCGGAAATTATTCGATTTTTTCTCGCCGTAAAAACCATCCTTGGACTTCGACGAACATTTGAAAAAAAGAATTGGTAAAATTGGTCCAGGCGTTGTTGAGTTATGCGCTTACCAACACATTTTGCGATTCATTTTTATATTATAGATGATGGCACTTTTCTAAATTGTTCGCTTATAGTGTATGTGTTCTACAATTCCGCTTCCCATAATGCCCGGCTTTAGTCTGTTAAAACCGGGCAAGAGCATGTCGGACCATCCTCAGTGTAGGGTTCCGAAGCCGTCAAGTACTACAAACATAAAAATCAACAAGTAATAACTAATTTTCTTTTTAAAGTCAATAGGTGCCGTCTTAGATGATTTTAGTAGGTATAAACACTTTCATCGCCTGTATCTCAAGAACCAATGATGTCTACTTAGTCGTAATAGTTTTTTTTAAGATTTTTAGTATTTGTAGTTATGGCTGTTGGCGGGTGGGGGGGGGGGGGAACTTGAGTCTAACATAAATTAGCGTTTTAGACCTTAATATTTCATAAACGGATTAATTAATCAAAACTGTTTTCACAAACCCGTAATAATTTTGAAATAACTACACAACGACACCCCACACTATAGGGTACACGAGAAAAAAAAATACATCCCCACGTTATGTGTAGGCGCTAAGCTGCGGACGGACGGACGGACGTGGCGAAACTATAAGGGTTCCTAGTTTGACAAAGGAACCCTAAAAATGGTTATAATTGTTGAGGTGCCGATAATTATGTGAAAGGTGTTAGGAAATAGAAAAATATGGTAAGCAGACTTTACAGGAAACGGACAATGTAAGAAGTGGACATCATAGGAAGCTGACAATGTAGGAAGAAGGCCATTTTGAGAAGCAGAAAGAACGAGCCAGAGCCGAAATAAGTTTCTGTCAAGAAATTTATTTTTGAGGCAAGCTTCTGTTGCCACAGTTGGCGACAAATTGTTCGTATGTTCGAGACAAATCTCGCAAGGAAGATTTGGACCACTTCCCGAAAACCGATTGACCTGAAATTTGGTATACCTACGTTACATCAATGACAATACAACAATATGGCACCATCGAGCTGATCTGATGATGGAGTTGGAAGATGGTGACAGGATCTCTGCTATACTTTACGTAGACCCACCCGAGTTTGGACTCATTAGGTTGATCAGGATAATTTGTAAATGAGTTTAAAAAAAAATACTTAAGTACAGTCATTGAAATTAAATTTTTGACAGAAATTTATTTTAACTCTTTTATGTTACTTCTCAGGTCGTTTCTCTCTCGACATCACAGGAGCAAGTTTGAAACCAGTTAGTCAAACCAAAGACCATAAGGCATACAAACATACATTTCATGAAAACAAAACGTTACGGTTGAAATGCACTTTTCAGACGCAATGTTCACCACATGTGTTAAAGATGATGAATGAATTTGGGCAGGGTTCTCAGATGAGTAGTAAGTATTTAAATACTAATCTTCTACGAGTAGTTAACCCCTTGGATTTCTCCGCGATCGCTCAACTCAACAACTCAATGAATCGGCGATACAGCACTGGCAAACTAAACTAAAAAAAAATACGTTCAGGATCGTCGTATTATGTAGGTATATAAAGACCATTAATTTTTATTTTTCTAATCTTATTAATCACTTCGTAGTACATGTTACGAGTATTATCAACTTTTTGATTTGTTAGGCCGTTTAAGAAATGTTGTACTATAAATTATTTTGTTTGTCAACACAAACATTTTCTTTTTTTAAGAGCTGTCAAAGAGAACCTTATGTGGACAATGAGGACAAAAAATCTGAGCTTTACATGCATGACGAAAAAAAGGTTTTTTTAATATTTCATTTTAAAACTTTGTAGGCGTAATTTAAAAGCAAGTATAACAATGCCAAATTAATGCTTTGTAATACCAAGAGTTTTAGTAGGTAACACCGCATACAGACGGACAGATGGACATGGCCAAACCATAAGAGATCCTTGTTGACTACGGAACCCTAAAAATGTGGGTGAATGGGAAATTACAATACAATACAATACAATACAAATACTCTTTATTGAACACCAAAAATTTAAAAAATAAAAACAGAACATGGAACAGTACATTTAAATCATAGGTATACAACAGGCGGTCTTACCGCTAAATAGCGATCTCTTCCAGACAACCTTGTAAGAGAAATAACTGAGGACACAAATTCATGGCAGGCGGTGTAAACTAATTCGTTTAGAACTCAAACTAAATAACTACAAGAAACAATTAAATTATTTCAATTTTGAAATTAGCACTATTTATAAATAGACTAAATATAAATACATAAAGTAAATAATTGAATAAATACATACTAAATACATATAATTATACATCTATATAATATATGTATACATACATACATCCCCCAAAACAGCCAAACAAAAAAAAAATGTATGGTGAATGGTGATATTAAAAACCTCTTTGTATTTTTCAATTATGTTTTGCAGTTGAAGCTGATTACGACAATATGAACGTGGCTTCGGTATCTTATAATTTCAGTATAAATTCTAAATCTAAATATATTTATTGTATCGCCATGGACACCGCAGGACGAACATTACTCAGTTCAGTAGACTTGGAGTTCGTGGCACCGCCATCAGGTAGCGGCTGCCGTTCTGATGGTAAGAACATACATACATACATAACAACACGCCTTCATTCCCAGCATGGCTTGGCAGAATTACAGAAATACCATCAACTCTAAAAAGACATGTGAATAATTCTGTAACCACATTTTGCACAGTAAAGTGAAGCAAAGAGAAAAACTTCAAATGCAATTTCTCTGACCTATAAGGTTTTTTAATGTTTTAATTCGATATTCGGATTCAGCATTAATTAAATTATCTATCCTGGGGCCCTAGCCAAGATGCAAACGCTCCTAACGTTTTTCTTTTCTATCGCTCAAAATGTATGGGATGACATTCTCGTGCGTTTCGATAAACCATGTGGTGACAGTCGGTCATCCCATACATTATGAGCGATAGAAAAGAAAAACTTTAGCAGCGTTTGCATCTTGGCTAGTGCCCCTGTTTACGAAGTTGTCGACCAAAAAACATCCTGTATGCTATTTCTCTTTGTTCGTACAATATTGCACCGGCTCCAGAAAAATCTGACTTACCCTTTATTTTTACCTTTCGTATTCCAATCAGAGTGTGCAATAAAGAGATTCGATATAGAGGCTTGACTCTTTTGTGCAATAACGTGTTTACATACATACAAATATCCTCAAACCGACCTTTGTAACCTCTTTCCAGAGCATCTACAGCCCGGAACGTTGGTGGTGATTAAGGATGACCTTCCCCCACTGCTCTGGACTGTCGGTCTGGTCTTCCAAGTGTACCCGGCAGCAGATAACTCCAGCATCAGCGTTGCTCGGGTGCTTACTGGGAGAGGAGGAGGGGTTCCAGTTATTAAGACCTTCACTGACCTCTGCCCTCTGAATAATTGAACGCTAATGAGTATTATGGGTCCCATATCCCATTAACCACGTTTGTGCTCGTTTACCTTCTATTTTTATACAGTAAAGTAAATATTAATTCGGATGTTACAACCGCATGTAAATAGCAAAAGTAGATTTTTACCATGTATGATCCTACAAAATCCTTTTCAAGGAATAGACTTATGGAACGATAGGGTAGAAGTAACGCTTGTTGGAAACCTTGTATCATTGTTCGAATCATTTTATAAATACAATAAAATTATTAATTAGATTTTAAAGTTTCGAAAAACTATAAAAAAAACTGAACCGACTGAAAAAACAGGAGGAGGTTCTCAATTCGTCGGGTTTTTTTTTACGTCTGTTCCCCGATTGCACAACCGCTGCACATATTTGTATTTTTTTTTATTTTACACTTTCTAGTTGGTCCCATATCGAGCACGTCAAGATCTGATGATGGGATCTAGGAGAAATCAAGGGAACTCCTCAAATATCCTTAAATATCGGTATAGGAGTGAATATACGTGGACGACAATAGTATTATTATGATCACTAAAAGGTACGAAATAAAATAAGTGTTTTAAAAACAAAAAACCGTTTTTGAAAAGCAAGAAATTACTTTTTTTAAAATGATAGGTTATATAATAGGTCAGTCCAACTGACTGTAAAATACACACTCAAGCAAAAAGTCAATTCAGCTGAATGACATGAAAGTAGAAAACTCAGTCAGCAAAGTGTCAATTTAGCAGAACTACACAGAATTGAAATGAGCAAGTAGCCAAACTTTTGGAAAAATAAATAGTCCGTGTGATTAGAATACCTAATTAACCAAAAGTAAAATTAGTTGATCGACATGAACGTAGAAGGAGTTATTAGCAAAACGTTTGGAAATCAGGGATCGTTACCGGTATTCTGACTACCGGTTTTAAATGAGGTATAACCGGTTATAATTGTATTTCGCTATTTATATCGCTAAAGCTCTGATTAGCGGTATAACGAATACCGGTATTCAAGTATATTATCGGTTTAGCCAATTGAGAACCTCGAGAAATACTTACCTCTTTTTGACACTTTACCCCTAAACACCATAACCAGTAAATCTGTCAGTGTCAATATACTCGTTTATATGTTTCTGTAAATGTTTTTGGTGTTATTTCAAAAAACTCAGGCACGCCCTAGACAAGTCTGAAACTACAATTTATTATAGTCCAATTGACATCTTACTTATCAGGTGCAATGAATAGCGGTATTGAATACAGATATTTAATACTGTAAATAGTGTATACATAACGATAAAAATAAAAGCGGAATGACAATAATACCTCTAATTCGAATATAGGTATTATTTTTTAGCGGTAACAATTTGTCATTTTAAATACAGGTATTGAATAAAACCGGTTTTACAATCCCTGCTGGAAATTAAAATGGTCCGTAGGTATAATTAGAATATGTCATTCGTCGAAAGCAAAATTAGTTGACTGTCATCACCACAGAACGAGAGCCAGGATTTAAATAATAGATAATAATTGATTGTGTGGAAAGGAGTTTCAAATTATCAAGTGTCATATCAACACTTGCCGTTTAAAGATCCAGACGTTTTGCGAACGGGCTATTTGGCGTTCATGTCTTTATAGTAATTAAGACATTTTGAGATACAAACGTTTTGCTACCGGGCCATTTAGCTTTTATGTTTATTAAGTAATAAACACATTTCTAAGATAAAGACGTTTCGCTACTAGTGTATTTTAAATTGTAACATTCTAAGAGCCAGACGTTTTGCTAAAGATACATTTAGCGTTCATGTCTATATAGCAACAAAGACATTACACAATCCAGACGTTTGAGCTACATTGTCATTTGGCGTAAAGGGATTTTTGAGAGTAACCCTCGTTTGCGTCTTTAATAGAATCATCCGAGTCATCATTTAACACATAACACTTTTGACATATATAGCTAGATTCGTCGTCAGAATTCACATTATCCTTGTAAACTGTTAAAACACATGTCCTATGATATCTTTCAGTTCATATGCTGCATGTAAGTAAACTTGTTTTAGTCCTATATTTGAAAATAGTCGACTTAAGTACATTGAATTTTTCATCAGCTTTTCTAAGAGAAGATCCATTTCTAAGTTCCTTAATGGCCTCGGTTAGACTTTTAGAATATACTTTTTTTCGCGTTCGGCCGGTTTTACTACGAGGCACTAAAATCAAAGAGAAGAATAAATTCATAATATACAGCTGTCCACAGGTTCAACCTGTGAATTTGTACCTGTGGTCAGTCCATAGGTACGATAAATAACTTGTCCACAGGCACAGGTACAAATTTGATGCTTTTTTACAATTTAAACTAATGTCAGTCCGTTAAAAGTCGCCCGAGAGCAGTAATAACTACATAAAATAACAAACAAATCATGAAATCATTCATTAAGTACTAAGAGACTCGCAGCATTATGCTTAAAACTTTAGAAAACACACTCAAAATACGAACAAAAACTTATTTTTGACGACGAAAAGTTTCCGCAGCCATAAAAGACACTACTGGGCGTTTTCCAAAAAAAGTTTACATCGTTAAGGACAAAAGTTAAGAAAATTTAACTTTTCCATTTCGTCACGAAAATTAACGTATGTAAATGTATGGCTAATTTTCGTGACGAAATGAAAAAAGTTACATTTTCTTAACTTTTGTCCTTAACGATGTACATTTTTTTTATTCTTATGTAGACATAAGAATAAACTTAGTGTTATCACGTTATCAGATAGACATAGGGATTGGTAAATTGAGGTCTAGTTTTAATATGAATAAGTTACAAACTTCAAATTAATTTAGTTAAATAGATTAGATTTAAAAACCGACGTGACTAGGATTAACAAGCCAAACTCTGAGTTCTAGTTAGTAAATTTTCTTCATTACAATATGATTATAATAAATTGTACGTCATTGTTGTGAGCTACATGCCCCAAGCAATTAGTGTAATAATAATAAGTGTACAATTATTTTTACTAATAAATAGATGTATTAGTTGTTATTTTCTCGAATTAAATGATTTTTATTCTATTCTACTGTATTTTTTTTGACAAGTTATCTTATAAATTTATGAACGTGTCTGTTTGCAAAAACAAAAAAAATATGTACCGTTCTTTAAATAGATATCATAGTGACACAAGACTCGCACAAGATGGGTTCTGTAGCACTCTTGTATGGGAGTGAGCCCCCTTTAATTTTTTAATTAACCCGTATATGCCCCCTGATTCGAAAACGATCAACATCAAAATATGCCCATAACTATGTTATTATTGGTCGTTTTCGAATCAGTACGCTTATAAGGAACCACTTAAAAGTATAGTTATAGGTAATCAGGGGGCATTAAAGGTACCAATTAAAAACATAGGCTCATAGTTTCTGGGCATATATTATAGGTTAAGAGGCCACACATGCTGCCGCACCCACACAGGAACCGAAAGGGATGGCTTTATGTGCTTCTGCGCGAAGAACGTGAGATGGAGATATTTTGTGCGCGACTTGATTGCAGCATCATAGTCAAATAATCGCTATTTACTTTTAAAACATGGTGTACCAGAATTAGGATGTTATAAATACTCTACTATTTAATCAAAAATAATCGTTTAAGAGTGTAGTTTCTTCGAAAAATTATTCATGTTCAAAATAAAACTATCGAAATATTTGTTTCTAATTGTGTTTTCACGTTTAACAGTCTTGAGGAAATATGGTCAAGTTTAATTTAATCAAAGAACATACACACAGACATTATGGTTACTGAGATCGAAATCGCGGAGCACTACAGACTTTATCATAGTTATGTGGCTTCTAAAGTTTTTTTTATTTATGTTATAGCGGCAAGAGAAACCCAGTGGAATTCAAACTGTCTACCTATTATGGTACATGAGATGCAGCCCGCCTGACGGAGAGACAGATGGACAGACAGACATACGGACAGCGGAGGCTTAGTAATAAAGTTTGGGACGGAAATCCTAAAAACGAACGTTTTTTTTTAATAAACAATATGGTGAATTGTCTATAATGTATATGTATTTCTCCCAATCGGACTAAGACATGTATTTATTCTTCCTGATAAATTAAGCCATTTAAAAATATATAAAACGACATCTGAATTCACAAGTTTCTTATTTTAAAATACTAAAGTGACTGTCAGCAAGTAGGTACTTAACGATCGTATTTGGCAAGTGAAACGGTAATTAACATTTTCTAAATTACTTTCACCTGAGAATATATTAAGTAATTGGACCACAATCCCAATTAGGTACCTAATTTAATAAGTTCTAATTAAAATATTTTGTGTGTTAACATGATTATGATAAAAGTAATTAGTGATATTTTGACTTAGGTTAGAACTGTGACCTTATCAATAATTAACTGCTACAAGATAAATCCGTTAGGTTGTGACAAAACATATTTCTTCAACGATAGTTTTTGGCAAAACAATTTTATGCTCATTTAATTTATGCGTAGACATTATTCGGCGCGTGAAAAATATGACCAAATAGTATTCGGACTAATGTACCTAGTTCTGCGTAATCAATTATGCCAATTTAGATTCTGCGATAACAGTTTATGCGCAAAGCCTAATATGGCTATATCGGTTATGCCAAGAATAATAATGATTACTTACAAAATTACTTATAATATAATTATATCGGTAATGAAATACTTTTTTAGGGTAGGTTTTTACTAAACGAGGTTCGAGGTTCTTTGTTGTTCTATACATTAAAAGTCAATCAATAATTAAACAATTGAGCCTATAATGGGTCGTTACTTACTCGATGGAAGGAAAAAGATTGTGCTCGGGGTTCAGCTGTTGATTGAGTTCGTTATGATAATCGGATTTCACGCCAGTGTGATTCTGGTTCTAGAAAAACATACGATTTAAGTGTCGCTTTCCGTCCCGTTTTAAGGCGACGGGTCTAGGGCAATTGTTTTTCCATACTAACTTTGTGCAAGTTTTTCTTTTTTGTAGTGGTTCTGTATTAATATATTTTGTAATTTGGAGGAGGATCAGGGAAGTTGAGTCAAATAAATATGTATGGTAACATAAATACTATACAAAGTTAATAGTGTATAAATATACCAATTCTACAAAGGTTTTACTTAACACAACCTATAAATAACTATTCCAGCGAATACAATCTCTTTGACATAATGACAACGCCGAACGTCAATAATATAAACAGTAACCTGCAATTCAAAACGGAGTTTTAAAATTTCTCGTGCCCTAAATGATAACTATAGCGAATAATGTTCTTTATATATTAACTACTAGTATGTGCAAGGGGTTTAACAAGCCTCACCAGTACCGGCGAGTTATTTGCAAGAAGACAAAGAAACGGATTGCAAACACTAGCTGCAATGTCGCCCGAAGAAATCGTAGTAATCCAAATGAATATTTAAACAACATATAAATAACGCTTTAAAACTCAAAAAATCGTAACATCTAAAGTTTAATTATAGACGGAACAATGCATCTTGCAATTTGTAAGGCCAGTCGTTGTTGGATAACAGCTAACAACACTTTAACAATCACTAATGTAATCAAAGACCTTGGTCACTTTCCTCTCTATGGCTCCACCACCATACAAACAATTCATTAGACAGTAAAAATTTGCTCCTTCAATAACTCCTGCATAAACACCCGTATGTACTTTGAAATAAAGCCGATGTTTCTGTCATTTTCAAATAAGCATTACAAAAAAATCTTGATTGTTTTTGTTATAGCTTAGTATATCGTGGTACTCTTGCGCGAACGCACGCATTGATACTAACAATAAACTTTTTTAAATCGTAATATCAATGTTAGCCAAGTTTTTTTAAACGCAATGAAGTTTATTAATTGTGTTCTGTTTTTTTGTTTAATGATTTTGGGTGCGAGAGGAGGTGTTGTTCGCAACGACACTTTTCGATTGGACATAGTACATTACAATGATTTTCATGCCAGGTAAGTTATGTTGTTATTACAAGGTTGTTTGGTCCTTGAACCTCATGTTAATCGAGATTTTTTTTGATTTATTTTATTACTTTAACCCAGTTGGTACTGAACCTGCCTACGAAGCTAGGAGTCTTGCGTTCGATTCCCATATTTGTTCCTAAGTCTTGGATGTTTTCTGGACAGTGAGTCAGGGACATATATAAATGGAATTGGGTAATTTGTTAATGCGCTAAGCATTGACAAATTACCCATTCATTACTTTAACCCAGTTGGTACTGAACCTGCCTACGAAGCTAGGAGTTTTGCTTTGATTCCCGTATTTGTTCCTGAGTCTTGGATGTTTTCTGGACAGTGAGTCAGGGACATATATGAATGGATATGGGTAATTTGTTAATGCGCTAAGCATTGACAAATTACCCATTCATTACTTTAACACAGTTGGTACTGAACCTGCCTACAAAGCAAGGAGTTTTGCTTTCGATTCCCGTATTTCGTCGCCTTACTTACTCAAACTCGTATCTGTATATTTTTTTTGCTGTTGGTAAACTTATTGCTTCTAAGTATTACTGAATGTAAATGAAATTACCAACCGCAAAAAGAATAAGCAGATACGAGTTTGAGTAAGTAAGACGACGATTTGTTCCTGAGTCTTAGATGTTTTCTGGACAGTGAGTCAGGGACATATGTATATAAATGGATATGGGTAATTTGTTAATGCGCTAAGCATTAACAAATTACCCATTAATTACTTTAACCCAGTTGGTACTGAACCTGCCTACGAAGCTAGGAGTCTTGCGTTCGATTGCCATATTTGTTCCTGAGTCTTGGATGTTTTCTGGACAGTGAGTCAGGAACATATATGTATGGATATGGGTAGTTTGTTAAAGCTTAGTATAATTTATGTTAATTTTTGGAAGAGCGAGTCGTCACAACATAGGCTTTACAGGTCTAAAGGGACACATCAACAACTGTAAATATATTCACTGGCTAAATGATAATTTTTTTTTTTTTATGTTCCTCAACATTAGTATGTTTATCGTTGTCTAGTACCCATTATACAAGCCTAGAACTTAGTTGGGGACTAAGCCATTTGTGTGAGATTGTCCTCTGACATTTATTTGTTTATTTTTTCATGTGACTTCAATAATGGAACTCTGTTCTACATGTTAGCCTGATTGTGCACAATGTGGTTACAGATTTATTAACAAGTTTTTTTAGAGTTGTTGGTATTTCAGTAGCTCTGCGTACCCCACTCTGGGAATGAAGGCGTGATGTTATGTATGAATGTATGTACTAATATTGTAATTGCTAAAGTTTAGATGTCTGTTACTCAATCTCGCTAGCGTAGCCTAGTCTAGCGCAACTATAATTTATTATAGTCTGGAAAAAATATTGTTCCGAAACAATTGGGTAGTTCCCGACGAAATAGCGATAAACGACTTCTACGTGGACGGAGTCGCGCGCAAAAACTTCGAGTCATGCATGCACGACGGTTTCAGGCACTTAAGATTCGGCCCTTTTCACCACCTTCTGTCATAGTTTTTATCGTAATTTAATGATTTGGAATTAGCGTTGAAAAAGTCCGGGATAAAACCCGTTGTTTTACAAAGAACTCGTTTTTACAAATAATACGTTTTTTTTGGATTTTTTAAGAAAAAATGAAATTTTCTGCTCTTATTTTTAATCTATACACATAAATACATAATGCGATGCCTTCATTCCCAAAAACTTTAAACTTCTTCATAATTATGTAACCACATTTTGCACAATCAGGCTAAGATGTTGACCAGTGTATTAGTAACAGGTTGCAAGCCCATCGCCTAACACGCCTTTATTCCCTCAGTCGCGTCTTACGATTTCCATGGGAAGACATGGAGTAGCACTATTCTCACCCGGTAACCACACGCAAACCTTTATGCGGTTTAATTTGCACCTACAAAGACATGGATAAATAATAAGTAAGATAAATAATAATAGTGTTATATTTTCTAAAATAACGGAAAAAAAGACATTTTAAAAACTCAAGAAAAAAACAATACATTTTTTCCAGAATTTTCAACGCTATTTGGAATACATACTTAAACGCGAATTATGGTATATCTAGGAAGGAATGGCCACAGAATATCAATAAGATGATGATTGCACAGAAAAGTAGAGTCAGCAATAAAGGCTTTTTTATACAGGCACATATTTAACTGTTTTAAATATTTTTTTTATAGACTTCTACTCTACCGTATGTAGCAGGAAATTATAATCTTCAGTGTTATTCCTCAAATAGCATGAGCCGTTACGATCCGATGAAAAGAAATCAACATGATTTACACAAGCATTTTTTAAACATAAGATGTGTGTATTACATTGATAATGCATAATTTTGCAGTGTAACTCTGCATTATAGGTTTTCTCTTAAGCGTATTAGTAGTGTTATTTATTTATATATAATATATAATTGTAGGAAACTCTATTACTGTTATATTCTGGCTTGGATGGAATAACAACAACAAAAACCGGTCAAGAACATGTCGGAGCATGCTCAGTGTAGGGTTCCGAAGCCGTTAAGTACTACAAACATAAAAATCAACAAGCAATAACTGATTTTCTATTTAAAGTCAATTGCTGTTTTAGATGATTTTAGTAGGTACATACTAAAACATACATAACATAACGTACGGTGACATAACGTCACGCCTTTATTCCCAGAGTGGGGTAGGCAGAGCAACAGAATACCAACAACTCTAAAGTTGTTGATAATTCTGTAACCACATTTTGCATAGTCAGGCTAAGATGTTTACCAGTGTATTAGTGACAGGTTGCAAGCCCATCGCCTAACAGTACTACAAGCCTTTATTCCCTTAGTCGCCTCTTACGACATCCACGGGAAGACATGGAGTGGCACTATTCTAACCCGGCAACCACACGGAACAAGCAGCACGGGACGACACTTGAGTCTAACAAAAATTTGCGCTAAAAAGCTCAATGTTTCATAAACGGATTAATTAAACAAAAAATTGTAGTCACAAACCCATAATAGTTTTTAAAGACCTAGCCAACGACACCCCACACTAGGGTAGACGAAAAAATATATATATACCCACGTTATGTGTAGGGGAGGTACGCTAAAAAAATTTTTTTTTTACATGTTATTGTACCATTTTGTTGACGTGACTAAAATGGATATTCATGCCAAAATACAGCTTTCTAGTACTAAGAGTTTCTGCACTAGGCTGCGGACGGACGGACGGACATGGCGAAACTATAAGGGCTCCTTGACTACGGAACCCTAAAAAGTGAATCGAGCTACTACATGTCAGGTCGTAAGTAAAAATGGGTATCCGCAGAAAATATAGAATGAGGACAATTTTCACAAGAACCCTCTTAGCTCGACTTACAATTAAGAAACTGATACGTCACTGGGCTTAATATAAGCGGCGCCATGTATACTAAATTATTACCATGTAATTACTTCATGCTTTGTGGTATATGAATTCTCCATGGCCATCCGTCTGTCTGTCCATCTGACGTATATTGTAATCAGGTGCTATTAAAACCGTGCATAATCTACAGCAATATTCTAAAGAGGAAAGATTTGTATTTAACGATTAGACTCAAAACTACTGCTGCCTAATTGAGAAGGCACGCTCTAAAATGTGTTTGTACGCTCCAACGGGACTTCTTAAACTTGTCGGTTAAAACTTCGCCTTTGAGATCGACGCAGCGCTATGTTGAGAGAATCACCCCCTGGACCGATCTCAAAAATTCTATCACCAGTCAAAAGCTATCTTATGGCTTATCTTGTTTTTCTACGCGGACGGAGCCACGGGCAACAGCTAGTTTCTTATATAGAAGTGTTTTTTTCGTCAGTCGCTGAAGTGTAGTTAGGGTTTTTGTTTGTATTTTTTTTGTTATTTTAACGTTTAGGCAACTTTCATCTTGCTTCTTACAAGGCGATCATGTTAGCAATGCTGTAACATTGTGCAATCAATAGCAACCAAATTGTGTCACAATAACGATCGAGTTGTTACACAACGAGTAGCAGAGCCGAATAAAGTAACATACGGTCACGTACTTACATTATTTTATGTTATGACCTTATAGGGTGATCGAACCAGTAATGGACAAGGTCCAATGATGGACACTTGACTCTTATTTTACAAACAATAAAGATTATTCATTTGTTTTGCAACAATCAATTTATAACCTTACTAGCGACCCGCCAGCGGCTTCGCCCGCTGCAATATATTTTTTTGCACTTAGGGGTATGAAAAATAGATGTTGGCCAATTCTCAGACCTACACGATATACACACAAAATTTTATTAAAATCGGTCCAGCCGTTTCGGAGGAGTTCAATAACGTACACCGTGACACGAGAATTTTATATATTAGATGATCTTTGAATTAAGAGTAAAGTGTCCATTATTGGTGCCTGTCAGCTTAAAGTGTCCAACACTGGTGCGATCCCTAGATTTTAGGGTTTCGTACTCGAAGGGTATCAAACAGGCCCTATTAAGGCTGCGCTGTCCGTCCCTCCGTCCGTCCCAACTTTGAAGAACTGTATCTTTTGAACTTAAAGAGACAGCGGTTTTCAATGTGCTATAAAGGCGGATTTTTTAACGATAAACAGACAAAGTTTAGGATTACATTCCAGAAAAGTAATACCCAAAGTGTTATTAATTGTTGCGTCAATTTAGTATGATTATATTACAAGCCTTAAAGTAAAACGATAAATGCTAAAAAACAATAAAGTAAAAGAGTCGGGAACGCGCATTTTTTTTTCATACCTTATATTCAAATTGAAATAAAAAAAACATGATAAGTATAGTAATACCTACTGTACACAAGTCTGACTCTTACTTGTCCGGTTTTTTATACTAACGATAAAATATTCCTTTCTAGGTTCGAAGAGACGTCCATCACCGATCCAGTTTGCAAATCGAATGATAATAAATGTATAGGAGGCTTCGCTCGTCTCTTCTATGGTATCAAGCAAATCATGAATGAGAAGCCAGATGCTCTACTGCTGAATGCTGGGGACTGCTTCCAAGGAACCTATTGGTATACCATGAAGAAGCACAAGGTCATGTCTACCTTCATTAATATGCTGCCTAGTTCTGTTCATGTAAGTAGCTACCAAGTACTCAAGTAAGTTATTATTGGTTCTGTGTTCCAAAAAAAAGGCTGTATAAGAGGTAAGAAGTCTTTACGCGGACGTAACGGCACCAGTGTTCGACACTTTTAGCTGACATGCACCAATAATCGACAGAAGCTTTTAATTCAAAGATCATATTGGGACGAGCACTACAGTTGAGGTCAGTTTATTAATACGGACATTAGACATTTGACGGCCAAAAGAAAAAACTCATGCGGCGAAAAATTGCTTTCGATGATGTTAAAATTCTGCATAATGATATGTCCGTTGAACGGTATTATAATATGTACCCAATCATATACATTTAAACGATTTTCGAAACATGCTTAGGTATTTTTTAGCGTTCCCAGATATACTGAATAATCGAATGACATTTGAAAGCTCCTGTCTACAATAACACGGCAGTGGATTTTCCAGCCGCAGGCGCGCAACTGTGAATGAGTTATTGATTGAGTTAATTCGGCGTATGACCGTGGCGTTGAAAGATCAAAAACAACATTAGGAGTGCAAATTCTAAGTTTCTTTATATAATTTTGAAATTTTGACATGTATGGTTTTTAGTTTAATCTAGGATACACCTCACTACTTAATTTGACATTGCTTACGAAAATTACGTGAAATTAAATACTGAATGAGGCATGACTCTATAGCCGCCGTAGTTCCAAAGAAGGCGTCGAACTGCAAAGTAATAGTTTAAGCATTTTCAATTTAATGTGGTTACCAATATAGTATAGAATGCTTTAGTATTACGGCAGATAAAATTAAAACTACGATTTGCGTGATAAATCTCACAAGGGAGTTGAGTTTGGTCTTGCAGAAAGTATTATAGTTAATTTGCTTGTGTGACTAATTTCCGACTGTTTTTAGACGCTAGGCAACCATGAGTTTGACGACGGAGTGGCCGGCCTCGTACCCTACATGAAGGACCTCAGGGACCCAGTGGTCGTGGCGAACATGAACACAAATCTAGAACCTTCCCTGAAGGGCTTGTACCAACCTAACGTGGTGGTTGAGAGAAATGGAAGGAAGATTGGCGTTATAGGAGTTACGACGCCAGATATTCCGGTAAATACCAACACATTTTACTGCCAAACTCAGTGTCAGTTAATGATGATTAAGGAGGCACTAGTGTTGGCCACTTGAAGCTGACGGGCACCGATAATTTGGGCACATAAGTTCAAAGATCGCGGTCATAAAATCATTGTTGCGAAACAAATAAAATAACCCTCATCTTCTGTAAAATAAGAATCCAATGTTCAACATTGGATTGTTCACCCGTGACTGGCACTAGTGTTTGACACTTTAAGGTGACAGTTACCAATAATGGACACAACTCCTAATTCAATGACCATAAGGTTATATATTGATTGTTGAAAAACCAATGAATAACCCTTATCTTCTGTAAAAATACGAATCAAGTGTTCATTACTGGTTCCATTACCCTAGACGTTTTGTGCTAGCATTCACCAGTTTTTGTTATGGCAATCGAACACACAGGTCACTTGATGGCCCATAGACATTTGCATTCCCCAGACTACAATCTTAAGAGGATTGTGAAGCGATGTTTAAATCGCGTAGCTGTCAAAAAAATCCATACAAATTTTGCTCCTGGCAAATTTCCACGATTTTTGACTAAATAAATAAATAATAAATATTTTTTTAGAAAGGAAAACGTACAGACCTAGTTTTTCATAATATCTGCAACGTATTCAAAGAACGTAAAAATCGGACAACATTTAAGGGAGAAAACTTTATCGCATTTTGTATGGATTTTTTGCTTCACAGTCCTCTTAAGACTACAACCCTAATACCGCAAGTGCGTTGCCAACCCTGAAGGCTATGAGGAATGCCATCCATGCAAGTAATTTCACCGGTTATCTTCTCCCTACACCAGAAAATAACAATGCAAACACTGCTGCTTGGCAGTATAGGTTAAAGGATGTGATGGTGTTTGCGATGCAGACGGATCTTGTAAAAGGTCGTACCTCAACTTGTTTACCAGCTCGTCGATAAACCTTTTAATAGGCCTAACAGCACTTAACTTTTCATTACCTTGTTGCTACTCAAGAATATTGCCGCCCTAACGAACACGAATTCTACGCCGTCCGATAGGGCATACATTTTAGAAAGATAAATGGTTGATAATTTTCTATTTCAGATGTCGTCTAATCCAGGGAAGGTACATTTCGAAGAGCCTTCCCAAGCCGTTCGGAGAGAAGCGGAGATTCTGACTAACCAAGGAGTCGACATTATCATCGTGCTCTCACACTGCGGACTTGATGTAGACAAGTAAATTAATTATTCGTTATCTATAATTATTCTGTAATCTTTTACCAGCTTTTGCATGTGACTACGACCTCTTTTAAGTCGTTTATCACTAATTTATTGGATAAAAAGTTGCCTAAGTATGTGCTACTCTTGTGTATCTATTTCGGTCATTGCTCGTGGCCCACCTAATTAGTTACCTGGACATTTTAGCACCCCGAAACCGAGGCGACGGAGCTCCGCTGTCGCGGAGCTCCTATTTCTGAGGTATTTTGGCCCTTCGGGCCCCCTGAAGAACTAACATATCCTAAACCTACCTATAGGTTTTAGCCAGTTTAGTCTCCGCAATCCAAAGAGGTGAACTAATTAGATGGATGAGTTATATTTATAGTAATAAAATAAAATTACTCATCATATCAACAAGACAAGCAAATAGTGACAGTCAACGACCAATGATGGACATTCGATTCTTATTTTACAGAAGATGAGGATTATACATTTATGACCGTATAATCTTTGAATTATGAGTTAAGTGTCCATTATTGGTGCCTGTCAACTTAAAGTGTGCAACACTGGTGCCATAACTTACCTTTAGAAGTCATTTCGATTAGCGCCATCTATAAATTTCCTCGGCGATGAAACACTATCTAGCTCATCTTCATAACTGTCAAAGTTCATTTTATATACGACTTATAGTCAATTTAAATGCAAAGACAGTAGCCGGTTGCTATAAAGTCTGATAAACTTGTCATGCCATAAAGTGAAGTGTACGATGTACACCGTATACGGTATCGGGTAGCGGTATCGAGTCGAACAATGGTTTCACGAGCATCCATTATACTCAGTGACGTTTCCAGTGATGAAAACGAGCAACTAAAGTAGGATATAAAATATTAAGCGAAGAAGTTCTAAATGGCCAACGATATTGAAACACAGGGCAATATTCAACGCTTAGAGAAATACATTTATAATAAATGTCAATTAAAATAACACATTAAACATGGCGTTGAAAAGAAACTCAGCATTGTGCCGCAGCAAGCCGCGGCGCTGGGGGTGATTCTCTCAACACAGCGCTGCGTCGATCTCAAAGATGAAGTTTTATCCGGCAAGTTTAAGAAGTTCCGTCGGAGCGTACAAAACACATTTTAGAGGCCGTTAGGGCCACTACTTATTATTTTTTACTTTTTAGAGTTATTTTTACAGACTATTGAGTCGAGGATTTTTAAATTTCTAATTAGAGGTTTTTTTACAGACTATTTAGTCGGAGGTTTTTAAATTACTAATTAAATATTTATTTTACGCTTTTTAAACTTCCCCAACTGAGTGTCTGTTTGTGGCATCGTAGCTCCCAAATGGATGAACTAATTTGGACGCAGATGGTTCTTAGCAAGATTTCATAAAAATTGGTTGGGCCGTTTAAGAGATATCAGCTCTGAAAGTAGGTGTCACCGTTATTTTGGCTCAATATCTCAAAAACGGCTGAACCGATTTTTATGAACATGTCTTAGAACCACCACTAAAAAACCTGCAATCATTAAAAAAAACCGGATTTAAATCGGTTCATCCATTTAAGAGCTACGGTGCCTCAGACAGACACACACACACATACTTACACGTCAAACTTATAACACCCCTCTTATTGCGTCGGGGGTTAAAAAGTAAAAAATAATAGTCAGTTTAGTTACTTAGGGCCACCTAAGTAACTAAACTGACACGGCGGGGGACCGCTAAGTAAATGAAATAACATTAATTACACCAACTACTAAGCGGTCCTTGACGTGTCAGTTTAGTTAGTGTCAGTGTTCAGGTAACTATCAAACAATAAACCCTAGGGCCACAACTTATTTTTATTTTACTTTTTAGAGGTTTTTTGCAAACTATTTTTACTATTGCATTATAGATATTCAAAATTTCAGATTTTACCAAAAAAAGGTTACAGTTTGATTTATAGTCCGTGAAACAGCAACTCCCTGAAATTAACAAATTGAATAAATTGCAAAATACTCCTTAACAAGTAAGTCAGTAAGGCACATTTTGCAACTTATTGAATTTGTTAGTTACGCGGTATTGCTGGTTCATCGACGATATTGTTTTAAAGCCACAAAGTTTTCGACCGCTAGGTTCTCAATAACTTTCGGTCGGAATTATACGTAGCTGCATACTTTAGTGCTTTGTCACTTTAACGGGTGTCTATCATTTCATCGAAATACCTTTCATCGAATGTATCATTTCATCGAAAATCATTTCATCGCTCGCTATTACTGCTGAAACCATAATGTTTTAGGGTATCTTAAACATCTAGCCTAACCTATTTAATCTACGTAATTAATGTTTAAGATACCCTGAAAACATTATGGTTTCTGCAGAAAATAGAGTTCGATGAAATTAAATTCGATGAAATGATACATTTGATGAAGTGAAATTCGATGAAGTGATGAGTTACCCACTTTAACATTATGCTTAAAGTACGGATAGACGGGAACAATTATGTACTGACGTTTCAATAGAGAGAGGACACATTTATAAATGAATGTCGATAAAAAGGTCTAAATGAAAATTGGAGTCTTTTTGATTTTCCTCCAGATGACTTACTGTTTAGTTTTCCAAAAATATACAAAATATCCTGTAAGACATATTTTTTCATATTGTGTTAACGTACGTTCTGAAAATGTCTCCTTATTTTTACAGACGAATGGCAAGAGAAGTCGGTGAGAACGTCGATGTTATTGTTGGAGGCCATTCCCACAGCCTGCTCTGGAATGGACCAGCACCCAGCCAGGAGTTCGTCAGCGGAGTATACCCTGAACAAGTGGAGTCGGTGAACAAACCTGGACATAAGGTATCTCTTTCTCAAGAGGATTGTGTAGCAGAACGTTACCATACAAAATACGGTAACGTTTCTTTCTCCTTAAACCTGGTCCAAATTTTACGATTTCTGAATATGTTGTATAGATATGACAAACTTATGACAAACTTATGACAAACTTATGACAAACTAGGTCTGTACGTTTTCCTTTGCAAGAAAACATTTCTTGATAAGTAAAGCGGAAAAGTACAAACCTAGTTTTTTATAATAACTACATATTCAAAAATCGTCGAAATCGAACTTGATTTAGGCGTTATCGCCTGGAGCTTCATTTGTATGGATTTTATTGACAGCTACGCGTTTTAACCCTTAAATTGTAAAAAATAAAGAAGTGAGTTAAAACCCTATTTGATTTCAAATCAACATAAAAATAGTAACAAATAATATTAAAAAGTGAACTAAGTAGTAGACGCTTCACAATTCTCTTAAGGCGAGGGGTAGGGCAATCATCTTTCATGACATTCTTTGTACCAGTTTTTATTTTATGTAGTGATTAAAAATCGATATTAGCATCACAGACATATTTAACATCTATTTAATTAGTTCTTCTACCTAAATTTCAGATATTAATACGTTATTTTAATTTAAATTTAATTTTATTTCTAAGAAAAATATCATAAAATTAGGTTAACGCACTAGTTTAACCAAAAATAAAGGTAAGTAAATAGTTTTTTTTTGTAATGGTATCATTGTAAAAAACCTGCAGGAAGTTAGTTTAAAAAATGTTGCCCTACCCATCGCTTTAAGGGCCTAGTAACAATCAACTTTAAGCGGGAACTTTTTTCCGTTAAAGTTCTCTACGAAGGCGAGCAATCAAAATCATGGCTATTACTGTCTCTTAAAACCGACATCGCAGAACGCTCAATCATTGCCTTAAGAACATTAGGTAAGATCTCTTCTTGCCTTTGATAATCACCATCATTATCTGCTGGATACGATATTATACGCCTCCCATGGTTATTGTCTCTTAAATCTCTATTTTTGTATCCGTAGTTCGCAAAACCTAGGCAATTGCTTTAGATTTTCAGAGAATTTACGATAAATGAAGATAAACAATTGCTCAAGACTGTGCATAGTATTAATTATGCAGCTGTCACGTAAACTTCTATTACGCACACAAAACTCAACGACATGACAAAATTTCGTCATAAATACTTGCCCTACTGGTGAACCGACCAAAAGTATAGTCACCCAATTTGTATCAAAGGCCGCTAAGACCCTTTTTAAAAACTGAATTAAAACGTCAATTTGAGATAGTTCCATTGTAGATTGTTACCCTTAAAAATTAGAATCGGTATTATGTTCCAGGTTCTGGTAGTGACAGCAGCAGCATATAGCAAGTACTTAGGCCACATTGGCATCAACTTTGACATAAACGGGGACGCAGTATCTTTTGATGCTGAACCTGTGTACCTAAATAGAAGCATTACTGAAGGTATGTCACTTATTTATTCTTCTTTTTATTTATGGCCCCTCTTATAGATTTCGTCAGTGTTAAGTGAGTGTAAGTATAATCAGTAAAAAATACTACAGTAAAAGCACAAAATGTAAAAAGCCAGGCGTTTCTCAATCGGCCATCTTCCCTCCCTGACAGTTTTGGAATCCTATGTTACTTATTTAATGACACAGAGTAATGAACATACTGTGCGGTTGGTGGTGGACATTGGTGGCTTTAACACCCATAAAAATTATGAAGTCTCAGGATTGCAAGATTCAGGATGGAGTACCCTTGGTCTTTGCTATCGTAACTGCCCTATAGGTTCCGTTCCTTATTTACGTCTGAACCCTTTAGTACATTTTCAATCACGCGATTTAAATGTAGCCTTATAGTGGAATCTAAGCAATCTCTTTGATATCATATTGATTATCAGGGAAATTATTTTTTAAATTCAACTGAAACACTCTATGATGATTTTTCAGATCCGCAAATAAAAGCTTTACTCAAACCGTACAAGGATGAGTTACACGCAGCGTTAGACGAAGTGGTCGGGAATACCACTGAAGATTTGATCGTGTCTAACAATGGAGAATCTACCCTGGGAGATCTCATAGCAGAAGCTTATTTAGACACGGTAATGGCTTAACCATCTTTGATTTCTTCTCTTTCAAACCTACGGTGCTGAGACTGAACTATCCCTACATTACGAGTATCCACTGGTTAGTTCATAAACCAAAAGTTAAGTAGCTCAACATGGTATGGAAACAGCTATAATTGGAGTCTCTCTCTAAATTTGACACATAGTGAACTGCCATATAACCAAGGTGACAAACATATATCTATAGAAAGTTAGCACGTTCAAGAGATAATGGGCAGGCTTATTGTGTCGCAGACATTGATATATTATTTCTTTAGATGCACAATCTCGAACAAAAATGTTGTAAGGTGGGGCGGGGCTATTGCAACTAAATAATAACAAATAAATAAATAAAATAAAGGGGTAAATGCGTCAATTAAAGATTTTAAAGGAGTAAAACCGTAGGAGGCCTGCAACGAACCTGTAACTCCTCTGGTGCTGCAGGTGTCTATGGGTAACGGTAATCGCTTACCATCAGGCGATCCGTCTGCTCGTTTGCCTGCTATTCCAAACCGAAAACGAATTAAAACTATTTCGTTCCCTTTTATAAAAATGTTAGTACTGAAACTTATGACTCTTTTGAACCTTGCGTTGGACACAAGGCACAAGCTTAGCTGACTTTGTGAATCTGATTCCAAAATATGTGTATGTGTACATTAGTGAAAACTTTATTGGCTTATGAGCTACCCATTTTTGTCATAATATTTTATGTACTATTGTATGCTGTTTGTTTTCCTCAATAAATAAAATAAAAAATAAAAATAAAACTACTATAAAAGGGCGCTTAAATTGTTCTAAAATGTATTATTCCCCTTAAAAACCCTATAGACGCAATAGTTGCAATAGCCCTGCCTCACCTTAATATTTATAAAGTATCCTGACATGATATTGACAGCTGTATTACAGAATACAGATACAATGTTAACATCGCAATGTTTTACCTTGCGAAATCAAACATGCAAAAATCTTTACTTTTGTAACACTGAACTTTTTCACTGCACACATTGTAATTTTAGACAACTGTCACTGTCAGCAAGTTTTTTCATGCCACTTTTTTCCGTGGATTGTGCATCTTAAGATATAATGGGTATATCAATTATCGCAGAATCAAAAACCGCTGGTGTAAACGTGTTTCTGAGTGGAGACTAAACTTGGGAAACTTAGTGTGGGTTGGCCTACGTCCAGATGGTGAGACGGTCTATTTAGAAAGGTGGGGAGTAACTAGATGTACAAAGCAGACGACGTGGTTTTGTGGCACGCTTGGGAGAAGCCTGTGTCCGGCAGTGGATTGCTGTGGGCTGAGATGATGAGTATTTTTTACTGCCGTTCCTATTATTCAATATACTTATTTCTTCTTTTGCTTTGATGCTTTTTTCATATTCTGTCTCTTGTACTGCTTAGGATTTGGCACGGTTTATCAATTCATATATGGTCTCTGGTCCTTTTCGATATGTATTAAAGTTGCAGTAAGATTGGTTTTTGTTTTATAACCATAAAAGGCAAACTAGCAGACGGACCATCGACAGGTGACAGGTGAAAATTTGGTATATATATATTGCAAAGTTAATAGGCTGAAACATCTCTGGGTTTCATATAAGCTGCGCCGTGTACACTGAAATGTCACCTGCCACCTGTCATTGTCAAGATGGTCAAATAGGGAACAGATGACAAACAGTCACTGTCGCCCATAAACATCAGCAATGCCAGAGGCACAGCCAAGTTGTTACCTGTCAGTGCATACTCTATCTTATCTTGACTTGTATCGTAAACTTTTCGTTGATTTATTCATAAATTAGTTCATACGAGGGTCAAACTGAAAGTACTTAGAAAATTAAAAACTGAGTAAACTAGCAAGTTATTAGTTTTATTATATCTTTTCAAAATAGTGTCCATTCATGTCAATACATCGCTGCATCCGATGGAACCACTAAGAAAAGCACTTTGCCCACTCGTCCTAAGGGGCCTCTTCGACGGCCTTTTGAAACGCAGCCACAGCTTTTTCGGCATCCACAAAACGTTTTCTCGAAATTTTTCTTTTATTTTATGGAATAAATAAAAATCGCAAGGTGCGAGGTCGGGGCTATACGGCGGGTGACCCAGTAATTCCACGTCTGAAGTCGCCAAATAGTCGATTGTTCGCCTGGCGGTGTGCGTCGAGGCGTTGTCGTTGTGAAGGAGGATTCTACTGCGAGGTCGTTTCTCTCGAACTTTTTCCAAGACAAGTGGCAAACAATTGTTAGTGTACCACTCTGCAGTAACTGTTTTCCGATTCTCTTAAACAATTGTCGCGTAATGACCTGTCCTTCCAAAGAACGAGGCCACCATCTTTTTTCCGACACTGCGACCTCTCTTCACTTTAGTTGGCAACTCCTCGGAAGGAAACACCCACTGAGCAGATTGTCTGTTGGTTTTGGGATCATAACAGTAAATCCAGCTTTCGTCACCCGTAAGTATGTTGAACACAGAATTTGAGTCACCTGCGTTAAATCTTTCAATCATTTCACGGCGCCAATCAACACGATGGAGTTTTTGGGCCTCGGTCAAATTATGAGGTATCCTCCGGGCACAAAGCTTCCTGACCGCTAAATGTTCATGTAGGATTTTGTGCACTTGACTCATATCGATGCCTAAGCTTGTCCGAATCTGCTGATAGGTCACTCAAAAGAGTGACCTATCAGCAGAAGTCTCTATCATACGCCGCAGAACACTGATGTTAAAGCCGTCCCTTACGCAGATCATCGGTGGGATTAGTGCGACCACGTTTAAACTCATTAAACTAGTTGTAAACAGTGGCACGAGATGGGACTTCATCGGGAAAGGCCAATCGTAGTCTATCATAACTTTCTTGTTGACTTAAATGATATCGAAAGTCATAAAAAATATTGCACGAAAAATTTCTCGCATTAAATTCATACTTACGTGACACAGACAATTTTCAATTTGCCGCCAAATCCGAAAACAAATGAATAAAATTCATACTCAATAATATTGGCAAAGAGTTCCATTTTCAAAATTTAAACTTATTTTTCACTTATTTTGTTTACAAGTGGCCAGTTTTGAAAACTTTCAGTGTCACCCTCGTATAAATATAATTAATAATGATATTTTTATGGTCATGATGAATTGACTAAATGTGTTTTGATTTCAGGCAAGAGAACAACGCGCATCGAATTTGACAAGTTTCGCATTTTTTATTAAAAATATGATTCGAGCAAATATCAATAAAGGAGGTGAGTGTCTTTTTCATACCACACTATCAGCGACATAATTAATCTTGTTACCCTACAAAAGAACTAAGCGGGCAAACAGAAAAACATAAAAAAATAGTGAATACTTTCTGATCTTTAAAGCTATCCACCTTCGCTTTGTCATATGAAAGAAACGGACAAAATTATCTGACAGATGCCGATGTCTAGAGATAAAAACAGCCCTAAATAATTTTGAGGTAATTATGTTTCAGATATAGCATTAAAAGATGTAATAAATGTCCTGCCGTTCACCAACAAGATAATGTCGTTCAAATTACAAGGGAAATACGTGACGCAGTTCCTGCGACAGGCTCTGCAGACATGGCCGATGGGAAAGAACGTACCAGAAGTAGCAGGTATCATGTCTTTTACAACAAAATTATTTATATTTTAATAATAATGACTAATGGGCGGACGACGGTTGCGATATACGTCAAAGTCATGTCAAACAATAAACTTAATATGGATATGTCTAAAAAATCTGCATATATTTTATATATAAATATTACTCGAAATTTAATAAAAGTCTTATCCATCTTATGCTTTTGTCACCATATTGCATCCATCGTCCGCCCTTTAATAATGACGAAGCGTTTGACCTGGAGTTAGCTCCAGGTCAAATGGGGTTTGCCCCATGCGCTTCTGTTTTATCCACCAGTAAATATTCTTTAACCCTCTATTTCTTCTTCTTCTTTTTTTTCTTTTATCTCTTTTTTATTTTATTTTCTCTTTAACTCTTTTTTATCCCCGCATGTGATATGAGTGATATCCATGGACGTTTTTCTCTAATAAATTCATGGTGATTGTCTAAAACTCGACATTTGCGAAATACACCTTGTAAAATAGGAAAGCCATTAACAAAGAAAAAAAAATCCTTGCCTACGAAGCTAGCGGTCCCGGGCTCGATTCCCAGTATGGGTAAATCTTTGTGTGATGAGCGCTAGTATATGTTTTTGAGTCTTGTATGTTTTCTCTGTATTTAATTATGTGCTTCTGTATATTTTGAATCGTTATCTAGTACACATAGTACAAGCTTAAAGCTTCTTTTAGGGCTAGGTCAATTTGTGTGAGATTGTCCCTGATATTTATTATTGATATGTTTTTAGGATTACAACTGACAGTCAACGCGGCAAACAGCACCCTTTTATCTACTCTGGCAAAAGAAGGAGAGGAATGGAAACCAATTGATAGCAATAAAGATTACCTGGTGGTAATGCCGGAATTCGTAAGGAACCGCGTTGAGGTAAGGAATTGAATTAAATAACTTCATGGCTGGCATGTGATCTTTTGTGTAACAATGTTTATAGATAGCGCATAGTTAAACGAAATACGTAATACATTATACTTAATATTAAATGCTTGTTATTTTCAACTGTCAAAACCAACCAAGTTCCGGGTAATATAAGAGATAGACTTATAGCAATGATACACATAGTTCTGTCCCTTATGATGCTTCAAATTTAGTAATACCTACATAATAATATGGATAAATAATTTTTCATCTCAGCAGCTCGAAAAGGGTGGTTTTGCTGTTTAAAAACAGTGAGCAAAATTGGATTTTGCTGCGAGCGTGAGACAAAGTAACTTTTTAATTTCTGTTCCGTGGCCGTGGTGCGGCGCACGGGGGGCTGAGGGATGTCGTTTTATTTTTATCATGTTGTTTTCTTTTTACCTTATAGTAGTTTATGTGACTGTTACATAATAACATCACACGAGTGTTTTAATGCCTAATTATGTACAGTTACAATGTACATACATATATTATTTAAAAAAAAAACAAAACAAACTAAACTATTTTGCGACAAGACAATTCAATTCAACTTTCTTTCTTTATGGCGGCTACTTTAGTATTTCGCTGCGACAAGACAAATAGAACGTCAAAAATGGCGGCACCCGTAGTTTTTTTTTTAATTCAGTTACAAACTAGAGTCAGCCTCTACTATCATATCGTTCGATATCAAGTAACAAGCGAGATTTGTCAAAATTGTATGCAATTGACATTCAATTTCGAATAAATTGTCATCTCGAGTGATATTAGAATCGAGGTTAAATAAAATGGTTGTTTTTCTAAGATGTTCGAAATTTGAATGTAATATTGATATCGAATTTGATGTTTAAGCAATAATAACATTTTCACAAATAAGAAATGTGTTCTAACAAAACAGTTTATCTTTATGCTAGTCGTAATTTGCGGTTTTTGAGCGCATCATAGAGGGTTTATGATATGTGTGTAGATAAAGGTTATATTTTCTCGCTGCTAAGGTGATAAATTGTATGTGCAACACAAGACCAAAGTTATTTGCATCTCGTGTCTTTGAATCCCTCGCTGCACTCAGGATTCTAACCTAAAATCACTCGCTACACTCGTGATTCAATTTTAGAATCCTTCGCTTGCTCGGGATTTAAAATCAACACTCGCAGCAAAAGACAACTTTGCTCTCTTGTTGCACAAATAAGTATTGCTTATGAAAGTTTTTTTTTCAGGTTCTTAAGACGCATAACTATTTTGTGAAAGACGTAGCAACAATAGGAATAGATCGAGACATTGTGTCGGCGTATATAAAGAAAAAGTCTCCCATCACGCCATCTTTGGACGGAAGGCTGGTTATAATATATGAATCTCCTAAAAATGTTTAGATGGATGTAAAATCGGAAAAAAAAATTGGTCTCTTGTTCATAATTGTATTGTTATTCTCGATTATTTCGCGTGTTTTATCCTAAAACCGGTTTCGTTTTAGAATTTTCGACTTATTCAACGTAACTAAAAAAATACATGCTACTATGAAAAAGTTACTTTACGTTTGCTATTATTATACGAAATAATGGAATCGCCCGCCGGCGTTAGCTATAGTTTGATGTGAGATAGATAACAGTCACTAACCTGAAAAGGTATAAATGCGTGAATTGGCAGCGGTCTTCTGTATAACTTCTTTATTTTCTAGTACAACACGACCTTAAAATTTCTCCTCTGTCTTCCCCTGCCTCTCCTTCTTGTTATCTTTCTTTTCTTTTCTTTTATTTGCTCAAAGTAATACTCTGTCTTCCCTTCCCTCTCCTTCCTTTTATCTTTCCTTTATTTTCTTTTATTTGCTTAAAGTAATACTCTGTCTTCCCCTGCCTCTCCGTCCTGTTATCTTTCCTTTCTTTTATTTTATTTGCTCATAGTAACTTCTCCTCTGCCTTCCCCTGCCTCTCCATCCTGTTATCTTTCCTTTCTTTTATTTTATTTGCTCATAGTAACTTCTCCTCTGCCTTCCCCTGCCTCTCCATCCTGTTATCTTTCCTTTCTTTTATTTTATTTGCTCATAGTAACTTCTCCTCTGCCTTCCCCTGCCTCTCCATCCTGTTATCTTTCCTTTCTTTTATTTTATTTGCTCATAGTAACTTCTCCTCTGCCTTCCCCTGCCTCTCCTTCCTGTTATCTTTCCTTTCTTTTATTTTATTTGCTCATAGTAATTTCTGCTCTGCCTTCCCCTGCCTCTCCTTCCTGTTATCTTTCCTTTCTTTTATTTTATTTGCTCATAGTAACTTCTCCTCTGCCTTCCCCTGCCTCTCCTTCCTGTTATCTTTCCTTTCTTTTCTTTTATTTGCTCAAAGTAACTTCTCCTCTGCCTTCCCCTGCCTCTCCTTCCTGTTATCTTTCCTTTCTTTTCTTTTATTTGCTCAAAGTAACTTCTCCTCTGCCTTCCCCTGCCTCTCCTTCCTGTTATCTTTCCTTTCTTTTCTTTTATTTGCTCAAAGTAATTTCTCTTCTGCCTTCCCCTGCCTCTCCTTCCTGTTATCTTTCCTTTCTTTTCTTTTATTTGCTCAAAGTAACTTCTCCTCTGCCTTCCCCTGCCTCTCCTTCCTGTTATCTTTCCTTTCTTTTCTTTTATTTGCTCAAAGTAATTTCTCCTCTGCCTTCCCCTGCCTCTCCTTCCTGTTATCTTTCCTTTCTTTTCTTTTATTTGCTCAAAGTAACTTCTCCTCTGCCTTCCCCTGCCTCTCCTTCCTGTTATCTTTCCTTTCTTTTC
Source organism: Acleris holmiana (assembly GCA_949316455.1). Classification (NCBI taxonomy): domain Eukaryota; kingdom Metazoa; phylum Arthropoda; class Insecta; order Lepidoptera; family Tortricidae; genus Acleris; species Acleris holmiana. The sequence goes on from OX438783.1 coordinate 10,315,774, forward strand.
TTTTATTTGCTCAAAGTAACTTCTCCTCTGCCTTCCCCTGCCTCTCCTTCCTGTTATCTTTCCTTTCTTTTCTTTTATTTGTTCAAAGTAATTTTTCCTCAGCCTTCCCCTGCCTCTCCTTTATTTTCTTTTATTTGCTCAAAGTAATCTTTGCTTCTATGGTGATTGCAAAGGTCGTGTCATAGTACGAGTAGGTGTCCTATCATAATTCCGGTTCGTATTCACACAAAACACTATTAACACTTCAGTTGTTTAGTATTTCGTTCGTATTTGATTTTATTACGTTTCTATTATGAATTATTGTTTAAAACGAAGAACCCTGTCGTACCAAATAGTAAGGAAATGATGATTCTAGTTGACTTTTTACGATAAGGCATTCAGTCAGTGATTACTGACTACTCTCCTGTTAGTAAGAAAGTCGATCGCCTTATTTACCAAAAAACAAAGTTGTACAAAGCTGAAATGTGATATTTTTACATTGTAATAATAAATATCGTTTAAAGACGTTCCGTGAGTTTGTATTTTGAAACACCTAATAGGCCTCTGCCCCATATTATCAACCCAACAGGAGATGTTTTTTCAATGTACTTACTTCCTCAACCTTTTATCTGATCGAATAGTTTGATACAAAAGTAGTCTTAGAACATGAGAGTGTCTTTACTACTAATCAATTAGATACTATACGAGGTTGAGATGGTAAAGGGACGATATGGAGTCCATGCAGTGACCGAGGAACTCGTGAACTCTGCAATGTATTGTAATAATAGGTAGTGTCTCAATTATAATGGCCGAAGCAGATTCAACCCTATCCCGTTAGTAATAAGGTTGCATTTGCTACAGGGGTTTTGTCTGAGTTACTGCATTTTGTCTTAAGAGGGCAGTATCGCTGACAGGTAAATGAAGTGTAGAGTCCATCTAAGTGGCAGCGCATTTCTGCCCTCATAAACGAATAGGCTGTATCTCAAATCCAATAACCAAAGCAAATTCAACCCTATCCCCTTCGTGATAAGGTTGCATTTGCTACAGTAGTTTTGTCTGAGATACTCCCATTTGTCTTAACAGAGCAGATTTGCAGTCTTGAGATTGAAAATCTCTATGGGCGTCAGAGTCCACTTACCATCAGCTGGCATGTGTGCTCGATTACCTTCGCCATCCCATAAAAAACCCGGGAAACCAGACGGTTCTCAACGGAATAGGGATAAACAACTTCTACAAAGACAGACTCGCAGGCAAAAGCTAGTGTTAGTGAGCTAAAATAATGTAAAATGTGTGTCTTTATGATAGGTTTTTCTAGTCCTCTACATAAATGGGTATAAGGTCCAAAATTTTGGGCGTGGTATTCTATGAAAACTTTTCCGTTGTATTACAAAATTTAAATAATAATCAGGTCTATTATCCATCAATGGCGTTGAAAAGGTTAACTACGCTACTACTTATGGACAAACATTTTGGTCCTCACCCAAATATTTAAGCTACCGTTTTTATTTGTTACAATCTTTATGAAAACACTAGCTATCGCCTCAACTGAAAATGTCTAATAAAGAGGAACTGCACTATCTTCAGCGAAGGATTACTGAATAAGTGCTGAGTGCCAACATTTGGCCAACATTGTTGGGTAAAGGTCGTGGTGCACTACCAACAAAGCGATAAACGAGCGGTAAATTAATTAGCATGTCAGTACAATAAAATTCCTTTATTTCCGCCAACAAGGCCTATATTTTCAAATACGTTACAGGTTAAAATATATAAGGCAAAAAAAAAAAAAACGCAAATAAACTTAAAACTAGCACATAATAACTTAGCGAAAATTACCTGAAAGGTTTACGAACTCAGAAAAAATGCCTTCATGGCAAATTAAATTTCGGTATGTGATATTGGGGAAAATGAAGGTTATAGCCAGTGACCATTATGGCAAATGAAATTATGATAAATGAAGGGATTCCCTCAAATCGGCGGGTAGGTGTTCAAAGTAGGTAGGACCAATGACGTGCATATCAAATCATGTGTTAAGAGCGCGAGTATTTTATCACTGAGTTTTGGATGTTTTCTATGTATTTCTCTATTTAATTATGTCCGGTGTATTACCATGATACAAGCCAATAGAGCTTAGTTTTGGACTAGGTCAATTTGTGAGGGATTGTCCCTTGATATTTATTTATTGGAGATAGCTTTTGCCCGCGACTCCATCCGCGTAGTAATCGTTTATCGCTGCTCCCCCGGGAACTGTATAGTTTTTCGGAATGAAATCTATCCAGTATCTATCTAAGTATTTCATCTAAATCGGTTCAACAGTGAAGAGGTAACAGACAGAAAACATACACATTAATAATATAACTAGATTTTTAGAAGTCGTTTATCGCTATTCCCTCGGGAACTATCCAATTTTTCGGAATAAAAGTAAGCCTTGTCCTATTCCAGACTACAATCTATCTGTGTGCTAAATTTCATCCAGATCCATTTAGCCGTTCTGGCGTGATTGAGTAACAAACATCCATCCCAACTCTCGCATGTATAATGTACACTCAGGAGCATTGAAAACGGGCCACTTTCTATGGAAATTCTGACCCGTTTTCATTGGTCTGGATTATAGTAGGATTAGAAGGATAGTAAGGATAAGACGGTAGGGGACGATTAGGTATACGAACATACAGTGAGTGATCAGCAAGGATCGTTAACTGCGAGCGAAATCCATTGAAGTACTAGGGTTGCTACCCAGTCAAGTCAAGTCAAAGGCAAAAATTATTTATTGAGTAGGCTTAGAAACAAGCACTTTCGAATCGTCAGTTATGCTACTTATTCATATGTATGAAGGAATGCATAATGGAGGAATGCATAAAAGGAATGCAATGCATGCAGGAATTGGGGTGCATAAAAAGAGCCTCCCCGCGGCGCACCCTGGAAACAGCTAGACACCGTAACGGAGTATCTAGGCTGGCAAATTTTTTTACTACGGCAAATGGACGACCCATGCGACATAACCCAGCCCTATCAAGGGCCCCCAAAACGGTCCTTTTCAGGACCAGCTAAAGGGCTCATTTCAGAGCCAGCCCTGACTGTCATCACGATTAATATTGAAGGCTTTTCAGATGACAAGTCTATCTTACTATCCAGACTCTGTCAGAGGCACTCATGCGACATTTTGTGTGTCCAAGAAACGCACCGTGGCTCTGAACAACAAAGACCACAAATAGCAAGTATGGTCCTTATCGCTGAAATCGAGCACAAAAAGTATGGCAGCGCAGTCTTTGCTAAACCATCGATCACAGTTCTTTCAGCAGACTGTATCTCAGAGGGTTCGATTGAATTTATCACCGTCGACCTCGGAAATTGTACAGTGACCTCGGTCTATAAACCCCCGAATGATGACTTTAGATTCATCAAAACCAAGAACTTTGATAATCACCCCACTAAACTAGTACTTGGCGACTTTAATAGTCACAGTACCACCTGGGGCTATGCAGCCAGTGACTCAAACGGAGAAGCTGTAGAGCGTTGGTCAGATTCGCACGGCCTAGAACTCATCCACAGTGCCAAACTCCCTGCATCATTCTACAGTCGCCGTTGGCGTCGTGGCTATAACCCGGACCTCGCTTTCTGCAGCGCGAATATACGACCACAGTGTACCAAACAATTGTGCTCTCCCATACCCAGAACACAGCATCGGCCTGTAGTGATTCAGGTGGTGGCTACCGTGAGACCTTTACGGGTCCCATTCAGAAGAAGGTTCAACTTTGCCAAAGCCGATTGGACCAGTTTCTCCGAAAAAGTGGACCAACAGCTTCTCGATCTACCGCCTGAACCTCAAAACTATGACGGGTTTGTAAAAGCCATCTGGTCAGTGTCCCGCCGGACCATACCCAGAGGCTGTCGCACATCATACGTCCCAGGCTTGACTACAGAAGCCTCTACCCTACTTTCACAGTATGAGGCACTCTTTGCAGAAGACCCCTTCTCTGAACAGACCATCTCGATCGGAGAAGAGCTTCTTGGTCTGGTAGGCGACAGCAGGCAGAAAAAGTGGATAAATACTGTCACGACTATCGATATGACGCACAATAGCAAGAAAGCGTGGTCCACAATACAAAAACTGACAAATGATCCGCCCCCTCCATCATTGCCGGGCCAAACCTCAGCCAATCAAGTAGCCCACCAGCTTATACTTAATGGAAAGCCTACTGGAAGACTCCCCAAAACAACAAAATCAGCCCAATATACACAGCAGACCTGCAACAACATCAGCATGCCATTCACACTCACTGATATCATCACAGGCACAAAAGCACTCAAAAACGGCAAAGCTGCTGGCTTGGATGATATCACAGTCGAACAGCTGAAACACCTGGGACCAGGGGCTATAGGCTGGCTGCTTAGTTTATTTAACGCATGCATGGCATCAGCGAAGATTTCGAAATTGTGGAGGAAGTCGAAAATTGTGGCCTTACTAAAACCAGGGAAATCTCCATCTGACCCTAAGAGCTACAGACCAATTTCTCTCCTGTGTCATACTTTCAAGCTTTTCGAGCGACTAATACTCAACCGACTCACAGTGACCATCGACCCTGCTCTCATCCCAGAGCAGGCTGGATTCCGGCCGGGAAAGTCTTGCACCAGTCAAGTTCTTAACCTCACCCAATTCATTGAGGACGGATTTGAGCGGGGCATGGTCACAGGTGCTGTGTTTGTCGACCTCTCAGCAGCGTACGACACAGTGAATATAAAAAAATTGCTGTCTAAAGTATCGAGTGCCACAAACGATCCCACTTTCGTGTCACTGTTGAGTGAGCTTCTTTGCAACCGCCGCTTTTGCGTCCACTTGCACGGAAAGAAGAGCAGATGGCGCTGTCAAAAAAACGGCCTTCCCCAAGGAAGCGTTCTGGCACCACTTTTATTTAACGTCTATACAAATGACCAGCCCCACTACCCTAACACTCGGCGATATATCTATGCCGATGATCTTGCACTAACTTGCCAAGATAAGACCTTCAAAAACGTGGAAAGTACACTGAATCTTGCCTTGGAAAACCTTCATGAATATTACGAGCATAACGCTCTAAGGCCTAATCCAAGCAAAACCCAGTCGTGTGCTTTCCACCTACGTAACCGGGAGGCAAATAGGGAGCTGAACATTTCCTGGAAAGGCGTCGCCATCCAACATTGTAACTCTCCTAGATACCTGGGAGTGACACTGGACCGCTCCCTGACTTACGGGACCCACTGCAGAAACACAAAACAAAAAGTTTGTTCCCGCAATAACCTACTGCGCCGTCTCTCCTCCACTAACTGGGGAGCAAACCCAACGGTTATGCGCACTACAGGACTAGCTTTGTGTTTCTCTGCAGGAGAGTATGCGTGCCCAGTGTGGGCTAGGTCAGCACATACCAGAGAGGTAGACGTAGAGCTGAACAATACCTGCCGCATAATAACTGGCTGTCTTAAGCCAACCTCGGTCGGTATGCTGTTTCCTCTTGCGGGAATAGCTCCACCCAGAGTCCGTAGAGAAGTGACATGTTCGCTTGAAAAACAAAAACAGGAAAGTGACCCGAGATACCCACTCTACGGGCTCTCCCCCACCGCAGGTCGTTTGCGAAGCTGCAAAAGCTTCCTGCGATTTACGCAGCCTACCGATGAAAACCCTACTGACGTGAGGTGCAGGCTTTGGGCAAGTGAGTATCCACATTCTCTGTACCCCCCCAACGAAAATCTGCCTCCAGGCTATAAGGAACCTTGGCCCACCTGGAGAAGTCTAAATAGGCTGAGGACCCAGGTTGGCCGAAGCAAAGATAACCTGTGTCGGTGGGGGTACTCAAGTAGCGCAGACGCTAGCTGTGAATGTGGAGAACCCTTGCAAACCATGTTACACCTCACAAACTGTCCCGCGTGCCCGACCACCTGCTCGCGTGAGGACTTACTTGTCAGTAACCAGAGGGCTACCACGGTAGCCGCTTTCTGGGCAAGTAAGATTTAGCCCGAGTTCTTGCCGACACGAAAGAAGAAGAAGGAGGAATGTGTTTATTTATCATTAATATCATTATATTATACTTATCAGTGTCTAGGTCACCTAGACACTAATAAGTAATAAGTGCTATCTATGACATTAAACTAAAACTTCTTGGAATTGATAAATATATTGTCAATAGATAAATTTACGAACTAGTAGGTATGTTCTTGTCATGATTGTCAATGTGACTCCGTCAAGTACTGGTTGTGTTTGCAAAATTTCAATGCAACCTTGATCGTCGAGGTAATCTTTAAACTATGTAGCCTGCCCTGATTTATTGACAGCAAATACGTAATGCAACTGTTAGTCATGAAAATAGGCCGCTAATCAGAAACTACTGCACATAAAAGGACTGTATTATTTAATTTAATTATTTTGTTTGTCAGAAACGAAGTAATATTTTTCGATATCCGTAAAAACTTTAGATTTGTGGGATTACAAGCAATTAAGTCTTTTTTTTTTCAGGTAACTGCAAGGCTGATTGTATTATTTGTGTTGTTTCGCCATCGTATTTGCGAAAATACTCACTGTCCCAAGTGAAAAAATTGGAGAGTTTTGGATAAAAATTGTAAATACAATACAAGAATTTACCATTTAACTGTAATAATAACTTTACACTGAGATTCAAATTCTGTTCAGTTATATTTATTTGTATTATTTTAGTACATAATATTTTAGTTCATCAATTTAGAACCATCGCCATCCCTAACTGGTTGTCATACGTCATTTCAATGGATTTTGCTCGCAGTTAACGATCCTTGGTGATCAGTATAAAACTGCGTTTTTTATGTTATGTTATGGAGAAGGCAAACGAGCGCTCAGGCCACCTGATGGTAAGTGGGATCTGAGACCCATAGACATTTGAATTCTCAAGACTATAATCCTAAGACCTCAAATGCGTTGCCAACCCTGAGGACTAAGATGGAATGCCTCTTTATGCTAGTAATTTCACCGGTTGTCTTATCCCCACACCGGAACACAACAATGCGAACACTGTTGCTTGGCGGGTGGTTAATGGCCGCCACCTATAAAAAAAAATGAGAAGGCACGCGCTAAATTGTGTTTTGTACGCCCCGACGGGACTACTTAAACTTGCCGGATATACTTTCACCTGCGCAGAATCACAACACAGCAGTGATCGGGGGGTGCAAAACTTTAACAAAATGAAAATGTTAATGTCCTTATACCAAATCCGGTACCCTGATATAGAGTTAAATTGAACACTACACTGCAAATAATATTCTGACATACATACATAACGTCACGCCTTCATTCCCAGAGTGGGGTAGTCAGAGCTACAGAAATACCAACAACTCTAAAAAGACTTGTTGACAATTCTGTAACCACATTTTGCACAAGTTGGCTAAGATATATGTATACTAGTGTATTAGTGACAGGTTGCAAGCCCATCGCCTAATCAAGCCCTTAATCCATTAGTCGCCTCTTACGACATCCACGAGAAGCCATGGAGTGGCACTATTACAACCCGGCAACCACTCTAATAATATTCTTATTTATCAATAATACTCTTTTTTTTCTTAGTTGTAATAAGTTCTCCTTTATGTCAGCTTTACAAGTTTTGTTAAAGTTTTGCACCGTTTTCCCCGATCACGTGATCATATTCGCTGAATGTAGATAAAGCGATAGTGTTATGTTTAGACTAGTGCGCCTGGAGTTCCACAGTCTTAGCCTACCCCATTGGGAGACAGGTTTGAAGATATGTATGTGTATGTATGTAGGTATTGAAATATGTATTTACCTACCTTACCTTTCAAATTTTAATCTCCGCTTTTTTATACAATCTATAAGTCTAGGGGGTCTTAGTTTATTAATCTTCTAATATATAAAATTCTCGTGTCACGGTGTACGTTATTGAACTCCTTCGAAACGGCTGGACCGATTTTAATAAAATTTTGTGTGTATATCGGGTAGGTCTGAGAATCGGCCAACATCTATTTTTCATACCCCTAAGTGATATAAAAAAAAATGCAGCAAGCGAAGCCGCTGGCGGGCCGCTAGTATTCTATTAAATACGAGGCCCATGTGTTATGCGTTGCCAACCCAGTGGACTTACCCTTTCACTAATGTTTTACCAAATCATCATTTGACAAACTGTATCATTTTACAAACTTTCATTTCGCAAAGATATACTTCCCGCCGCATTGTTTTTTATTCGTGGTCTAATGTCTAACATTACCTAACTTGTTTAGGAAGCCCATGTAAAGTTTTTAATATGTGATGGTTTAAGCACAAACACGTTTTTGCAAAATGAAAGTTTGTAAGTAAAATGATATAGTTTGTCAAATGATGATGTGGTCAAAAGTCGGGATACCTGACTTACCATCGCACCGGAACACAACAATGTAAACACTGGCTGGAAAAATTACGTTTGTTAATTTTTGTCCTTAACTATATGTACTTTTTTGGAAAACGCCCGACCACAAGTCTGCCCCATGTATATTCATGCCAAATAATATTAAGTCTCTAGGCCAAGCTTCGGCCTGACAGACAGACAGAAGGATTATTACTTTGTCAACGGAACCCTAAAAATATTAAATTCGCTATGAAATACGGTCACGGTGTACGTAAATTTGTACGTATTCGACCCGTTTTCATTGCACTTGAGTGTATAATATACTTCACAATACGTCCCTTACCACTTTGTCAACACCTTTTCTCTGAAAACGACCAAAAGGGTTTATCAAATGTATAGTACTCACTTTCAAGTTAAAATGACTCATTAACAGTTTGATTGTTAAAGCAAATTCAACCTTTTGAGATTACAAATTAAGTCGCATATGGTGTAAGTCTTAAAAAACTTGCGCTTTTTTACACTTTTACCCAAAGTTCCAACGACTAACGCCTACTGGAGCGAATCAAAGTTGTTTTACTCGAAATCAAGTTATGAACCAAATGGACTTCGTTCTTATGTGCTTAAGTTACAGTTGAAAATGCCTCGTGCCGTTAAATTCTTTTAGTGACACATTAAAATGGCGCCCGTTTACAAATATCCGTTTGTGCCAGCCCTGGTTCACAATGCGGTTTTGTGTTTAGAACCTTTATTCGAGAAGTGTCTTCGATTTAAAGGCAACAAGATAACTTTTACAATATCGAAGACCCCCGAAGACCTCTTTCTTATGTCGTGGAGAAAGCGAACGAGCACACAGGCCACCTGATGTTAAGTGGAATCTGTCACTCATAAATATTTGCACTCTTAAGACGACTAAAACCGCAAAGGCGTTGCCAACCCTGAGGACTAAGGAATGCCTTTATGGTAGTAATTTCACGCGTTGTCTTATCCCCACACCGGAACACAAAGATGCGACTGCGCTCCTGCTTGACGCCCTTTGCTACTATTGCTATTTCTTACCGTTATATTTTCGAAAAACCTTTTTTTAGTAGACCCCTAAGGATAATTTTCTACAAATTTCAAATCATTAGGTTCAGTAGTTTATGCTACACGGAAAAAAAATCTGGTTACTTTGACGAGTATTTGGTACACACTACAATTTTTATTGTTGTATATGAGACAACTCTACATTATAATTAAATCCACTATACACTTCTCGTAAAAAAAATATTGTATTGACAAGTATGTATATATCATAGTGGAAAGAAGTGGTCTCTGCCTACCCCTCTGGGAATAGGCGTGATTTTATGTATGTATGTATATAGCCCTGTGTGGTGGCCGGGTTAGAATAGTGCCACTCCATGTCTTCCCGTGGATGTCGTAAGAGGCGACTAAGGGAATAAGAGCTGTACTGTTAGGCGGTGGGCTTGCAACCTGTCACTAATATACTACATAGTAAACTTCTTGGCCTGATTGTGCAAAATGTGGTTACAGAGTTATCAACAAGTCTTTTTAGAGTTGTTGGTGTTTCTGTAGCTCTGCCTACCCCACTCTGGGAATAGGGGCGTGATGTTATGTATGTATATATGTATATAGCATATACAGCAATACATATAGTAAACATTACGATTCAAATTGTAAACGGTAAAGGTTGTTGTTGTGCACATAACTACAGCCTTTTGTATTCGTTACGATACATATATTGTCTCTAGCACACTGCCTTGTAACATCTACTATAACTTTGTTTGAACTAGATAAAATATTTTTTCCGTGTACGTTGTCAGTCAGTCATTCAGTCATACCGTCATTCAGTCAGTCAGTCAGTTAGCTAGTCAGTGAGTCAGTTGATATTACACATACAAAATACCTGCGTTAATAAACTTATACCCAACAGTATTCTGTTTTACTCCATTATAATTATTATACCAGGAGATAAGAAAGAGATAAGTATGTTTAAACGTTTAAAAACCCAGGGCAAGGCTCAAAACTACCTGTGGCTCAGGCTGCAGAGTTTCCTAACAATACACGCCTGTTTTTCCCTATTTTTTTACGTCATATTTTTACACCCGACTGCGCGAAGCTAAAAGGTGGGTAATGAGATTAACAGTCTCACACATATTAATATACTGCTCTTGCCTAAGATGGCTGTCAGTCGGCATTTCAGCCAAGATTAATCTGTTAATCCATTCATCGCCATTGATGGGTATAAGCGATTTTTTTTATATAAATGACCTATTGTATATAATACCTGTAACACATCGGTGGTCTATACAGAACTTCAGGTTCAGGACCAGGTCCGACATTCTATATTTAAAATTTGACGTAAGCCCCATATCGACGGTTCTGTGACTCAAACTCAACCTCGTATATTTAATATTGTCCAGTATAAACTGACACGCACTAAGTACGTACTCGCGTACTTAGTGAGTGTCAGTTTATACCGGTCAATATTCTATTTACGAGGTTGAGTCACAGAGCAGTCGATATTACTTTTGTACACAACTACTTACAACAGGTCCTTTCCTTAAGTTTTTCCGCATTACTGGTTCAGCGCTAACAAGGGGTATTACTTATTAGCGAAAAATAGAACTGAGTGTCTAATAAAGCTCAGTTTCATTGGTCGATAGCCTGCATGCTTTTCGTGATACATTGCATCGCTTTCATAGCTCCTTGCTCAATAATGTTGTAACAACGCGTCAATGGATTGCTACAAGCACGCGGGCTATTGCCCGATAAAGATCCTATCATTTCATAACCAACGATTCACAAATGATTAATTTCACAAACATAATCATTTGACAGCCCGCGTTTTTCCGAAACTGTAAATAATTCTGGATTTATTTCAGGACCATCGTGTAGAACCCTATAGGTTAGGTTAGGTTAGTTTAGTATTTATATACTTATACTGAAATATTTGTAGTTACAGAAAAATAAGTGGGTTGGCAAATGAGTAGGTTGCGAAACGATGCATTTATCAAAGATTTGTCGGCGAAAAATCAGATAACCTTGCATCGCTGTATAAAATAATGCTCAATAATGTTATAACAACTCGTCAATAGATTGCTACAAGCACGCGGGCTATTGCCCAATGAAACCTTGAACGAAAGCAAAAGGGGAAGACATGTTGTCGCCGTACAAACACTAAAATAATGCGTGACGCGACACATATATTCGCAAACGAAGAAGAAGCACTATGGAGTAATAGAGTTAAATTGATAGCTAACATATTTGTGTAAGTGAGACGGCAATATATCTCGCAATAACAACGCGAAATATGACAGTACGCATATATGCAAATGTGTTCGCGTAAACTCGCGTAAACTTTACGCTATCTCGCTCAAACACTTATTGACTGATCGGTGGCGGCTGGACAACTCACTTAGATTAGGTGCTCCGCGCCTATATTTAGGCGCTCAAGCTCGCGCCTAGTCACATATCTTCCTCGAATGAAACTGAGCCTTGAGGCAAGATTGATATTTGCTTAGTACGGCTAGCATAAGTTGTATTTTCTCTCCTGTCGCTCAGTGCGACTCTATCGTTACAGACTAGGTAGAAAGGGAGATTCGAGCGACAAGACAGTCGCGGACAACTTGTGCTAGCCTCCTGGTTTTAAGCTGTCACTGACGTGTGAGTGATGTCTTTTGTATTTGGCACAGCGAGCGAAATACGACTCGTCGAAAACGTGCGAGTACCATAGTCTAATCCTGGGTTCCTATATTCAATACGCCTCGTTAATATATGACGTCTCGTTAAATTTTTAAACATTTTGTATGTAGCAAATGTCAAATTATAACGAGACGTTACATTTTAACGAGACGTTTTGAATATAAGAACCCAGGGTAAACATAAAAAAACTATAACGAGGCGTCATACCCTCCAGTGTTTTTAATAAATTATTTAATTAAACAAAGTATAAGCCGGTGACACAAACGCCGTAACCGGAGCCGGACAGCTGATAGAGGGCAGTGGGCACGGCGAGGCGTGAATAAATATCTGGCCTCTGTAAAAATGGGACTTCGTAATTCGGCTTTTTGCCGATTTTTCCGAGTTCCGGAACAATTCCGTCCTGAGCGACGCTTTGGTGTTTATTCAACAAGAGGTTTTCCAGTATTGGAAAAAGTTCCGAGTCTGAAAAGTTCCGTTTCATAAAACGCAAGATTTATCAGCTAAATACAATCATACATAAAATATAAATATTGTAAACAATTATCTGTAAGTTTTTAAAGTATTGTCCAACGGGGGTGCTGCGATTAAGCCTGATAAAAGCCAATATTTTTTAAGATTGTAAATAAATAAATAAAAAAGGTTTTCCAAAATACGCGTTTGTATACGCGTTGTAAACAATCAACTAAAGATTAGTTGAATACTGCCCTTTACTCCTTACTCGAGATAAATACGTTTTTCATTCGGTGTTTTTTTAAATTTAGTTGCTTCTTTCATGTATTAAATTATTGGGTATAATTTAGCTTTCATTGATAAAATGTAAAAAAAAATTAGGCATAAAAAAATCTGCTTTTTTTTATTGGCAGATAATTATTTATAACACTCAAGTCTAGGCTACAATTAATATGGCATCAAATGGGGTGTCTTTTATTTCATCGAAACAACTTTCATCGAACGCAATTTTCTGCTGAAACCATAATGTTTTCAGGGTATCCAAAACATCTAACCTAACCTAACTTACGTAATTAATGTTTAAGATGCTCTGAAAACATTACGGTTTCAGCAGAAAATAGCGGTCGATGAAATGAAATTCGATGAAGTGATGAATTACCCATCAAACGGCTTACGCCATTAATTTCCCGGTCACCTAAAGGTTCCATATTAAACCGACCCATTATGGAGCCATAAGTATTGAACACGTTAATTGAAACTTCTGTATAATTAAATTAAAGCGCGATTAAATTAAACGATTACATTTGTTCTGGGACACGCCGTTGTTCCCGGGATTCAAATTACAACACTTCTTAATTCTTCCGTGATATTCCTTACCTGGTTTTTTACCCCGTCACAAAGATACATGTTTAAAGTGTTTATCTCTGTGTCTGTGTATCCGTGGGTCCATAACGTATTTTTGTTTTTATGATTGATAAAAATACTTGTGAAGTTTCTTGCGGTGCTTCTCTTCCAGTGTCGGTCTTGTCCGACGCGCTAGTAGATTCACTTCATATCATCGACGTTTAAAAGAGCCCTCTTGTGGCCAATTTACTGAATATATGTAGATATTTTTGGTTTACTAATGTTTTGGTCCAAGAACGTTTCCCAAACATATCATTTGGGCAAACGCTTACTTGTCAAAACTGTAAACGTTTCAGAATTTTTATACACGATGGTCCTACACGGTGGTCCTGAAATAAATCCTCAAATATTTAGTTTCGAATGAAATTGCGTTTGCCCAAATAATGTTTTTGGGAAACGTTTTTGTGCAAAACGTCAGTGCACAGATATTTTTATTTAATTTTGTTAGACCAATTTGAAGGCGATTTTTATAAAACGAAATTATAATATTTTATTTGTCAGAATACTTGTGATTTATGAATTATTGTAGTTTGGTGTCAAGCATTTGGCCGAAAACAAAACTATTATGAAAACAATAATTCAAGTTCCTTATCGATGGCGCACATCTTCCGTTCCTTGAAACTCTTTCACAATATAAAAGTAATGTTTCAATAATTTATCAAGTTTCTTCTTAAACTATACCGCTTTGACATAACGGAAAGCTAGATTAATCGGGTTATTCTAGGAAAAGTTTGATGAAAATCCACTTGAGGCGTCGAAGAGTTATCACTCATCACCTCTAAAAAATAAGGATTGCCATTATACTCGTATCAATATATAATATTTTATATGAATGTAAGTAGGTCTGAAATAAAGCTTTTACTATTATTATTAGTTTATTATTATTGTTTTGGAGGATGTTTGTATGTATATATTATATACTATATGTATAATTATATGTATTTAGTATAAATACAATAAATAAATATCAGGGGACATTCTCACACAAATTGACCTAGTCCCAAATTAAGCTATAGGCTTGTACTATGGGTACGTGACAACGATAAACATACTTATATTGAGAAATACATACTTAAACACATAGAAAACATCCAAGACTCAGGAAAGAATATTCGCGCTCATCACACAAATATCTGCTCTTACCGGGATTTGAACCCAGGACCGGCTGGCTTCGGAGGCAGGGTCACTGCCAACTAGGCCACCGTGTCGTCAAAATGAATAAGTATCTATTTATTAAATTATTTACTTTATGTATTTATAGTTAGTTTATATATTATTATTTTTATTTCAAAATTGAAATACTGTAAGTGTTTCTTGTAGTTGTTTAGTTTGAGTTATAAAGTCCATGTCTTCCCGTGGATGTCGTGAGAGGCGTTCAAGGGAATAAGGGCTTGTAGGTACTGTTAGGCGATGGGCTTTCAACCTATCACTAATACACTATTAAACTTTGCCTGATTGTGCGCAATGTGGTTACAGAATTATAAAAAGTATTTTTAAAGTTGTTGGTATTTCTGTAGCTCTGCCTGAGAATTAAGGCGTATGTATTATATTTAATTGATTCATAGTTTTGTGGCATGGTGATTATTTGGCGAGTTGAGGTTGTCTCACAAGCACGTAGGCATAAGACTGTCAGAGCGTACGGTACTCTATTACCGTATCGACTTTGGTTGCATGTTGCGTCGTCGTAGAAACAGTTCTGCTAAATTCGGAAGGTACCAAATTCTTCCTTATGGCTATGGCTACAAGCACGCGGGACAACGCAAGCTGGTAACCACCACCTCACATATTTTTTTTAAGTTAAGGAGAAGGCACACTAGCACTCAGGCCACCTGATGGTAAGTGGAATCTGAGACCCATAGAAAATTGAATTCTCAAGACTATAATCCTAAGACCTCAAATGCGTTGCCAACCCTGAGGACTAATGGAATGCCTCTATGCTAGTTATACAGCTATTCCAAATTAAACACTATTTATTTTGTCACTTAATAAACAATTAAGCACTGTCTCATCTTAAATTTCAAACTTTTGCCAAGAATAAACTTTAATTATTATTTTATTAAGTTTTAATGAACTTGGCGTCAGAACAACACTCGGAGATTTAAAGTTATCATCATGTTTGGGTCGTGGTACAACTTTTCAGTGAGTATTTTAATATGAATGCGGGAACTGATTAACAAAAAGAAGTAGGGAGGCAAATGCATGTACGGTCGGCCTTATAAGTAGTACTATACATTAGGCTGCGTCTCCACTAAAGCTTCGCGACCGGTGTACGAGAAAAAAATCCACCAATAGTATTTCTTGGATTTTTTTTCTCGTACACCGGTCGCGAAGCTTGCCTAATTGAGAAGGCACGCGCTAAAAGTGTGTTGTACGCTCCGACGGGACTTCTTAAACTTGCCGGATAAAACTTCACCTTTGAGATCGACGCAGCGCTGTGTTGAGAGAATCACCCGTCTGGTAGAAACGCAGCTTAAAGTTCTTCTTCATTCATACAGATGAAGATGAATTTTATATCGGAAAAGAAAAGATCCTATATCATGCAAATAAGACGTCGAAAAACAACACTGTCGCTTTAGGTGTAAATAATAATACCAACCTTGGGATATCCTTTAAAGTCACAGACGGACTTAGTTTGGTAATTAATTTTAATGTATGTAAATTAGTTTTGGGTGATTTTCTGTGAAATAATTAGACACCGGCTGGGCAGCTGGATTATTTTCTAAACGAGATTTGTGAAAATTTTACGGTCTGCGACGAAGTTTGTCCTGAAAAAAAGTTTAATAATTATGAACACCCGTGTAATATGTGTTTTTATATCAACAAACCTCATTCTTATTTTGTAAATGACTTATGCCATAATTTCGAACTGAATAATTAAAAAAAAACAATTGAGGGTGGGAGTCATTTTAATTTATATTGACTACATAGGGCATCTGGAAATGGCATCACACTTGTAATTGGAAACAAGGTAAGCTACAAAAAACCAAACAAGAACTTTGAATAGGTACTACCCAAGACTTACGTCAGCGCCACAAAAAGAAATTTTAGTAAATACCAGTGGGTCGTTCCTAACTACCCCATTCCTTTTAACTAGTACCCATTCTCCCCGCGAGATGGTCTCATTTACCCCATAGGGTATTGGGTAAAAAGGAACGGCAATGTTTTTTGTCAATCATAAGTAGACATAAACAAAGTTCATGTTGCAAAAAAAATTGTTCATGTCTGTGACTTTTTTTTATTATTTTTTAACGTTGGAAGTTGTGTTCCCAATTGGGTTATCCCGTAATTTTGTTTACGATGATTTAAAAACCATTTCGAGAATAAGATTATTTTGCTTAATTAGTATTTAATGGTTATTTTTAATTTATCATTTGACTAATATAGTGACGTCACGATCTTGATTGGTAAGTTGTATCTTATCTGTGATCAACCATAGTACTGCATAATATAATCTGAGTCCGAAATGCAGTTATGTACAAATAATGTATGTCGTATTCGGTCTTCTTTATTTCTGTTTTATTTTAACGCTTATAAAAAACAAAACAATTTTTATATGTATATTATTATAAACATAAAGATCTTTAGAAAAATGGAATGATCAAAATATATTATACGTCCGTTTTGGACCCTTCGCCCATAGGGCTAGTTCGTGGGTGTAATTGTCAATTGACGTTATCTGACAAAAACGCCAGTCAAAAAAAAACAATAAAGTTTTACTTTCACCGTCTTCCGGTAACCTTCGGGGAGGGAAGATGGCCGACTGAAAAATGCCCGGCTTTTACTTTTGATTTATTCTGTTTACTGATTTACTCTATTCACTTGGCATTGGCGAAATCACTATGTGGACCGCCACTTAATAAAAAAGAAGAAGAAGTTTTACTTTCGAATTCAATCGTATTAAAGCATGTTTCGAACAAACCAATTTTGTAGTGACGTTATAACGCAATTTTCCTTAAATGCAAAAACCACGAAATTAGTATCTTTAATTAATCTATTTTATCGAAAAAACCTTAGAGTATTTTTTTTGGGATAAATCCTAATTCCCCCACTTTTACATAGAGAAAATGAAATTCAGACTTAAATGCAAGACTCAGGAACAAAATAAAACTCGCGTTCTTCACACATAGGGTCGCCCTGCATATGCCAAATAAGGTGACTAACAGCATAATTATTAATAGTATAAGCATTTTAATGTGGCTATTAAAAGAGTATAGAATAATTCGATTCAGTTAACCACCTTCTTATGGTTCGAGTACTGCATTGCATTCCATTGTTTTTTTTTAAATGTATTTTCACTGATTACTCCGTCAATTGTGGACCGATTTTGAATTATTATTTTTTGATTTGATAGGGTATACTTCCAGGGTGGTCCCATTGTCACCAAATCTGAATCTGGTGAGGGGATCAGTGAGGAATTGAGGAAACTCCTCAAATATTGTAGGCAAACATATAGCGATTTTAGTATCATTTGGGGATGTGAAACTGATGATGAAGACCACAGATGGCCATCGGAACTCCTCAACGGTACCTATTATTTCAAGGGTGGCGTTAACATATCTCGATTAAGATAGTTGAGCGACTACAACAAAGAATATTTACTTGTTGAAATATGACTATGACTTTCAGGCGGCGTTGCTTGCGGCGCGCTTGAAACTTAAAGTTTCATATCAACTAATAAGTGGGAGTACGGAACAGCGTATTTATGATGACTAAAAAGTTTAAAATATAATAAATGTTAAAAAAAACAAGAAACCGCCTTCAAAAACGCAAGAAATAACTTTTAAAATTGTAGACCTACCTACCTAATAGGTTAGTTGTACTGAAGTCGGCGACTACAATATTTTCACCAAAAAAGCCGACTTCAGTTGGACTAACTTATTACGTAGTCTACAATTTTAAAAGTGGTTTCTTGCATTTTTGAAAGCGGTTTTTTTGTATTACGACATCCTACCATCTAGGCTAACGCGTTGTCAAAAAAACTTCTAGATTCAGCCACAGTTTAGAATAAACTTGTTACCCACGAACGGCTCGTTAAGAGGCCGTGTACGAAATTTTGCCGGTTTTGCTTATTTTTGTGATTTTACAGTTAAGATATTGCTTTTCTATAAGTTTTAATGCACAACATAAAATATCATTTCAGTTATGATCATATAAATTAGTTACGAATGAATCGGCTACTTTTTTATTTTTGTCGATTATTATAGCGATATTTCGGTTGTTTTAAAACATTATATATTATTTATTTTTTATTTTTTGGGTGTTTTTTTAAGATAATGGATTGATTTTGAAAGTTGAAGTTTATTGCTCTTGTTTTAATTTTATGAACGAGAGTTTTAAGTAGCCGAAATCAAAAATAGGTTTTTGCCCATTTTCTATAAAACTTTACCAAGTTAATTATTTTTTTACCTTAAAAATGTAAAAGTTATTCATAATTTTTTTAGATGACTTTTACAGCAATAAATTGTGAAAATTTTTCATATTTATGACGTTCAAGAACGGTTCGTGAATATGCGATATTCTAAACCTCTTACAGCAAAATCACAAAACAGTCGCCGGTTTCAGGTCGATTAATCAAAATAAAATAATGAAAACAAAAAGTAGCTCATACATTCGTTGAAAATTGAAACTATCTTCCATGTGGCGCATTAAAATTTGTAGAAGTAAAGTATTTCAACTGTAAAACCACGTAAATCAGCGAAATCGGCAAAATTTCGTATACGGCCTCTTAAGTTACAATCCATGATGAGATTGAGACTTAAGGAAGGCTTAACGTTGTTTGCGACTGTAAAATCACGGATTAAACGTCTCAAATTATCTGACCTCTTTGTTAGGAAAATCTTCCACAAAGATTATCTAAGACGAATCATTCAACAAAAACTTAGCTGGTATGGATACAGGACTGGCTATAGAAAAACGAACAAGTCTATTGACTTAAAAATGCACTATTTTTAAGTATTACTTTTATTTTATTTTGTTGTTTATTTTCCACTTGTAGATTTGAAAAAACGTAATTAATTATGTTTTATTAAGTAAGACACCCGAGGGACAAACCTTGCTTCTGCGACAATTGTAAGAAGTAGTTACAACACACACTGCGGTTCCAAAATAAATAGTTTTAAGTTTTACGAAACTGGTTTATAATTATTTCCTATCATCTAATTTTATTTTTACCTATTTTTAGACATTTATACTGTCTACTGTTATTTGATTTTTTTTTAAAGTGTTTCATTGTGCTTCTCTCACCAAATTATTTTAACTTTGTGAGGCCCAAGCTATGTATAGATAAGGTAAAGACCAATATTATGCTTGAAGGCCAGGACTTTGAGTTGCTACAACATAAAAAGTCATAAAAGTCATAGCAAGAATAAGTACTATGCCAATGCACATGCATAAGTTTTACAAAATCGCGTGTTCTTTTTTAGGTTGATGGGTCTTAATTTTATGAAAGAATAAATGTTTTTTCAATGTTTTTATACCTCTATTTGGTTATCTATTTACTTACGCCGATTCATTCAGTCATTTTTGCCAACGTCCAAGAACTACGAGTAAGTGATAGATTTTTGTTTTCTTAACGTCAAAATTTACAGCTGATCATTTAGTTGTTCTCACTCCCGATATACTTAAATAGTAACTCCATTTCACCCTTTTTTTTCAAGAACAGTATGTGTTTGAAGTGTATGTCCATATTTTAGGACTCTGGGCCGCTCCTTGATAAATTTAAACATTAACTTGGGACGCAAGAACTACATTTCTCAGTCCTAGAAATAGTTAGGTTGTGTGGCCTGACGAGGGTAAGATCCAAACCACTACCAAACTTTAACCATTTGAACGACGACACGCTAGCTTAGTTGGTAGTGACCCTGCCTTCGAAGCTAGGGGTCCTGGGTTCAAATCCCGGTAAGAGCAGATATTTGTGTGATGAGCACGAGTATTTATTCCTGAGTCTTGGATGTTTTCTATGTATTTAAGTATATATTTCTCTACATAAGTAAGTTTATCGTTGTCTAGTACCCATAGTAACAAGCCTTGAGCTTAGTTTGGGACTAGATCAATTTGTGTGACATTACATACATAGGTACATACATAAAATCACGCCTTCATTCCCAGAGTGGGGTAGGCAGAGGTACAGAAATACCAACCACTACAAAAAGAGTTGTTGGTAATGCTGTAACCACATTTTGCACAATCAGGCTAAGATGTTTACCAGTGTATTAGTGACAGGTTGCAAGCCCATCGCCTAACAGTACTAGAAGCCCTCATTCCCTTAGTCGCCTCTTACGACATCCCCGGGAAGACATTGTTATGTGTTGACGTAATGGTGACGTAAACTTTTTAGTAACCGTTTGCCAAATTCAATGCCTCTGCTAGTTGTCTCGGTGGCACTAGAGGTGTAGCTTAGGGCTATGGTGTCGAGGGGCGCCGGTTCGAGCCTATGCGATGTTGTTTGATCTTTTTGTGTTTTTAAATTAAGTTTATTTCAAGTTAAAAATGTCGGTGAATTTGCACACCCGTGGTAGTGTTGGATGATCAAAAGTACCCACCACCATAAAAATATGTGACAATTGTGAGATTTTAATAAGGGCATTTACGCAATTATCGTAATCCTGAGATTGTTATTGTGTTTTGTTTTGCCACGACGAAGGGGTGAGTCCTAGTTTATAAAATTAAGATGTACTCAGTAATTCATGACATGATCGATCACATTAGTACGTGTTTGACCGATGGTCTTTGTTTTAGCCTACGGTTATGCCCTTCGTAGCAAGAGTCTAGTACAGGCGTTGGCAGGCAGGAGTTGGCAGGGGACCCGTTTATTATTAAACCCTCCTGGCGCTCAACATTAGCTTAGGAATTAGATAGTAACATTAGAATAAGAATTAGTTAGTCCAACATTAGTTAAGTTAAACAGCATATGCATAGGATATGTAGTTTAGTTATTAATTATACATTAAACTCTGTACCGCTTTATGAAGACGTAATTTACTTGTCGACTACGGAAGTATCAATTAATGTAAAGGACATTTTAACGAAAATGAGTTCTTTATATGGTTGGATTCAGAATTTTGAGCTCTATTGAATGGTATATTTAGAATTTGGATATCTTGAAAAAAATGTTGTTTACCTTACGGATTTTTACCAAGTCTAAACCAATTTATTTTTTATTTCTTGACGTAAAAGCCGCTTAGCAAAAATAATATATTTTTTTAATGTAAAACACAATTAAAAAATAAGTTGCCCTATACATTGATTTAAAATACACATTCCTTATGAAGACGTTAGTTACGCTATCCTGATTTACAATCAAATCTCGATATTGCCCTTTAAGCTAATATGTCTTTGGCTAAAATTAACCGTGAAGTCAGTAACACTAATTGTGCTAAGCTGCTGACACAATGCACGCTGATATTGCTATCCTTTACATTAATATGACATGAATGAAGATAATGCCATTTGATTCTTACGTTAATAGTAAAACGAATGATGATAATTTAAGGTGCATTATGGTCATCTTTGTCTAATGTATGAAACACTTGGTGAGAGTAAACAAAGCAAGGGTTTTATTATTACAACGTTTGACCATGAGCATTGTTTTGTTTTTGTTTGATTTAGTCAAGCGCCGGCAGTCGAGCGAGCTGTATCTACCTGAAAATACGAATATCTAATTACCTGACCTGTGACAACGTGTTAAGTCATAATAAACCTATTTTGATTAACTTCGAAATGAGTAACACAAATAGTGCTAGTGATAAGATTATACTGTGTTCGTTACTTGCTCGCAAGCGAACACTTATCAATATACAGAACAGCTTAAAAAGGTATGTAACAGAATTGTATGCCTAAAACGCAATTAAATACCATTTTCTTCAAAAATGGTATTTAATTGCGAATTAAAAAACACGCATTTTAACTCATTCACTTGTATTGTATTAGGTACTATTTAAACAAATATAGGAAGCTAGGAAGTCCTAGGTTTACGCTACTTCTAATTACCTATTGCATCGATTAAAACGTAGCAATTGTGGTGTAATAAATAATATGGCACTATTAAATTAGCAATTATTATGATGGAGATACAAGGTACCCATAAGAATTACGGTAGTAATTCAATAGCTAATAGTAAGTGTTACGTTTCAATTATAACTTAACAAAATACTAAAACTAGGAAATATAATTTGTTCTTTTTACACTATTAGCAAAAAAGTTTCTAGATCATGTTGTAATACAATTTTAAATAATGATTATGAATAGTGTTATCGTCATTTCAATGGGTATGCCCTTTACATTAAAATGACCCGTATTTTTTTAAACCGATGTCCTATACATTATTTTTTTTGTAATATTCTCGTTGCAAGCGTTATATACATTATTAAGTAAAGTAAAAATGGTAGGAGGTATGCTGCTAGGACAATCAATATGACCTCATCTGAGAGTGTAATACAGAGTCAAATATAACGTTGAACACCTTTAGTAAAAACGCAAACACTATCGTAATTAATAGCAGCAACTAGAATATGAGTATTGAAGATGAAAATGACATTGTTAACACTTCAACTATTTGTGTATCACGACTGCATTCATTTTTGAATGGTCAAAAAGACAACTTTCAGATGCACACTACTGGACACACCATTGAAAATCAAGTGCAGGCCAAAACCACTTCCGACACTGCTTTGCATGTAATGTGGACATTACAAAACTTAGTTACTGAGGGAACTACAACATGTAATAAAGATAGTTTTGCTTTACCTGAAGTACCTAAAAACCTACATGATAGAGAAGAAAACATATCACCACCGATACAAAATGAGGACTTATTTCCTCCAATAGAAGAAAATCTAAACGATTTTCAACCAGGTTTGTACCTACCTATTATTTTACTCGATGAATTACCTAAATAGAATTTTTTTGTTAATTAACTATAGTTTTATTTTATTTAAGTTTTATTTATTTTTCATCACTCGTGCAAATAAAATTAATAGTCAATTGCACCGAAATGCATTTCAAGAATGTTGTGAAGAAAATGAGAATCGCGAGTCCTCCTACGCAGAAATGGAATCTGTTTCACCTCCGTCTTACCGAACATAGATCATGCTTTTGCTTACGTCGAAACTTTAGATAAAAACAATAGTGGTACAAATTTGGAACCAGTCATATCATTTCCTAGGTTATCCGAAGACAATGTTTCCTATGATAATGGCAATGACATAAATTGCCGATCTCAGAGTATTCTTGAAGTGGAAACAACATGTTCTACACTAATCGATGCCAGAAATAAAAAGACTTGATTACAGTGGCAATTTGGAGGAAGCTGAGTTAGCTGTGGTTATAGAGCCAATTACAAGTACTTCAAGTATTTCAGCAATTAATGAAGTCTCTGAAAACTGTGAAGAGAAGTAGCGTCGGAAAAATTCCAAATTTACCAAATCGTGTATAGATTACGATAATAATTCCCATGACTATTCTTCAGGAAGCTCAGATCTTTGGTCGGAAAAGGAAAATCTGATTCTTCGGATGATAAGGGAAAGAAAAAGAAGAAAACGAAAAATAATAAGAAATCAACACATCAATATGAAGTTTTATCTAAGAAGGAAGAAGAGAGAGAAAATAAACGCAAAGCGAGAAAATCTTTGAAAGAAAAGGATTATCGTTCGAACGAATAACGGGAAAACAAAAAGAAGCTCGTATGTTACAAGAAAATTCATGTAAAGAGAACATATGTATAAGAAAATGTTACGAAATTGTATATCATAGAACAGTCGAAAACATTGCAACGTATTCAAATAAATTAGCTATTGCCGGGTCATACGTACGAGTATATATCAGTGGATAGTACGCACGCCGTAATTGAGAGAGAATTTAAGAACCTAATTGTTTGGGGCCATCTTTCATGGAATCTGCCAGAAAAAGGCCGAAACCATATGATGTAACAGTATTAGATTATCAAGATTTGTATGATTTCAATTCAATTGCTGAAAACGTGTTCACTCCTGACACAACCAAGAATAAAAGGATTTGAAGATTAAACAAGTGCGTGTGTGCTCATTTAAGAAAAACAACCCAAAAAAATGGACATGAAATACATTGTGGCAGAGGATGCAACAACCTATCAAATAGAATTGGCCAATAATGCGATTCCTTCTTTCAAAACCAGTAAAAAAACGGTGCCATTATTATTTTTCTGTAAGATCAATAAGAAATAACTAAGACTACTTAAATTAAGATAGTTTAAGATTCTTTGCATTCGATGCAAGTTTTGTTACAAATATTTTTTGTTAAATTTTATTTTTGAGTATAAAGGTATGATGCAAGTAAAAGTGATTATTTTTAACGGTGACAATCCTTATAATGTTAGTAATAAAATTGTATATCCATCAATATTTATTACACATACAACAAGAAAACCTTCCACAGAAGGCTTATACTTTAAAGTATCGTGGATTATTTAGCGTACTCTTGTTATTTACGTTATTGCAAATAAAATTGCAACAGCAAAAAGCAAAGGTAAATGACAAATTCACAAGTTTTTTTACTGTAAAGGACACGCTATCTCCAAAACCACAAGTTACAGCCTTATTATCTTTTCATAAAATTAAACATGACAAAATTCTAATCTTCTTTGCTCTAGGTAGGTTTCAAATAGGACCAATAAGAAAAAAGTTGTGGGCAAATTTCTTTAAAAAAATGTATATTTTAGCTCTCCTGAAAAGTCGTCTTTTGTCCTTTACATTAATTGATACTTCCGTAGTCGTTGTTGCCTCTGACAACCCATAACAACATGGAGTGGCACTATTCTAACCCGGCAACCACACGGGTATTGTGTGACATTGTCCTGTGACATTTATTTATTTATTTACATCACAAGCATACGTGTGCTAACTCGGGGCACGTCCTAGGGATTTGACATCGATAAGTAAGATGAAAAGTCCATGTCTAAAAGTCCCGTATCATTAAGTCATATTCTTATACATGGTAAATAAATGAGAATATCGTTAATTAATCAGAAAACGGGTTTCAGCCATTTTAAATGTTACAAGAAGAATGCCCCGTTGTAGTGGCCGTTGAGAGAACGTTTAGTAATTTAAAGTGGACATTTTCATCTAGACGGCAATCGTTACTATAAGGACAAATATGAAAAAAATATAATTTATTAACTGTTTTTAGGGTTCCGTAGTCAAACTAGGAACCCTTATAGTTTCGCCATGTCCGTCCGTCCGTCCGTCCGTCCGCAGCCTAGTGCAAAGACTATAGTACTAGAAAGCAGCAAATTGGCATGGATATGCATATTAATCACACCAACAAAGTGGTTCAATAAAAAGTATAAAAACGTGTTTTTTAGTGTAGTACCTCCCCTACACGTAACGTGGGGATGTATTTTTTTTCTCGTCTAGCCTATACGCCCCTGTTTGCTGGGTATAGTGTGAGGTATCGTTGGATAGGTCTTTCAAAAATATTATGGGTTTGTGAAAACAGTTTTTAAAATTAAGAAATACTAAAAATCAGAAAAAATACTTAAATGAAAAAAAAACTATCACGACTAAGTAGACATCATGGCTCTTGAAATACAGGCGATTAAAGTGTTTATACCTACTAAAATCATCTACGACGTCACCAATTGATTTTAAATAGAAAATTAGTGATTACTTGATGATTCTTTATGTTTATAGTACTTAACAGCTTCTGATACACTGAGCATGGTCCGACATGCTCTTTCCCGGATTTTTAGGGTTCCGTAGCCAAATGGCAAAAAACGGAACCCTTATAGATTCGTCATGTCTGTCCGTCTGTCCGTCCGTATGTCACAGCCACTTTTTTCCGTAACTATAAGAGCTATACTGTGGAAACTTGGTAAGTAGATGTATTCGGTGAACCGCATTAAGATTTTCATACAAAAATAGAAAAAAAACAATAAATTTTTGGGGTTCCCCATACTTAGAACTGAAACTCAAAAATTTTTTTTTCATCAAACTCATACGTGTGGGGTATCTATGGATAGGTATTCAAAAATGATATTGAGGTTTTTATTATAATTTTTTTCTAAACTGAATAGTTTGCGCGAGAGACGCTTCCAAAGTGGAAAAATGTGTGTCCCCCCCCCGTAACTTCTAAAATAAGGGAATGATAAATGTAAAAATAATATATGATGTACATTACCATGCAAACTTCCACCGAAAATTGGTTTGAACGAGATCTAATAATTAGTTTTTTTTTAATACGTTATAAATCGTAAACCGCATTTTACCTTTCATTCAATCAACTCAAATATAATAAAGAATTAAGAAAAACATTTAATTTTATGAACATAAACCTTATGCATAAACCGTGAACCATTATTTTCTAATATGAGTAAGAAATCGGTAATAGTTTCCCAAGTAAACAACAATTCGCTTGGGGCGTGACTTTATCGGTAGCGGGAGCGCGCGCGGGGAGGTTCCCGACTACGCTTACCCGAACGGGCAGCCACGTGAGGGCAGCCGTCATTGACACTCGTGTGCGCGGAGTTATTGTCAAACTGGAATATATATTAGCTTGTTTAGCTATCACAAGCCTATATGGGCTCGCATATAGTACCTAATTATAATGTTTACTTATCAATATCTTATTTAAAAAAAAAACACTATTATTAAAACATCGATCAAAGTTACAACGAGGTACAAGAACTTTTATATTATGTATTTTTAATATCTACGTTACAAATCCTAAACCGCATTTTACCTTTCATTCAATCAACTCCAATATAATAAAGAATAAAGAAAAACATTTATTTAGATGTATAGTTGTACGGAACCCTACGTGCGCGAGTCCGACTCGCACTTGGCCGGTTTTTTATTTTAAAATGTGTAGAGATAAATAGGTACCTAGTTTTTATTAATGTTGAATAACACCCTGATCTTGACCGTAACATCGATACATTTTATATCGCAAAAATATTTTGCTACATCTTTTTAGTATTCGTGCCCCTAGTTACATGTATAATTATGAGAATAGTCTATGTACGTACTAAACATACTCGTAACTTTAGCAAATCTGAATCCCAAGTTGTGACAGATATTAGTTGGGGACTCCCATCGGGAATCGTGTTAATTACTTTACGTTTAATTAACAGAACATAGAGAAACCTGGGGGGTAATAAAACTCGCCTGTGAGTCCTGTGACATTGTTGTTCAGTCTCTCTCTAACTAGATGATAGTGAGAGAGATGCGTTGGGTATTAAGCGAAAAATTGACTAGTTAAGCTAGGCGTTCTGAGTCGACTTTGAGTTTGTTTTAATAACGACATGCGTGCGGTTTTTGAACTTGGCTTGCGCACTACCGTATGCTTCGAGCTGGTCATACGAATGTTATGTACTTAAAGTCACCATATAAATATATAGGCTGTTCTAGAACTTTGTACTACCCCAATGGAACCCTGACCCAGCATAGAACGGTGTCACAGTAACAATATAAAACAATTGGTTTGACACTTTTAACGACTTGAATCATAACGTCACTGTGACACAGTTCTATGCTGGGGCAGGGTTCCATTGGGTTGATACTACAGTTGAGTTCTTAAATACGCATACACTTGTGCACTTTATTTCAAAGAGTTAAGGTCCAATATCTGAGAACTCAACTGTACATATAACAGCATAAGAAATCCCTCTTCATGCCAGAACAGACTGTTTAAAAGTTTAGGAGTTATGACAATTGTAATGATACTTAGACGACGTGCTTAGTTGGTAGTGATCCTGCCTATGGAGCTAGCGGCCCCGGGTTCGTTTCCCGGTATGGGCAAATATTTGTGTGATGAATGCGATTATTGGTTTCGGAGTAGATCTTTTCTATTTAGATACATGACATCACGCTTTCATTCCCAGAGTGGGGTAGGCAGAGCTACAGAAATACCAAAACTGAAGAAAAACTTGTTGATAATTCTGTAACCACATTTTGCACAATCAGGCTAACATGTTTACCAGTGTATTAGTGACAGGTTCCATCCAAGCCCTTATTCCCTGAGTCGCCTCTCACGACATCTACGGGGAGACATGGAGTGGCGCTAATCTAACCCGGCAACCACACGAAAATGTTTACTAAGTATTTATCTATATAATAATCGTAAGTATGTTTATCATTGCCTAGTACGCATTACAAGCCTAGAGCTAAGTTTGGGACGAGGTTATTCTATGTGATACTTTTTTCGATTTGGAATTGAGATAGCATATACCACTTAAAACATTGGGTACCTTATATCCCAAAAAATATAAAGAGCAATGAAAACGGGTCACTTAGTACAGAATTTCCATAGAAAGTGACCCGTTTTCACTGCTCATGAGTGTATACTGCTCTCGTGGAATAGTCAATGAAATGGAACGGATCTGTGACCCATATCGCCGTAATCCCTTCGGAGCAATATGCACAAAACGCAAAATGTACATTACACTCAAAAAGTAACCAATGGCAAAATGCACAAAACGCAAAAAGTACATTCAAGCAAAAAGTAACCAATGGCAAAATGCACAAAACGCAAAATGTACATTACACGCAAAAAGTAACCAATGGCAAAATGCACAAAACGCAAAATGTACATTACACGCAAAAAGTAACCAATGGCAAAATGCACAAAACGCAAAATGTACATTACACGCAAAAAGTAACCAATGGCAAAATGCACAAAACGCAAAAAGTACATTCAAGCAAAAAGTAACCAATGGCAAAATGCACAAAACACAAAATGTACAGAACGCATAATGTGAAATACGCAGGGCGTACAAAACGCAAAATAAACAAAAAAACTAAAAGTGTAATATAGTGTCACATTTTGCGTATGTACCTACGTTTTGCGTTTTGTGCATTTTGGCGTTGGTTACTTTTTGCGTGTAGTGTACATTTTGCGTTTTGTGCATTTTGCTCCGAAGGGGCCGTAATACCAAAGAAGGCAGCTAACTGCAATGAAGTAGTCGAAGCCTTCCATACTCTATTGGTAAGGGTACATAATTCCGAATTTTCATCATTACAAATTGATCAAAATTCCGAATTTTCATAAATCCGAATGGTTTTTATTTATGGAACACATTATTTTTTGATATCGCTTATAAATCAAACCTAACCTAACCTATGTATAGCAACTAAATTATGCATTTTATTTAAAAAAAGCTCTAACGTAACATAGCTTTCGGAAAAAAAAAATTGGGACAAATGTATAATCGGAATTATGACCCTTTGGAATTTTAAGGTGTTTCCTATTGGTAATCATATAAAATCAAAAATGCCTATACTATTACTATGCAGATACCTGCCTTCTTTGGTGTTTCAACAGCAAAAAGATATGCATTCTCAAGTCTGCAATTAAAGATGTAGTGAATTACTAGCAAAATCTAGAAATACGAGAGTCAAGCCAGTCCAGGGAGTTTTTCTTATAGTTGACAAAGAAGATTAAAATAATAATGAATGTTATGATATTAGTTATATCTTCCTTTTACCCGGCTGCGGCAAAGCCCAATAGGAGGGTTATGTGTTTGACCTGTATGTATGTCCGACTCTATGTTCCCTCGTAGAGGCTGCATGGGTGGGATCAACAAGCGATGTGTCGTTAGATTTGTTTTAACGTCGCAAGTGTTACGAGTGGGTACTTTTCGTGTACGGCCTCTTAAATTAAAACAAAAACAATACAGCGGCACAAAAATATATTTTTTTTAGTACCATCGTGTACCCTTTAGGTTATGTTGGCTTTTATAAAATCCTGAATTATTTACGGTTACAGAAAACAAAACGGTTTGGCTAATGAAAATTTGGGAAATGAAACATTTGACCAAAAACTTTTTGCCGAAATGAAGGTAGCCCGTTCCGTACCATTATCTACTTATAAAACCACGGTGTCTGTATTAAGATCGAGCAAAAAATGGAACATAAAACACGTTTGTTGTATGGGAGCCCCCTTAAATATTCGTTTAATTATTTATTCTTAAAGTGAATATACAACAAAATATTCTGTGAATAATTCAAGTGTACCTGTTGCCGTTATTAATTTCGAGCAAAAAACGACAAAAAATCACGTTAATTGTATGGGAGCCCCCCTAAATTTTAATTTTAATTTTATGTTTAGTATTTGTTGTTATGTGTAATTTGTGAAAATTTCAACTTTCTAGCTATCGCGGTTTTTGAGATACAGCCTGGTGACAGAGAGACGGACGGACAGACAGCGAAGTCTTAGTAATTGGGTCCCGTTTTTACCCTTTGGTTACGGAACCCTAAAAACGGTATTTTTGTTAGACTTGGTTATTAATGGCGGCTCTCCGCTGTGTTCCAAGTGAGTAGAGTAAATCAGTAAACAGAATAAATCAAAGGTAAAAAGCCGGACATCTTTGAAGATGGCCATCTTCCCTCCCCGAAGGATTAGTTATATTAACCAACGCTGATAGTAACAACAGCAAGTTCTTTAATGACTCAACTAGCAACTTAGCTAATGTATGTTACGTCCAGTCAGGCTCGTGTGGAACCATGATTGTTGTGCATATTATAAGGATAATATGCAAAATGTGGTTACAGAATTATAAACAAGTTTAGAGTTGTTGGTATTCTGTTGCCCTGCCTACCCCACTCTGGGAGTAAAGGCGTGACGTTATGTATGTATGAATAAGGATAATATGCACAACAATCACAATCTTGTTAGAAACGACGAAGGTTTTTTTTCAGTGCACTGAAATAATCATGAAAAAATATCATATAAGCCATCTTATTTTTAAAGGCTACTAATATTATAAACGCGAAAATTTGTGTGTTGGTTGACGGCTGGACGGATTTGGATGAAATTTGGGATGAACGCAGCTTATTGATTAACACGTAGGCTACTTTTCATGCCGGGAAATTTAAAAGTTTCCAAGGGAATAACAATAGTCAAAATATATATGGACGAAGTCGCGGACAGAAGCTAGTTTTCGATATTTTATATTATCATACGTTCGGAATGATCTAGAACGCAATGTATAACCTCGCTTATTTGTTCGTTGTTAGCCCGAGAAGTTGTATGACTTCCGTCCGGCGGTCCCGCATGTCCTACACAATTTAATTTAACACTTTGTACCAAGTGCGGTGTTGGGTCCCGAACTTTTTGTTCTGTTTGTAGTTCCCGACGTTATGTACAATATGCGGTTAAACTAGGCAGAATTGGCGCTAGTTCCTTTTAATTATTACATACATATACATAACATCACGCCTTCATTCCCAGAGTGGGGTAGGCAGAGCTAAAGAAATACCAACAACTGTAAAAAGACATGTTTATAATTCTTTAACCACATTTTGCACGATCAGGCCAAGAAGTTTACTAGTGTATCAGTGACAGGTTGCAAGCCCATCACCTAACAGTACTACAAGCCCTTATTTCCTTAGTCGCCTCTTGCGACATTCACGGTAAGCCATGGAGTGGCACTATTTTAACTAATCAACCACGGCTTTTTAATTATTAGTTATAGTATACTTTACTTTTTAACCGCAGACACAAATATAACGTTTTTCTACATACTTTATTTCAAGAGCGGGGTAGGCAGAGCTACAGAAATACTAACTTTAAAAAAGACTTGTCTGTAATTCTTTAACCACATTTTGCACAATCAGGCCAAGAAGTTTACTATTGTATTAATGACAGGTCGCAAGCCCTTCGCCTAACAGTACAAGCCATTATTATCGTTTTTATATAATTCAAAACATTTAATTTCGATTATCCTTGGTATTCTTAATAAGAGTTATATATTGTTTTCTGTGTTTAGGGTTCCGTAGACACCCTCATAGTCTAGTCTGTACGTCTATCCGCGGTTTTATTAAGAAACTATCATGTATTTAGCCATAATTATTAATTTTAACTTCGCTAACCAAGTTGTAACAAAACGGATATATATACATTTTTTACTTTATATTGACTAAATATTGAATTTGACTTAATTATGATACGCGTGTAGATAAAATATATTGTAAAACTATGATAATCAACGTAATAATGAAACTATCTTCGCAGGGATTGAGTTGTATACGTGTTTCTAGCGAATTTTGCGGCTTTGAGCTCGTAAATCTGAACCCGGAAGAGGTGTGCCATCACCGATAGGGAAGCAATACCGTCGAGCCAGAAGCTACGAAATAGATAATGCAAATAACCGGTTATAAAGAGTCTTTTGCTTACTAGAATTACATAAATAACCGGTTATTCGCACTACCTACTACTAAAGTGACTACGAAAATGTAACGTCACGTTAAAATTTGACATTTTGTTACTTACAAAATGTGTCAATAGGAACCCAGGGTCAGCTGTGATCTGAGTAAGGGCCAATGTATGCTGTAAACACATTACTGTACAAAACAAAAAACCAAAACAGTACAATTAATATAGAAAAGGTGTACAAAGGTGAACTTATAATTTTAAGGGATCCCTTCCAGCTAATATGTGCGAAGTTTGTGAAATATGAAATGAGAAACCACACACAATTTCATCTTCTAGTTTGTTTTTTGTTTTTATTTATAAACAACCGTATTTATACGTAGTACACGGATCTTGTAGCTGTAGAAATCTGAGGGTTGGAGACCCTGATGACCTGACATATGTACAGGCTCCCCTAGTTCAGGCACCATGGGTGTTGTACCTATGTAAGCGTAATAAGAACCTTTCATGTACCTATTGGAGGGGAAAATAAGTAAATATTCTAGAGATGGGCCGACTAGTTGACGAATCGTCGGGAAAGCCGACTATTCGGTAACATTTCTAGTCGGTGATTACCCTAGTCGGCGACTAGTCGGCAAAGAATACCGAATATTCGGCACTATATTGCCTATACGAAATATAAATTAAACCATTTATATATTTATTCCTTGATAAAACAGAGTTCTACATGTCAAATTACACTAATTCTACATCAATTTCTAAATATTTTATTTAATAAGTAGCATGAAGGTATTTCGGGTAGGTATAATTTATAATTCAAGTTTATTCACATCGGTTAACAATAAAAATAATCTATACAAAGTATGTCAGTAGTATTTATAAATAGCTATCAGTTGTTTGGGCAGCGAACCAGTAGTTAGAAGACGCCGTTGAGAAAGTATAATATGCGTCAGATACTAGTTTAGGCTTTAATTTGTTAACGAAACGCCTCATATTTAGCGCATTTTTGATATTACTTTTAATTGTTTTTTTTTGTCGCGCAGCGAACGTTTTAGTTTCTACCCGAATTTAGCAAAATTCTACATCCGGCTTTGCCGACTAGTCGGCCGATTAATCGGCAAATTGAAAACCGAGTAGTCGCCCGACTGTCCAGTCGGCAAAATCCTTAGTCGGCCCATCTCTAAAATATTCATATTCAAGTATATTTTCCTTATACGACAGCAGATTTTACCAGATATGAAAAATACAAGATGGCAGTATTAATAAAATCTAATGTTATTCTTTGTCTTGTGTTACCGTGGCACAGCGCGAATAAGTGATAGTGAGGCAATTTTCCGACCCTCGTCGGCGCCCGAAAAAAGTAAGTACCTATCTAAAAATAAAATTATCACTGTGTTTGTCCAGTAGGACCCTAACAGTAACCTTACTGTTTTCAGATTATTTTTTGGTGGTCACAGGTCTAACCTAACCTAACCTACGTAACTCATGCTTAAGACAATCTGAATACATTAAGGTTTCAGCAGAAATTAGCTTGCTATGAAATGAAACTTCTGTAAAGTGATACATTCTTTGAAAAGAGTTTCTGTAAAACAAGGGGACACCGTCGACGACACTATAAAATGATAGTGTTGTCTATATATGTCAAATACCTCATTTAACGCTATTCCCTCGGAAACTGTTAAATTTTCCAGGATACAAGTACCCTATGTCCTTCCCCGCGACGTTAGTTATCTCCATACCAAATTTCATCTAAATCGGTTCAGTAGATCCAGAAATACCCGTATCACGTAACAAACTCACAAACTTTAACTCTTTATAATATTAGTGTACCTATAAGCCTCCTCCAAAAAGTATACCTTTGTGATGTAGCTCCGTAAACTACGTTACATGTGATAAGAAGTAAACAAGTATGTGCCCATCTTTGCCAAAAGTAAAGAATATATCCACGATCTGTACAGTGGGTCTTATAAGCAGCTGCATTTTTGTACCTTACCGCTTTAACGCATTTGATAGATAAGTACAGCACACTGTTCTTATTATGGGCTCCCTTTAATTATTTAATATACTTATTTATTCTTATACTATTAAACGAGTATATGTTTGTAATCACGAAAAACTACAACGGCTCCAACGATTACAGGTTTATACACGGTGGGAACGGGTAACCCACCAAATTTTAACCATCGATTCTAGACCCTATTTGGAGTATATAATGTGGTATAACATGAAGTCCAATAAAGCATAATTTCCGAGATTTTTATAATTTAAATAACAATTCCATAGTTAATTTAATTTGAACTCTGACACCTTAACCTAAACCATTTTTTACTAAAAAGATTAATGTTGTAAGTAGCAATATCATCAACGTACAGCATAAATTAAATTAATTTCTTAGTAAATAATGATTTAGGTATAGATGACAAAGTTCAAATTAAATTAACAATGAAATTGTTTTTAATAACATGAAAATCTCTTAAATTATGCTTTATTGGACTTCATGTTACACTACATTATAATAAAATATACTCCAAATAGGCTCTAGAATCGATGGTTAAAATGTGGCGGGTTACTCGTTCCCACCGTGTATTGTACCGTAAATCGGTGAATAGGGACTAAGAGGTGAATAGGGACACAACCTAACTTGTTACAAATAATAACAAGTACCTAATAAATGAAAATAACGTTCCGTTCTATTGGGAATTATTTCAGTCTTATAATTAGTAGCATATGCTTAATTTAAGGTTTTAACAATAATACCACAACGGTGGCATACAAGTGTACGGCCCGCCTGATGGTAAGCGGTTACCGTAGCCAATTCACCCCTTAGTTCATATTCACCTCGTTGGTCTGTATTGCAAATGTCATCATTACGGGGCGTAAAGCCGATCAGTCAAGGTGTCATCTCTGTTGCGAAAACTCGTTTTCAACCCGAGCGACGCACGGCCTTCCAGGTCTTACAGTGGTAATACTATTATTAACTCACTTTTTGAAAATTACTCACTGTGTTCTCCGTCTGTCTTTATGTCTGTCAAGATCCTTCTGTGCGTAGAGCTATCAAGTTTAAAATAAACATCAAATAAAAATGAATGTCTGCGGTCCCTTGAGGCTGAAAAAAAGAGAAATCCTAATACAACGCAATCCAAAGATACGCCAATTTGAGCCTTTTTTGCAGGGGAATCAAAACTTGTCAGGGTACTTCCCATGCACCTAGAATCATGAAATTTAACAAGATGGAAGGTCGTTCAGCACAAATAAAGGAAAAAATCCGAAATACGTTTTTTCGTTGTAGGTTTATAAAAATAAATTTGCAGTTGGTTA
The DNA here is from genome assembly GCA_949316455.1 of Acleris holmiana. NCBI lineage: Eukaryota > Metazoa > Arthropoda > Insecta > Lepidoptera > Tortricidae > Acleris > Acleris holmiana. The sequence continues at coordinate 10,351,578 of OX438783.1, forward strand.
ACTAATCGCGACTTATGTTGATGTATGGAGTTTATCACAAGAGTTTTTCAACGGCAAAGTCAAAGTTTGTCTCTTAATCCATTTTATCAAAAGTACAAGTTTGTACGGAACCTTCGATCCACGAGTCTGACTCGCACTTGACCTGCTTTTTTTTTTTATTGTCTACAAAAATAAACTCTCTCTTGGTTGGCTCTCAGTCTTGAGTGCAAACTTGTTTTCTTAAAACTCCTAAGTAACTAGTCGAGTCTTATAAATAGCTAACGGATGCATTAAGATCCTTATACCAGCGAATGCAAAGTTATCTGTTATCCCTATCTCTAAGGAATATCTCAAATAAAATCTGTTTTCTTAATATTTTATCCGAGCGAAATCCGACATTAAAAATCTCCCGGAAAGGTCGTAATTTTTCAACGGCGCGTCTCTTTCTTGTAATTTATATCTTTCTCTATCTGCCCACCTTGTTTATTGCCAGGAGGAAAAAATCGCTTCCTCAGCTTTGATACAGTCTGTGTAAATATTTCGAATACTTGTTTGCTATCATCTTGAATTTACTGTAATGTTTTATTAGGAGTCAATTTAAATGTGGGTATAGACTGGTTTGGGTTTGTTTACTTTGGTCTGTCGCGTGATGACATTTGAATTCTCTAGACTGCAATCCTAAAACACCAAATGCGTTGCTAACTCTGAGGACTAAAATGGAACCGGTTGTCTTATCCCCACACCGAAACACAACAATGCGAGCAGGATTGCTTGTTTGATAAGTTTACTATCATCATCATCATCATTATCAGCCGGAAGATGGCCACTGCTGGACCTAGGCCTTCCCCAAGGTTTTCCACAACGATCGGTCCTCTGCAGCTGTCATCCAGCGGCTTCCCGCGACCTTTACCAGATCATCGCTCCACCTTGTGGAAGGCCTGCCGACACTTCGTCTTCCGGTTCGCGGTCGCCACTCTAGAACCTTTCCGCTCCAACGGCCATCGGTTCTAAGAGCAATGTGCCCCGCCCACTGCCAGTTTACTATGCTTAGACTTTTTATGCATATTTTGAAACCCCTACTTAACTAATCACAATCTTGTCAAAAGAGACCATTTTTTTTTCAGTGGGATCATTTTCTTTACACAGCGCTGCGTCGAACGCAAAGGTGAACATAAAGCTCCGCTGGGCGACCGAGCTCTGCTGCCTAATTTAGAAGGCACGCGCTAAAATGTATTTGTACGCTCCGACGGGACTACTTAAACTTGCCGGATAAACAAAAAGTGTACAAAAGGCTTGTTGACATGATACGGTTTCAACTCGCACATATACTTGACAAAATGACACCCCATTTATTAAAATTGGCCCAATAGACTAGACCCAGAAAACTTAACCCCTCTTACCCCCGGGCACTTCTTTATCGGACGGCCACTGATGTCGGTGCCTTCTCTTACAGCTGAGGAGACCAGCACGATGTACCACATTCTGGAGAAGATCCGAAGGGACTTTTGGGAGAGGTGGACAAAGGAGTTCATCGCTGAACTGCAAAAGCGCACTAAATGGAAACCGCAAACCCAAAGATAGGGGACTTGGTACTAATAAAAGACGAGAACCAGCCACCACAGCGCTGGCGACTCGGTCTTATAAGGGACTAAGCTGCATGAGGGAGGCGACAACATATGCCGAGTAGGGGATATCGACGCTTGAAAAGCGAAATGGGTAGGCGATTTTTTTGTGATATTGAGTTACATATATCGTTGAAATCAGCAGATTTTTCTAATTTGAACGATATACTCAATATCACAAAAAATGTCGCTTACCGTAAACTCGGGTTACTTTAGCCCTAGGGTACATTGCCCACCCTTAAAACTATAAGTATTTTAGTGGTAATCATCTTCAATTTGTTAAATATCTTTAGAACCATATAAGTAGCTTAGTCCTGATGTATCATTTAACAAAATAATTAAAGATTAAAGGTGGTTTTAAGGGTGGGCAATGTTACCCCCTAGGGCTAAAGTAACCCGAGTTTACGGTATCCCTTTTCGCCTTTCAAGCGTCGATATATATACGGCCAAAGGAACTATTCGCAGAGCTGTCTACAACATCGTTCGCCTGCCCGTCGGACCAGATCTACTTTGAAAGCTGCGAGTGCTTTCAAGGGGCGGAGAAACTCCACGCAGTGCTTTAAACTGGTGCTCAAACGCACCCAACGGGGAGCGGGGCGCGGGGGAACCGCCGCCCGCCAGACCCACCAACGCCGCCGTGGCTATAGCGGAAGATTTTATTTGTAATCCTTTGTAACTTTGAGAATTATTCTACGTTGTAATAAGTCTATCTTCAGTTTTATTAAAGCTCCAAAATTAGCATCCTCAACATTACAGTCAGGAGTTACGGTGGAACATGCGATTTTGATGACATAATATAATAGACTGATATGTTTAACTCAATACTCTCCTTTTGGGTACCGTAATACAGTATAGCTTAAGCAGGTGTTCAATATGAATTAAGTTTTATGTAAAAATAGATGTTTCCTGCGACTCCGTCTGCGAAGAAGTCGTTTATCGCTATTCCCTCAGAAATTGTAAAAAAAAATGAAGTATAAAGTACTCTATGTCCATACAAAACAATTAAATCGGTAAAGTAGATTATCTGTGAAAGCGTAAAAAACAGACAGACAGACAGATTACTTTCACATTTATAATATTAGTATAGATAAAGAGTTAACACACATTCTTCGTCTACGACAGTAGTTCTAAATTCTCCTACAACTTCAATAACTAACATATATTTTGTGACAAAAACTCCCGTCTTATCCATAATTCATCCAAATCCATTGTTAAAAGGGCATTTTCCAAAAAAGTGTACATCGTTAAGGACAAAAGTTAAGAAAATTTAACTTTTTCCATTTCGTCACGAAAATTAGCCATACATTTACATACGTTAATTTTCGTGACGAAATGGAAAAGTTAAATTTTCTTAACTTTTGTCTTTAACGATGTACACTTTTTTTGGAAAACGCCCAAAAGACAAACACCCAAATAACCTACAAACTTTCACATTTGTAATTTATTACTGGGATAGGACATTTAGAAAATAAAGTGTATCCTAGTTAAGGAGAGTTAAGAAACTCTATAGTACTAAATTTATAACTCGAAATTGAAAGCTGAAAATGTTTGAATTAGGTCATTATAATTCTAAAAGTGCGATATGGCGCTATTTTGAAACTGCCCGATAACTAGAAGTACTTACCTACAACAATTACCTATGTATTTAGTAAATTGTACTACCAACAACAATATTCTAATTTGGCCATAGGTCGACTGGTAGAGAATGCCTTTAGGCTTTAAGTTCACTTTTTGCACTCAAATTTGTATTTTTGAGCAATAAAAAGTAAATAAATAAACCAAGTAGAAAAGTAGGAATACTAGAAACTTATTTATGTTGATTTAATTTTACAAGATTAATAATGCATTATGTAAATAAGACTAAGAGCTTAATACACTCCGGTTTACAGAGCTTCCGTTTCCGCCGTGAACTTACATTGCTAAGCTTTTAATATCGCTGTCAAGCACAAGCTCGTTTCGTTACGAAGTGTTTTACGGCCCAAAGCTGTATTCAGATAAAATTTACGAAACTTTGGACAGAATTAAGCTTTAACATTTAACAGCTTAACGTAAGAATAAATGAAGGGTACACGGGAAGCACGCATCTTATCACTTTAGTTACTTTTTGGGCCAACGTTATTTTCGTTTTCAGGTTTTTAAAAAAAGTAACAAAAAAAAATATGGTACTAGCTTTTGCTGCCGATTGTACTTTATTTTGCGAAGTCATTTAAGGTACAGATGTATTGCATAATATATTTTTTGTTATGCAATACATCTGGGCTGGGATTCTACACGGTAATAACGATATCGTATTTGACGTGTTTCCGTATTGTCAACGTTTTGATAACTCTTATGTCATTTAGTTGAATACTGGGCCTCTATTCAGGTGCGTTAAAACGATATCGTGTTTGACACGTTTAAGAATCGTTTATGTCACAGTCGCCATTATTGTAAATGACATAAGAGTTATCAAAACGTTGACAATACGGAAACAGGTCAAAAACGATATCGTTATTACTGTGTAGAATCCCAGCCCTGCATAATAAAACCATCATAATGACCCCACACATGGTGGATCATCTTTAAGTATAACAGAGATCCTGTCACCACCTTTCGACTCCATTATCAAACGTGTCTTGCTGTTCCAGTCGGTCACAGTACTTTGTGCACTGTGGCCGACTGAAATAGCAAGACACGTTCGTACGTTTCCGTGAAAATACGAAGGAAAACCGTTATGCAATACACCACCACCACTATCACCAAACTTCCGACCAAACTAGCTCGATGATGCCATATTATCGTATTGTCATCAAAGTTACGAAGGTATACCAATTTCAGCTCAATCAGTTCCAGGGAAAGTGGTTCAAATCTACCTTGCAAAAAGTTATGTTAAGATTTATATCTCTGTAACTGAGGGGTAAGTATTTTGAGATGATTCTCATTCCAAAAAGAGTGCCTAGATGTTCACTGTGTAGAAATAAATTGTCCAGTTGATACAACATTATTAATTTGTTAAAACTGTGATTGGAAAGCATCACTATAAATAAAATAATTGGTAGCGCCTGCATCGGACAGGTAGCCAGAGGAGTTAATTTAAGTTCAACTGAACATTCACAAAACTTGAAACAGTTGTAACCTACTTTTAAAATATTTTTAGCAGTTCCGCAGCCGTATTTCAGTAAAAAACTTTCCTAGTACATTTTTATGACACAGGTGACTTTAATTTTTTTTAAAAAGCGTCGACGATATCTACAAAGTCAAAAAGTGTGACTTAAGTGTCTCAGTAGCATAAAGTAGATTTATCGAAATAAAGTTACCTAGTTCAGTTTTGTTCTGGATGATTGGAAGAAATTATTTACCAAACAAACATACCGCATTACAATTCCTTTATGGTAGCCTAGCGACCTCTAACGACAACTTGTAGCAACCAACTCGACAGCGCAACTGAATCTGTCAGTGCGCCACATCGCGCTAACGAAGTTTCCCCAGTTAGTTGACCTACTCGAATGTACCACTTCAAACTTCATCCCAACGGACTTCGGTCCCCAAGTATAACACCCGCCAGGGGCTAGACAAATTCCATTCGACAATCGTTAGCGATTATGTTTCAATTGAAACCTAATCGCTAACGATTGCCCCACTGGAGAGAGATCTCTCTATTGTCTTCTCTTCCTATATTGGTCACCCCGACGTGATCGTCATCCTGCACCTTCATTCATCCCAGCGCTGCGATGCAATATACGGACAATCAATGAAGTTAAGTTGTTGTATGTCCGTGTTCTGTTTTTTCGTGTTGAGCGCTATTGTTTGTTGCCGGGTTAGAATAGTGCCACACCATGTATTCCCGTGGATGTCGTAAGAGGCGACTAAGGGAATAAGGGCTTGAGGTACTGTTAGGCGATGGACTTTCAACCGGTCACTAGTACACTAGAAAATTTCTTGGCCTCATTGTGCAAAATGTGGTTCTAGAATTATTAACAAGTCATTTAGAGTTTTTGGTATTTCTGTAGCTCTGCCTACGGTACCCCACTCTGGGAATGAAGGCGTGATGTTATGATGTTTGTATATAAATTATATTATTTATCGTTGCCTAGTACCCATTGTACAAGCCTAGAGCTTAGTTTGGGATTAGGTCAATGTGTGTGAGATGGTCCCCTAATATTTATTTATGAGATAGCTTGCCTATTTCTGCCCCCTCACAAACCCTGCGTGGTTTAAGGGGACAAACTTTTATAACCTTCTGTAACACTTTTATATTTATAATAAATTAAAAAAAAAAAAATAATAATAATTGAATATCAGTTTTAGTTAAGTTTAACATTCAGAATAACTCCCGGTTTAGAGGGCCCTCTGTCGGTTGCGGTCTCTACCTTTGTTGTGGAGCATTATTTTAATGTGGGGACAGTAAGGACAGGTAGGCCTCAAAGGTCGCGATGTGCTGAGTACAACTTAATGAAAACTTAGGGAGGTGGTGCGCGTGCATCTTTCATAGGTTAACTTTGTATTTCTGAGCAAGAAATCGTCTGTTTTGTACGATAGTAAATATTTTTTCTAGTGGTTTTTATGCTAGTAATGTTCAAGTCCTCAATTTGTATCAAAAAATTGAAAAATAACTGTTTTTGTTAACATTGCCAAGTAAAAGTCATTAATGACTATACGTTACGAGGCTTTGCATCTCCGTCCTCAGGGTTGGCAACGTATTTAAGGACTTAGAATTGCAGTCGTGAGATTATGGTCTTGAGAATTCAAATGTCTATGAGTCTCAGACTCCACTTACCATCAGGTGGCTTGAGTGCTCGTGTGCCTTCTTCATGACATAAAAAATATATATTAATAAAATATATCTGTCATTATTGAATATATTTTAAAGTAAACCCGTATCTCAATTGATTAAAAACAAAGCAATGTTGAACTTAATAGGTTAACTAAACGCTTTTGTATATTTATTTTTGGAAAATGATTTATGGCAGTCAATTTTTATAACTTACCGAGTAGTTTTTAATCAACATTGTTCAATTGGGATACGGATCACTTTAAAATATGTTTAAGAAGTACAGATATTTGATAAACCGTAAACAGAGTTCGTAAGTAAATACTTCAATTAGATCCCAATGCTGCAATAAAGAAGCTTATTACGAGTATAAAACCAATGGCTAAAGAATAAATACTTGCTTTAAAAGAAAACTTTGAAAAAGCAAAAAAAAGTGAGACGATAAGAGGCGGGCTCACTCTACTGGGTGCTTTGCATTCTGGACGGGCACGTTCGGTTGGAAAACTTCAAGTCTGAATTGTAAGAATAGGCTTTTCAAATAACTCGATCGCCCCATTTTTATAAACGCGCAATAAATCTATTTTTATTGGTGTCTGTATATTGGTGATTAATATTTTTGGCCGAACGTATTATGTCGTTTCCCAACCTTCTTATTTTTTATTAATGGCGGTCCACTGCGATATTCCGCGGTGATTTCGCCAATGTCAAGTGAGTAGAGTAAAACAGTAAACAGAATAAATCAAAATCAAAAGCCGGACATCTTTCAATCGGCCATCTTCCCTCCCCGAAGGTTACCGCAAGACCTTCTCAACCTTTTCATTTGCCAAACCGTTTTGTTTACGAAACTTTTTATAACCAAGCTCACCTAACCTGAACCATATGGTTCTCTGCCGTAAGGCCGCATGTCTCGTTTCCCAACCTTTCAAGTTGCCAAACCTCTTTTTTGTAACAGTAAATATTTCAGGATTTATTTTAGGATCACCGTGTAGAACTCTATAGGTTAGATTAGGTTGGTTTTATAAAAAGTTTCGTAAAAAAACGGATTGGCAAATGAAAAGTGTGGGAAACGATATAATTTTTATACGATACAGTACAGTTTGAACGTTTTTTTTTAAAGCCATCTAGATGGAACCAGCTTTCTGGTTCCATCTAGATGGCATCTGGTGGCATCTAGATGGTTTAAAGGTAGGTTTTATGAAAATTTAACAATTTTTGGAGCTATTTCAACTCATAAAGAAGGGATCATCATATCGGGAGTTTATATCTTTTAAACTGTTATAGTTTAAGTACTATTGGCCTAAGCCTATCATAAGCACTAATACTCCATTAAGACACCTGTCACTTTCAAATTCGCCAAAGTAGAAAGCGACAACACATGACTTAAGGTGACATTCAATTTAATAATCTTTTTTGCAACAACTTGTGTTTTTACGAAAGGTGTAAGGGATTATAAATAACAGTCTATGTGAACTAAAATCCGATGTTCAACTTCCCCTTAAACTATAAAACGAATTTTAAAAAATCGAGTGACATAATACATTTAAATATACATGCATGAAACATGGCTACATGGCTACATGTATGAAAAACATAAGTTAAGTTACCTACGTGAAACGTGGTGTCAGTCATCAGTGCAATATTATGACATGGGGTACCTAGTAATTAATCTTTATTTGTCTATGAATATAGCTAAAATCGAGAGATTATCACTTGACGATCCTAGAAAACAGCTCTGTTTTATTTTTTCATAACATCACAGAGCGCATGTCACAAAACCCCCCAACAGCGCATGCGTAGATATTGAGTAAAGATGGCCGAAAGTGCCCGGCTCTTGACCTATTGTGGCGTCTAATACTGGCTGTAAATCAAAACAAAAGCCATAAAAAGAGTTAAAAGAGGAAAAAAGTGACATGACGTTCTATTTTCAAAGTAGTGTGATAGACTAAAGTGTTTTGGTACTTGTGAAAGCTGTGCGTGAGATTAACTGGGATGCTGCTGAGACTGTTGACAGATCTGTGACAATTATCGAAGATGAGCTACTGTAATATTTCTTGTGGATTATCTGAACTTTGTCCGGATTTGTGAACTTGGCACGAGTCTGCGGATACTTTTCCTTGTTCAAAAGACTTTAAGTCCGGATAAAAATGGAAATATTTGGAAAACAAGATACGACGGTAGAGATGGGTGGGTTAATAAGGTATATTTTAATGTTTTATCTTATTTCGTAGAGCTTACACCTCCTCCACACATAATCATGAATAATGATCCCTTTTGAGATTTTTTCGTTATTTATTACGTGTCTTAAAAATACTTAGCTTGTTATTAGAATATAGTACGTACGTATATTATAATACATCAAATATCAAAACGCATTATTTATGAATGATCTACTTTTAGTCATTTAAAAGGTATAATTTTCCAAGTCTCATAATTATTCTTGCTTTAACTTTTTATTATTGCTATACTTAGTAACGTTTTTATCAAATGGATGGTAGATATCTTTGTCACCTTAATCAAGGTTTTAGGGATAGTATTCAACTTTGTCCTAAAATATCGGTATTGTATTGTTAACGTATGGTAGGTCTTATTAGTATTACCACTTCATCAAAAAGGTAATTATGGTTTTTAAAACAAAATCATAAAAAACAAAGTTGTGATTATGTTGTAAATGTTAGTATTTAACGGCATTTTCTCCGCTTTTTTCTGCGTTGTATAATATATTAATTATGCCTTTAAAGCGACGTCGTTTACCTACTTATATCACAAAGATTTCTATTTATCTTGCTAAGATATCTTTAAACACTTATCTTTACTTTATCGTCTAACACTTTTCTTCATAGTGAACTTTATTTAGATTTTAACTTGATGCAACATTTTCGAAGCCACCATTAAAAATCCCTGAATCCGGCTCCCGAACGTCCTGTTTTTATTTCTGTCTGACTTGAGTAGGTGTGACATTTTCCTGTAAATTCGGTAGCTTTTTTTTAAGATTGTTGTAAGTACAGTACAGCTGCAAAGAACATTAGCCCCTCCTGCTAGGTAACTTGTATGCACAGGGGGTTACATTTCTCTGCACGCGACCGTACGAGTATATGCAACATCGCATTAAGAACGTGAAAGAATCGAGCCTGCTTTACATATTGTATTCGAGACACTATTTTGCCTTAGTTTAGCGTTGCACGCTGATGCTGGTGAAACCTTGTTTTTTTCAGTTCCTACCCTGGTGTCACATGACAATAATTGTTATATACAGTCTTTAAATTGTATTTAACATGACAAAACATTCATCATTACTTCTAAGAGTTTGGTCATGACTTATGAGTAAGCGAATTCATACGCAAATTATAAGAATATTTGAGTTTTCTGTCGAAAGTACAAAAAAAAATTAAGTAGGTACGAGTATTTAATGTACCTAAAAGTTTTAATAAAGTAACATTAGTAACTAGCCATCAACACAAAACAAATACGCTGTAATGAAACACCACACAAAGAAAAATAAACAAGGAAAGACAAAAACATGATTTACTTATTTCATCTCACGGGAACAGTGAATTGTTCTCGATAAAAGGATTAATCCAGGTTAAAAGCTATCTCCATTCTTACAGCCAAATCCAATAAACCTTTGTCGCGTTACAAAGAAACAAACATACTTAGTCATACACACAAACTTTTGCATGTGTAATATTAGTGTAATTTGGACTATCCTTTTACAGAAGTGCGATGATGTTTTTTAGCCATCGATAGCTCAGTTTACAGAGCGGGCAGTACCTAGTCACAATTATCAAGATCGCTCTGTATCGAGCACTGTACACACCTAAATGATGATGAGGTCCAAGTAGAGATTAAATGACAGAGCCCGAGACAATTACTTGCATTTTTTCATGACGCACCTGTATATAGCGATAGCGTTATCTTAGTACATTCTGCGCCTATGACACACGGGGCGTGGCAAAATTGCATACAATTTCCATCTTCTGGCACCGAATGTGTTCAGAGCCGCTAACAGAAACTATTCTGTGAATAAGATGTTATTGATTATTGCAGCATTGTTAAGTGTTTTTTTTTTATGTTAAGGAGAAGGTACACGAGCACTCAGGCCACCTGATGGTAAGTGGAATCTGAGACCCATAGACATTTTAATTCTCAAGACTATAATTAATCTTAAGACCTCAAATGCTTTGCCAACCCTGAGGACTAAGATGGAATGCCTCTATGCTAGTAATTTCACCGGTTGTCTTATCCTCACACCGGAGCACAACAATGCGAATACTGTTGCTTGGCGGGTGGTTAATGGATAAGATGGTGGTAGCAATCCGGACGGACCCTGCACAGGGTCCTACCACCACTAAAAAGTGAAGCACACGCTATGCCACATTAATGACTTGTTATCCATTGACTCTAGCGTTAAATGCAACATTTTGTCGCAATGTAGCCTAATTGTATATTTACTTAGTATAATACAGAATTCCCCTCCCACGTGAGGTTGCCGGGTTAGAATAGTGCCGCTACTATTAAGCGCTGGGCTTTCAACCTGTCACTAATACACTAGTAAACTTCTTGCCCTGATTGTGCAGAATGTGGTTACAGAATTATAAACAAGTATTTTTAAGCTGTTGGTATTTCTGTGGCTCTGCCTACTTACTCTGGGAATGAAGGCGTGATGTTATTTTTGTATGTAATACAGAATCACGGTAAAATATTGGTTTGAACATTAAACGCATCAAATGCACTGATATAATAATTACATTTAAGAAATTACGACTTAGACGCATTTCGAAGTGACTGGTCAGAGATTGCTACGTACAGACTGAGGTTACTTAATCCAGGCTATTAAAAAAACTTAAAATTTTACGTAAAAAAAAGAGAAACATATAATATGCGACGTTTTCAGGGCCTCTATTCAAGTGCGTTATAACGATATCGTTTTTGACCTGTTTCCGTATTGTCAACGTTTTGATAACTCTTATGTCATTTACAATAATGGCGACTGTGACATAAGCGATTCTTAAACGTGTCAATCACGATATCGTTTTAACGAACCTGAGGCCCAGGTAAGATACCTCATCTGCAAATAGAATGTAAAATCTTTCATAAATTCCGTTGAACATTCTTGTAAATTATTAATAGAATAGATGTTGCCTTTGTTTAGTACTAGTACAATACTCTTTTGTCCGTACGTTAATCTTTTGTTGTCGCCATGATTTAAGTCACGAGAGAACGTCGAAATATAGAGAATTATAAAAAAAGAGTAATTATAATGAAGGAAAAATATTTTACAGTATAATGGTTTACACACACATTATAAAGAATTTCAGTGAAATAAAAATATCGACACAGTGCTGTACTCGTTACAGTTTTAAATAAACCAAAGCTATGAAATGTAGGGAAAATCTAAACAATACTAACTAGATATTTTTGTAACTATTTTCAAGACTCCCTAAAAAGTAACCGGTTCGAACTGTCACTCGTTTCACAGATCTAAAACTAGTTTACACTATTTTGTATGTTTTGATAGATAGTGTTGTTTAAGGGTAGGTTACCTATTATGTTTATAATCCAGAAGCCCTAGCCAAGATGCATTTGCTTATAAGCGTTTCTATTCGTTTTGTTTTTAAACCAATCGCGTCACTGGTAGATCACGTCATACGAAAAGTCACGTGATCCACTAGTGACGCGATTGGTTTAAAAGCATAACGAATAGAAACGCTAGTTAGCGTACTCATCTTAGCTAAGGCCTCAAAGCCTTTCTATAAATTGAATTGTTATTTGACTTATGACGAAGTATACTACCGACCTTAGTTGATACTTTTGCGAACGTAATTTTTTTTAAGTGACTAATAACTACGCCACTAAATACTTAAATATTCTAAGCCACCTATTGCCTTGCCGGACAGGAAGCGTCTTGACAAACCGACAGACAGACACACAGTCATCTTAAAGTTTTTATAGTTTCTAAATATTTGGTACGGAACACAAGTGTCGGTTACGGTACCTTATCACTTCACCGAATTTCACTTCATCGAATGTATCATTTAATCGAATTCCATTTCATCGAAAGCTATTTTCTGCTGAAACCATAATGTTGTCAGGGTATTTTAAACATTAATTACGCAGGTTAGGTTAATAGGTTAGTTAATTAATAATAATTGTATGCTCGCAATGGGCAACTGTTGATGCTATTGTCATTTTATTTTCCATCTTTTGTACACAGTTTACAATAAATAAATACTTACTTACTTACTTACTTGATACCTGAAAACATTATGGTTTCAGCAGAAAATAGCGTTCGATGCAATGCAATTCTATGAAATGATACATTCGATGAAATGATAGACACCCCTCGGTTACTGTATGAGTAAATTTATTCGTACAGTGATTTTTTTCATCGCTCAGGAGTAAAGATTTTGAATAGAAATCTTAAGAGCTTTTCGATAATGTAGATATCGCTTTCTCTTACACTTTGAGGCCACGGGACGCCTGTGCTGGGTTTTAAAGATAAACCATGCCTTTCTATTGAATAACAATTAGTTTTTGTTTGCATTTACCTAATAGCTTTTGATCCAGTAACGAAGTTTTGGTAGTAAAAATATTTAGTAGATTTTATTTTCACTGACGGGATATGTAAAATAAATTGCTTTGTAAGTTTAATTTAAGACAGGGTTGGAATTCTACAAGGTAATAACGATATCGTTTTTGACCTGTTTCCGTATTGTCAACGTTTTGATAACTCTTATGTCATTTACAACAATGGCGGCTGTGACATAAACGATTCTTAAATGTGTCAAACACGATATCGTTTTAACGCACCTGAATAGAGGCCCTGTAACAGTGTCGCCCTCATTAGTTCATTACTATTGTGTTTTGTAATGAACTAAAGTATTATGTTTATTTGTTTAAACTTTATTGCACAACACACAAAGTAGGTACAAATGGCGGACTTAATGCCTTAAGGCATTCTCTCCCAGTCAACCAATGAGCCAAAAAGAAACAAAATACGGTCGGTGTTGAGAAGGATACAATATCAAAATAATATAACAAGAAATAAAATTAATTCTGTTGTTAAATAAGAGTGTTAATTTTTGTTCGTTGTACAAATTAATGTACAATTTATAAGATAATAGCTTTTGCGCACGACTCCGTCCGTGTCGTAGTCGTCTTTCGCAATTATTTTGGGAACTCTCCGGCAAAACCAGATCCGTTCAGCCGTTTTGGCCTGATTAAGTAAGAAACATGCAATCATCTAAGATACTATATCGAAGCTTGAAAGGCGAAATGGGATAAGCGTCATTTTTTGTGATATTGAGTTACATATCGACGGTTCTGTGACTCAAACTCGTATATTGAAAGATGTCCAGTATAAACTGACACGCACTAAGTATGTAATCGTGTCCTTAGAAAGTGTCAGTTTATGCTGTACAATATTATATATACGAGTTTGTGTCACAGAACCGTCGATATATCGTTCAAATCAGCAGATTTTTCTGATTTGAAAGATTTATGTAACTCAATATCACAAAAAATGTCACTTATCCCATTTCGCCTTCCAAGCATCGATATATATATGTATATATATATAATCCCATCTAACTATATATATAGAGTGAGATAAGATAAGATTAGCAAGATGTGACGTAACTTAATTATTGACCTTTAAGTGAACTTAACGGAAAATTGTGGCCACTATTTACGTTGATTACACAAAGGATAAAGGTTATTGAAATATGTCATATATATTCTGCAAATTGTCTATTAATCTATTCTACAAATCAACACTCTTCTCTATCGAGAATAGACTTCTTAGTAATTAATGAGGGCGCCTTTGTACAGTCACCAGCAATAATATATTATACAAAATTGCGCTTAAAAATATCTAACTCGCTCTTATGCCTTAGACTTGTCAGATAGTTAGAGATAAATGTATAAATCATAAAAAAAACTTAAATCCTTAGGAAATTGGGCATATGTCTCATAGAGCTCGTATGTCTTAGTGACCTTAATTTCTTAAGATGTGGCGTTAAATTTGCATTGACCATTAGGTAAATTCCGCATACTTTTAGGGTTCCGGAGCCGAATGGCAAAAACGGAACCCTTATAATTTCGTCATGTCCGTCTGTCCGTTCGTCCGTCCGTCCGTCTGTCCGTCTGTATGTCATTCATCAGCCATTTTACTCAGAGCCTATTGGCCCTATATAAATGAAATTTGGAGGATAGATGTATTCTATGAACCGCTATACAATGATGTAGTAAAATTGAAAAAAAAAAAACAATATTTAGGGGTGGCACTCCATACATGTAACTAGGGGACGGAAAATTTTTTTTTGACTTACATCAGCGTGTGGGGTATTTTTAGATAGGGCTTCCAAAGCAGTTTTTAAGTGAATTTTTTACGTAAATGAACAGTTGGTATATACGCTTCTAAAGTCGTGAAAATTCTGTCCGGGTGGGTAGCTTTTGAACTGTTAAATAGAACATTTTAATAAAAATTACAGTAGTAGAACATACGAAATACTTTCAACCAAAATTGTTTTCAACACGGTACGGTACGCTGTGTAGTTTTTGAGATTTTAATAAAAAAAAATGAATTTCAACCATGAACGTTCATCCCTGCTACGGAACCCTTCACTGTGCGTGGTCCGACATGCACTTGGCCGGTTTTTTTTTATTAAAAAGGGCAGAATACTGCATCGACATGTTAACAATTATTGTTATTTTATTCGTTGGTTTCCGTTTAATATGTAATTTACCGCCACACCCAGGCCAAAGTCGCAAATCTGCAATTTGACTTCAAAAGACAATGACGGAAATGCCACTTGGTAAAACAGCGAATCTAATAGTCTTATTTTGAATCGAAGTGCAGATTCGCTACTTTGGCATGGGTGTGACGATAAATAGCTTTAGTAAACGGTACTAAATAGATAATATAATATACATTTCAAAAAGAGCTGCCCTTACTGTATAGTTAAAAAACAGACTGGAGTAAAAAAGTCAACTTTTGAAACATCCTGTATAAGTCACATAGTTCTTTCCTAAACCACAATTATAAAGCACAGAGAGCACATCTTATTTTCATTTGGCGACAAGTTGGCCTAGTTGGGAGTGACCCTGCCTTCGAAGCCAGCGGTCCTGGGTTCAAATCCCGGTAAGGGCAGATATTTGTGTGATGAGCGCGAATATTTGTTTCTGATTCATGGATGTTTTCTATATAAGTTTAAGTATGTATTTCTCTATTTAAGTATGTTTATCGTTGTTTACCCATAGTACAAGCCTAGAGCTTAGTTTGGAAGTAGGTCAAACTGTGTGAGATTGTCCCCAGATATGTATTTATCTGTGCGCTGAAAGAGCTGCCCTTACTTTATAGTTAAAAAACAGATTGGAGTGTAAAAGTCATAACTTTCGAAGCACCCTGTATAAGTCACATATTTCCTACCTGAACCACAATTATAAAGCACAAAGGGCACATTCTGTGCGCTGAAAGAGCTGCCCTTACCTTATAGTTAAAAAAGCGGCTAAGTGCGAGTCAGAATCGCCTATGACGCATTTGGTGCGACGCATGCCTGAAATATACACAGGAGAAGGGAATAATAGGAATATTATGAATACTGCTTCAACGTGAATTTTGAATGTAACATATTATTTCAGTATCTGCTTTCTTAAACATGTGACTACTCATAACAAAAAAAGCGGCCAAGTGCGAGTCGGACTCGCCCATGAAGGGTTCCGTAGCAGCAAGTAACATAATATAAAAGTTCGTTGTAGCTTTGATCAATGTTTTTATGACGTATTAAAAAAAACTACTTACTAGATCTCGTTCAAACCAATTTTTGGTGGAAGTTTGCGTGGTAATGTACATTATATATTTTTTAGTACTATCATTCTCTTATTTTAGAAGTTACAGGGGGGTGCACACATTTCAACACTTTGGAAGTGTCTCTCGCGCAAACTGTTCAGTTTAGAAAAAAATGATATCAGTAACCTCAATATCATTTTTGAAGACCTATCCATAGATACCCCACACGTATGGGATTGATGAAAAAAAATAATTGAGTTTCAGTTCTAAGTATGGGGAACCCCCAAAATTTATGGTTTTTTTTTCTATTTTTGTGTGAAAATCTTAATGCGGTTCACAGAATACATCTACTTACCAAGTTTCAACAGTGTAGTTCTTATAGTTTTGGAAAAAAGTGACTGTGACATACGGACGTACAGACAGACAGACATGACGAATCTATAAGGGTTCCATTTGGCTACGGAACCCTAAAAAAAACAGATTGGAGTGTAAAAGTCATAACTTTCGAAGCACCCTGTATAAGTCACATAGTTCCTATCTGAACCACAATTATAAAGCACAAAGAGCACATCAGAGCGCTGAAAGAGCGCCTGGAAATTCAGGATTTGCTAAGTAACTAAATCTTCCAATCAGAACCGAGCTCGGAATTGAAAAACCTTTATGACTGGATTTTCAGTAGCGATCGTGGACAAAAAGCGGATAGAAGGTGAAAAAGCCACTACTAAAAAAAGTTTTCATTTTAGGGTTACATGCCCAAAAGGCGTCGGATTATCCGTCAGCCCGTTTGCATGTGACCAGATCTCTAGGTCTTACACGGGATAAAATGTGGATATTTTAAGACCGTTTTTGTTTGGGATCTATCTACAAAACGATATTCTTTTTGCAATTATATATTTTTCCGCCGTGTCGTGTGTTTGCCCGGTTACAATACTCCATGTCTTCCCGTGGATGTCGTAAGAGGCGGCTAAGGGAATAGGCTTGTAGTATTGTTAGGTGATGGGTTTGCAACCTGTCACTAATACACCGGTAATAATCTAAACCTGTTTGTGCAAAAAGACCACTAGTAGCTATTCTTACTGTACTAAAACGAACAAATAAGAATAGGAATTTATAATTTGCAAGATCTAGCTTGTGTGTGTGAGTGTGTATGTATGTGTGTGCACCAGCACACAACATATTACTATACTAAACAATACAGATTAACAATGTTGTTTGTAAGCTGTAACCAAACAATCAAGATATCAAAAACCAGTTCAGTTGGATCTTTAATTTCAAACATTACTACTGGTTTGGAGTTCAAGTTCTAAGTCTAAGGTTTTTATCGTACATTAGTCCATAAAACCGAACCCAAGATGCACGAGACCGACTCACACTCAGGGGGGTGATTCTCTCAACACACCGCTGCGACGATCTCAAAGGTGAAGTTTTATCCGGCAAGTTTAAGAAGTCCCGTCGGAGCGTACAAAACACATTTTAGCGCGTGCCTTCTCAATTAGGCAGTAGGCAGGGACTTTTTAACCTTGCCGGATAAAACTTCACTTTTGAGATCGACGCAGCGCTGTGTTGAAAGAATCAGCGCCCAGGGCTTTTTAGGGTTCCGTAACGGGATAATAAGCCTCCGCTGTTTGTCTGTTTGTCAGCGTGCGGTATCTCATGAGTCGTAATAAGTAGACAATTCCAATTTTAACAGAGGGTATTTAATGGACGTTATAACAACAAAATATAGTTACAAATATTAATTCAGTACAAGGAGCACCATATAATAAAGAACGTGTGTTTTGTAACGTTGTTTTCTCTACCTTAAGATATATGTTCGGTACTACGAAACCCTTTGTTTATGACACCGACACTCACTTACACGGTTTTTTTAAATCAATGAATACTGGCCTCATAAAAACCTCCGAATACACCACAGCGAACCTAAACCCCTATTTTATTTATCGGTGTCCGAAAATAAAACAATTCACTGGCCAATATGGGTTTTAATCATCAAATAAACCTATTTTACAGGATATTCGGTTCCCAAATTAACCAATAACGGCCGGTTATCTCGTAAAACAAGTTCAATAATACGTTTAGTGAGTAACCATTTTGTGGGTCGGTTTACGACGATCTATTCCAGTAACGCTATAAGCCCGGTGATAGTGTTGTTCCGGGCATACTCATATTCATTCTCATTGGTATGGAAACTATGTAAATTGATTTAAATATAATAAATAAATAACCAAACCTCATCCCGGTAAGGGCAGATGTTTGTGTGATGAGCGCGATTGTTCCTGAGTCTTGGATATAATCTATGTATTTAAGAATGTATTTCTTTATATAAGTATGTTTATCATTGTCTAGTTCCCATAGTACAAGCCTAGAGCTCAGTTAGGGACTAAATCAACTTGTGTGAGATTGTCCCCTGATGTGTATAAATATATATATATATATATATTATAGAGTTGTTGGAATTTCTTTAGCTCTGCCTACCCCTGTTTGGTAATAAAGGCGTGATGTTATGTATGTATAATAAATGTACCTACGTTGTAAGTTTTTAGAATACCTTAATTAGGGCAAGCCTCAATTATAACTATAACCATGTAACTACACCATTTACCACAGGCTGATAACATACTTATAACGTCCTCAATCCTTATTCATTTTGGGTTAATTATTTGCATAACCATACTCATACGCAATATATACAGGTTGTGAAATATTTCATAACACCCCTACTTCGCTCCAGGAAGTATAAACGGGCATTCAAATTCGTCAATGTTAGCGGCCTTTTGAGTGGCCATCAATTTCTCTGTCATAAAATAGCTTTGATAGCTTATTTGTCAACCCTATTATGATGTTTACGATGTACACAAAATTGGAACCAGTTTTTAAACCCCTTTAGTGCGGAAATGGACTATAGTTTTATGGGCTGTGGTAACCTTTTAGTTAGGGTTGGGTAATATAATTTTAGTGAACTAGAAAGGTTCAGTCAAAATTACCGTTTTGTTTTAATGATCAAAAATTTGCTTTAAATCTGTATTAGTGAATGAATAAAATGAACTTTTATCATTTGTTTCAACTTTACGTAGAAATAACTGTATTCTTTATTTTCAAGGTCTTGAAAAGGCGGTAACTTCAAGGCATTAGAAATCAGCTCCGGAACTAGGTATATTTGTTGATAAAATTAATTGAGGCCAAAGATTCGTGATCTTTGTTGTGTGTATTTTTTACTATGGGCGCTTTTGTACTTTTATTTTACATTAAAAATTCTATTGCCAATACCAACAAATGGATCGAGCACAGCATACGTCTCGACAATTATAGAAACGTATGCTGCGTTCTGTCCAATTTGGCTACGCTCGACTATTTCGAGTGTCGGCCCGCACTGTTCAATTAAAGCATCCTGTATAAGGGAGCCTATTCTCGAACGCTAGTCAAATGAAAGTCCGACAAATGAACGTTGGTATTAGATCCATGCGATAAAGTTTAGCTAGGTTATTTGTTACAGAAGACAATTATTTTCAAGTGATTATGTAGTGGAAATAATTGAGAAATTATTTTTAAAAAGACGGTCACAAAAATCTTTTCTTTTAAAACTTTGAAATTAAACATATTTATTCGCAGTTGCCCGCCACTCGATCTGCGTAGAATCGTTTACACCTACTCTTTTGTTCTTCCTCAAGATTCAAGTTATGTCCATACCAAGTTTCATCGAGATCGGTCTAATATTTATGTATGCGGTTATAATAGTCTCCAAAAATACTTGCTTAAAAGGCTTTTGTATGAATTGTTTTGATAAGAACACGAACAAATTAAAACCAACACCTCTTAAATGATTTTTAAATTAAAATTAATACAATGCATGCAAAGACCTATTGAAAATGTTTTTTTTTGTTAAGGTACTCGTAAAACATTCTTTAGTCAGTAATACCTTATATGATACTCGTAGTTTAATAATACCCCCCGTAGAATGCGCTTGAACATGTCCTATACAGAGTGTTCTCGAGTTACATCCCGACTTGTGTCGATACGTGCTGGAAACACGGCAACTGCTGTATTATTAGAGGCTGCTCTCGTACCCAGTGGCTCTTATGAAGGGTTCCGGGGCATTTTGTGCATGTTTTGATTTGGTATTCGACGTTTGATTAATATGTCTTGATTTGAGAGGAAATTTTGGCAAAGTGAGAATTTTGCTAAAACTTTAGATAGTGCTTTAAGGTGCGAGCGGCATAAAAATTGAAAAACGGAGAGTGTTCCTGTGGACTGGTTATCTATCCACCCTTATAATATACAACAGACAAGCTCTTAAAGAAATATATACGGATAGGTAGGTAGGTATAAGGGAATAAGGGCTTGTAGTACTATTAGGCGATGGGCTTGCAATCTGTCACTAATAAATACACTGGTAAACATCTTACCCTGATGTTGCAAAATGTGGTTACAGAATTACCAACAAGTTTTTTAGAGTTGTTGGTATATCTGTAGCTCTGCCTACCCCACTCTGGGAATGAAAGCGTGAAGGTATGTATGTATGTAGATATGTATAATTTATATTTGGTAAAAGTGAATTTTACCTTATTATTGACCAAGTTATAAGTAAGTGTTAGATGTCATAATGTTCAAATTATACTGTGCAATAACCCAGGGTTGTTCTAAGGAGGAGTTAGTTTATTTTGTACAAACCGTAAAAAATATGTTTATTTGTTACGTTTACAGCTTAACCGCTGAACCGATTAACCGATCGAACCGATAGTTCGAAAAACGAGTTCTTTAATAAATTTAATTTTTGTGCACTCGTTTTTTAGGGTTCCGAAGTCAAACTAGGAATCCTTATAGTTTCGCCATGTCCGTCCGTACGTCCGTCCGTCCGCAGCCTTGCTCAGAGACCTTTAGTACTAGAAAGCTGTAATTTGGCACGAATATACATCTTTGTCACGCCAACAAACAGGTAAAATAAAATCTCCAAAAAAAATTTTTTTTAGGGTACGTCCACTACACCTGTCGTGGAGAAGTATTTTTCTTTCTCGTCTATCCCATAGTGTAGGATGTCATTAGATAAGTCTTTTAAAAATATTACGGGTTTGTTAAAACAATTGTTCGATTAAATGGTCCGTTTATGAAATATTAAGGTTTAAAGCGCTAATTTTTGTTGGAGTCAATTAAGTGTCCCCCCTACAGCCAAAACTACAAATACTAAAATCAGTCAAAAATCTTAAATGAAAGAACATAATATCACGAATTTTAAAGAAAAACTATCACGACTAAGTAGACATTGGTTCTTGAGATGCAGGCGATTAAAGTTTTTACACCTACTAAAATCATCTAAGACGGCACCAAATGACTTTAAATAGAAAATTAGTTAATAATTGTTGATTTTTATGTTTGTAGTACTTAACGGCTTCGGAACCCTACACTGAGCATGGTCCGACATGCTCTTGAACGGTTTTTAACTATAAAGCAAGAGCAGCTCTTTCAGCGCTCTGATGTGCTCTTTGTGTTTTATAATTGTGGTTCAGGTAGGAACTATGTGACTTATACAGGGTGCTTCGAAAGTTATGACTTTTTCATTCCAGTCTGTTTTTAAAGTATAAAGTAAGGGCATTATTTGTTGATCTTTATGTTTGTAGTACTTGACGGCTTCGGAACTCTACACTGAGCATGGTCCGACATGCTCTTGCCCGATTTTTTTATTGTAAGATGAAGTCACCCGAGCACTCAGGCTACCTGATGGTAAGTGGAATCTAAGACCCATAGACATTTGAATTCTTAAGACTATAATCTTAAGACTTCAATCTTAAGCCTAAATGCGTTACCTACCCTGGAAGACTAAGATGGAATGCCTCTATGCTAGTAATTTCCGGAACACAACAATGCGAAAATTGCTGCTCGGCGGTAGGTTAATGGATTAGATGGTGGTAGCGATCCGGATGGACCCTGCACAGGGGCCCTACCACCACTTTTCTTCCTTAAAAAACTATGGGAACAGCTGTTCACTGTGGAACTTAGCCCGTGTTTTTAGGATTCCGTACAGGGTAAAAACGCGACCCTATTACTGAGACTCCACTGGCCGTCTGTCTGTCTGTCACCAGGCTTTATCTCATGAACCGTGATAGATATTTCACAGATGATGGATTTCTGTTGCTGCTGTAACAAAAACACTAAAAATAGAATAAAATAAACATTTAAATTGCCGTTTTTTGCTCGACACCTTTTAACGGCAACCGGTAGATGCTTGAAATATTTACAGAATATTTCGATGTACACACTTAAAAAAATAGAAAAAAATAACATTTAAGGGAGGCTCCCATACAATAAAGGTGTCTTTTGCCGTTTTTGCAAGATATGGCTAGAGACAGACACTGTGGTTATATACAGACAGACATCGGCACGGGTGAAACTAAAAGGACTGGAGTCCGATTCGCACTTGGCCGGTTTTTAGTTAAAAGGAACTCTCTGGCACTTTTTCCATGGCATGAAAAAGACTAACGAGCACACAAGCCTCCTGTATATAAGAGGATTCTCTGCAATCAGAAAACTGCAATCTACTGGAACTGCAAAGACGTTGTGAACCTTCAGGACTAAGGGCCGTATTTATAAACTCATCTCCCGGCCGAGATGCCGGTCTCAAGATACGTCAAAGTAAACGTCAAGCCATAGAACACTGTAATTTTTGACACATCTTGAGACGAGCATAAGCAATCGAGATCAGTTTATTAATACGGCCCTAAGAGAGAACTGAGAGGGCCTTTATCCTAGCCCACTTTAGAGATTCTTGTGAAGTTTATTGGTCCAAACAGTCCAGTTACAAAAATAACAATATTGATAAGTTTTAATGACAAAATGTTAGAAAAAACGGCTTTCGAAAACGCAAAAAATAACTTCTTTTCAAATGATAATAGGTTAAATTGAAGTCGGCGTCCCACAATACATACATAACGTCACGCCTTTATTCCCAGAGTGGGGTAGGCAGAGCTACAGAAATACCAACAAGTCTAAAACGACTTGTTTATAATTCTTTAACCACATTTTTCACAATCAGGCCAAGAAATTACTAGTGTATTAGTTGACAGGTTGCAAGCCTATCGCCTAACAGTACTACAAGGCCTTATTCCCTTAAGTCGCCTCTTACGACATCCACGGGAAGACATGGAATGGCACTATTCTAACCCGGCAACCACACGTCCCACAATAGGTATTTAAAAATGGACAACTACAGGTTGACATATTGACATCGATTTCGAAAATATTAGAAAAACTTATAAATAACAGAATCATAAATTATCTCAATAAATTCAAAATCTTATCGTCATCTCAATTTGGATTCAGACAAGGACGCTCTACTGAAGATGCTGTGGTCGCACTTTCATCTTTAATTGTCAAAGCAGTAGACGAAAACAAAAAATGTCTCACAGCATTTCTTGACCTCAGGAAGGCTTTTCACACAGTCTCAGTTCCCATTCTCTTAAATTCCCTTGAACACATAGGAATCAGAGGAATCCCTCTTAAACTACTCAGTGATTATCTTCTAAATCGTAAACAAAGGGTCAAAATCGGTAACCACACCAGCGACGAGTGTCTTGTCACTTTTGGGGTACCACAAGGGAGTGTCCTTGGCCCAACACTATTTTTAATATATATTGATCAACTATGCCACATGAAAATCGAAAATGGTACCATCTTTGCCTATGCTGATGATACTGCTGTTGTCTTCACGGGGAATACTTGGGATGAAGTCCAGAGGTCTGCTGAACTGGGACTTGCTAAGATGGCTTTATGGTTACAAGCCAACTTACTTACCTTAAATACAAACAAAACAAATTACATGTGTTTCACTAAATATAGCCATACAAAACCTGATAGTAACTATCGTATCAAAATACACACTTGTAATAACCTAGAACAACGTAACTGCTCTTGTTCCACTATAGCCAAGGTTGAGTATACTAAATACCTAGGAGTTATGATAGACCAACGTATGACATGGCATGTCCACTCTGAACTAATCATGTCTAGGACGCGTAAATTAATCTGGGTCTTTATAAATCTAAGATACGTAGCGACAAAAACACTTCTAATTCAAATGTATGTGACTCTGGCACAGTCCGTCATAGCTTATTGTATACCGGCCTGGGGTGGGGCAACAAAAACAAAATTTCTTGAACTGGAGAGGGCTCAAAGGTCCCTTCTTAAGGTAATGCTCTTCAAGCCATTCACATTTCCAACTAGTGACCTATACGCTGCCTGCGATCTACTTAGTGTCAGGAAGTTATATATATTGTCCGTAGTCTTGAGAAGACATAAAACCACACCATACAAACCCGTTACTGCTGTTGCTAGAAAAAAAACCCAGTGTAATCAAAATTCCGAGGGCGAGGTCAGCCTTTGCGAAGATTCAATATGTAGTACAATCAGCCATGCTTTTCAATCGCATTGATAAAAACCTAAATATCTACTCTTTTAGTTTTCGTGAGTGTAAATATGTAGTTACGAAATGGCTAAATTCCCTAAACTACAGTGACACTGAACTTTTATTAAAATAACTTCATGCTAAACGCATAGAAAACAATCAGGTCTAAATGGCTATGATGAGAAATAATGCTTGCGCTGATCACAAAATTGCTTGCCCACAGCGGGAATCGCTACCCCCTACCGCTAGCTCTGTTATGTATATAGAGGTATTGTTAATATACGGACACACACACACATACACACACACATACACACACATACACACACACACAAACACGCACGTACACACACACACACACACACATACACACACACACATACACACACACACACACACACATAACAGTCATAAAAAAAATTGATTTTAAAGTAATTTTATCCTAAATTATTGTACAATATAGTATAAAATATTACCTACTATTTGTTATGTTTTGAGCCAACTGCACTTGGAAGAGTGATGTTTTCTTAACACAAGTATATTTTTTAACTTAAAAAGAGGCATCTACCATTATTGTAACCTAGTTTTTAGTTACTGAATAAAGCATTTATTATTATTATTATTATTATTACAGGTTTTTTTCTTTGTTTTATCCTCGTCAGGCCCACCATACAATACAGAGAGATTTTTGTAAGTAGGAATTTATTCCTTCTTGTCTTAATGTAAAAAATACATTACTATTGAGAACAAAAAGATGACATTAGCAGTGCAACAGCAATAATTTACTCTGATTTTTTTTTTTTACGTAATTTGGTAAAACCAAATACAGCATGATGTGAAACTAAAATTAGAACGATCGAGTCGTTAATACGTGTGTTTGTGATGTTTAAACGCAAAAGTTTTTTCGCTTTCCGGAAGAATTTGCAGTTCGGATACTCTAGCGCAGTTCGAAAGTATTTCGTACGAAGCGCGGAATGCTTTTCCGAACTATTCATACATGAGTTTCAGCCCCTCACAAAAAATTGAGTTGAAACTTCCGTTCAAATTCTTTTTTGCTCATCAACCTCATTTTTAATTTTCAAAGTAGTATTCCGTATTTGTTGTTAAAATATAGTGCTGTTACACACACATACATGATCGGGACTTTGGGAGTGCTCTCAGGAATTGTTCAGCTTAGTGCTTACAGCATCAATTTACCATCTTACCACCCGACACCGTAGTAGAATCCATCCATATTACCTGGAATCATTCGTTTGACTACCAGTCCGTTTCCAGAACGTTGCCTTCAATGGATCACGAAATATGGTAACAGTTTTATAACAACATTCATAATTATATAGGTAGGTATTTTTATCGATAATTAAGGTACCGTTTTCATTATGTAACCCAAAAGTTAACTGGATCTCTAAAAGAAATAAGTTTTAGCAAGTACTAGATTGTTTTTGTACTGTCCTTTAACTGTGGAGAGCGTCGAGTTTGACACATGTTGACATTTTCAATATTAGACACGCGAAAGCGTATTTGTTGGTTTGTTTGTTCCGTCTTCGCGGTTCATCACCTCAAACGCTATCGTTTTGAAATTTTCGGCACACCAAATAGTTCCCGATGAACAACTTTTGCGCAGACGGGGTCGTGAGCAAAAGCTAAATATTTAAGAAAAAATGCTTTTAAACATACATACATACATAACGTCACGCCTTTATTCCCAGAGTGGGGTAGGCAGAGCAACAGAATACCAACAACTTTAAACTTGTTGATAATTCTGTAACCACATTTTGCATAGTCAGGCTAAGATGTTTACCAGTGTAAGTGTAGGTTGCAAGCACAACGCCTAACAGTACTACAAGCCTTTATTCCCTTAGTCGCTTCTCACGACATCCACGGGAAGACATGGAGTGGCACTATTCTAACCCGGCAACCACACAAGTAAGTATACTTGTATCTAAGCCTAAAGAGGCTAAACAAGATACATAACGCTAACGTAAACGATTTTCAAAAACTGACAATGTATGGAATTGACGTACCTAAGCGTTCGATGCGATCGTCTAACAGCTTATGTCAGTCCTAAACATTTTCGATAACGATAACGTTCTCGCAAAGCAACTTATCGAGGGCCACGGTCTAATTTATTTATTTACGAGCTTGTTCCCGCTACTCTATCCCTGGAGAAATTGTTTATCGCTATTCCCTGAGGAATCGTCGAATTTTTCATAAAAAATACTCTACGTCCTTTCTCGGGATTCAATCTATCTCCATAGCAAATTTTATCTAAGTTGGTTTAGCGAAACAAACAGACAGAGCTACTTTTACATTTATAATATTAGCAAGATTCACGTAACCTTGATAGCGTGAAATAAACTCCGTCAGCCCACCCAATATTGGGTACATGTGAGCTGAATTATAATATTAAGTTTACAAAAACAGAATGTATAATAAATATACTAAGTACACAAAATGGCTTAAAGGGCTGACATACAAATTAGTACAGCTCCAAGGTAGATTGTTAAGGACAACTCAACCTTGTCTGAAGCTATAAAAAAAGAAAATAATTAAACATTTCTATTTTTTTTTTCATTTATCATCATCCAATTAATTTACTTACCTTAAAAGAAAAACTAAACGTTTATGTCTTATGTTGTTTTATTAACATTTTCAATCACAAGTGTTTACAAAAACGTTATTAGGAATGTAGTTCCACGTAGCAAAAATTAAACTATAAAATTGAAAACCTTAAAATATTTAAACAACTGCCTTATTTCGCATGGAAACTTCGCTCTTAACCCCAAATCGGTAGAAAATAACAATCCCAAGTAATGCCTAGTAAAATTTTATTATCAATTTCAGAATTTATGCCCACAGTTCGTTTAGAATCCGTTCAAACGTACGCAGGGTAATGAAATAAGTCATTTAAATTGGAATAGAGATTTCAATGGGGGGACATTAGGCGGTGGGGAGGCTAAAACGCGGGTAATATTGGATTATATCACTGATTTATGCAAAATCTTTATCGGTGGCGACACCTGGAATTGGATTTTGGTATCACACTTTCGGTAAAGCGTGGGTGGAATATTTTAGCAGGTTTTTATATTTTTGAGCCCATTGTGTTGACTTAAATGTTTTCTAACGTTTATCATTTTATATGTGGAATTAAAAATGACGATAATTTGACACAGATAGATTATAGAAACATGCTAAAGTCTCTAAAAATAATCTGTTTTACGAAGTATTACCTCAACAACAATACGATACATAATTACATTTGCGGGTGGTAGGACCTTGTGCAGGGTCCGTCCGGATCGCTACCGCCATCTTATCCATTAACCTACCGCCAAACAGCAGTGTTCAAATTGTTGTGTTCCGATTTAGGGAAAAGACAGCCGGTAAACTAGCAAAGAGGGATTCCATCTTAGCCCTCAGGGTTAGCAACGCATTTGCAGTCTTGTGAATGCGAATGTCTATGGGTCACAGTTTCCACTTACCATCAGGTGGCCTGTGTGCTCGTTTGTCTTCTCAATGCCATAAAAAAAAAACGAATAAAGCATAAGGTATTGTAGAGCAAAATAACAAAAAAAAATATGATCAAACACATTTCTCTTAAGAGTGACATAGATTAAGTAAAATTTAGGGTGGTACCATTTAGTAATTTTTTACTTACAAACCAGTTATAAATACAAGACCGTTCACAATAAGCGTACTCAGATAATATTGATTTTCATAGTCCTGAAAAGCGTTTCCAAAATGTATTAGCCCAAGCATCAAAGAGCACTCGCTAGATCAAAAAACATGGCGCCCGGGGAATAAATTTACCTTTTCTGTTAAGAGAAAGTTGATGAGTGCGCATTTATATTCAAATTGATATAGACTTACAGCAGGTACCTACTAAGAAAGCATTACTGACTTATTATTTTTTGAAACATGCTGTATATTTTTTCAGAATGATTGGCATAGAAGTTTTACTGTAATATATTCTAGTGCCCGGGTGGTTTCCGGGTTAGATGCCCGTGTGGTTTCCGGGTTAGAATATTGCCACTCCATGTCTTCCCGTGGATGTCGTAAGAGGCAACTAAGGGAATAAAGGCTTGTAGTATTATTAGGCGATGGGCTTGCAACCTGTCACTAATACACTAGTAAACATCTCAGCCTACTTGTGCAAAATGTGGTTACAGAATTGTTAACATGTCTTTAGAGTTGTTGGTATTTCTGGAGCTCTGCCTACCCCACTCTGGGAATGAAGGCGTGATGTTATGTATGTATGTATGTATTCTAGTTTACAGCGATACCTGTAGGGGTCATTTAAAAAAAATGTATATCGTTAAAGACTTAATGAAAACAAAATCACGAGCGCGTCCTTTGTGTAACAAAAGTTAGTCATACAAACTACCTACATTGGTAACATTCGTTACACAAAGGAATCAATTAAGTTTTGTTTTAATTAAAGCCCTTAACTATGTTTTTTTTTTTTAAAACGTCCCTTACACGTGATACGTTAGAGGGGTACCTATTATTTTATCGAAACATTTTTTAACGATCGTAGGTGTCATTATGCAGAATTTTAATTTCATCGAAGGGCATTTCGCCGCATGAGTATATATTTTTTGGTAGTTACAAGTCTCACCTTACCTAAACTACTTAATTAGTGTTTAAGATACCCTGAAAACATAATTGTTAAAGCTTAAAATGTAATTAGATGAAATGATCAAATGGATGACGTGAAATTCGATAAAATGATAGGTATACCGTATTGGGGCCAGTCACCGTGTCGGGTGGAAAATGAACACCACTTGGACGGCAACTACCTTAAGTATTGGAAACAGCGAATTCTACGCAAAGGAGACTTAATAAATAAAGGATGCCCACAAATCAGTTTCCTTCCCTTTTTTAGGGATCCGTAGTCAAACTAGGAACCCTTATAGTTTCGCCATGTCCGTCCGTCGGTCCGTCCGCAGCCTAGCGCAGAGACTCTTAGTACTAGAAAGCTGTAATTTGGCATGAATACCTATGCATATTAGTCTCGCCAACAAAGTGGTAAAATAAAATGTGACACGTTTTTTCGATTAAGTAATCCGTTTATGAAATATTAAGCTTTAAAGCGCTAATTTTTGTTAGACACAATTGCCCCCCCCCCTCCTACAGCCAAAACTACAAATACGGAACCAACAGAAGTTCAGTGTTGGCTTCACAGCCAGCACATGCTGAGTTAGGACCGTTTCGCAACAAATATCACTTCTAACTTTTCTTTTCCTATTTCTTTCATGTTATTGTTGCGAATGAATGTTCTTCTTCTTCTTCTTCAAATACTAAAAATCAGAAAAAAAAACCTAAATTAAAGAGCATATAACGAATTTAAAAGGAAAAATATCACGACTAAGTAGACATCATTGGTTCTTGAGATACAGGCAATTCAAGTATTTATACCTACTAAAATCATCTAAGGCGGCACCAATTGACTTTAAATAGAAATATTGTTATTACTTGTTGATTTTTATGTTTGTAGCACTTAACGGCTTCGGAACCCTACACTGAGGATGGTCCGACATGTTCTTGCCCAGTTTTTAATTGTTGTTTTTTTTACATTGGGAGTAGATATTCTAAAAATCCTTTATTAATACGCTAAAATCCTTTCTTACTTCCTATTGTACGCAAGGAATATTACCTCTTTATTTCTGTATTCTTAGTGGTTTAGACTGAGCTTGTCAATCCGTCAAATTTGTTTGGTCGGCCATTTCTATCGATTTACATTATTAATATGCAACAACTAACTTTTGCTCACATCTCCGCCCATACAGAAGTCGTTAATCGTTATTCCACTAGGAATTGGTAAATTTTCTACGGCAAAAAGTCCCCATCGTTAGTTTCCAGTGGTGCTTGATAAGCTGCATTCGACAATCGATAGCCATTATGTTTCGATAGACAAATGTATGTAATTGACCTAAGCCACCGAGATAGTCACGTGGTACTCTATGTGGCTTACGTCAATTCTACATATTTTTTAATCGAAACATATTTGCTAACGATTTTTGAATGCAACTTGTGTAGCCCCACGGGCTAGATTATCTATACTTCTCGTAAATTACATGAGAAACACTTTCGCATTTACAATATTAAATAAGCAAAGCATCAAATTAACAAACCAAGCTCAATCTCATTTGAAACCGACAACCACTCCAAACTTCCCAAAACAAAACCGCCCTCCGTAATTGAAATAATTGTTGTTAATATGTTCACAGCATCCATTAGGGCGTCAACACAGGTGCTCAGTTTAATCTACCGAGTACTCAGTTCCGGGATATTGCATGAAATTGTGCTCGACTGGTCGCAGGGCTATTAACAGAAACAGAAGCTAGTTCATGGCGTTCAACTTAATAATATCACAGGACAATATGTCATATAAATGGACCTTATCCCATTTTTTTTTTATGTTACGGAGAAGGCACACGAGCACTCAGGCCACCTGATGGTAAGTGGAATCTGACACCTCAAATGCGTTGCCAACCCTGAGGACTAAGATGGAATGCCTCATGCTAGTAATTTCACCGGTTGTCTAAACTAAGCTCTAGGATTATACTATGAGTAGACAACGATAAACTTACTAAAAAAATAAACTTAAATACATAGAAAACATCCAAGACTCGTCACAAACACTCGTGCTCAACACACAAATATCTGTCCTTAGCGGGATTAGAACCCGCTAGTTTCGAAGGCAGGGTCACTACCAACTGTCTTTTACATGTTATGGTATATTGTTTTTAACTCGGTCAAGCATTAAAAGAGGAATCAAAACGTTGACAGTATGGAAACACGTTAAAGGCATATTTATTTGTTGTATCGCAAGAACTGTAAAACATACAAGCGTTATAATGTTTCGTTAAGAATTTTGCTTAATACTAACGCAAATAACATATAAGTATTAGAAAATTTTGCATATTTTGTGTGAATTTTCCACCAGGTCCAAAAATAAAAAGAGAAAATAAATAATGGAATGAAACCAGGTTTTTTCGTGTGTTAGGGCTAACACACGAAAAAACCTGGTCGCTTGTTGTTCAAAAGCGTCTTGATTCCATATGAGCCTGAAAAGATGCTAGACACATTAACTATGATGTTACTTGAATCACTGAAGAACTTGCTGCCATTATAGATAAATTAACGAGAGCATGGAATTGCATATGTAGTAGTGTTGTATGTTTACAGGCATTCTATAATTGAATTTTCTATTCTCTCGTACTATCAGCATAAAAAGAGGTTTGTTATATATTGAAGAAGTAAATACCAAAATAATGTCAGTGTCAAATTGTGAATATTATTTACGTTGCGCATATATTTTTACGTCTGATTTTATTGTATCTAATTTATTTTAATTTTATTTATGGTACCAAATTGTATTCAAACAATCTTATTATCAATTCTTGTGACAGCTCCGATGAAGAACATGATAGCGACTAAAAGCAAAAAACAGAGGACTACTACTTACTCAATTTCTTAAGGGTATGTAATTTTATTAAATTAAGAGAAATTTAATCCTCTTTTTGTTGCAAACGGTACAACCACTACAAATGCAATTCCATGTTCTCGATAATTCATCTATACTATTCTATACTATGAGATTTGGTTGATACAACTAATATCATGACTAATGTATACATTTTATGTCACCCAAGAGAAAATCTCTATTGGTTGGCTCTCATCTTTTTGAGTGCCGGTATGCTAGACAGATAGACATCGCGTAGGCTTAGTAATAAAGTGTATAATAAAATTGAAAATGCTTCTAAGCTAGCAAAGTAGTTTGGCTAAATATTTCTGAAGTGAACTAGCTTTCAGCTGCTATGTTATGTACGGCAGGAATGCACTGCAGCGACGAGAATCTAGCGGTATTGCGCAGCCGAAATCGACCTTTGCCGCAGCTATTCGAGGATCTTCAGTCTTTCTAATTGGAATTTGAGTCCATAAATTTTAGCTCTAATTATGATACGAAATAAAACGCTTTTATTAAAAGATAATAATCACTTTCAATCAGTTTTTCATCATACTACACACACACGCTAGCCTAATCCCGGTAAGGGCAGATATTTGTGTGATGAGCACGAGTATTTGTTCCTGAGTCATGGATGTTTTCTATTTATTTAAGTATGTATTTCTCTATATAAGTAAGTTTATCGTTGTCTAGTACCCATAGTACAAGCCTAGAGCTTAGTTTGGGACTAGGTCAATTTGTGTGAGATTGTCCTGTGATTATTATTATTATTATACTTTTTTGTTCATAATTTGTTATACATAATTATCGCAACTCCTAAAGTTATTTTCACTGAATCCGTTATGATTTATAAAAAAAAACCTAACCTTTTTTACCAGTTAGCTATTTTTTAAATCCTAAAAATAAACAGGTGTATTATTAATATTAATTATGAAGGTGATCATTATGATATAAAATGGTATGAGGCACATTTTCGGAGTTCCAAAAATATAATTTGCAATTTTATATGAATTTTGGCGCACCCCCGAGACAAATACACAGATGTACACGTTAAACGTATAGCACCCCTCTGTTTGTGTCGGTAATTAAAAAAAATCATTGGTATAGTGCATCGGGCCATGGTATATGAAATGGAGTATAGAGTAGAACAATATCGTTTTCATTTGTCCATATTTACTTCTTTTTTTTATTTTTTTAATGTTAAGGAGAAGGCACACGAGCACCCAGGCCACCTAATGGTAAGTGGAATCTGAGACCCATAGACATTTCAATTCTCAAGACCTAATAATCCTAAGACCTCAAATGCGTTGCCAACCCCGAGGACTAAGGTGGAATCCCTCTATGCTAGTAATTTCACCGGTTGTCTTATCCCCACACCGGAACACAACAATGCGAACACTGTTGCTTGGCGGGTTGTTAATCGATAAGATGGTGGTAGCGATCCGGACGGGCCCTGCACTGGGTCCTACCACCACTAAACTTCTCTACTTCTCTGATAAATGAACTTCACTGCCCACAAATTTCAATTGTCTTAAATGTTTAAAGTCAATAATAATAGATGTCTTACCAAACGTACTGGAATTAAAGACCTCTGACTTCGGAAATAGCGGCCAACAAACTTTGGCAATAATTTAGTCAGAAACGCCCTTAATAAATAAGAGTAATAAATGAACGTGGCAAAGATAAACAAAATTTGATCATGAATTTAGAATAGGATTTAACGTAATTAAGATTTAAGGAGGGACGCAGACTTTTCAAGCGAAGGGGCATCACTATTTGTCACGAGTTCAAACGTGGTTTAATAACTTTAAGCACACGTGACTATAAGCATTAACTCTTGTGGAATTCTACTCAAATACGTGTGACAAATATATAGTCAGTTGCGAGAGCAAGTGATAGCGATAGCCACACGAATGCTATTACGAAGCTGGGATTACTGTTAAGTCCATGGACCTGCAAGTCCTGCGAATATACATTGTTATTATGGACTTACGGTTTACCAATGAATACGCTAAAATTGTATGGCAAAGTATCACTTTGCAAGCAATTTAAACCAAATTTTTATTTCAACTAATGATAATTTTGCCAAAACAACTTTTTGTACTACTTAAATTTTCGCAACTGAATGTTTTTGCAAGTAATTTTTTAATATGCCAATTATCTTCTCGTCAAATGTGTACCAAATAAAAATTTGGTATAACATACTTTTTGCAAACTATAGCATGGCACATAAATTCTATCCTAATTCATTCGGAAATAAAATATAAATTTTAAACCAATTAAAAACATAAATTTAAGACAAGGTCGACGGAAATCCGCTTCTTGGAGCTCCGTTCAGTGTAGATGAGGCGCTACGCGCCTTGATACTTCTATAACTTAACCTCACGTAGCAACTTGATTCTGTTCTGGTCACAGTTACACCACAACCTAACGTAACCTTGAATTAGTGAGATAAATGGATACGCAGTCTTAATTAAAAAAATATATTTAGCAATAGATTATTATTCAAGACCTTTAAAGCACTGTAAATAATTTCATTTTAATTTTTTTTACACATACATACATATCTTCACGCCTGTCTCCCAATGGGGTAGGCGGAGACTATGGAACGCCAGGTGCACCGATCCAAACATACAACCTTCGCTTCCTCCACATTCATCAATCTCTTCATGCACGTACGTCGGTTTCGGGTGCTTTTGATTCGGCCCTTATTCAGTACCTCGCGAATCTGATCACTGTACGTCCGTCTAGGACGTCCCCTACTGACATCTCCACTCACTCTCGCTCGCCATATCTCTTTCGTAACTCTTCTTTCACCCATCCTTTCTAAATGACCAAACCATCTTAGCATACCCTTTTCGATTTTAGTCACTACATCTACACATCTTCATTCAATCATCATTCATCATTTCTTTACATTTACATTTATTTCTCCTTACTGTTTGTTGTAATTCAAATGCATGCTGTATTCACCTATAATTAGTAATACAACTGTAATATAAACCAACTTATTATATTTTAACAACTAAGACAATTGTATCTGCTGTTGGTGATCCTAGAAAAAAATAAAAAAAATACCAAATGAAAAATTTAAAACTTAGTTAGTTGTTATGATATTAGACGAAATATTTTTCGCCAAAACGGCGGGATTGAGCTATACACGAGTGGTAGTTCCCTACCCTAGCCCTAACACCGAAAAGTAGGCATAGTAGCTTTACGCAAATACCCCAAACGAAAGCCTCCACTTTGCACATTATTACGTTACATTATCATCCAATTAGTAGATTTCAGTCATCTTTTAAGTCCAGCATCTACAAAAAACCATAAAACACAAACCACACTTAGGCTACCAGTAAATCTCCCAAAGGCCATTTTATCCGTCGCCTCCTGGCAGCCAATCTGAACCATTTGATCCAACATTACGACGGCCCGCACTAATGTAGCGGAAACGAATGAAAAACGATCAGATCCGCGATGATTTAATTTACTTTAATGCTCGGCCTGTCAATATCTTTTAAAATTTCCTGCTATTAGCTTCCTATTGAATGACTAGATTATTTGCGGTTGTTGGCTGTTTCAATTGATTTAACTATGAATAATGTGCTGAATATGAGTGCTCTGGCTTATCATACCCTGTAGGACTAGACAAGTTGCATTCGACAATCGTTAGCGATTATGTTTTGATAGACAAATGTATGGATTTGACGTAAGCCACCGAGATAGTCACGTGGTACTAACGTCAATTCTATACATTTTTCAATCGAAATAGGCTGCACTTAGTAATAGTTACTGATGATTTAGTCGATCTTTTTGACGATTTTTCATACATGAGTAAATTTTCTCTAGGCTTTGGGTACGGTGGATAGCTTTAAAACAATTACTGAATAGGTAGCATTTTTAGATTAGCGTTGTGAAATCATCTTTTTCTGTATTTCTTGATGCTAGGCTTTCAAAAAGGACGTATAAGTAAATCTTATACGTCCTTATATTAATTTTCATTTAGGATAAAAATATTCATATTAATTTATTCATTATCATGATACAGCACAAAGGTTATACAGATTGGTGTTAATGTCTTTAAAACTTTTACCTAGGTTAGTCCAGGCTCTACAAAATACCCACATCTAAATATAAAACTGATGTTAAACAAGAAATAATTATAAAACAGTATTGGCGCAACCGAAATAACAAAACGAAATACCAGTTTACTAAATATGTCTGTCATTTAATCTGTAAATAAAACTTAAACTTAATTTATGTCAGCCAACTAGTTTAAGTTTACCTATAAGTGCTGAAATAATAGCAGCGGAAAAACAAGGCATTTAATGATAGTCTGAAAAGTACAAAACCCAAACTGTTTACATAATACTTAATTCAGTAAACGTAGCTGCTTGTAAAAATACAACAGCAATTTAATCAAAATAATATATTTAAACAATAAAACCGCTTCAACGTATATTTTTATAAATAAATAAACCACTTCAGTAATACTCTTAACTATGTTCTCCACATTTCAAAGTGAATACTGATGTTAATACGATTGGGATTTGTATTGGTTTCTTTTGAATTTTGTCTCCCCTTTCTTAAAGATCCGCCCTTTTCAAGTACCGCCACATTATTTTGGTTTGCTGAATCTGAATTCAGTATACTGATATAATAAAAGCTACGGAGAGGAGAGAATTGACATTTCATTATGGAGAGACAGACTTTACTCGTTTTGTTTTACGTATGAAATATATTTTATTTTACTAAGAGTTTTCTTTTTATTTCAGATGGACGCGCCCAATTATAGCGAATTTGCATCAAACTACGGCTGGATTTTTGTAAATGTTACTACGAGCATGTACTGTAACTATTTACAAAAATAAACATGGATAAAAACGCGAAAAAGAAGAATCATGCGAATGGAAAATACAAGAAGAATGGCAAAACAGACAACTACAGGCTCGATGACGATATCGATACGACCTGCTGCTTCTGCGTTAAGACTAAAAAGAGTCAGAAGAAGAGTCTTATAGCCAGTTGCGTCACAAACTTGGGGATATTTGCTATTCTTCTAGGCTATACACTTCTCGGTGCTTTTATATTTCTTGCTATAGAAGGGAACGCAGCAAAAGTCCATCAAAAGACTTTAGCAACAACTTCGTACCAGGCCAATGAAGTTCAGAAGACTATCCCACTTTCGAAACTAAATGGGACTATAGCGCAGGCTAGTGCGGAGTTACGGTCTCAGACTGTGGAGAGTATTTGGGAGATAACTGTATCTCTCAACATACTTTATAAGGAGAATTGGACAAGATTGGCCGCTCAAGAAATAGCGAGGTTTCAAGAGAAGCTGGTGGCGAGGGTGGCTGCTGATGTTTCTGCTCAATACGGCGGGGCTAGAGCCTTGGAGTCAGCCCCAGCTCTTATCGTGGATGACTATGAATGGAACTTTGCCAAGGCGTTCCTTTATTCGCTGACGGTGTTAACCACTATAGGTAATACTTAAAAATATCTTCTCCATTACATGTTTTCTTATTTATTGCAAAACGATCAGCAAACTTAAAAAGCGGACTTCTGTTTGGGATCCTTGAAATGCGTTATTATCTCTTTCCTTGGCTTATAAAAAGAGCGTTCTCAATCCACGGAGTCTCGTCCCGCTTTTTAATTTTACGTACGAAACCATTTATCGTCGATTGCATTGATGCATTATTTATCATTCTAATTTAAATATTGACCAAATAAGCTGCGCATATAACTGAAGTAGATGATTTAACTTTTTTTTTTGTTTATTCAGGTTACGGCAGTGTGGCACCAAGGACGGCTATAGGAAAGGCTGTAACCATAGCATATGCTGTCATAGGCATACCTTTGACTCTTCTCTACTTATCCGTAGTCGGAGCATTACTCTCTAGGGTTGCAAGAGGCATATTCAGTAGAGCTCTCTGCTGTTGTTTGTGCATAAAATGCGGACACTGCTGCCTCGATGAGAGAGCTATAGGAGGACACGACAGGAAAGACAAATCTAGAAGACCTGATGAGTACAGAAACCAATCTTTACACCTTCAAGAGCCGTATTACGTTCGATCACCCTCAGGGACGATTATATCAGCATCTCAAGCTCATAGCATCAGCACAACTTCTATGAAAGATAAAAACCAAGGCCTAAGTTTTCTCCGCGACTGTGATTCTCTGAGCTGCACTGATACTGACTCAAAAGTCTCCTTGAGTGGTTTGACGATTCTAGCTCCCTTATCTTTGTGTCTTGCGGCTATATTTACTTACATCTTCTTCGGAGCGTTGGTCCTGTATCAACTGGAGGGATGGAGTCCCATCGATGGCGTTTACTTCTGCTTCATGAGTTTAAGCACGATTGGGTTTGGACATCTTGCTCCAGGAGCAACTCAAAAGAGTGGTGCGTCTACTGGTACCGTCTGGTTCTGCTCGATCTACATTATGACTGGCCTCGCCCTCACTGCCATGTGCTTCAACGTTCTTCACGACGAAATAGTCCACCGTTTGAGACACCATAAGAAGATTATTAAGAGTACCCATAAGGTTCTGACTCCAGAATTCTTGCATCGCTCTTGACGAGATGAAAGCGCTGATTTGACAGAAGATACACTGATCGATTCTGAAAGAGAGTCGCTGCCAGAAGTTCTAAACCATATTTCTGGAGGGAGGGGCAAGGGAGGTGCCATCCGACGGTCAGTTTACACGTTTAAGGAAGAAAATCACCCGGATAGAACGACGTCTATGTAATCTAGAAGGATTTTAACCTGCGAGTGTGTGTACCCTTAATATTTTAGTTAGATAGGCACTAGGAAGTTTTGGCCATCATTTGTTGGTTGGAGCGAACGAATAACATTAAAGAGTCAGATTATTTTCTAAAAGCGATGAGCTTTGGAGATTACACAACGGTTTTAGAATTGTTCAAATTATACAAAATACGTATAGATCTGATGATTGGATTAATTTGATGGTCATGATTTATTATTTTAATCACATTGTGACATTGCAAAATGTGAACAATTCCAAAACTGACTATGCCCCTAAGGCCCGTCAGCCATTGACGACGATAGCCAGCGCATTTATTAGTATGAATTTTACGCTGTGGTTCTGTAGCTTAATGGATGACAGCCCTTATTACTCGATAAAGTAATGACTGACCATTATTTGTTAATTATTTTGTATAGACTAGCGACTCGGATGTACATTTAGAAACATTATTTAGAGTGATACTCATGGAACTGCGTTTTAAGTCCTATTATGGCTAATATAATCAAATTATCCTTCTTTGTAAGACATTTTATGAAATAAATTTGTTTTTAGAATATATTAGTAAATAATGAACTTTACTAGTTAATGTTGATTTGAATAAATTTTGTAAACTATCTAAGTACAGAAACTAGTTTGTTTTTGAAAATTTAAGATTTTAATGTTATATTTAATTAAATTAATTATTTTAAGTATTTTTTAACAAAATATGTGCTCCAGGATTTAATCTAGAGTAGTTAAAGCTCATTAAAGTATAATTCTGATCGAATTTATAGACCGAAACGGCTGGTGGCAGCCTTCATTAGAAATCAGACAAAAATAAATAATCAATGATTTCCTCGATTATGTACATTATCTTTACGTATATTCGTCAGAGGACTATTTATTAATATGTCTAGGAGCAAGATATAACTGTAACGTAACTGAAACATTCGAAAATTGACAAAATGTATGGAATTGACATAAGCAGCCGACGCGATAGACCGTCGTCAGTTTATGTCGAACCGTTCATTTTGTCAGTTTTTGAAAGACGCTAGGTTCACATCTTGTCTAGATTCCCTGTGCCACTATTTTGATAAAAAAGTTTTATAAGTAAGATAGGCCTTATAAGTAGCAGCACGCTTTAGTGTTTTTTGTCACTTTAACGTCATGTTGGAGAAGTGTTGGAACTGCTGTATAAATGAGCGAGGCGTTAAAGCGACAAGGTTCAAGTGTCCAGCTACTTATAAAACCCACTTTACTTGTCTTTACCCGACTGCTGAAGGAAGAGGGTAATGTTATGAACCTTTATGTATGTATGTGTGTAATTGGTTCGTTGTTCCATCGTAGAGGCTGAATGGATGGGCCGATTTCAAGAAGCGAGTTGTCGCGAATAAAAATCAATATGGAAGAATATAAAATACATAATTAAATTATCATTCCATAGACGACATTATCAAAACATGCAGTTGGGCTTTTTGTTTGACTTGTATATTAACCCCTTGTCTGTCAGAGATGAACTGTGGGTGTCTAAAATTTCATCGAAACACCTTTCAACGAATGTATCGTTTCATCGAATTTCATTTCATCGAACGCTATTTTCTGCTGAAACCATAATGTTTTCAGGTTATCTTAAACATCTAACCTAACCTAACCTAACCTACTTAAATTAATGTTTAAGATACCCTGAAAACATTATGGTTTCAGCAGAAATCAGCTTTCGATGAAATGAAATTCGATGAAATGATAAATTTGATAAAGTAATTCAATGAAGTGATGGGTTATCGAAAAAAAATCCGATCAAGACAGACTAGGGGTTATGATTATAATCGCATTGATCTACAACAAGACGAAGCTAACAATGAAATATGTGTAGATAATCCTACTTTATTGTCGATTGATTGCATGCCTGCGATCTATAACTACTTTCGGAATAATACCTTAATCAGTTCTTCTGATTACATTATGTTTTTTTAAATACTAACAAGACTATTATGAATTGAATAGGTTTAGTAGTTCATACGAAGTGTGAATTGAAGTGTCAGTCTTGTGCAATTGTATGAGGTGTATGATAGATTTGGAAATAGATTAATAAAAAGTTTTAAGCATAACTAGGTTTCATTTTAATCCCCACACTTAACTATGGTCCAACTTTCTGGTCCTTAGACAGACGTCACTTTTCGAGCAAAAATAAATTGTATACTAAAAATTGTTGAAGAGATGGGATTTTACGAACTTTTATGAAAATGGTTTGTTTAGTGGCAACAATTGATAGATGGTTCATGAAGTCTGTAAAACTATAGGTAATTAATTATTATAGTTACAAAAGTTGACTTGGCACATCTGTCTGTTTGACGCTTTCACGGGTAAACCATTAAACCAATTTTGATGAAATTCGGTGTGGAGGTAGCATGAGCCCCATTTCAGTAGCATTTTTCAAAAGAAGATTTTGATATTTTCAAAATAAGTAATAAAACAAAAAAAAACTTTATTACCTTGTAATAATGACTCATATCAGAAAATTGTAGATATTTTTTTTACGATTAATCTTTTTCCGTCGCTGGAGTTAAAAAAATAATCTAAAGGTAGATAGCTACATGATCATTGTTCAAAAACATCCTGATTATAAAGATAAAGCAGTAAAAAGGCAACACGGGCACTGAGACACGGCAAGATATGGTTTTTTGTATCTAAAGATAAGGCAAACGAGCACACAGTCCACCTGATGGTAAGTGAGATCTGAGACTGCAGACTTTAGATTGTAGTCTTGAGCACAATCTAAAGTCTGCAATCCTAAGACGTAAAAACGCATCTATTTTAGTAATTTTATAGAAATGGAAATGCAAATAGATCTATCAACCTACTAAATAAACCTACTACTACTCAATACGATAAAAACATCCATATAAATGACACATCAGCCATCTGAAAATCTCATTATACTTCCCTCTTAATTAAAACTAAAAAGGCACATTAGTGACTAAACAATCATTGCATATTCAACTCTTTACTTTTAATAATAACGTCACAAACGCAACAAACTTACAACAGATACGCCCTTTTTCCCTGAAAAGCAATGTAAATGCTAAAATATCGTTCAAAAACTCAGCCGACATACATTTTGTACAGTAAATAATGAAGCAAGTTCGTGATAAATGGTTTAAATTGGGATTTTATTTGAAAAATACGAGCATAAAAGTACTTCGTTTACTACAATTCGATGTGTTTTAACATTTTCATGTGAAATATTTTTATTCTGACACCATTCAATTTAAAATGAAGTTGGGCTGTGAATAATAATTTGTATCCGGGATACAGTAAGGCGAAAGCAATTAGAACCTAATACCTTGATAAATTCATTCATTGATGTACCTATGATCATTACTTGAGAACGGTTCGATTGATTCGGCTCATTCTTTTACGAGTATGCTGTGTTTGTAACTGTCAGGACAAGGTTTAACTGTAGGGAAGCAAGTCAATCCATACTAAAGATACAAAGCCCCAGACGCTAGACAGCCAGAAGGGCGATTTAATAAATAGATTCATTACAAAAATTGGATCGCGCGACTGATTGTACTCAAAAGAATACATTATAACGCAGTCAGAAAATCAAGATCATATCAATTCTTCCTGCTAAGAAATTCGTGAACTTTCTAATTAAAGGCAAATTTCTTCGGTTTTTTTTTTTTTTTTTTATGTTAAGGAGAAAGCACACGAGCTTTCAGGCCACCTGATGGTAAGTGGAATCACCCATAGACATTTGAATTCTCAAGACTATGATCTTAAGACCTCAAATGCGTTGCCAACCCTGAGGACTAAGATGGAATGCCTCTATGCTAGTAATTTCACCGGTTGTCTTATCTCCGCACCGGAACACAACAATGCGAACACTGTGGCTTGGCGGGTGGTTAATGGATAAGATGATGGTAGCGATCTGGACGGACCCTGCACTAAATGGTTGATTTTAAGGATGACATCGTTTTAAAGTCATGCTGGCTGAAGGGCGAAAGAGCTGGACATGAAGTCAGTATCGTGAAGAAGAATAGAAAGTGTGAGATTACTTGTGGATCATCGCTGACGGATGTTGGGGGAACCCAGAAATAAAAAAAAATATTTTAGATACTGAGGGAATTTCGTGTGAAAGGATAAAATCTCATTTTCTTACACTATGTGATCCTCGAAATATTTCAAAATGCCCATTTTATTTGCGAGTGGGTGTATTATCACAAAAACTCCAGTTGCCACTCGTAATTATGAAATCGTTTAAAACAATGTTAAATCCCTGTAACCCTCCACATTCGCTTATTAACAAATGTAAAACAAGCCCGAAACGGCCAAACGATTTAATAAAGATTCATTACAAAAATCGGTTCGCGAATTCGCTGTTCGTTCAACAAATGTGAAAGTTTCGGTTTAAAATCCATTACTGCCGAGTCAGGCGTTCTTTTGCATACAAAACATAATTGGAACAACGAATGGGATAGTAAATCATGCATTGAAATTCGTTATGAAACTATTCGGCTTGTTTTTTTTACCCGATTTCGTCCGAAGGAGTTATGTTCTTCGAGTGTATGTATGTATGTGTATTTCTTTGGCACGCTCTGGAGCGGCAAACGGTTAGATGGATTTTGACATGAGGTGTCGTTAGATTCGTGTTGGTTGTGGGAGTGACATATGCTATAAGATTTTAATTAAAGTAATGAGAGGCGTAGTTTCTTTTTTTAGGGTTCCGTACCCAAAGGGTAAAAACGGGATCCTATTACTAAGACTTCGCTGTCTGTCCGTCAGTCAGTCCGTCTGTCTGTCACCAGGCAGTATCTCAAGAACCGCGATAGCTAAACAGTTGTTCACAAATTATGTATTTCTGCTGCCGCTATAACAACAAATACTAAAAACAAAATAAAATTAATATTTAAGGGGGCTCCCATACAACAAACGTATTTTTTGCCTATTTTTGCTCGATCTTAATACAGACACCGTGGCTGTATAGATAACACGGAACACTTCGTACGCGAGTACGACTCGCTCTTGGCCAGTTTTAAAATAAGATATAGACGAAAATATCAAAAAATACAGTCGGATTTTTGAAGAATGGATGAAA
Organism: Acleris holmiana; assembly: GCA_949316455.1. Lineage (NCBI taxonomy): Eukaryota > Metazoa > Arthropoda > Insecta > Lepidoptera > Tortricidae > Acleris > Acleris holmiana. The sequence continues at coordinate 10,395,415 of OX438783.1, forward strand.
GAAGATTGACGAAAGGATTATACTCGTACAGTGCAAAAGTGACTGGAAGGGTCGGAAGGGGGCGCCCTAGGCGTACTTTTTTTAATCAAATCGGAGAAATACAGGAAAAGGGCCGAATCTTAAGTACCCGAAAACCGACGTGCATGCATGACTCGATGTATGAATGTGGAAAGGAAAGAGATTTGCCAAAATCGGAGCAGGTAGAAAGAAGTGGTCTCTGCCTGCCTCTCTGGGAAACAGGCGTGATTTAATGTATGGTTGTGTATATGCAGGCGGATTTTAAAGCTTGCTTGTTCATGAGAGTTGCATCGTATCCTGTCATTTCACCAAAAAACGTTTCACAAACTGATTCATTTCACAAACATCATTTGACAAACTGCATTTTTTTCCGACCCTGTAAATATTTCAGGTTAGGTTAGTTTTATCCTCACAAGGCCCAACGTCCTATTTTTAGGACTGAGAATTGTAGTTCTTGCAGCCCAATTTAATGTTTAAATTTGTCAATTAGCGGCCCAGAGTCCTAAAATAAGGACATTCACTTAGAACAAAACCATTCTTAAAAAAAATGCGTGAAACGGAATTTTACCTATGACTTTTGTCTGGAATTTGTTTTTTAAATATTTTATAGCAACTCAAAGTTCTGGGCTTCAAGCATAATTATGTGCCTTTAATTAGGACACTGGGTCATTATTACAAACGTCCTAAAAATAGCTTGGCCCTTACGAGGTTAAAATGCAGTTTGCCAAATGATATGTTTGTGAAATGAATCAGTTTGTGAAACGTTTTTCTGTGAAACATTAGTGAACCATCGATATTCTCTTCAAATACTATTATTTTTGTGGAATATTAATTATTATAACGCCCTTCTCTAGGATTAAACTCCCAGTCAATGCTTTACAAAAGGTAGAGCATAGATTATTTTAATGGATGTTACAAAGTTCCATAAAACAACCTGGGAGCCGGAGGCGCGGGTCATTTTTTAAATATTCCTCAATAAATTAATTCATGACAAAAGTCTGTATGAGAAGTTGACAAGACAAAAATTGTGCTTACATGTTTTTTTCATGTCCTCCAGGTGAAAAGTTACAAGCCGCGGAATAATATATTTTTACAATAATCACTGAACTCATACCTTTATCACAGTATTGTATTTTTATTAGAATCTTTACACCACCCATCAAAAGTCAATGTTCCTCATTTTGTGAAACAAAATAGCCGCAAACTGGTCCATTACCTGTGATGCCATAATAACAAGACAGATAGGGAGGCAAACTTTTTAGTGATAGTAAGACCCATGTGCAGGGTCCATCCGGATCGCTCCCACCATCTACACCAACCTACTGCCAAGCAACAGTGTTCGCATTGTTGTGTTCCGGTGTGGGGATAAGATAACCGGTAAAATTACTAGCATAGGCAGTCTATCTTAGTCCTCAGGGTTGGCAACGCATTTGAGGTCTTTGGATTATAGTCTTGAGAATTCAATGTCTATGGGTCTCAGATTCCACTTACCATCAGGTGGCCTGAGCGCTTGTGTGTCTTCTCCTTGTCATAAAAAAAACTTACCCTTGCATTTATAATATGAGTTGTATAATTATGGAAAAATATCGTCACTACTTTAAAAACCTCGTATCGCATATTTCGTGATGTACGATTTTAAACTTATTTTTTTCACGTTTAAGTTTAAAATTGTATATCACGAAATATAATACGAGTATAAGATACGAGGTTTTTCTAAGTAGTGACTATATATCCCTACGAATATTATAAATGTATTGTATGTTTCTGTTTTATGCTACGAAAAAGACAAACAAGCACACAGGCCACCTGATGGAAAGTTGGAACCTGAGACCCATGGAGGTTTACATTTCAACACTACACTGTTAAGACTGCAATCCTAGGACTGCAAATCCATTGTTAACTGAGGTCTAAGATGAAATGTATCTATGCTAGTTATTTCACCGTTTCTCTTAATCCACACATGACACAGTAATAATTACAACAATGCTGCAAGGCCGTAGGTAGAAGTTCAAAGAGAAGAACAGAGAAGTCCGTATATACTATACAATACAATAATTATGTATTGAACACCACATACAAAAACAGCAGGGTAAATAAAAACAAAATAGTGCCTCAACAGGTGGTCTTATGCCTAGATAGCGATCCAAACAACCTTACAAAGAAGAGAAGTTAAAAGAGAAACAAAAAAAAGTTGGTAGGCGGTGCAAAGTAAAATAATAAATGGAATAAATGGAATATAAAATAAACACCACACAACAAAACAAAATTAAAGAAGAAATATTCTTAAATAAATGCATACATACATACATAACATCACGCCTTCATTCCCAGAGAGAGGTAGGCAGAGCTACAGAAATACCAACAACTCTAAAGACATGTTAATAATTCTGTAACCACATTTTGCACAAGTAGGCTGAGATGTTTACTAGTGTATTGGTGACAGGTTGCAAGCCCATCGTCTAATAATACTACAAGCCTTTATTCCCTTAGGCGCCTCTTACGACATCCATGGGAAGACATGGAGTGGCACTATTCTAACCCAAAAACCACACGGGCAAAACTAATAAATAAATAGATATAATAATACTCATATAACAGAGTTCATGATTATAAATCATCACTACAAAGTATAAAACAAAGTCGCTTGCCGCTGTCTGTCCCTGTGTATGCTTAGATCTTTAAAACTACGCAACGGTTATGATGCGTGTGTGTATTTGATGTGTTTTTTTTAATAGATAAAGTGTTCACCAGATGTATACCTTAACCCGGAGCAAAGCGAGGGTGGGTTGCTAGTATATTATAAAGAGAAAATAAAAAAAAATCGCTAAGGAAGAGATAACAAAGGCACTATAAAAACATTTTCAAAAATAGGAATCGATTTTGCGCGACTTAATTCTTAGAGAAGGTAGTTCCACAACCTAATAAGAAAGACCGCCATATATTATAATTATGTAGTAAAAGCACCAATGTTCGACACTTTTAGCTGACATGCACCAGTAATCGACAGAAGCTTTTAATTCAAAGAGCATAGGGTTACAAATTGATTGTTGCAAAACAAATGAATAACTCTTATCTTCTTTGCATAAGAGTCAGTGTCGAACATTGGTCCTAAGTCGAGTACCGGTGTCGTTACATATGTAAGGTACGACAACCAATTAAGTGGTGTTTTATCTTCTCCTTTACGCTCTAATTACCCGCTTAGGTTACGCGGGTAATGCTACCGAGTATACCGAACTAACAAGTCCCAGCTGGAAACGGCAAGCCGAGGAAAATCTTCGCTAATTAAAAAAACCTCGTATATAATATTTTTTAATGTACTATTTTAAACTTCTTTCGCTTCATGTTTAAGTTTGAAATCGAACATCACGAAATATGAGGTATGCGGTTTTTTCAAAGTAGTGACGGAATGTTTCTTCACGGACACTTTTAAAGGCTAGATATTACCAACAACTATCGCCTTGTTACTACTAAAGCTTAGACTAAGGTTGCCAGGTTTAAAAATCGAAAAGCGGGACAAACCAGCCAGTTAAGCCGGACTTTTGGGTAAAAAGGCGGACCCTTAATCATATTTTTTTAAGTACCTATTTTTTTTGTCATATTACCATAACACTATTTAAATTTTAATGAAACAACAGCGCGCGATGGTCAAAGCCTTACAAAAGTCGGACGGACGAGACACCGTCTAATTTGGCCGGAGACGCAACCAAAAAGCTTGGCTGTGTCCGGCTTTATCCGGAAACCGGCAACGCTAGCTTAGACCATCACCAAGTTTTAACCTCTTGACACCCGCTGTTGTAGGCGGTACTCAAGGCAATTTAGTTTGAACTATATTTCAATGGATATAAAGTTCAAATTTATCTGTTTCATAATTAAAAATGACGTTTAAGAGTAATGGTAATTGAGCTTTGTACTCTTGCAGTTAGATTCAAATTCCACTTACAAAAATCTCCTTGTTTGAATAATTATCAAGTAATAGAAAACTGTTTTCTTACTTGTCCAATAGTGTCTTACGGCCCTAGAGCCGGTTAGTGACAATTAGGTCATTATAGTGCTTATTTTTTTATATATTTTTTTTATGATTATGTTGAGTCAGATTTTCTTAATTGATATCTCAAGATGTTACTCCGCGGCAGCACCGTGTGTATCCGTACCTACTCACTCGACCGCCCTGGCCATTTTTATGACGGTCGTTCTATTTAAAGTGGTAAAATAATATTATATTATAACTATGGATAATTTTAAAATGAAATAAAATGGAATGCTTGAAATGGTTACAATTAACAATTCAAAAAAGGTCCATTTGAACAAAATACATCAACGGTTAAACTAGGAAATTAACATTTATGTATGTATGTATGTATTTATACATATACATATTATGTGAACACTTTATTGTACAAAAGAAAAACCAAAACTATTAATATAAAAACCAGGCAAGAGCATGTCGGACCATGTTCAGTATAGGGTTCCGAAGCCGTTAAGTACTACAAACATAAAAATCAACAAGTAATAACTAATTTTCTATTTAAAGTCTATTGGTGCCGCCTTAAATGACTAGTTGGTATAAACACTTTAATCGCCTGTATCTCAAGAACCAATGATGCCTACTTAATCGTGATAGTTTTCCTTTACGTAAATGATAGTTTTTCTTTCGTTATAATTATGGTCTTTCATTTAACTTTTTTTAGATTTTTGTATCTGTACTTTTGTCTGTAGGGGAGGGGCCGGGAAGGGGGGGAGCACTTGAGTCTAACAAAAATTAGCGCTTTAAAGCTTAATATTTCCAAAAAATCTAAAAACTGTTTTGACAAACCCGCAAGAAAGACCTATCCAACGATACCCCACACTATAGGGTAGACGAGAAAAAAAATACATTCCCACGTTACAAGTACCGGAGGTAAACTAAAACATTTTTTTTTTACTTTTATTGTATCACTTTGTTGGCGTGACTAATATGCATATTCATGCCAAATTATAGTTTTCTAGTACTAAGAGTCTCTGCGCTAGACTGCGGACGGACGGACGGACGGATATAGCGAAACGTAAGGGTTTGTAGTTTGACTACGGAACCCTAAAAAGATAAGTTCGCCCTTGTACATATTTTTAGGGTTTAAGGGATTTCATCCAGCGAACCCTTGAGAAAAGTGAAATTGTGCATCGAGGCATCGAGTAAGTGTACTTTCTTAAGAACATAAACATTTTACTAAACCGTTAAACATTTACAAATAAATTATATTTAAGTTTTAAGGCTAAGTGTGCTGTCTGTGATTTAAAAAAAAAAAAAGATTATTATTACGTTCTTAAGTTATTTTATTAATCAAACTCACAACACTTTTAAACCTTCCGATTCCGATTAAAATTATCATTGTACAGCCAATAAACGATACAAAAGCAAATATTAATTTTAATCCAGCCCGTTTCGGAAATAGAAAAAAATACAATAATAACAACCAACCGAAAGGTGCAATAACGGCAGCTCAAAAAGCCATTCTGCCCTGCTAAGCCAAATAGCAGTATGTCAAATAAGTCTCCTGTAGCAATCAAAACCTTATTACTAACAAGAGAAGATTGAATCTACTTTGGCAATTGAATCTGACATACTGTGTTTTAGCTTAGGAGGGCAGCATTATGGCAACAGGCAATTCCCGGCCGTTCCCACGGAGAAATGCTGTACGGCATTTTACAATAAATCGCTTGTATGAAACGTTCGATGAGAATTTGGCTGGAGAAAAACCGAAAGTGCTTGTCGGACTAGCGCATGAAGGGCTCCGTACCATTATCTGTACAATACTAGACACTATATTATAACCTTTTTTCTTCAAAGAATTTTTAGAAGAGGCTCATTGACGTCACTAGAGACCGAAGAGGTGGCAGTTTCCTCGGTCAATGCATTTTAGTGGTGGTAGGACCCTGTGCAGGGTCCGTCCGGATCGCTACCACCATCTTATCCATTAACCACCCGCCAAGCAACAGTGTTCGCATTGTTGTGTTCCGGTGTGGGGATAAGACAACCGGTGAAATAAATAGCATAGAGGCATTTTATCTTAGTTCTCAGGGTTGGCAACGCATTTGAGGTCTTAGGATCATAGTTTTGAGAATTCAAATGTCTATGGGTCTCAGATTCCACTTACCATCAGGTGGCCTGAGTGCTCGGGTGCCTTCTCCTTAACTTAAAAAAAATAGTTTAAACTAATAATACACATAAAAAAAAAACAAAAAAAAAAGGTTGTTTTTACCTATAATTAGGGTTGATACAGGTCCTACCCGTGAGTTTTGTGAAAAAAACATACTGCAGTTTGATGCAACCTTTTCAACGCGTTATTTTTACATTATTTTTTTTAACTCGACTAAACTCACTGGGAGGACCTAATTATAGGCAAAATCAACCAATTCGTTTTTTCAGTGTAACGACCAACCGAATAATAGTTAGTATTCAGCGAGGAAATGCTACCAGTATTTTCGGTACTATGCCACAGGGACCTTTTTAGACTTAGCCTTTTAGTATTAGTTTAGTTTTAGTTTTATTTTCATTTGTAAGATTTTGTAATTTTTGTCTCGTAGCTTAGTTTGTTACTATTATTAGCGTAGTTTGTAACTATTAATTAAATTAACTTTACCTTTTTTTTAGTTTCACCTATCCCGGTGTCTGTCTGTAACGACGGGGTCAGCACTAAACAAGGGTTCACCATTACAGCCTTGATCAATGGTGATGAGCACCTCGTTTTCCTTTATAACCTATAAATTAAGTATTATTTTTCACTGTAAAAATACACAAAGGCGTAAAATGTAATTAGTGTTTTTAAATGTGTAAATTTTTATCATTAGTAGATATTGTTTCGAAGTAGCTATTTGCGTTTGAAAACTAAAGCTAGAAAAAATCGGGTTTTACATTAAAATAATTTAATTGTACTTTTTCCACGGAATTTCTTTTAACGTCAATATATACACAATTTTTTTTCCGATACGTATCGTCCGTCCAGATGTGACTCCTCGTATATGCAAACTATCAAATTTTTCAGGAGAGACGAATAACTGCTTTGAAAAGTTGTTTGTAGTTGGTAGCTGTTGTTGTTGGGGTAATATTAATTATTATTACGAGTTGTCACTAGTGTCACTAGTAATCTAACGAGCTGACACGAGTCGAATTGTTACCAATGTTTGTTACGAGATGTCACTTCAAGTCGTTTTTTGCCGTCAATATTCATTGTTATGCAGGAGACATTTACGAATTAACACCAGACATTTGAAACGTTCTGTATCAAAATCTCATTTTACCAAAAAAATTGTTACGAGGTGTCACATTTAGACCGACGATATATCTATCTATAAGATATATTAATGCAAATTTGTAGGTAAAACTTTTTTTGTGAGAAACGCATGCTCAACACCATTGGCCAACGCTGTGTATCGGGTTTTTTTTATATATTTAAGAATAGTTTTATTTTTATACGAGAATACGTACACTGAGCTCGGATAATCCTGCTTGTATGTAAGAAATGAGTAAGGTCCCCGAGTGTATGCGGCGATCAGGTACGATTACCGAGGTTCTGCATATTGATGAAATGGGAATTTGCCTGCCCTTCGTAGACACATCTTGTTAGGTGCAAGGGATAAGCGTAAAGCAGAATAGCGGTCATTGCCCGTGGTCCACCTAATTAGTTCACCTGGACATTTTAGCACACCGTAACCGAGTTGACGGAGCTCCGCTATCGCGGAGCTCCTATTTCTGAGGTATTTTGGCCCTTCGGGCCCCCTGAAGAACTAACATAACCTAAACCTACCTATAGGTTTTAACCAGTTTAGTCTCCGCAATCCACAGAGGTGAAGTAATTAGGTGGACCACGGGCAATAACCTCAGAATAGTAATAATGCAACATTTGGAGTTTATAAGTAAAGGAGGTAGGAATGTTTTAACCTTTTCAACGCTATGTCAAATATAAAACCAGAGCGAATGTCAACTTTGCCTCATAGATACTCAGGTCTATTTTGCGCTGTCAACCATGATAGAAATATCCATCAATGGCGTTGAAATGGTCAATGGAATGCATTCTTATCCAAGAAATGTTTAGTTGTCTTAGTTTATAGGGAAAAAGATGGAGAAAATGTTGACTCGAGTTAGATGTCAGAGAACTTTAAACTGATATCGAAAGTACGTTACTCAATGAAAAGTTAAAAAGTAATTGATGTTATTTTACTCATTGGATAACTTATTTTCGATATCAGTTTAAACTTTTCTGATATCTTTTATATACATACATACATACATAACATCACGCCTTCATTCCCAGAGTGGGGTAGGCAGAGCTACAGAAATAACAACAACTCTAAAAAGACTTGTTGATAATTCTGTTACCACATTTTGCACAATCAGGCCAAGAAGTTTACTAGTGTATTAGTGATAGGTTGCAAGCCCATCGCCTAACAATACTACAAGCCCTTATTCCCTTAGTCGCCTCTTACGACATCCACGGGAAGACATGGAGTCGCACTATTCTAACAACTATTCTATTCTATTCTAATTCCTATTCTTTTATATATACGGAATAATTTCCTGGCTATACTTAACGATTACACACTAAATAAGTATGTAAATTTATATCATTAGTATATCACTAATGAACAGTGTGGCAGATAAATTCATATGTCCGCTGTTAGATGTAAAAAATACTCCACAAACTTATTTCGCTCTGTGGCTATATTGTTTTAAAATAACACGGCACGGTTGCTATAACTTTCTTTAAATTAAGAGGTAGGGGCGTCTTCCAAAAAAGTACCTATAGTTAAATACTAAAATTAACTATAACTAAAACAGTAAACTAGTAACTAGTAACTAGTGAACTATTACTGCTTTAAGAGAAATAGTGGCATATTACTGACAGGTGAGGTTTGAATCTGCTACGCTTATTTAATTTGAAATACCGCCTATTGGCTTATGCATACATACATAATGTCACGCCTTCATTCCCAGAGTGGGCTAGGCAGAATTACAGAATTACCAACACCTCTAAAAAAACTTGTTAATAATTCTGTACCACATTTTGCACAATCAGGCTAAGATGTTTATCAGTGCATTAGTGACAGGTTGCAAGCCCATCGCTAAACAATACTGCAAGCCATTATTGGCTTATGAAGTTATGAGATCAGTATATAAACATATGACTAATATTCGTGACATAATGGAAAAAATATCGTTTTTACGGTTCTGTAGTCAAACTAGGAACCCTTATAGTTTCGCCATGTACGACCGTCCGTCCATCCGCAGCCTAGCGCAGATATTCTTAGTACTAGAAAGCTGTAATTTAGCATGAATATGCATATTAGTCACGCCAAGAAAATAATACAATAAAATGAAAAAAAAAATTAGGGTAGGTACCCCTACGAAGTATTTTTTTTGTCGTCTACGTCTTTCAAAAATATTATGGGTTTGTGAAAACAGTTTTTCGATTAAGTAATCCATTTATGAAATACTAGCGGCCCGCCAGCGGCTTCGCCCCGCTGTAAATTTCTGACTTTCCCGGAAATTATTCGAATTTTTTTCGCCGTAAAAACCATCCTTGGCCTTCAACGAACATTAAAAAAAAAGAATTGTTAAAATAGGTCCAGGCGTTGTTGAGTTATGCGCTTACCAACACATTTTGCGATTCATTTTTATATTATAGATTATGCTTAAAAGCTCCCCCGTGTGGTTGCCGGGTTAGAATAGTGCCACTCCATGTCTTCCCGTGGATGTCGTGAGAGGCGACTAAGGGAATAACGGCTTGTAGTACTGTTAGGCGATGGGCTTGCAACCTGTCACTAACACACTGGTAAACATCTTTGTCTGACTGTGCAAAATGTGGTTACAGAATTATCAACAAGTTTAGAGTTGTTGGTATTCTGTTGCTCTGCCTACCCCACTCTGGGAATAAAGGCGTGACGTTATGTATGTGTATGTAAGCTTAAAAGCGCTTATTTTTGTTAGACTCAAGTGCCCCCCCCCCTACAGCCAAATCTACAAATACTAAAAATCTAAAAAAAACGACTAAGTAGATATCATTGGTTCTTAAGATACAGGCGATTAAAGTGTTTATACCTACTTAAATCATCTAAGATTGATTACTAGAAAATTTGTTATTATTTACTTATTTTTATGTTTGTAGTACTTAACGGCTTCGGAACCCTATACTGAGCATGGTCCGACATGCTCTTGCCCGGTTTTATTTTTTGTCCTTAACTAAAAAACGCCCGGGTGCACGCTTTCGTAAATCGAAAATACTATACCAGTTAACCACCCGCTACCGCTTCTATTACTGTCTCCGCTCCCGCTACCTCTTGTGCTCACTTGCCTAAAAGGTGAACGTGACGTATTGGGATGTGGTGCGCTGAACGGACCCTTTTACCAATTTATTTAAAGATACAAACGTAATAAAAACAAAGAACGGTATCTCATTTAGATAAACGTTGGGTTTCAATTTAAATTAATGGACGATATTAGGTAGACGGTATGATTAATTTCTTCAAGAATTTAAGTATTAAATAAATTAATAATGGCGACTAATTGTGAATATGAGAGAGCGTCGGTGGCTTAGGGTGTCGACTCGTGATAGTAAGGTACCATTTCGAACCCCACAGTCACCATTACCAATGATTTATCTAACTTAACTACATTACCCGATGCTCTTACGGCAAAGAAAAAAAACATCGTGAGGAAACCTGCACATTCGAACAGCTGAGTGTGTAAAAGGGTAATTGCATAAAGAATCCTAAAAAGTGCCAATCTGTAAGATAAGATAATAAGAAACTGTGTATCTGTGTATCTTTATGCCTGTTTGTGGCATCGTAGCTCGCAAACCGATGGACCGATTTGGACACGGTTTTAAAAAAAAAAACTTATTATTGTTTCATACAAATCATTAGAGCCGTTTAAGAGGTATCAAATCTGAAAGAAGGAGTGGCTATTATATAGGGTTTTAAGTATTACATAGTTATTTAGAGACAGAGTTAGACAATTTTCTAAAAACTATTTAAATGAAAATTAAAACTAAAAGTAAAATTAAACTATAACTAAAAAGCCAAAGCTAAAAAAGGTCCCTGCGGCATTGTACGGAAGATGCTGGCAGCATTGTTAAACTAACTAATGCGTAGAGCGAGGAAACTGCCAGCTCTTTCTTTCTCGAAAGTTCTTTAAAGAGACATAGTGCGCTAGGACCCCATGGACCAAGGGTCTCGACGCCAAATGGAATAAAACGACGAACAAACTTAGTTCATTAATTTCACGGTAGTTTTTTTAGTTCAATATTTTGCGAAGTTTGGATGCGTTGACTCTATTTCGTTTTTTACAACAATACTTAAATGTATTACATATTATTATGTGCTTCGATTTATGGATGGTTACAGGATATGCCCAACACACATACTGTTGTATCCCACACTAAGGCCGGGTTGTTTGATGAAAAAAGAATCGAACATTTGACACATTTCCTTGAGATTTAACCATTAGTTACAACAAGCAAAAACATTTTGGCCGACTGGACTTTATTTACAGTCACTTACTGCATATTAATATTAACCTAATGCGTCTAATCTCAGTCGGTCTACGTTGAGTATAGCGGAGATCCTGTCCCCACGAACCCGACTTCATCAGACCAGCTCGATAATGCCGTATTAATTGTATTGTCATCAAAGTTACGTAGGCATACCAAATTCCAGCTCAATCGGTGGGAAGTGGTTCATATCTTCCTTGCAAGATTTGACCCAAACATACATAATACCTACAAACATTGCAGTTAATGAAAAGCTGGTAAAATTAATGTTTAAAAAACAAAAAACTGCCGGGACGCCGACTTCAGTAGGACTACCATATTAAAATAAGTTATTTCTTGCGTTTCTGAAGGAGGTTTTTTGTTTTTTAAAACATTTATTCTTTTTAGTGATCAATGTGATCATAATATACTGTTATGTAGTCCCATATCTACGTTACATACTCGTACATACATACATTACATCACGCCTTAATTCCCAGAGTGGGGTAGACAGAGCTACATAAATACCAAAAAGTCTAAAAAGACTTGTTTATAATTCTGTAACCACATTTTGCAGAAGTAGGCTAAGATCACCAGTGTATAAGTGACAGGTTGCAAGCCCTTCGCCTAATAGTACTACAAGCCTTTAATTCCTAAGTCACCTCTTACGACATCCACGGGAAGACATGGAGTGGCACTATTCTAACCCGGCAACCACACGGGCTACATTAATAAGAAATAATCCTGGACAAACATGCATAGATACGAGTCAAAAAGATAGAACTTCCTTTTTTTGAAGTTAGTTACAAATAATAAGTGTAGCAAATACTTTTCTGAAAACTGCCGGATCGGATCAGCCAAATGCGAGATAGTCGCGGACAAACAGACATACATACATGTCAAACTGAGTACCTACCTCCTTCTTTTTCGAAGTCAGTTAAAAAGAACTTGTGAAACAATGGTAAATTCAAACCTTAACGCTGTCAACCAGTGGTAGCTTAAATCGATTTGCATCCCAGCTACGGAACCCCGTTTAAGTGCTGCGAGCCAATCAAAGCCAGTCCCCGTCGAGTTGCCATTTGCACAGTCTACGGATCCCTAAGTGGGCGCTAGTTAAACAAGTTCTGTGAAACTGAGCTGGGGCGGTGACGCGTTCGGTGCCGGCGTTTGGAAAATGTATAGAGTTTGAACAAGCGACGAGTGTCATCGGCAGTGAACGAGTTTAACTCAGCGGGGTGATGTTTCTTGTCCGACGAATACATTTATTAATTATATCTTGGATGGTGACTACACATTGACCTAGAAGTGAACTTAGGACTCCCTGGCAGGGACTAGTCAAACACAATAATAGTATTTACCTACACTTCGCCACTTGTAGTATAAATTAATGTAACCACCAAAACTCGATTTTTCAGGAGAACAAAAGAACTAACAAGTTTTTGCTAAAGACTTTTTTATTCATTTACTTATCCTATTAAAATAATGTATATGAGACAATTTCTTAAAATCTTAAGTATTTTTCATTTAAAAAAGAGTGTGATTTTTGAATATCGCCGACTTAAAATGACTAACTTTAAAAACAATTTATGCAGCGATTGTATGTATGCACTAGACCTTTATCTTATATATAGAGATCGCTCCATATATATATATATATATATATATATAGACACAGACGCACAAACACTCTTACACTTGTAATATAACATCCATCTTTTTAACAGGGGTAAAAATCAAATAATAATTAACCAGGGGACAATGCCACACAAAAGTACCTTATTCCAAACTCTAGGCTTGTTCTACGGGTACTAGACAACGATAAACATACATATACAGAGAGATAAACATTTAAACACATGGAGAACATCCACTCAGGAACAAAATTAGGTACTCGCAATAAATAATTGAAGCATAAGAGTACACTAATCAATAATAAATTAATATCAAGGGACAATCTCACATCAATTGAGCTAGTCCCAAACTAAGCTATAGGCTTGTACTATGGGTACTAGACAACGATAAACATACTTATATAGAGAAATACATAATTAAATATATAGAGAACATCCACTCAGGAACAAAATTAAGTACTCGCACTAAATGAATCGCTGAATGTGTTGGTAAGCGCAAATCTCGAGAGCAGGTGAACCGATTTCGCTAATTCTTTTTTATTGTGTTTGTTACTGTCAGGATAAGGTTTTTATGAAAGAAAAAAACTAAAAAACCACCGGAAAAGTCAGAAATTTGCAGCAGGGCGAAGCCGCTGGCGGGCCTAGTAGACCTAGTCCCAAACTAAGCTCTAGGCTTGTACTATTGGTACTAGACTACGATATACATACTTAATCCCTTATTACTGGGTTTAATACGACAGTATCGATGAACGTAGTGATGCCAAATTTCCATCAAAGGAAATACTCGTGTATGCACGCCGTTAAGCCAAACTTGGAGCCTTTGTTTAACATAAAACGCATTTTAGGCGTGCAACGTGCCGCTTGCAGTGACGGAATACAAATGGCAGACACCACGGTAAGTCGGTTACTGGATTTTGAGCAGTCTACAAACAAGATTGCTTTTAAGCTGATGCTTCATAACGTATCCCTTCATTTTTCATAATTTCATTTGCACTTATTTCATTTTTTCGGCTATAACCTAAATTTTCCCTAATATTGTGATATTATTTGCCAAGTGCGAGTCGGACTCGCTCACGAAGGCTTCCGTACCATTATCTATACAAGATTAGACACTGCATTTTTTTGGTTTAACTAGGAGTACAAAGGAAACCAACCCAATTGCCAACACGAAATTTATTAACGTGGATCATAAAAAGGCCCCTCTAGTTCCACTTTTGCGGTCCAGTGGGGCTAGACGAGTTGCATTCGACAATCGTTAGCGATTATGTTTCTATAGACAAATTTATGGAATGACGTAAGCCAGTGAGATAGTCACGTGGTACTATCTCGGTAGCTTAAGTCAATCCCATACATTTTTCAATCGAAACATAATCGCTAACGATTGGCGAATGCAACTCGACTAGCCCCACAGGAGGGTTATTATGACATAACATGCAGTTCTGTTTACGCTCAGAGAAAAGGACATAGGTTTGTACTCCAGGTAGCGTCGCTGCCCGTCTAAAATGGAAAGTCCTAAAACAGAATGGCTTTTAATGAGCTCGTATTACGAATTTGACACGCCATTCTGTTTACGGCGAGAACTGGCTGGAAATAAGGACCTCATAGTATTCCGCCAGAGCTATATAACTGTTATAGCTCTGTCCTATACGCTCACCGTAATAGGAACTGCATAGCCATGTCATAATAACCCCCCAGTGGGGCTAGTCGAGTTGCATTCGACAATCGTTAGCGATTATGTTTCGATTGAATAATGTAGTACCACGTGACTATTTCGGTGGCTTATGTCAATTCCATACATTTTTCAATAGAAACATAAGGGCTAACGATTGTCGAATGCAACTGGACTAGTCCTACAGTACTCCCCTGTGGGCAGCTTGACGCGTAGATGGACGGCAGTCGCCGATGACGCGGCAGAACGGCGTCAAATAAATATTCTGGGAAGATTGCAAGCGTGTACTTTATGGCGTTATTAATATCAAGCAAAAAACGGCAAAAGAATCACCACTTAAATTTATTATGATTTTAGTATTTATTGTTATAGCGGCAAAAAAAAATCATCATCTGTGAAAATTTCAACAGTCTAGCAATCGCGGTTTGTGAGATACAGCCTGGTGACAGACAAATCAAATCAAATCAAATCTCCTTATTTTGCCTTAAATGTGTTACAAAAGATGTTACAGTTGGAAAAGTCACACACATTTTGCCAGCATCTGGCGTGCAACAATATCATAATCATTTAATAAAATTGTAAGCGATGTTAATAAATTCTTCAGGACTACATGGGTCGATAGTTTACACATGCATACAATTAATTCATACAGACAGACAGACAGACGGGCAGCGGAGTCTTAGTAGGGTTCCGTTTTTACCCTTTGGGTACGGAAACCTAAAACGAACTTATAGTAAGTGTATTGTGTGTGTAAGTGTATTGCTGTATTTCTCTTATTGTGAAATTTAATGTGCATTTTGAAATAAAAATCCCCTTTTTCTAGTGACTAAGACATGTCTTTCCTCGTACCCTTAACCTACACTTTGTTAAATGCACAAGGGTCCAGTGCACGCTCCAGCAAGCACGTAAGAGTACCACCCACCCAGTGGTTTCGTTCTAAGTAACAATACGTAACTGATTTAAGGTTAATATCGAATCCACCGCATGCTCGTTACAGTCAGCGGCTCGTTGTCTGAAGTGAATTGCGGGAACCACTGTGCAGGGATCGTTGTGTGCAAAATGTTGCGGAAATGAATGGTTTAATTTCAAATATAGGTTTTCTATCGGCTATCAGTGTTTTTTTATGTCATTGGTGTTGCATAACAATTTAGATACAATTTTAACTAAATAAATTGTATTTTCTTGGTCTACTACTAATTTTATCGCAGTTGTAAACTAACCTAGTAGAAGGAAATTTACTTAAAATGCTGAATAAAGAAAACAACAGAACTGTTAAGATAAATCAGTGTTATGTTATTTGACCGTTTGCCGGATAAAATTGTACAATTTGTTTTTATACTAAACGTTTATTATGCTTTTCGATTGTAGTTAAATGAAATTATGCAAATTATAAGCCATTCTGACCTCTTTACCTATAGGAGTACGGTATTAGTATCATTTCAAGTAAAGCTATATAATTAAAGGCTCCACGGGCTGACATTCCGGCAGCAATTAATCGCACATATCTTCAGTTACCCTTGAAGTTTCAAACATGCCCTCATCGATTTTGGATTGTTAGGCGGCCTGGGCCTTTATTGTACTGCGTTAAAAAGATATTGCGCTTGACGTGTTTTAGTATTGTTTTAATTTGGCTGGCATTATTGTCAAGTAAATAAATATATCCAAACGTTGACAATACAGAAACACGTCAAAGGCAATATCGGTTTTAGCGAGTAGAATCTAAGCTCTGACAGACTCCTGGCCTGGAATTCTACAAGGTAATAACGATATCGTTTTTGACCTGGGCCTCTATTCAGGTGCGTTAAAACGATATCGTGTTTGACACGTTTAAGAATCGTTTATGTCACAGTAGCCATTATTGTAAATGACATAAGAGTTATCAAAACGTTGACAATACGGAAACAGGTCAAAAACGATATCGTTATTACCTTGTAGAATTCCAGCCCTGTTTCCGTTTAGTCAACGTTTTGATAACTCTTATATCATTTACAAAAATGGCGACTGTGACATAAAGGATTCTTAGGCGTGTCAAACACGATATCGTTTTAACGCTCCTGAATAGAGGCCCTGATTGCAATAAATTTGTCTAAGGTAAGTTCAATCATCATTAGCGGCCCAAAACATCCACTGCTGGATAAAGACCTTTCCCAGGGTTTTCTACAACGATCGGTCCTCTGCTGCTGTCATCCAGCGGCTTCCCGCGACCTTTACCAGATCGTCGGTCCACCTTGTGGAAGGCCTGCCGACACTTCGTCTCCCGGTTCGCCGTAGCCACTCTAGAACCTTTCCGCTCCAATGGCCATCGGTTTTATGAGAAATGTGCCCGCCCACTGCCACTTAAGGTTTGCATTTACAATTAAGCACAATATAAACAGTAGTTCGTCTTCAAACAAAGGTATATCGCGTGTCTTGCATGTGTGTGTGCGTCGCCCTTACGCGCTGCGTGGCACTACGATCAAACTCAACAGGACGGACTAAACCGGGCGCGCTGTAACCACGTTCGGTTGTGTCGCAACCCTAGCACCCCCGCGGCAATAGGTCACAGAAACGCCTAAAGGGCCGGATACGACCTTCTTTTCTATTAATTATACTATTGAATCTGTTAAAATACTAGTTTATGTACCAAGGGGAGTAATCTGTGCTTACCGCTTTATACAACACTTAAAAATAAATCCTCTCGAGGATGAACGAGCGCGCCATCTAACAGTAACATAAATTATATTTTCCAATTGTGAATTTTAACGCGCCGTACAGTTTGCGTAACAAAAGACGTAAAAGAAGGTGAATACGCCACGATTTGAAGGGTTCAACTTGCGATCGCGTCAATGTGGATGGATTGACAACATCATCTAGAATAAAAAAAGATTTTGGAGGTTTAATGAACGATGTGAAGACTTTTATTATGGTAGTAATTATCAGTGATCGTACAAATAACATATGACAGTGACCTACCGGTTGTCGAGGTGGATAATATGATTAACTAATATAATTCGCTATTGATTGTATAATATAATAAAATAAAACACTACACTTTTTACTTAATTAACCCTAACACTGCACCAAAAAAGCTACAAAACCTACGATCACTGGTAATTATACACTAACAAAGTAAAAAATATATTTTCATTACAAATACACAAAACAATATTTCTCGAATGCACGTGTATCCGAAAGCGTGTAGAAGTATCCCAAATTGATTCAATCACGGGCCGCGATACCTTTTGTTAGGTAATAGTAGTTTGCCGTGACCTGGAACGATCAGGGAACTAATCTTTAGGGATTGCTTAGGAACAATTAGGCTTAAGTATACTTACTTTTGCTTATGACAGCCGCGTAGATACTCTCTTGTTCATAAATGCACATTAGGCAACTTAAGTGCGGTATTATGCTTTGTCTTTAACTATCACTCGCTTGCCCGCGATCCCGTTCGCGTAGAAATCTTTGTGCCATGGTAAGGAAGTAAACAAATAGGTATATTTTCACCTCAGCACCTCAAAAGGGAGGTTTTGCTGTTTAAAGACAGTGAGCAAAATTCGATTTTGCTGCGAGCGTGACACAAAGTAACTTTTTAATTTTTGTTCACATAATAACCCCGTAAGACCCAGTGTGCCTTGAGAGGTACATAATCAAGGCAATTTAGTTGGAACTATATTTGAATATGCATAAAGTTCATTTTTATTTGCTTCAAATTAGAAAGTTGCAATTTAAGAGCAAAGGTAAATTAACTTTAATTCCTTGGAGGTAGATTCAAATTTTACAAAAATTTGTAGTACGGTAAGTCGTGGTGTGACACCAAGCGGGCGGTTGGATGGCAATATACATGTCATGTCGTTTAATTTTCACCGTGTCGTCTTTTTTAGGGTTCCGTAATCAAACTAGGAACCCTTATAGTTTCGCCACGTCCGTCCGTCCGTCCGTCCGTCTGTCCGCAGCCTACCTCAGAGACTCTTAGTAATAGAAAGCTATAATTTGGCATGACTATATATGTTATATTTATCACGCCAACAAAGTGGTAAAATCAAATCTTGAATATATTTTTTTAGTGTGGGAGGCACACATGTAACGTAGAGACGTATTTTTTTTGTCTACCCAATAGTGTCAGGTGTCGTTGGATAGCTTTTTCAAAAATATCATAAAATATATTCGGTTTGTGAATACAATTATTCGATTAAGCGATCCGTTAATGAAATAAAGCGCTAATTTTTGTTTAAATCAAGTGACAACTTTGAGGCAACGATCAGTTGAGCCGTTGAACTGTAAAAAGGAAATAAACAAACAAACACTCTTTCGCATTTATAATATTAGTACGGAGCTCAGAGTTTAAGAAGCTGGGCCAAAGGCCTTGACACGCGACTTTCTGACATTTTCCTTAATATCTTTCAAACGGAATACAATATGAATAAGACATCAGGGCTGGGATTCTAGACGGTAATAACGATATCGTCTTTGACGTGCGTATTGTCAACGTTTTAATAACTCTTATATCATATAATATATATCTCTTTATTATAGTTCTGGCTTGATATATTTAGTATATGTAAGTTTAAGTATGTTTATTTATGTATAATTACATATCTTTCTATCTATTTATGTAAGTATTTGAATGTATTAGTTTTGTTTTTATTCTATGGTTCTTTTTTTTTGTTTTTATAGTCTTTTTGGTTAGTTTTTGTTTTTTGGGTGCTCTAAATAAATTTGTACACCTGTTTACTCGATGCACAACCTTTCACTTCTCTCAATCTCTCAAGGGTTAGCTGGAAGAGATCCCTTAAAGGGATAAGTTCGCCTTTGTACATCTTTTTATTTTTATTTTTTGTATTGTTTTGGTTTTTCTTTTGTACAATAAAGTGTTTACATACATACATACATACATACATATACAATAATGGCGACTGTGACAAACGATTCTAAAACAAGTCAAACACGATATCGTTATAACGCAGTAGAATAGAGGACCTGGTACTTTTTTAGAGAATAACTGGACGCTGTTTCGCAATAATGTGTCAACCTACAAGTATTTAGCAATAAAGTGTCAACCCTCGGTGCGATCATTGTAGGTTGACGTTTCTTTGCTAAATACTTGTGGGTTGACATATTATTGCGAAACAGCATCCACTCACTGGATGTATTGTTTTTTTTTGCAAAAGTAAACAGGACAGAAATTAAAGTCTTCTTGATTCTCCTCCGAAATTAGATAGGGATAAGACAACCGGTGAAATTACTAGCATAGAGGCATTCCATTTTAGTCCTCAGGGTTGGCAACGCATTTGAGGTCTTAGGATTATAGTGAGAATTCAAATGTCTATGGGTCTCATATTCCACTTACCACCAGGTGGCCTGAGTGCTCGTGTGCCTTCTCCTTAACATAAAAAAAGACTTACTTTTAAATTTTCTTAGTCTGATTCTGCAAAATGTGGTTACAGAATTATCAACAAGTTTTTTAGAGTTGTTGGTAATTCTGAAGCTCTGCCTACCCCACTCTGGGAATAAAGGCGTGACTTTATGTATGTATGTATGTATGTACTTTTAAATTTTGCAAAACTATACAAAAAATCCACTAAGTTATAAAACTACCTTAATTTTTTTCATAACGTGTTCCATTTGAAAGATATTAAGGAAAATATCAGAAACACAAATATTATATCTCAATAAGTATAAATAGATAAAATCTCGATAACATGGTGACCCCATACAGAGGTTATTATATCTTAAACGGCCCAACCGATTTTTATATAACTTAGCTAAGGACCATCTCGAATAAGCTAGCTTTCTTAAAAAAATTGGATCGTAACCATTCGTTTGGGAGCTACGACACAGACGGACATGCAGATACACAAATTAAACATACGTACAAGATAATTGATAAAAATACACTAAATAAAACCGGGCATGAACATGTCGGACCATGGTCAGTGTAGGGTTCCGAAGCCGTTAAGTACTTAAATACTACATACATAAAAATCAACTATACAGGGCTGGGATTCTACACTGTAATAACGATATCGTCCTTGACCTGTTTCCGTATTGTCAACGTTAATAACTATTTTTCTATTTAAAGTCATTTGGCGTCTTAGATGATTTCAGTAGGTATAAACACTTTAATCGCCTGTAGCTCAAGAACCAATGATGTCTACTTAGTCGTGATAGTTTTCCTTTTAATTCGTTATATGCTCTTTAATTTTTTTTTTTTTTACAAATTGTTAGTGTTTCTAGTTTTGGCTGTTTGCACTTGACCCTAACAAAAATGAGCGCTTTAAAGCTTAATATTTCATAAACGGATTCCTTGATCGTTTTTTTTTCAACAAACCCACAATATTTTTGAAAGACCTATCCAACGATACCCCACAGTGGGGTAGACGAGAAAAAAAATACATTCCCACATTACGTGTAGGGAAGTCATCGTTTTTTTTTATATATATATTATCCTTAATGCCAAATTACAGTTTTCTAGTACTAAGAGTTTTTGCGCTCGGCTGCGGACAGACGGACGAACGGACGGACATGGAGAAAGTATAAGGGTTCCTAGTTTGATTATGGAACCCTAAAAATATGTTGCTGGATAGACTGTCTTAAGGCAAGCTTTCCCAAAAGTTTTTCAATAGTTATTTTTTTTTATTATTTCAGTGCATAGCAATTTAAGTGAAACATGAGCGCGGTCTTGCCAACAAACTGCACTGTCAGTTTGGTGAGGTATTAGTTTAATTATAAATGATAATTACATACATAACATCACGCCTTCATTCCCAGAATGGGGTAGGCAGAGCTACAGAAATACCAACAACTCTAAAGACTTACTGATATTTCTGTAACCACATTTTGCACTAACAGGCTAAGAGGTTTACTAGTGTATTAGTGACAGGTTGCAAGCCCATCGCCTAACAGTACTTCAAGCCCTTATTCCCTTAGTCGCCTCTTACATGATAATTATGCACATTATTTGAAAAGATATTAAAAAACCTCATACATCCATCTTTTTTAAGTCGCCATACTGTTAAATAGGACAATACACATGGAGATTTGCAACTTTTTGTATCTCTCCGGCTTCCGTAATCCAGCGAAATAAAATTTTAGGAACAAGCTCATGCTGCTAAAACTCAGGAATATAGTTACCTATCAAATTATATTTTAGTCAAGAATTATTTAGTTGTCCGTTGAAAACCAAGGGAAAATAGAAATACTTACAGCCAGTTAAAGTATTTGCTCCAACCCAACAATTACAGCAAAAGAGCTCGAGATTAAAAATCGCTTCGAAAATTACCAATTTCCTGAAACTTTCCTAGCTTAAACGTTCTTTTGTTTCTCTTAAAACAAAACACAACAGGAAAAGAATCCCGCAATCCCGATGTAGACAATATTCCGGAGATAAAAGGCGGTTTAAAAGAAAAACTGTTTAAGGAATCAGCGAAATCCTAACGATAAACAGAAAGGAAATGTCTTAAGAGATATTTATCGGTAAAATATTCGCCCGCAAAGGACTGGTGGGAGCTCATAAAATGCGAGAAAGAATGTTGCTTCTGGGGACAGGGACGTACGAACTTTTGCATAATCAGGCTTGGGAACTGTATCTCGTAGGATATAAGGGAAGGGTTGATCTCGCAACGATGCCATACTCTTTGATGATGCACTCATTATATTATAGACGATATTGTTTTGTTTTTGCACCAGTCACAAAGGCACCAGGTACTTTGATACGGATTAGAGTAGCATTAAAAATGTGAAACTTAGTGTACTTATACAAGACACGTTGTAGTTGGGAGTGACCCTGCCTCCGAAGCCAGCGGTCCTGGGTTCAAACCCGGTAAGGGCAGATATTTGTGTGATGAGCGCGAATATTTGTTCCTGAGTCTTGGATGTTTTTTATGTATTTAAGTATGTATTTCTCTATATAAGTATGTTTATCGTTGTCTAGTACCCATAGTACAAGCCTAGAGCTTAGTTTGGGACTAGGTCAATTTGTGTGAGATTTTCCCCTGATATTTATTTATTTATTTATACAGTGTGTAAATGGAATACAAGCAAACATTTAAACCAGAAGTATGTTATAGCTCTAGAAGTCATGTAGACGTGAAATTTCGTTAATAACTCTAATACATAGAGCGTAATTAATTTTTAACGGTCCTATCGAGCAGCAACCTTGAAACCTTGTCAATTGGGCTGTTTCTAATACATTGCGTGGCAAGTTAATTAGTATAAAAAAGCGGCCAAGTGCGAGTCGGACTCGCCCATGAAGGGTTCCGTAGCAGCAAGTAACATAATATAAAAGTTCGTTGTAGCTTTGATTTAAAAAAAATTACTTACTAGATCTCGTTCAAACCAATTTTCGGTGGAAGTTTGCATGGTAATGTGCATCATATATTTTTTTTAGTTCTATCATTCTCTTATTTTAGAAGTTACAGGGGGGGACACACATTTCAATACTTTGGAAGTGTCTCTCGCGCAAACTGTTCAGTTTAGAAAAAAATGATGTTAGTAACCTCAATATCATTTTTGAAGACCTATCCATAGATACCGCACACGTATGGGTTTGATAAAAAAAAATCGAGTTTCAGTTCTAAGTATGGGGAACCCCTAAAATTTATGGTTTTTTTTCTATTTTTGTGTGAAAATCTTAAAATGCGGTTCACAGAATACATCTACTTACCAAGTTTCAACAGTGTAGTTCTTATAGTTTCGGAAAAAAGTGACTATGACATACGGACGGACAGACAGACAGACATGACGAATCTATAAGGGTTCCGTTTTTTGCCATTTGGCTACGGAACCCTAAAAAACCATACAACAACTGTTAACGATACACACATTTGCTCGTATTGGATTTACACACTGTATTTACTTACTTCCCATGCAAATATGTTTTGTCTAGGAGTTAGATAGATTTGTTCATTAAGTACAAGAGATCAAACTAAGTTTGACTGATTTTTTCAATGTCTATTGTTCAAAAAGTTTTCAGTTTCTGGACTGCATTAACACCTACAGCGCTGATTTTCAGCCAGTAATGTCAAAGACTTTAATTGCGGTAATAACAAATTTTAGCTTTCTTTCAGTTTAGTCAAGCAACAGTGTTCGCATTGTTGTGTTCCGGTGTGGGGATAAGACAACCGGTGAAATTACTAGAATAGAGGAATTCCACCTCGGTCCTCAGGGTTGGCAACGCATAATTACATCTTGAGTATTCAAATGTCTATGGGACTCAGATTCCACTTACCATCAGGTGGCCTGAGTGCTTGTGGGCCTTCTCATTAACATAAAAAAAAAGTTTGACGCTGTCATTATGACAGGGTTCCAAAGTGGCATAACAATTAAAGTCCTTGACTGTACCATTTGGTTAATACCATCTGACCAGTGATGGTAGAGTCGAGTTTGGACTCGTTTAACTCGCCTTTTAATACAGAGTTTATCAGAGTTTGTACAGACAGCAACAAAGTGAATTATTAATTGTGATTTTTTTATATCAGGTGTGGACTTAAAATTATCACGGTGCGCTTAACTTCGCCATTGCGACTTGTGACATGATTTAATACATACATTTTATGCTAGCTATAAAAAAAAAACACAAAAACAATAAATCACTGCTATAGAGCGGGGCGGTCTATAGTAGTGATTTTTGGGTGTGCATAATTATTATAATAAACCCCTGTTTATTAAAATAATTATGCACACCAATTAACATCACTCCCGTGGGTGATGTTGTAAATATTAGTTACTTGTGCACATCTTTGTTGTCTTGCCTATCCTCGTACAGTTTCCTCGTTCATGGTCGGGTTAACTGGAAGAGATCCCTTAAAGGGATGAGTTCGCCATTGTACATGTTAATCTTAAGTTTATGTACGAAATTTCTTGTTATTGTTATTTTTTCTTTGTGCAATAAAGAGTTTACATACATACATACATACTGTTAGACGGGAAAAATATGGATTGGGAACATCACTAATTTCATAACGCATCCTTATTGCGTTTGACAGATGAAACACGCTCGGGTTGTCTGTGGAAGTTTCTCTTGGCGGCATTGTGCTCTTTGTAGATTATGTAGATGTGTTATAATCTTGTAAACCAATTTGTGTGTATTAATACATTCTCTCAACACAGCGCTGCGTCGATCTCAAGGGTGAAGTTTTATCCGGCAAGTTTAAGAAGACCCGTCGGAGCGTAAAAAAGGCATTTTAGCGCGTGCCTTCTCAATTAGGCAGCAGGCAGGTAAGTCGAGTTCAGTGTCGTATAAAGCTGCCTAATTAAGAAGGCCCGCGATAAAATGTGTTTTGTACGCTCCGACGGGACTTCTTAAACTTGCCGGATAAAACTTTATCTTTGAGATCGACGCAGCGCTGTGTTGAGAGAATCACTCTCCTGTACTAGCTAAAGTGATTTACACATTATTACAGATTACCAAATAAAGGATTATTTCAGTGTTTGCTGTAGGGTTCCGTATCCAAAGGGTAAAACGGGAACCCTTCTACTAAGACTCCGCTTCTCGTTCGTCCGTCTGTCACCAGGCGGTATCTCATGAACCGTGATAGTGAGACAATTGAAATTTTTACAGAGCATGTATTTCTGCTGACGCTATAGTATAGCTTAAATAAATATTTAAGGGGGCTCCCATACCACAAACGATTTTTTATCGTTTTTGTTCGATATTGATAACTTCAACAGGTAGACGCTTAATACTATATCCCCAGAATAAAAATAAAACCGATATTTAAGGGGGCCTCCAAGACATGACTTTTTTGCTGTTTCTATAGATAATGGTACGGAACCCTTTGTGCGCGATTAAGACTAGCAATCGCAATCTTTCAAAAAAAAAAACATTCCAAAATCCACTTACTATTTTATTTGCGGTTTTTTCAGGGTGTTCTCATGTGACAAAGTTTTTTTTGTCCTCGGTTTTCCTTATTAGCGCGCCGTGTACGCACTTACGGTGAAATGGGAAAGGGCCGTAAGCGCAGCAAATTTGGGGAGTTTTCGAGGTAATTTTATAGAATCACCGCGACTTTGGGGTAAATTGTACAGTTGAGATTTTGTTTGTCGATGAAATTGTGAAAATGAGTATTTAAAATAAGATTTATACATTAATAGCTTTATCTAGGTAACTGTATAGTTAAAATTAACTGATGTACCCTCGTCTGATACGTATTTCTAGTTAAACGCGTAGGTACATTGCTATATCCCGAGAAGTTAATCAACATCTATAAAGTGTTTTTCTTATTTTTTTACTTTTTTGCTTTTCATTCATGTCTGAACTAAATTTGCGTCATTAACACAAAAGACAAAACCAGCCTACATATCATATTAAACGTGTTATATAACATTTTTATTTTATCCTGGCCTATAGTGCAAAGAATGTTAGGTTTAAGGGTGAAGCCAGACGAGCGTAATTTTTGAGTTCTCAGTCGCATAATTTCGGTCGCGTAATTTCTGCTGCATTCGGTTTCATACATAACTACAGTTTTGTTTACACGGCGACGCAAAATGAGTTGGGCTTTTGTATAGGCTGAAATTACGCGACTCACAACTCGAAAAATTACGCTCGTCTGGCTTCAATGAAGAAAGCACCAAAACACCCTCTATCTTATAATATGACGTGAAACAAACAAAAGGTCAATAATTGTCACGTTAACAAACCGTGTCGTAATAACAAAATCATAAGTAGGTAGTATACTCCACCTGAGGGCCGGGATCGAAGCCCCCTCCAATTACGAGGATTTACGATCGTGGCGACTCGCAACGAGCTACAGAGAACTGAGGCGCTGGAAGAGAACGAACCTTAAGTTGGACACAGCTAAAAAATCTGTAACATTACTTAAAATTAACTCGTAACGGGGGGTCGTACAAGTCTGAGTCAAGTCAAACTAGGAACTCTTATACTTTCGCCTTGTCCTTCCGTCCGTCCGCAGCCTAGCTCAGAGACTCTTAGTACTAGAAAGCTGTACTTTGGCATGTCTCGCCAACAAAGTGGTAACATAAAATCTTGTTTTTTTTACGGTCTCCAACACGTAACGTGGGTTTTTTTTTTCTCGTCTACCCCATAGTGTGGGATGTCGTTGGATAGGTCTTTTAAAAATATTATGGGTTTGTGAATCCAATTTTTTGATTATGTGATCCGTTTATGAAATATTGATCTTTAAAGCGCAATTTTTTTTTAGATTCAAGTGTTCCTCCCGCTACAGCTAAAACTAAAAATACAAAAAATCAGAAAAAGTCTTAAATGAAAGAGCATATAACGAGTTTTAAAGGAAAACTATCACGACTAAGTAGACATCATTGGTTCTTGAGATACATGCGATTAAAGTGTTTATACCTACTAAAATCATCTAAGACTGCACCAATTAATTGACTTTAGATAGAAAATTTGTTACGAGTATTAGGTACTTGTTGATTTTTATGTTCGTAGTACTTAACAGCTTCGAAAACCTACACTGTGCATGGTCCGACATGTTGTTTTAACCACATCAAATTTAACACTTGGGTACTATAATTAGTATGATACTAATTATAGTACCCAAGTATTATAGTATTTGACTAAATAACAAATACAATTATTTTACTGTTGATATTCATTTTCCGTTGCATTATAATTATAACTTACTAATACACACAGTTTGTAAAAAACCGCTAAACAGAATCTATGATGGAAAAAAGCCGCAAACGTACTGACAACGGACGCGGTTCCCAAACTAAAACCGCCTCTGCCACGCTTCTAGAACGCTCTTTAGTTTGGAATCACGCCGCAACTCGTTGCGTCTACTATTACTGCGTTTGCGGCTTAAATGATACTTCTAGGTACGGAAACCTAAAAAGGGTATAAAAGTCTCTTAAGAATTTGACCACAGAAGACATACCTACGGTAAATTGAAAAGAAACAATGGCGTTTATGCAAGACAGTTTTACTATGGAACTTTGACAGTAACAACTAACTAAATATATACTGGGTGTTGCCTGTAATAGGAGCAATAAACTGAGGGATCGTTTCCACACCACAAACGTAACAACATTTATTCTACGACATTTATTTAATCTAACACAAGTTTTCTAAAATAAACACCCTATACCTCTCGTGCCACATCCAGCTCCCTATCGGCATGAAATTCCAGCAGAAGGTACAAATTAACGGCAACGCAGTGTACAGCTTTATTTATTCACCTTAATTTAGAGCTAGGACCATAATGACGCCCTTAGATTTTAAAAGCGGAAGGATACTCAAACGGACATTGTTAAGGGAATTGCTAGCAGGTTATTTTTTTTACTTTGAAAGTTATTTCGTAGGCCAATACTACACAGGGTGTAACGCTGAAAAACGCTGTTAAATAAAAACTGTATTGCATGATCACACACTCCAAAAAATAATTCTAGCTTGTACGGCGAAAAAGTGTTTTTGTAATACTGACTTGAAAAACCAGCCATTTTTCCATTTTCAAATATTTTCAATAGTTTTATTGCTCCTAGGTTTTTTTTTCCTAGAGAGAAAGAAATTCAACCCCTCACTCAAAAATCCGCCAAACTATGTAGCGTACAGGGGTTACAAAAACAGACATTGTTACATACATAAAAAAATCTCTTTAAAATTGTGCTATTTCTCTGTAATGTTTTTGTTTGGTGTACAATAAAGTGTTTTGTATTATATTGTAATTGTATTGTATTGTACATGCTTACACCTTGGACACATGAATACAATTTTTCGCCAGTCAGGTAATAATCGCATCAAAACTGAGATTATAAAAAAGCCTTTTTAAAACACAAGTATTTTTAATAACTGACTTAATTATGACAGCCTAATACTATTATTAACTAAAGCAAATAAATAAATATTAAAATGGCATTTCCTCTCATTTACAACTAAAATACATACTTCCGGCCAAAGTCCTTCGAGTGTAACATTCATAACATCCTGGTTACAGGTACTAGCCAGGGAGGAAACAGGGAATAAGGCAATTACTTTGATATATGGGGACTCTGCAGATTATTATTATTGGACGGCACGACACTGTAATCTATGGTCATTTGACGACACGCTAGCCTAGTTGGGAGTGACCCTGCCTTCGAAGCTAGGGGTCCTGGGTTCAAATCCCGGTAAGGGCAAATATTTGTGTGATGAGCACGAGTATTTGTTCCTGAGTCTTGGATGTTTTCTATGTATTTAAGTATATATTTCTCTATATAAGTAAGTTTATCGTTGTCTAGTACCCATAGCACAAGCCTATTTAGGGCTTAATTTGGGACTAGGTCAATTTGTGTGACATTGTCCCGTGATATTATTATTATTATTATTATTATTATTATTATTATTTGACACCTCAATTAAGTGTCTTCGAGATTATTTCAGACGTTTGTAATCCACACTGCATAAGTACGGTCTTGGGCTTAAATCATTGAGCATCTTCGGAACCTCCAAAACCTGAGACTCTAGCCAAGATGCTTTCGCTAACTAGCGTTTCTATTCGTTTTGTTTTAAAACCAATCGGGTCACTGGTAGATCACGTGACTTTTCGTATTACATGATCTACCGGTGACGCGATTGGTTTAAAAACGAAGCGAATCAGCAAACGCTGATAAATTTCAGTTCCATTTCGCTATCGTCATCTAACATTGCGTCATTACGTCAAAGCTCTATGGTGGCTAGTGGTCAGTGATCCTACAAATGGTATTTATAATGAACGTGGCTTCAATTCTACTAAATAAAACCCCATTGCCTTAGACATGTTTTCGTATTATCAACGTTACGTTAGCTCTTATTTACTTGACAGTAATGCAATATGGTCTTAACCTGTAGACAGTTTTTATAACACCCTGTATATTATAACATTGAGTCAATATTGTTTTCTATGCTAATAAAATAACAGTAACATATTTAGAGCAAAGAAAGCACACAATATATTTAGACGGATTTCTCCAGTTTCCAAGGGATTTTATACAGCAAATGTGGATAGATAAGTAAGATTATGTGAGACCCGTATCCGTGGAGCACAGGAGACAACTTAAAACAGTACGGAACAAGTTGCTACCTTAAAACTTTTACAACGAACAAAGTTCCACTCTTAAGTTTCACTAGGTGTTCGTTTGATAGCAAACACTTAGGAAGTATTGGAAGATTTAAGATACTTCGCAGAGGAGTTTTATTTCGTTTAATTTAGGTTTGGTTGTCTGTTATTTATTTATGACTAGTGAATGTCTCGCTGGAACTAAGATGCACTGTTTAGTGGTGGAGGAACCTTGTGCAGTACCTTAATTGCGGGTAGATATATATCA
Organism: Acleris holmiana; assembly: GCA_949316455.1. Classification (NCBI taxonomy): domain Eukaryota; kingdom Metazoa; phylum Arthropoda; class Insecta; order Lepidoptera; family Tortricidae; genus Acleris; species Acleris holmiana. The sequence goes on from OX438783.1 coordinate 10,425,471, forward strand.
TAAGACAAAAAGTTTAAATTACTTTATGGGTCATAAATGTGTTTTTTTTTGAAACAGTAAAGTTTAAGATTGTTATAAAACAAACCTAACCTAGCATAATGGAAAAAAAGACAAAAGATAGAGATAAAGAGGTTTATTGCAAGAACACAGTAGGTATTAGGACAGTTTTTAGTGTTAGAGGATGTGCTTATATTCCACTTACCTTAGACATTCAATGTTGAAAACAGTACTATAACTTCCCTACTATAATTTTTATATATATAAAATTTGAGGTGTGTGTCCCTATATTTCACTTTGTAGCCAAAACTACATATCGCAGACGCATAGTGTTTGTATGTGGCAATAGGTACAAGGCTCCCATTGTGCACTATGGTGGTTGCAAGTCAATAACTATAAGGGTGTGAAAAATACGGGGGTTGAAAAAAGTTAACTTCAAAAATGTGAGACTATCATTGATCTATAATGATCTGGATGGTTCTAGAAAATTTCTAGAATTATCTGGAAAGTTCTCAAATATATCCCTAGATTCTGATTAAAGAGAATGTTCTAGAAAATTCTAAAATGTATTCGATCTGGAATGTTCTAGAAAGTTCTCGAAATGGCTGGAATGATCTAAAAAGTTCTATAACTTTCTGGAATAATCTAGAAAGTTCTATATTGTGTACAATTATATATATGTCGCTCTTTCAAGAGTAACCGCTAAACAAAACATGTGTGTATTGTCTAATGACAAAAATGCTGTAAACGTTGTTTATAAGGACATATAAAATAAAACTTCACATACTTAAGTTATAGTGTCGTAATAGAGCATTATAGAATGGTAGTTGTTTAGAGGTTGTTGAACACCTGAACTACGCAGGCTGCCACAAGTCAAGAACAACAAATAACTCTTTCTCAATTCAATTCTCATTTTTCGAGATAGTTTTTTGTGTTCATGGTAACGACGTCGGAATCCTACACTGAGCATGTTCCGATATGCTCTTGCCCAGTCTTTCCTACTTTCTTCTCCATTTCTCTCTTTTATTTACATCCATTAAATGTGACAAACACAACAACAACTTTAAACAAATGCAAATAGTGGTATTGATACATTTATTACGTAAAAACCATAAAATAAAAAAATGAGTAAATGGCACCAATGCATATAAACAGAAACTATCATCTTAATACACGTTTTATTTTTAAACGAGCGACTACAAAAAGACGTAATTGTATCACAAGGGCAGTGAATATACTTTATCTGGCAATTTTATTCTGACTCACCGCAGACGAAGTCGCGGGCGGAAAGCTAGTATTACTCATAAAAGAAAACAACTCAATCACAACATAATATTACGTTTATGTACCCATAAATACAAACTTCACATAAGTTCAAAGTGGGCTCTATACAATGGTCTTTAAAAATTGCTGAAAATTGCCTAAGTTATAGCACGGATCCGAGAGACACGGACTATACTCCTCTGTGGTCACCTGGGTGATTTGCTCTGGAAGTATAATAGTCGTACTAGTTAACCACAAAAATGAACAAAACGAAAAAAGGGGAAGTTAAAATAGAAAATCTAAAAACTCAAATACTGATAGTTTTATACTCTTGCCATGTTCTTAGCTTAAAATAAGTCAGTAAAAGTACATTATTACCCAGGCGCTGAAAGTAAGGGATTGCCTGACTATCGTCATTTTACCCTTTAAGCTGCTGCCAAATACTGGTGTACGCGTTTGTCTGTTCCGGTACGGGGGTAAGGCAACCGGTGAAATGACTAGCATTGAGGCATTCCATCTTAGCCCTCAGGGTTGGCAACGCTTTCACAGTCTTGAGATTACCATTGTGTAAGGAGGGATGCAGGCGAGACAATGAAACAAGTCAATGATTGAGTATACACTGATTTATTAAGACCCGAAGCCCCTTATATATACTTACATCCTAATACACACTACATCTCCCATCCAAAGAGAGAAAAAAAAATTAATAACATTTACTTTTTTTTTTTTTTTTTTCTACTGTTATTTTTATATCCTACAATTTATTTATTACAAATTAAAACATTGCTCAAGTTACACGTCAATGACAGGATAATATAGTTTTGTCCTATTTTTATGTATTAATTCTATCTTACCGTTGTTAAGTATTTCGACATTAGGAGCTAAATCTCTTAATACTAGAAATGGACCTTTATAAATAGTGTTCAGTTTTTTCCTGTCCTCGTTTTTAATTAAAATTAAATCATTAGGTTTATACATTTTAGGGTTGATATATGTATCGTATTTGAGCTTTCTTACATTTTTATTTCTAATCAAATTTTCCCTAGCTTCTTTTTGTGCTACTTGTAGCCGATACTTGAGCTCTAAAGTGTAGTCATCACTATTATATAATGGATCAACTTTACATGTCATTAAATTACTTGGTAGGTTACATTTTTTCCCAAACACTAGTTCAAAGGGAGTATAATCTGTTTCTGAGTGTACAGAAGTATTATGCGAAAAAGACCAGAATGGTAACCAATCACTCCATGTTTCTGGGTGATTGTCTGTCTGTATTCTTAAATAAGCACCTAAATGTTTATGGGTATTCTCGAGCCCACCTATGCTTTGATGGTGATAAGCGGTTGAATTTAATTTGTTTATTTTCAATAACGTACATACCTGTTCCATTGTTTTGGACATAAATTCCGTGCCCCTGTCAGTCACGAAATACCGTGGTATTCCATACCTAAGGACAAAATTATTAACGAATGTTTTAGCAACTTCATCTGTACCTTTGGAAATAAGTGGATACGCCTCTATATACTTTGATAAATCGCATTGTAGCGTAAGTATGTATGAATATCCCTGCGTATCTTTTGGTAGGGGTTCCACAATATCTAAAAACACTCTCTCAAACGCTGACTCAGCAGTCGGTGTTATCACCATAGGTTCTTTAACTGGAATGGAATGCTTCTGCATTTGACACTTACTACACCTTTTTACGAAGTTCTTGATATCGTTTTCCATTCCTACCCAAAAGTAATATTTCCTAACATTGTTGAACATCCGTCTTATACCTGCGTGGCCACTCGTAGGTAAAAGATGGAAGTCGTTTAGAATTACCCTTATGGCATCCTTGTCATCAATTCTCTCAATATCTTTTAATACACATAGTCGTGGACCCGTCCAATCTTTCGTGATTTTTATTTGTCTGGCTAACTTCTCTACGAACACCTTATTTTCCTTATTTTTAATGATACATAACTCTTCTACATTAATATCCTTACAAAACTCCTTTAGCTCTCTCACAAAGTCGGCTCGCGTCCTATGCGATTGAGAACTTGGGTTTATGTATATTGTCTTTTTTGTTGGGACATATGATAACGTTTCGTTTTCATTTTTAATTTCTTTATTTTTCCTTAGACTTCCTAACCTCTCCGTACTAGTGAAACATAATTCTAGAGACTCCCTCGGTTTTTTATGAATTTCTACAACTTTTGGTTGATCAGGCCAGCTGTTATTAGAAACCATATCGACCGGGTTGTCTTTAGAATTATCCCTTAGTCTTTTGGTTTGCGCTCTCGTCATGATATTCATCACCTTTTCGTTCATCTCTTTCAAGTCCTTCGACGATATTCTTGATAAAGCGTCTGCCGCTGCGTTATCGGATCCTTTAACATATTTCACTACAAAATCGTATTCCTCTAAGGCCATTCTAAATTTCATTAATCGACTGGAAGGATCTTTCATATTAAATAAATAAATAAGAGGTTTATGATCCGTTAAAATTGTAAAAGTTCTACCATACAAGTATGGGCGAAAGTGTTTCACTGCCCACACTATTGCAAGTAATTCCTTCTCAATAGTGGGATAGTTCAACTCCGCTTTATTTAGGCTTCTACTAGTGTAGGCTACTGGCTTGCCATCGCAATTTGATAATATTCCCCCTAATGAATACCCGGATGCGTCTGTTTGGAGCTGAAATTCATTACTTTCAGAAAAATCTGGGTATTGCAGAACTGGTGGCGAGACAAGTGATTCTTTAAGTATTTCGAACGATTTTTGACAATTTTTATTCCATTTAAATACTTGATTTTTCCGACACATTTTATTTAATTCATAGGCTTTTTCAGCGAAATTTGGAATGAATTTACGATAGTAGTTTGCAAAAGCGACAAACCTTTTTACTTCGTCTATATTTTTGGGTTCTGGATACTCTTTCATTACCCTAATTTTTTCGGGGTCCGGTAAAATACCTTCACCGGAAACAACATGACCCAAGTACAAAATTTCTTTTTTAAAAACTCACATTTCTGTGGATTTAATTTTAGATTCACTTTTCTTAACCGTTCCATAATACTGAGTAAATTTTTGTTGTGATCTATTAAATTTCTGCCAAAAACAATAAGGTCATCCAAATATACGAAACATTTGTCATATGTTAACCCGGACATGGCTAACGTAATCATTCTAGAAAATGAATTTGGACTAGTTTTTAACCCCATTGGTAACTTTTTCATCTGATATTGAATCAGAATCAGAATCAGAATAATCTTTATTCAAGTAGGTTTACAAATAATAAACTCTTTTGAAACGTCATAGTAGCGACTTAGCCTAAATTGACTGCAGGTTCAAATCGCGACCGATCAGAGAAGAACCTGTAAGAAACTCTGTCGGATGTCTTTTTTTTTTCGACGTTCGCAACCTTTTGTCGTAAGGACTAAACATTTTATTACAAGCAATTCAGTCCCAAGCATTGTTATCATTAATATAGTCTTTAATACTATAATATGCTTTAGAAATTAGTTTACGCTTAACGTAACTCTTAAATTTATTTACTGATAGTTCAGTAACATTACTTGGGAGCTTATTATAGAACCTAATACAATTACCCATAAAAGAGTTTTTTATTTTATGGAGCCGCGTGAAGGGCACTGCAAGCTTATATTTATTTCTGGTATTAACATTATGTATGTCACAGTTCTTTCTAAATTTAGCGATGTTTTTATGAACATACATAATGTTTTCATAAATGTATTGACTGTGCATGGTCAATATGTTAATTTCTGTAAACTTATCTCTAAGCGAGTCTCTCTGGCCCATCTTGTAGACAGCACGAATAGCCCTCTTCTGCAGAACAAAGATGCTATTTACATCAGCAGCACTACCCCACAGTAAAATACCATATGACATAATACTATGGAAGTAACTAAAATAAACTAATCGAGCGGTATCTAAGTCTATTAATTGCCGAATCTTATTAACTGCAAAAACTGCAGAACTGAGTCTACCCGCCAATCCAGCAAGATGAGGACCCCATTGGAGCTTGGAGTCTAACGTTATACCAAGAAACACTGTATCATTAACTAGGTCTAGTTTGTTATTTTTAATAGTTACAGTAGTTTGACTATTTTTCACATTAGTAGTCATGAACTTTATACATTTCGTCTTTTTCTCATTCAGTAATAAATTATTAACACTAAACCAATCGACTACTTTTGATATAGCATTGTTTACATTGACATTAAACTGCTGTTGTCGTTTAACTTTGAACCTTTGACCTTTAGCTGTGCAAAATGCTGTATACTTCCTACTACTTTCTTCTAATTCTACCTGATAGTACCCCGAAAATAAATCTAAATGTGTATAGTAGACTGCTCCTGATAACGAATCTAAGATTTCCGTAATGTTCGGAAGTGGGAACTTGTCATCTTGTATACGGTCATTTAATTTCCTATAATCTATAACTAAACGCCACTTTTTTTCCTACACTGCTATCTGCTTTCTTCGGGACTAACAAGATCGGACTGGACCATTCACTCCGCGCTGGCTCTATAATTCCATCATCTAACATTTTATTAATTTGGGTATCTATTTCTGATTTGTAGGTATGCGGCAATCTATACGGCTTAACATACACTGATCCCGTATTTGGTTTCAAATTTATTTTTTGAGTCCCTAAGTTAGTTGTTGTTAATTTATCTCCCGGCAGATGGAAAACATCGGAATATTTTGCGCAAATGTTCTCAATACTACTTTGTTCCTCTTTATTTAAATGATTCATCTGCAACGCTGAAAATAAACTTTTTACTCTATTCGCATTCGTAATGTTTCTTTCAAAAGAACATAACTGATAATCATCAATTTTTTGTAAAGTTGGTTCGACTCTGTCCAAAATTACGTCATTGTCCGTTGTATTTAAAATTCTTATAGGTATCTTTCCATCACATGGCTTGACTAATATACTAGCAATAAAGATTCCTTCTTTAATTTCTTCTGTACAAATTAGGCATTCCTCTGTAGCATTCGTCGTAATATAATGTACGGTCTCTGACCTGTGCGGTATAAGGAGTGATGTTTTTGTTTTTGTAACCATCCTTAAAAACGGTAAAGTGACACGGCTGTTTTTGTCGTTCTGAACAATTAAAGTTTGACTACCATAATCTAAAATAGAGCGATGATTGTGTAAGAAATCATTTCCTAATATGCCATCTGATGTACATGGCAGGGAATAGAAAACATAAAATGGATGATTAAACACTTCTCCATTCGCAGATAACTCTAAGTATACGAACCCGATTGCCTGTACACTGCCCCCGATACCATTTATAGTGGTCGTCTTTTTATGGATCGGAATGTTGTTGTTAACCACGTAATTATGTTTTACAGCTGAAATACTCGCCCCTGTATCTATAAGCCATGATGATGCTCGATTTCCTAAACTAAGTGTAACGAAAAGAGAACTGTTACATGCTAATATTGTTTCGTTAGTCACGAAAAAACTCGCTGGACGGTGTGACTGTATTTTCTCCCGGCCTGATTTCAGACATTGTGCGAACTGTTCCGTTTCGCTTCCACTGATTTCCAAAAGTACGCTGATTATACGTACCTGAAAATCGTGATCGGCCCGCCCTGAATGACCGATGAGGAGCCCCGCGACCTCCTTGAGAGTAGTGACTACTGCGCCCCCGCTGTCCATACGCCATCTGCGGCCGTGATTGTCTCCTGGGGCTGTAGTAACCACGTGCACTCCTAAAATATGGTCTTCCTCCACGTGGAGTACCGGTGACAGCCATACCTAAAATTTCCTGGCTGGCAGAAGTACTCACCTCCTCGTCTTCTGCAGCCTGGATCGCATCTTTCAGCGAATCATAGTTTCTGGCTGCGATTATTGTGCTTAACCTTTTATTTCGCAGCCCATCGGCAAAACGTTTTATTGCCATTTTTTCGTTAAGTGGCTTGAGTATTTTATAGTTTTCCGTTTTGCCATTGGCTTGCGAAATCGTTAAATTTACAAATAAATTCGACAGTTCATCACCATATGCTTTTATAGACATGTCATTCTGTCTAATCGTTTGTAGCCTATTTTGGATCGCTGTCGGAGCCTGCTTAGGCAGCAGTTCCGCTCGCATGTCATCGAGAAGTTCACTGACCGCGTCATAGCCGGGTGACAACCTCAACTTTGCACCCTGCGACAATCTACTCTTAAGGACAAACTGAATGAGACTTTTCTTGCACTCTGGCTTTGTCAGAACAGAAGCATAATATTCGATTCCGTCAATTAACTGTTTTGTATTTTCTTCGGAATCGGTCATTACTGGTAGCAAACTCAAAGCGGTCTTTATGTTAAATTCCTCCATTTTGGTCTTTTTGGTACACAGATCTATCACTTCTCTATATAGAATAGCATAACTAGCGCACACCCTATCAATTAATGGTACTTCTTTGGACGATATCTTTCCTATCTTAATTTGTTCTCGTATCTTAGTAACTAGTTGATTATAATGTGTATAATTTTCGTTAATCTCCTCTAACTTTGTTATAATAATGCTTCCTTGCCTCCTACTAGGGCCTATTTTAATTAAATATGTTCGTATTTCCTTCAATCCATTATGCAGACAAGTTAAATCTTCTGCCATAACTTACACATTCTTACATTTGTACTTAATATTTACGTTAAAGGTGTAGATATACTTATAATCAATTTACATACCTTCATCGCTCGAAACGTGATACCTTACGCGGCACTCTCTGTCCATTCACTAATTACTCATCTTACGGTCCATACTAGAGTTCATGTTTTAATAACAGGTTTATCTCTTAATGAGTCAATTGTACATGCCTAGTAAAAAAAAAACTGTTCATGACCCCAACAATTTACGCACTTTAGACGCACTTTACGCACAACCACACTCGCGGCAGTCGCGGCACTAAAACCCGTCGTCCCTCCGAGCGGCGCCTTGGCACGCACTCACGGGATTCCCGTTGATACGCCTCATCTCGATCATGTTAGCATGCGCCCTCCGTTCTATTTTCTTGTTGAAACAGTTATTGGCATAGCGGACGCACAAGAAGATCAACACGACGATAACCAGGACCAACAGCAGGAACAAATACCCATTCGTCTGGCTCAGGTATTCCAAATGCGTGGTAGCTTGACTTTGCTCTATGCTGTTTTTGTAGCCTATCTGGGTGTTGTAATTATCAGCCTTCTGCGGTTGTTGCTGCGGTGGTTGCGAATTACACATTGTGCTCACAATAGTAAAAATCGTACTAACCGTTAAAAAAAAACTTGAAGAATTAATAATCCCGAATAATTAATTCTCCCGACTAGCGCTGAACGGCACGCGCCTCTCCAAATTAGGCAGGGTCGCCATGTAAGGAGGGATGCAGGCGAGACAATGAAACAAGTCAATGATTGAGTATACACTGATTTATTAAGACCCGAAGCCCCTTATATATACTTACATCCTAATACACACTACAATTGTAAGATTGCAAGTGTCTATGAGCTTCAAAGTCTGCTTACTTATCTGGTGGCCTGTGTGCTCGTTTGAATTTTGCATAACTACTGCCCACAATCTTACGTAGCGGCTACTTATGCCAAAAATTTTAAAACAAGCACTTCGGGTCAAAGAAAATTAGGTACAGGGCCATGATACGGAGCACCCTGCCGGAGGCTGCTTTTTTTGGTGCTTTGACCTGTTTATTTAAAATTAGGTTTAGGTACCTTCTGGGTAAACTCTCTCCATCGTCGCCCGTGTGCGTCTTTGGTCTCTAATAGGGTCAAGAACAAATCCATAATATTAAAAAAAACAAGGGACCTTCCTTTCTCTCACCCTCTATTGAGTAAGTAACGTTAAAAAACATATTAAAAAAAAAGAAAAAAAAGTATTTTCGTTGACGTTAACTTTCGTATCGTCATCGAGTAGTAAGTGATACTAATTTAAGTGTTATTTATTTTATCTTTATAGCACAATACAAGAAGCCTGTACTAATAGCGGACTCAATTTCTTAAGGCATTCATATATACCTAACCTAACCAATATGGGCCAAACAGAAATAATTGAAGGATATAATAACAATAAAACTTTAGTCACAATTAAACTAACAATAAATACGAAAAAATACTCTTAATGACACAATGTAATTAAGATATTAAATAAGTATAAATAAATAATACATAAAAAATACTCATATAAGTATATAAGGTTGTAAAAAAGTACTTGCGTACCATGCGTACCAGTAATTCTGTACACGTTATCGAACAAAGGCGAAGCTACGCTACGTATAATTTAAATGTTCGTGGTCGACCTACTGTTTATTTCATCCCCCTGTGTCTTTAAGCAGCAATATTGGAATGAACCAAGTTGATGTGTGCAGTACATTCCGAGTTATTGTTTGCTTTCGTATTTGAGGGATGCACTGATATTCCATGCAGCATTTTGAAAGGTTCTCAGATAATGTTATTACCCTATGGACAGCTTTCGTTTGCTTATATGCAAATGGTACAATATTTTTACTTTGATCATAGAAAAATATGGGATTCAAATGGCATGAGGTTTTTTTAACGGAATACCAACACCTATAAAACAAATATACAGAAAGCTAATTTAATTACATTTATTATCACCGATAATTAAAACGTACAGAGTACAAAGTAAGGTTCATTGTTACACCGGTTTCGGTGGTTTACACCACACAAAAACCGAATTAAACTGTGAATAACGATTATTTAATCCGCAAAAACGTTTACTACGCAATTTAGCTGATTAAAGTAATAATGTACGAGTATACCTACTGTAGTATTCATATACAGTGCGTGTCTGTGTGTCTTCCATACGAAAATAAGGACAGAAATAACTGAAACGTTTTCCGACATTGTTGTAGCACAGTATAATTATTGGTGTCCTATCATTTCATAACCAACGTTTTACAAATGATTCATTTCACAAACACATCATTTGACAACCCTCATTTTTTTCTAAACTGTAAATAATTTTGGATTTATTCAGGTGCGTTAAAACGATGTCGTGTTTGACACGTTTAAAAATCGTTTATGTCACAGTCGCCATTATTATAAATGACGTAAGATTTATCAAAACGTTGACAATACGGAAACACGTCAAATACGATATCGTTATTACCGTGTAGAATCCCAGCCCAGGACTATCGTGTAGAACCCTATAGGTAAGGTTAGGTTAGTTTTATAAAAATCCTGAAATATTTGTAGTTACAGGAAAAAAAAGCAGGTTGGCAAATGAATAGATTGCAAAACGATGCATTTGTCAAAAAATTGTCGGCGAAAAGGCAGAGAACCATAATTATTATCATAATTCACCTGTTTAATTATTGTAGTTTTGTTTAGAAAGTTGGTATCATGTTTTTTTCTTTAATTTGACGATGGAATAAGCTGGTTTAACATATTGACTGTCAGCGAGTATACTCGTAGTTATAAAGAATTGTTTATAACTACGACTTTCATTGTTTCTAATTTCTAGTGTAGGCAAATATTTGTGTGATAAGCACGATAATTAACTTCTGATTCTTGGATGTTTTCTATGTATTTAAGAAAGTCTTTCTCTATGAAGTAGGTATTAATCGTTATAATAGTACCCATATTACAAGCATAGCTTAGTTTGGAACTAGGTGAATTTGTGTGAGATTGTCCCCTGATATTTACTAATTCACCGCCAGCTTATACTACGAGTGCTACGCTGTAGCCTGTAGCACCATTTTCCGCTATGTAGCAAAAAACTGCTACAAACAGTGGACCCGATAACGGGTCGTTGGCGCTGAATGTGTTAAACACATAGGACAAGGTCAAATAATACAATACCCAGTTAAACGAATTTTACTAAAGATAACATAAGCCAAGATTTATTGTGTTATTTTGGAAAAAAAATAGTTTCAATTTTATCAATTTATTGGCTTATTGTTCAGACATTATCTTCGGGCGATTTCCACAGCAGCGGCCGCCGCGTTCGCTGGACGTTTGATTTACGTGTTGGGCAAAGAGTAGAAATTGGTATGAAGAGACTCTTAAAATGGCTTCCCGTGGTTTATTATATCCTGTGGTTTAACACAAACCAAAGACAAACTTTCACATCGAGTAAGTAATGTTAACGTATAGTCATCAAGAAGAAATGGAAATGGGTTACGTCGTGGGGCCGATTGTCATCGTAATTGTATAAGTATGCCAAATTTCAAGTCAGTCCGACAAAAGTTGGTTCAAATTGACTTCCAACTAATGATAGCAATTTGTTAGATTGTTAATTGTTATAAGTTACGATTGGTGCTATATATCCTTTTATTCATAAACGCATTATAAACCTATTTTAGTTAAATTATGCTCGGTCACTTTCTGACAGTGGATAAAGCAAGCAAAAATAAATTGTCCACCAGAGAAAACACTCTTTTACAGAACAATTATCCTCGCGTGTCATATTCATGGACTTATTTCTCTAATGTAATGACTCCACGGGATGTCTAAATAACTTCTTCTGTTTTTATTAATGGCGGTCCTCCGCGCTATTCCGCAGTGAGTGAGTAGAGTAAAACAGTAAACAGAATAAATCAAAAGCAAAAGTCGGACATCTTCCCTCCCCGAAGTTTATTGGAAGCCCTAAATAACTTAACATTGACGACATACACTTAAACAGAATTGAATACATTAATTGGAATTAGAATTCAAATAAGACGGTAAGTGACTAAGGGCCTGTTTCACGATCGACGTGTAAATTCATCTGTCAAATAAAGATATCCCTATCTTTAATTATATGTATATTCAAGTGTAAAGCCGCGTCCGCTGCGCCGTGTTTTCGATGTTTGTAAACATCTAACATGATTTTCGAACAGAAAAGGGAAACATCTTACAAAACATGGTTAGGTACAACTGCACGTCCATTGCGACTTTGGAGTGAACAACGTATTGCTTGTCATAACATTTCACTTTTATTTTGACAGCTGTCATCCCAGTACAATTTTTCATCTTTTGTAGGATTGAAGGATACCAAGGTATTTACTTATATTCAAAGGTATGCAAAGGAGTTCCTAAATTTAATAATTAATGCCCTATTTGACAGTTCTTCACTCGAACTCAAAATTTACAAAAGTAAAAACGTGTAAAGACGAACGCGAGGAATGTTTTCCATCCGTAACGGAAAACATGTTTCTATGTTTGTAAACAAAATACATTTCGGCCACACCCCTTTTCTGTTCGAAAAACCTATAAGATGTTTAAAAACATCGAAACCACGGCGCAGTGGACGCGGCTCAACAGAGAAAGTAACTCTCTGCCAGTCACTTATCTTTGCGGGCTTACAGCTCATTGGCGACTTGGGCGAATAAATCAAATCTAGCTAAACCGTCGACCCCGCGTGATCTACCAAAACACAAACGATAAATCGATGATAAATTATTGCCCTTTTGTTTCGCCACTTGATTTAAGTGTTAATAAAGCACTCGGATGTGAAATGTTGAAAATATGCGGAATATTGTTGTTGTATTGATTGGGTAAGTTAAAGCTTAACGCGTTGGTTTCATGTGCTCAACAACAGAAAAATCGTGTATATTACGTTTAATATGTCGTTACATTGGGTTGTATTGGATAAAATAAAAGTTAAAAAAGTCAAATACATATTATACTTGGGAACAAAGGAATCGAGCCACTTAGTACTGAATTTCCATAGAAAGTGACTCGATTTCTTTGCTCCCAATATAATATACTGGGTGTGGCCTGTAATAGGAGCAATAAATTGGGGATCGTTTCTACTCTATAAACGTAGCAACATTTGTTCTACAACTTTAAAAAATGTGTAATTTATTATTTGCGATTTTTTCAAACAAACTAGGTATATAGCATTTTCAATGTACTCCATCCAATAGTCTAGTTGACATCTACTGTCAGCCTACAAACTTCGTAGTTTTCGCAATACATTGCTGGCTTGAAAAATCTAAATTCATTCGTATTTAGTAAACAACAAGTTATTTTCAAAAGTTGTAGAATAAATTTTGTTACGTTTGTGGTGTGGAAACGATCCCTTATATTATTATTCTTAATAAATAAAGGTAATTTGTGTGTTCAATATTTCAAACAAAATAAAAAAGGCTGAAACGTATTAACCGAAGTTGGCGTTGCTTTTTTATTACGGTAGATGATGCATGCCAACGTGTTCGCATTGTTGTGTTCCGGTGTGGGGATAAGACAGCCGGTGAAATAACTAGCATAGAGGCATTCCATCTTAGTCCTCAGGGTTGGCAACGCGTCTTAAGATTGCAGTCTTGAGAATGCGAATGTCTATGGGTCACAGTTTCCACTTACCATCAGATGGCCTGAATGCTCTTTTGCCTTCTCGATGCCATAAAAAAAAATGAAACTATTAACTTCCTTATGCCAAATCCGAGACTCTGATAAATAATTAAATTGAACCCTAATCTGCCTATAATGATCTTATTTTTCTTGTCGTAAATTCTCCTTTATGTCAGCTTTACAAGTTTGTTTTTTGCTCCGTCCGGCCGATCACTAATAATTATGATACGTATACTTCAAATAATGTAAGTCCCAAAGTCATTACTCACTTTTATTCATCATCATCATATCATATCAGCCAAAAGACGTCCACTGCTGGACATAGGCCTCCCCCAAGACCCCCCTCCTCACTTTTATTGTTTTACAAATATTTGCCACCTAAAATGCGCAATTTCAAGTCATTCCCATTTCGATATCTATATTCATACATCAAGCCAATTATCGTTCAAACGTTCCCCTATCTTATCCCAGTAAAGGAGGGTAAGTGCATAACTTACACTAGCACCCTGTCAGCGGCCACTCGGGCCCGGTAAATTCTTATAATTGAACGTTGCTAGAACTAGAAGTGAGTTATAGCTTGGAAATTCTAGCCGTGGAAAATAAGTTAGGTGCAGTAGGGATTCGTAATATGATATTTTTATTTAGGCAACTAGTAAGATGTTGGCACCATTGTATTGTAAGAAATTTAATAGTGATGGGGAATTTTCGATGTTTTCATGCGTTCAATATCGACGCGACCTACTTAGCTTTGTTAAGTTAACATAGTTGTGTTAACATTTTAGCTTATAACTAATCATCACCGTGCACCGTTGCATCGTGTACAATCACCATTAGTTGTCCGTCCAATACTACAATAAAAACACAACAAAACGCCCCATTTGTTTGTTCGAAAATGTAAATAAAATTCTTAAATCAAACAATAACGGTTAAAGGGCGTTTTTCAGTAAAAGTACCTATAGTTAAAAGCAAATATTAACAACGGTAATTTTTCCATTACGTCACGAAAATTAGTCGTATATTTATCTGCCCTCATAAGCCAACAGCCGGTATTACAAATTAAATAAGCATAGCAGATTCAAACCTTACCTTTTAGCAATATGGTCGAACTTGCTACAGGAGTTCTGTCTGCGATGCCACTATTTCTCTTAAAGCAGTAATAGTAATTTTTTGTGACGTAATAGAAAAATTACCGTTGTTAATTTTTGTCCTTAACTATAGGTACTTTTTATGGAAAACGCCCTAATACAAACTTACCGAATTTGAATGAGACTTGTAATATTTTTCACCTCAATAATCTATGGCACAGACCTTGGTTCTATGTCTAAAATGGCGTATTCTTGCCATTTAGCTTGAAAGTTCTAACCGTGGCAAATAAAAAAGTAAAATTCAGAAAAGAAGAAATGGTCACGATGTCAGAAGCCACTTAACACTATTCCCTCGGGAAATGGCCGATTTTTCGGGATAAAAGTATCCTTTGTCCTTCCCCGCGGTACCTATAAGGTTTAGCGGTTTACCCGCGAAAGCGTTACAAACAGACAGTTACTTTCAAGTAAACAAAAATATACAGGGTAATTTTTTAATAGGTGCACAAATTTTAATATTTGTTTCGCTATTGTTCATCGATAACACATGTTTTGTTATTTTTTTCAATGATTCCACTAACTCAACGATATTCATGGACCCTCTAATGCAGGGGTGCGAGAAGAGGGTAGTGTTGTTAAGTAAGTTAATAAATGAAATTTCAAATTTAGAATATCAGTAGGAGAGGAGTAGGGTATTATTGGGGATTCTGGATCATTTGTCCTCGCTGCGCTCGGATGATCCAGAATCCCCAATAATGATCCAGGATCCCCAATAGTTTCCATCGATCAGGGATCTAGTCGGATGATCCAGGATCCCCAATAGTTTCCATCGATCAGGGATCTAGTCGGATGATCCAGGATCCTCAATAGTTTCCATCGATCAGTGATTCAGAATTCCATAAACTCAACAGGTAAACGAATGACCTGACAATCCTTCAATGGTAAATTTGCATATTCTCGCCTCATAAATTTCTATAACAAAATATTTTGTATAGAGAAGCAAAACCGGAGTGCCGTATAATTCAATTTTATATTACTTATATTTTTGTTTACGGCACTCCGGTTTATTTTTCATAAATTTATTACTTTGTTTATTCATCTTTGTTTATTCATCTTTGTCCCTGTTAACACTTTCCACACAACCATTGCTGTACTAATGTTATAGGATAGTCCCGCTAACAGTTTTCTGGAGTGGCCAATTCCATACTAATTGTTTAAGGACAAGGCGGTCTTTCGATACGTTCCAAAGGGGCGCCTCCTCTGTACTGATATTTACTCAACCAAGATAATACTAGAACGCTGATCTATATATGCGACCGATCGTAAAAACTTTGATAGCGTGATTCAGGTCTTTTTCAATTATTACTGTCAAATCAAAATAAAAACTGCAAACTTTTTTTGATTTCAAGCTATCTTCAGTTGTTATTAAAAACCACATTATTAAAAGTGTTGATTAAAGTGAAATATTAATTATTCCAATATTTGTGTATTATTCAAGTAATGAGAGATTGTTACGACATCTATTTAAAAAGGTAGGTACTTAACATCTGCTAGTCTGACGATAAAGTGACTCACGCGCTACTGTTACTAAGAACTTCTCAATGTTATTGTTAGCGTAAGATGGCGCTATTTGACAATGCTATTTGAATGGAATAATACAGTGAAATGAATCTGCGGTCTTTAATAAAGTAAAAATTTCGTAGGTGAACTGAAACTTTAATAAATAAATCGACTGAAACTATTAAGTTTATCTCAACACTGTAATCGTTCGCGATGTACATCAAAGTTCGAACATTGTTACGACATCTATTTAGGTAAATCAAGTGTCAACTTTATTGCTGATTGACAAGAAACTCCGCGCTGTGTTTACTAATCAAGAACTTCGTTAATCAATGTTAAGATGGCGCTATTAATACAAATAATCGATATTTATACTTCGTTAATCAATGTTAAGATTGTGTGCATGAATGCAATAAAGTAAAATAATTTCGAACCTTGAGAGCCATTACATAGCATGCTGTATGACATGTAAATAATAGGAAGCGTAAGTAATTTATGTTCATGCTTCACATGATTCGAACAAATATATGTGTTTTTCTTTCTTCTTTATAGCTAAAGCCGATTCACAAATTCTGAGAGTTAAACAAGTTATTTAAACAATAAGTATAGTAAGTCGTTGCTGTCTTCAAGCCAACCAGTGCCTGTTTTATATTTCCTTATTTTTTTTTTATTTTTTTTAATAATAAATATCAGGGGGACAATCTCATACAAATTGACCTAGTCCCAAACTAAGATCTAGGCTTGTACTATGGGTACTAGACAACGCTATAAATACTTATATAGAGAAATAAATACTTAAATACATAGAAAACATCCAAGACTCAGGAACAAATACTCGTGCTCATCACACAAATATCTGCCCATACCGGGAATCGAACCCGGGACCGCTAGCTTCGTAGGCAGGGTCCCTACCAACTCGGCTAACGCATCATATCGTCTTCATAGTTAGGCTACATTCGGTACATAGAAACGCATTAAAGTACATGCAGCTACCAAATACGAATAAGGTTTCAGGTTAACGCAACAAGCTGGCGCCGCGCCTTATAGGTGTAAAGGATTGGGAGTGATTCACAATAATTATATTTTATTTTCTAATAGACGAACGTCTGTAATGCAGAATTAAGGTTTGATTTTGTTTGGACAATCTCATTTGAAATAAAATTATATTACTAATAATTTTAATTGGTAACATCTAAATGCAGCCTTAGTTTATAGGGTTATAAATGGAGCTTCCATTTATTTGAGCATTCAATTGGTAGTGGCAGTGCAGTGAGTGAGACAAGTAATTAAAAAGAAGCAGCAAGTATGTACGTAATATTTTTTATTTTTTATTATTTATGTTGATTGTGTTTGGTTAGTGATGCTTATTCAAATACTTTTAATAAAAATAGGTCGGCAGTGTTCAATCCGTTCGATTCCGATGAGGAGATTAGCTGTGCCCAGCAACAGACTGCATCTACCGCTTCTACGAGTGCAGCGAAAGTTAAGACGGTAAAGGCGAAGCAGAGAAGAACTAAGAAGGCGGCGGAACTGCACGGCTGTGATTCAGACCTGGACAGCGTCGCGAATGCATCAGCTGCTCAACCGAAAAAGAGACGAGTCGCTGTGTTTCTTGATTCCGAGGTAAGATGCCTATCTTGGGCGATTGTTTATCAAAAATACTTCGAGGATACGATAGCTTAGTTGGTAGTGACCCTGCCTACGAAGCTAGCGGTCCCGGGTTCGATTCCCGGTATGGGCAGATATTTGTGTGATGAGCGCAAGTATTTGTTCTCAACTATTGGCTAGGTCAATTTGTGTAAGATTGATTTTATTATTATGATGATTTCATTAAAACTGTTTTTACCCAACTTTAAGCCGATTTCAGTTGGACTGACCTAGGTCATGATAACAGTTTGTCGCTGGATTTTTTTAATAATTTAAGTGATTTTCTTAATTGTATTTATAAAGGTGAATAATATAAGGTTGCTAAATAATTTCAGGGTGACGAAGAGGAACCGATCAGGGCCGCTCCGCTACGTAATTTTTTGACAAGAAGGACGGGCTCCGGGTACACGCTGCAACGAGATCCCAGCCGGCGCGGGGAGTACTACGTCGAACTCCGAGTCTTCACCACGCGGGAGCTTGAGCCGGTAGCGACGGAAGCAACCAGGTGGAAACATGCCTTTTTCACATATAAAGGGGCTGTAAATAATAATAGCCCAGTTTTCAAAGCGGTCAGACAAGTTGCTCAGGCTGCTAAAGAAGAGTATAAAGGCGTGCAGCCTGTGTTGTACCCGTCAAATACTTTTTAACTAATTTTAGTTATGTGTTTATTGTAATCTGCTACTTTACAGTCGGTTTAAAGGCAAATTTAAAACTTTTGCGGTTTTCAACAAATGTAATTATTACAAAACAAAGCACGTCTTACATAGAACAAAAATAGTATAAGATGTTCTTTTGCGATGTATGTAATGTTTCCGTTCCAAAATTAGCAGCACATAAAAAGACTAATATCCACAAGTCTAATAGTTTGTTAAGTACGCGGCTTGAAAACGTTTATATAATAGCTAATGCTTTTCGGAGTAGAATTGTTAGTTATAAAGTCAATCCCTCAAATACGAATATTACCCCAGATTCATTTTTATGTGAAAACTCTGATATAGCACAACAACTTATTAAAGATTCATTACAAAAGCATGTCTCACTCAAAGTTAATTTGGAACTTTTCGTAAAGTATTGTTTGCCAAAAAATAGTGAAAGTTCCATTAAGTCATTTAACACTAAATACGATATAGTTTTGCAGAGTACAGACGTTTTATCATTATATAAATCACTTGCTGATGTACTAATTACTAAATGTGCGGAATTTGAGCTCTCGGAATCAGGATGGACAATCGAATCAGTTAGTCACTTAGAGATAAACATAGTAAAATACAATCCTTTGAGAGCTGGATCGTTTATACCATTACCAAAACATATTGCTAATACAAAAGCTTGTTTGAATATAAATAATGAGGATAATCACTGTTTTATATGGTCTATAATGGCTCACTTGTATCCTAGCAAGGTTAACTCAAACAGAGTCTCATCTTATCCCAAATACCAAAATGTTTTAAACACTTCCGGCATGGCATTTCCACCAAGCATCTCTGATATAAGGTGGTTCGAAGCCAACAATACTGATATTAGTTTTAACATCTATGGTTTAACAAAAAATGGTAGTGTTATGGGCCCTTTATATAAAACCGCTAATCGTAAATTACAGCACATCAACTTGTTATTAATAACTAAAAATAGTAAGGCACACTTTTGCCTAATAAAAAACTTTGAGAAACTTGTTCGCAAACAAATAACTAAACATAAATCTAAGATACATTTGTGTGAAGATTGTTTTTTATATTTTTCAACAGAGGAAAAATTAATTCAGCATAGTTGTGCAGGGGTACAAACTGTTTTACCAGAGGCAAATACACAACTTTTTTTTTCTAATTTTGAAAGAACTCAGGAGGTGCCTATTGTGACTTCGAAAGCTTATTACGAGAGTATTCAGATAAAAGTAAATCTATGTACGTGGAAAATATTCAATTGCATGAGGCATCTTGCTTTGCATATTACATTTGTTGTAGAAGCGAGCCTTATTTAAACGACTATGTTTCTTATCGCGGTCCCAACTGTTCGAAAAAGTTTGTGGAGTCTATATGTAATGATGTGCAGCGATTGTACTCAATATTATCTGTCAGCAAACCTATGATTCCGCTTACGCTAGAGGAACAGCTATCATTTGAAACTAGCACTGCTTGTCATATTTGTAAAGACAAGTTTTCATCTAGTGATAACATTGTAAAGGATCATGATCACTTCACAGGTCGATATAGAGGGCCCGCTCACAATAGTTGTAATTTAAATTCAAAACCTTGCCCATTTATACCAATAATTTTTCATAACCTTTCCGGATATGACTGCCATTTGTTTATTAATGAACTCACAAACGTATGCGGTCGAATAAACCTTATCCCAAAAAATAAAGAAAAGTATATTTCGTTTACGAAGTTCATTCCAATAGACCAGCAAAATGTAGCTCAATTAAAATTTATTGATTCTTTCAACTTTTTGAGTTCAAGTTTAGACAATTTAGTAAATACAATGAAAAAAGATGATTTCCAACATTTAAAATCATTTTTTGGAGATGGGGCCAAGTTTGATATAGTGCGAAGAAAGGGTGTCTATTGTTACGATTATATAAACTCTTGGCAACGTTATGAAGAAACCCAGTTGCCTCAGGCTTCCAATTTTTTTAGTAAACTCTCATCAGAATCTGTATCTTCTGAGGATTATAATCATGCCTTACATGTTTGGGAAACTTTTGCTATTAAAAACTTAGGAGAATATACAGATTTATACTTGAAATGTGATGTGCTTCTTCTATGTGACGTTTTTGAAAAATTTCGAAGCATGAGCCTTAAATACTACAATCTTGATCCCTGTTATTACGTATCGTCACCATCATTAAGTTGGGATGCTATGTTATTATACACAAAAGTAAAATTGGATCTACTCTCCGATATAGATATGTATCAAATGCTGGAAAACGGAATAAGAGGAGGTCTTGCTCAATGTTCACATAGATACGCAAAGGCGAATAATAAATATCTTCCAGATTTTAACATTAACGAGCCGAATAGCTTTTTAGCCTATTTAGACTGTGTAAATTTATATGGATATGCAATGATGCAGCATCTGCCAACAGGAAATTTCAGGTATCTTAACGATGATGAATTAGCAAACTTTAACGTTGAAAAACAGTCACGCGATTCTGATACCGGTTTTATACTTGAAGTCGACCTTCACTATCCTGTTGAACTTCATGAGTCTCATTCAGATATGCCATTTGCAGCTGAAAAATTTGCTCCTAGAGGAAGCAAAAATAAAAAATTAATTGCTAGCCTCTACGACAAACATAGATACATTATTCACTACATGCATTTAAAAGAATGTTTGAAAAATGGTCTTGTTTTGTTAAAAACATATAAAGTTTTAGCTTTCGATCAAAGTAACTTTTTAGAACCATACATATCTTTAAATACCACCTTGAGACAAAATGCTAGCTCAGATTATGAAAGGGATTTTTTCAAAAAGCAAAACAATTCAATATTTGGCAAAACGATTGAAAATAAAAGAAAACAGGTTGATGTAAAACTTGTTAATATCTGGAAAGATCATTCAAATAACACAAATAAATTTTGCGGCGCGGAAAAATACATAAGTGCTCCCAACTTCAAAAACTTGGCAGTTATATCTGATTCATTAGTAGCAATTCAGTTGCAACAGACAAAAATCGTTTTAGATCGACCCATATACGTGGGTTTCTCTATTCTAGAAATAGCCAAAAGTCATTTGTATCGCTTTCATTATGATGTGATGAAACGTGTTTATAAAAATAAAATTCATCTTTGTTATACGGACACTGATAGTCTTTTGTATTTAATTCATACAGAAGATTTCTATGAAGATATCAAAACACACATAAAGTATTTTGATACTAGCAATTTTGATGCTAGCAACATATTTAATATGCCCTTAGTGAACTGTAAAATTCCAGGATATTTTAAAGACGAAATGGGGGGTGAGATCGTGAAGGAATTTGTAGGTTTGAGAGCAAAACTATATTGCATAGATACCCAAATTTCAACAATCAGGAAAGCAAAGGGAATAAAAAAGTGTGTTACAAAAAAACTTAATATTAATAAATACAAAAATGCTTTATTTCAAAATGAATGTTTTAGAGATAATATGTGTGTAATAAAATCAAAAAATCATAAAATTTTCACGCAAAAAATCAATAAGCTAGTTCTTACAAGGGATGATGATAAAAGGTGTGTATTAGAAGATAATGTTTCGACTTTGCCTTGGGGACATTACAAATTAGCATTTTAATGTGGCAGCACTGTAAAGTAATAGAAATTTAATGCAAACGTGTGAATTGTAACATTTATATTATTTTTATAAAAACAATAAATGATGAATGTATGCCTATTGTTTTTCTTTCATTTACCTCCGCCAGCTAATTAATCACGTGCTTAGTAATAAACCCGCCTAACTCAAAACTATTAATCTTTCCATATTTCAAGACGCACTCTTGATTCAAAATAAGTTGGCTTTTTTATTTTGAGTTACGCTGGTTTTACACCTATTGCAATCGTATTATCATGACTCGATCGCTTCTACTGTCAAGTCAATAAGAGCTATCACAACGTTGATAATACGTTAGCAACAGGGAAACAATCAGACAATATAGAGTGAGGAGCCATTAATAAAAATTATTAAATGGGACAACCTCACACAAATTTACCCCAGTCCCAACTAAGCTCTAGGATTGTGTTAGGGTACTAGACAACGATAAACATGCTTATATAAAGAAATAAATACTTAAATGCATAGAAAACACCCCAGACTCAGAAACAAATACTCATGCATGCATTACACAGATATTTGCTCTGAGCGGGAATCGAACCCGGGACCGCTAGCTTCGTAGGCAGGGTCTCTACCAACTAAGCCAGCCACGTCACCAATAGAGTGGCTGAAATATTGATTAACTTTAAGAATTTAATTAAACAAAGTTGCTATTCTTTTATTTCGTTATAATTGAGATTCAGACAAGGAATTTGATACTGTTGCAGAGAAACAAGTCATAACATGTTAAAACGAGTTGTCCCTGCTTGTTTAACTTTGGCTCGGCGCGTAGGAATGTGGCTACGTAAAGAGTTGCTGACACGGCGTGCGCGCAATTCGACTTTATCTTCTTAGTGTATGACCCAAGTTAAATAATAAAAAAATAATGTCGGTTTGTAGTTCCGCTACAATACTGTTGCAGAGGAAACAAATCATGACATGTTATAACGTGTTATCTCTGTTTATTTAACTTTGGTTGCACGTAAAATAAGTTCCACATTCTATATGAACATCATTTATTAAAATAAGGTTGATAATAATATTAAACTTAATAAGGTGAAAGTACAACAATAATAATTAAATAGCAGGCAGACTTCTTATAAACCATTGTCTTTACTAATTTACACTTAATGAGACAAAAAATAACATATTTATAACGCCAAATTATTTATAAATAAACATAAATTAAAGAAATTTATGATAAAATTAAAACAACGCTACATTAATTACATTACGGAAGAAAAATAATAATAATTACTATTTTTCTTCCTTAATTCAAACTTCGTTGACAATAACTTATATTAATTGGCTCTACAAAGTAAGTAAATAACAATATAATTGGCATAAATTGATTTTATAATTCAGAACTATAATATAAAATAAACATGGAGATATAATAGAAATAAGTCACAATTATACCTATATAACTAACACCGAAATTAATCACTTTCAAGTTTTTTCATAATTTTTTTTAACACATTTTCTGTGCTGTCCAACACTTCATCATACGGATCACACACGAGATATTGCGCACTAACTGAACGATCACTGTAACACTCGTCCATTGTCTCAATGTTTATTTTAATTAAATATCGTCCATTGCGAATGTTATTTTTAATTACAAATGATGATCCTTTTCTACTACGATCCTTTTTATTAATACCCGATTTGGTATTTAATGCTTTCAACTCCCTTTTGTCCCGCGGAGCGTCAGGCTCTCGCGTTACGGTTGCGTTACACATGTTTTCTCTACGGGCTAAAAGCTCTTGCCGCTTTTTTTCCACTTTTTCCATGTAACCGTCAACGTCTTGAGCATAATAAAAAGGATGATCCTCCGGCACATCGTGGAAAACGGGGCTGACATCATATATGCTGCCAAAATCAAGTCGATCATTCTGCGTGCTGTCTTCCATAATTATCTGAAATATAAAAGTGTCATAAGTTTTTATTTAATAAAAATGGCAATAAATCCAACATAACTGGATGAAGCAATAAAAAATAGATTTACTTACCTATATATTTTAAATACGCGGGACCCACGTTAGAAGCGAGACAAATGTCGACTGCGACTGACGCTCGAGTAGCAGCAATTTAGATCTCGGTGTATAATATTCTTCGCCTAATATAAGACAGGAATGTGTAATTAGAGAAATGATAAAGACTTACAAAGATAATTCATTGATTTAGGATGATTATATTATTACAAGTATTTATTTGATATTATATTAAATTACTGAACAGAAGGCGAAATGAAATTTATTAAACAGCCTGTGTCAATAGAAATCAGCAAAATAAGTGATGGATCACATTGCACTAATTATAATAACAGACATAGTATGCTTCTTCCCAACTCTATACGATGTATTATATGTGGACCATCAAATTGTGGAAAAACAAATATAATTTTAACTTTATTGCTTCATGAAAATGGGTTAAAATTTCGAAATGTCTACATTTACTCTAAAACAACTTTTCAACCTAAATATAGATTTTTAGAGGAAGTTCTTAAAAGAATACCCGAAATTAAACTGTTTATGATCCACGATGAAAAAGAGGTAATCTCTCCTC
Organism: Acleris holmiana; assembly: GCA_949316455.1. NCBI lineage: Eukaryota > Metazoa > Arthropoda > Insecta > Lepidoptera > Tortricidae > Acleris > Acleris holmiana. The sequence goes on from OX438783.1 coordinate 10,450,164, forward strand.
ATGAGGCGATGCCCAATTCAATATTTATCTTTGATGACGTAGCTTGCGAAAACCAGACTAATATTCGTAATTACTTTTGTATGGGCAGACATAAAGGAATAGACTGTTTTTATTTAACGCAGACTTACTCTAAAGTGCCAAAGCAATTAATACGAGACAATGTTAATTTTTTGATAATTTTTAAACAAGACGATATCAATTTAAAACATATTTATCGTGAGCACGTAAATTCTGACATTAGTTGGGAAAAATTCAAATCGCTTGCCGCAAATATATGGAAAGATTCACATGCGTGTCTTATAATTAACAAAGATTGTAAATTAAATAATGGTCGATATAGAAAGTCATTCGATGTTTTTGTAAAATTTGAATAAATATAAATGATGACTAAAATAAAATCACTTTACTTATAACAATAAGAAACATCGGGGGTCTTTTTAGACCGCGTTATTGATTTGCCATGGAGACAGACATAAAAACACAATTAATTAAATCTGTAAAGAATATTAAAAATAAGTTAAAGAAGATGCAGCAAGAGGAGGATGATTTAGAATTAAAAAATAAGAAGATTTTGAAACCATTAACCGATCCGCTAGAAACCATGATGTTTCTTCATAATTCTCCTAAGCAAATAACATCTTATAATGAAAATAAGCATAATAACAAAAATATATTATCAAATGATGTAAACGCGGATTGTATCAAAAAGGATAAAATAAATATTCCCAACATACTTGAAATAAAAACTCCTACGAAAATGGAAAATAATGTGGCAAAAGTAAAAAGCTTTGAGGATGTCGATTCTTATTTGCAAGTCCCAAATAAACCTTTTAATGTTGCCTTTGGAGTAAGACATGACGGTGAAACACTTATGATAGGAAATTCACCTGCAACGCTTAAATCTTATGGGGAGAATTCTCCTAATAAAATATCTACGATTAATGTAAATGATAAAAGTTATGAACTAACGCCGGGTTTAAAAGAGCTTTTATTTCAAAGTAAACCGAATTGCGACAAAATAAATGAAAAGGATAAAATAACCTATAAAGATATTTTGGTGCACACTAATGTCCATAAGAGAGGTTTTAGTCCTCAAGGTCAGATATAAGGTAATTCAGGAATGAAATACTGTCAAATTATTAAACCCCTATTTCAAGAATCCAGCACGGCAAAGCAAGGTGGTAATCTGCCTTCCTTAAAAAAATATAATTCAAATACGGATTTTGTATATTGGGATGATCCTAATGAGTTGATTGAACGTTTAAAAATTTTAATTGCTTCTAAAGATGCTGGCAACACTAACCATGATAACGAAATAATTTCGATTATAGAAGAACTAAAAGAAGCAGACATCATTAAGGAATAAAAAGACTTCAGAACCAACTGTTGATTCAGTCTCATTGTGTTGGTTGAACATGAATGTAGATAAGTTTGGACACCATGTGTTAAAAAAGCATAAAATGAATAATTTTAATGAACCTCCCTTGGCTTTCATAAACGTTACCGATTGTTTTGATGCAAAAAATAAGATAATTAAACATATTGGAAAGCCTGTCGATCCAGAGGACTGCGCCACAAAACAGTATGTTGACAATACTGCAGATAAATTGTTTAATAAAATAAAATTAATTAATCAAACATTAGCTCAGCTAGAGACAGAAGTAAATAGCCTGCAACAAAGTATTGAAACAGTTTCATTTAAGAACAAATACAAGAAATGAGTAAAGCAATCGTAGTAAACGAAATACATAAACAAGCGCGGAAAAACTTTCCTCGAAGACATGTAGTGATGAAAGATATAGATGATTTATGGCAAGCTGATCTTATTGATATGCAATCTGTTTCAAACAATAATTTACAGTTTAAATATATTTTAGCCATTATTGATACTTTTTCTAAGTATGCGTGGGTATATCCATTAAAAAAAAAGAGTAAGGAATATATAACTCAAGCTTTTTGTGATTTGTTCCAAAAAAATCGAATACCCAAAAACTTGCAAACTGATTTAGGAACTGAATTCTATAATAAAAAAATAAAATCATTACTTGAGTTACATAAAATAAACCATTACTCTACATACTCTACTAAAAAAGCATCTATAGTGGAAAGATTCATAAGGACTTTTAAGAATAAATTGTACAAGCAATTTAGTTTAAAAGGAAACTATAAATGGATAGGAAACACACTTTCGGAAGCAATTAATGAATATAATAATACGATACATAGAACAATAGCTCTTAAACCAATTGAAGTCAGTGAAAATAATAAGGATGCTGTATTACAGAAATATAAAAAGCTTTTATCAAAGAGGAGTTCAACAAAGGAAAAAAATAAATTTGCAGTCGGAGATTCCGTTCGTATAAGCAAATATAAAGGAACATTTGAAAAAGGATATACTCCCAATTGGTCAACTGAAATATTTACTATTACGAAAGTACAAAACACAAACCCAATAACGTTTATCATAGACGATGCTAGACATCGACCCATCTTAGGATCATTTTATGCTCACGAATTGCAAAAACCTAAATATAAGAACATTTATCTTGTAGAAAAAGTATTGAAGAAAAATGGTCGAAAATTATATGTAAAATGGTTAGGTCTACCTTCGCAAGAAAATAGTTGGATTGATAAAACAGAAATCTTATAAGCAGCAAACATCATAGTTTAAGCGCATTTTAATTGCGCACTTGAAACTGGACAGAGTATTTCATCGAAACAAAAAATAACTTATTTATTAATAATTTATTTACAATTCAACAAAAATGGTAGGGTCAAAACCTAAATCGAATGGAAAAAACAAGAAAAAAATTGTGTTCACTCCCTCACAGAAAGCCAAGTCTGGCGCTGGTTTTAAAAACACTTTCAAAAATATTGTTTCTCTTACAAAAAAACATATTAAAAAGTTAAAACCTACATGTAAAAAAGCGGCTATTGAGTTAGCAGTTGCTGTTGCACGAGAATTGACGAGGGATTCAGATACTTCAGTAAACATTCCCCGGGTGATACCTGTGCCAAAAGTTGGAGGAGTTTTGCCCCTAATACCCATTTTTGCCGGATTGTCTGCTGCAGGTGGTTTAGCAGGTGGCGCAGCTGGTATTGCTAGAGCGGTAGAAGCTATTAAGTCTGCTAAACAACGTTTTCAAGAACTCAAGAGGCACAATCAAAAAATGGAAGAATTAAATTTAGGAAGAGGGTTGCATCTCAAAGAGCACAAGAATGGATTAGGAATTTATTTTAAAAATAAAAAAAACTAATGCAGAGGCTACCTAAACGAGCGTTAACTAACATCGACATTCTCGAATATTGCAAAGAAATTCCCAATTTTCGAGGAGTTTTCATGCGAGATCAGTTGCCAAAACGTCCATTAAAAAAAGAATGCGGAATTATTAATCTTGATAGTTCCCGGAATTCTGGCACTCATTGGGTAGCCTATGCAAAATTTAATAATTATATCGAATATTTCGACAGTTATGGTAATTTAAAACCACCTGAAGAATTTTTAAAATATGTTGGCTTAAATATTTTTTATAATTACGTTAACAAGCAAAAAACTCATCCTTTCATTTGCGGCCACTTGTGTATAGACTTTTTAAACTCATTTTGGGATCTTCATAAATAGCTTACACTTTCAAAAAACATTTTAGTCAATAACAATGTCTATTACATTCACAATCACTGGAAATGAATCCATTCTTCGATCAGAATTAAATACTCATTTAATATTAGAAGACGATTACGAGTGCGGCTTACTGTATTTTTCAACATTTAATTCAATACCTAATATTACTGACAGCAACAATGTATTCGCTTACGGTAAACAGAAGGATATTAAAATTCCTTGCGGCGCATATGACCTGTCTGATTTATATGAATATTTAAAAAGTAATATGAACAATTGTCAGTTTAAAATCGTTCCTAACAACAATACTTCTAAATGTTCAATTTTTTGCAGCGAACCGATTAATTTTAAGGTAAAAAATAGTGTAGGTGCATTATTAGGGTTCTCAGAGATGTTGGATCCAAATAAATGGCATGAATCAGTCAACCCTGTATGCATTATTGCTGCGTCTGTGATACGGATCGAATGTGATCTTGTCCAAGGTTCCTATACGAACGGTTTGCCTACACATATAATTCATGAATTCGTGCTTAACAGTCCGCCCGGATATCAAGTAATTGAAGTACCTAAAAATATAATATATTTTCCTCTAAAGAAGAAACATATTTCGTCAATTACGGTGAAAATATTAGATATACAGGGAAATCTAATTAATTTTAATAACGAAAATATTAATATAAGTCTTCACTTGCGAAAGTCAAAATGATAATTTTTAACGATGATATCTGTAACAAAATACAAAGACAAAGTCGTTCTAACTCCACTGTCAAGCGCAACGTCAGACGAACTAGACGCAAAAAGGTTGTAGCAATAACAAAAAGTAATAAAGAGTTTCTTCGCGCTCTTGGATTAAAAATATGAGCATCCTCCATATAACCGACGATCCGCAATTCGACAATTCAATTGAAAGTTATGAAATCCATACTTATAACCCATACAATAACAGTTTTAATGAAAATGATGAAATACGAATACCTATCCATCAGCAAGATATATACGTATTACCTTCAGCTAGCGCGTTATACATAGAAGGATATTTTTCTATAACAGCTAAAGACGTGAGTGGTGTAAAAAAAGTGAAAAATGTTAAGTTGACAAATAACGCTATATCATTTCTTTTTCAAGATATTAGATATGAAATGAATGGGATTGAAATAGATCGAATTAGAAATGTTGGAATCACTACTACAATGAAATCTTTAGTCTCAATGAATGGTGGAGAAAGTAAAGCTGCTGCAATGTGGGGTTGGAACGTGGACGGATTTGATGATCACAGTGGAAGATTTAGTATTCTTTTACCACTTAATAAACTATTAGGTTTTGCGGAGGATTACAAGAAAATAGTTATTAATAGTAAACATGAACTAATACTAAATAGAAGTAGTACAAATCTTAATGGTGTTGTAACCGAAAAAGATGATTCAGTGGAAGTTAAGGTAAATAAAGTTCAATGGCGCATGCCGCATGTTATAGTTTCAGATCATCAGAGGCTTGCATTGCTTAAACATTTAGAAAAAGATAAACCTATGCAAATAGCGTTTAGAAATTGGGATTTATATGAATATCCATTATTACCAAAAACAACCAAACAGTCAGTTCGCTCGTTGCATCTAATGCGTGTGCACTTCTATCGTTAGCGCTTTAGCTCAACTCAAATCTACCCGCCCATGCTAAAAAAATAAAATAATGGCTAATCAAAAATGTGTAAGTTGTAATAAAAGTATTACGAAGAAATCACCTGGACTGGAGTGTAGCCGGTGCTCAAAGACTGTGCATGCAACACCCACCTGCTCCAAGATCTCAAATAAGCTTTTGACCGCCCTCCGTGGAACAAGCGGCCTTGAGTGGAGCTGTGAAGACTGCATGCGCAACATGTCTAAACGCTCTTCGTTTCTTACCCCGGATGAGGATTCCGACGCCGAGGACAATGATATGATGGGTGAACTAGGAAGACGTACCAGTATCATTGACCCACAAAAACTAGCAATGGATATCAGTCGGGAGGTGAAGAAAGCCCTCAAAGACGAATTGGGTAAGTTTCAGCATTCTTTGGAGTTCATCGGAGACCAAGTTAGTAACATCGACAAGGCCGTGATGAAGCAGGACCAGGAAATAAAAATGCTTAAAAAATACAATCAGGACTTACAGAACAGAAACAAAAACCTAGAACTACGTTTGTCGGTCCTTGAACAGCAAATCTTAGTCGTGACCCAAAAACAGCTGTCAAATACGGTTGAAATCTGTGGGATTCCTGAACTGCCTCAACAAAAAGCTGAAAGTGTTGTTAAACGAGTTGCTGACAAGCTAGACCTGGATATGGATAACGTGCAGTACGTCAAACGCCTACCGGCCCGCAAGGAACAACCCGGATTGCTGGTTGCCGAGATGAAGACGAAAATAGCCTGCACCAACTGGGTATCGTCAAGTCGCAATAAAGAACTAACCGTAGGAGAAGTGTTTCCAGAGACGCCCAGGGAGAAAGCTGCCAACCGGATTTATGTCCGTGAGGCCCTCACACAAGAAATCAAATCGTTGCTGTACAACTCAAAGCAGAAGCTTTGTAGTACATTTAAATACATATGGTGCAAGGAAGGAAGAGTGCTGGCCAGGAAAACGGACGGTAGCAAAGTGATTCCCATTCGCTCCCAACAAGACATTGAGTCCTTAGTTAGTAAATAGGTAGGTAGTAACTTAAGTCTTTAATTTGTTCTAGTTTTTTAACTAAGTAGAGATAATTATTTATTATTTAACGTGGTTCATGTTTCACGTAACATGGTCGAAGTTAATGAAATTCTAAATTGTCTTAATATTAATAACTTTATCAGTCAGTTACCAAGTCGATGCAAGACTAACCTTTTTTGTATTCACGTAAATATACGGTCTATGATAAAAAACTTTCCGAAATTATTACAATGTATTGATTATTGTGTATACCCACCAGACATCATTATTGTTACGGAAGCCGGTGTCTCGCAAGACAGCTCTAGTCTGTTCAATATCCAAGGGTATAAAATGCACTCACAGTTACGAGATAAAAGAAGAGGGGGTGGGATTATAATTTATTCCAAAAATAACCTAAAGTTTACCGCATTTGACCATATTAAAACCCATACATTCGAAAACATATCTGGCACAATTAAAACCTATTATAACGATGTCGTAACTGTGTGTGCTGTTTATAGACCACCATCCACGAACAAAACATTATTTGTAAATGAGCTTGAGCAGCTGCTTAGCAGGATTCAGTCGTCGGATAATCTTCTTGTCGCGGGGGATATAAACATCGACCTTAAATTGGCATCCTCATACAGAGACTCCTATCTAGATATGCTGGCTGGATATGGATTAATGACGGCAATCACAGACTTTACCAGAATCGAATGTTTACAAAATAAAGTAACAAAATCGTGCATTGATCACATTTCTGCTCGGTTTCCGTCATTAGATCTATACTCGGCCGCTGTCGACACTGTACTGGCGGACCACCGCATGACTGCTATTGCTTGTTTGAGCGAACGGCAGCTACCACTAAAACTAGGAACTTCCAGGCAAAGGATTATTCGACGAAATATTAAAAATGCGCACGAGGAGCTGAGCAGAATCAACTGGTCAATAACTAATAAAATGACTTCTCCCGTTCAAATATTTGAATATATCCAGGATAATATTAATCAAATTAACAGTAAAAACGAATTAAGTAATAAGCAATTAATAGCTGGAAGGTGCCGCTTGCCGTGGATAAACGAAAATATTCTAAAATTATGTAATAAAAGAGATAGTTTATTTCAAGCTTGGAGAAAAGATACCAATGATAAGTCACTTAGACTTTTATTTAACAAAACACGAAATAAGGTGCATAAAGTATTAGAATACCATAGAAATAGGTATTACACAAACGAAATAAACTCAAACTTTACTAACTCGAAAAAAATATGGCAAATCTTAAATTCTATACGTGGTCGGATTACTAAATCCATTGATCAGTCTATTACAAATGCTTTTACCTCAAATAAACTAACAAAAACCGATATTGCCAATAAATTTGCAAATGCCTTTCACAGTGCAGTCAAAAATATCTTACCAAGTTGCAAAATAAAATTACTAACAGAAAATGAATGCGCGTCAAATGTATCCCTTAACTTTCGCAAAAGCTATCCCCAAGAAATAGAAAATATTCTTACTAAACTAAATTCCAACAAAGCCCCAGGATTAGACGGTATAAAAGTATTAGACTTGAAAAAATGTGACAGGTCCATAGCTACCGCGATCTCTAACCTTATCAACTGCAGCGTTAAAACCGAAATCTATCCTAACGCGCTAAAAAAAGGTTGCATTAGACCATTATATAAAAAGGGTAAGCATGACGATGTAAATAACTATCGCCCAATCACTTTGCTTTCCTCAATTGATAAAATAATTGAAAAATATATATGTAAACAAATACATTATTTTTATAAGAAACACTCAATTATAAACAAATACCAGTTTGGGTTCCAGCAAGGAAAAAGCACAACTTCATTATTATCTAGTTTTACGGACAAAATAAATGGTTACCTTAACAATAAACAACACGTTTTTGCCTTGTTTATTGATTTCTCTCGCGCATTTGACACACTGGACCATAAACAGTTAATTAAAAAACTGGATGACACCGGGGTCCGAGGTCCGCTTCTCCACTGGTGCGAAGACTACCTGCGGAACCGTTCCTACTGTGTCAGGATAGGGCAGGAATACAGCGACACCGTGAACAGCACTGAGGGGACGGCCCAAGGATCCGTGATTGGTCCGTTGCACTTTTTGGCATATGTCAATGATATGCACGGCTATATCAAGAACTGTGATACGTACCAGTTCGCTGATGACACGTGTCTGGTATCAGCGGATAAGAGCGCAAACAATGCCATGAAAAAAATACAGTCTGATTTTAACACTCTTAACAAGTGGTGTCATGATGCTGGGCTGGTGCTTAACGCTCAGAAGACTAAATTAATTCATATTCGGTCCCCGTACTTGAAAGGAGCTCCCGGCAGCGCGCTAGTGGCCCACGAGCATGCGTGCTTGCACGGAGTTGGCGCGGCGCATTGCCGATGTCCCGTCATTGAAAGTGTTCCTTCTCACGTATATCTGGGTTTGACAATCGATAGAAGGTTTAACTGGAGCTGTCATATAAATCGCGTGTGTAACAAGCTTAGAGCCTTTTTAGTCAATTTACGAATAATAAAAAAAAGAATCCCATTTAAAATTAAAATCCTTTTATATAACGCTTTGGCAGATTCAATAATATCCTATGGCCTCAGTAGTTATGGTAGAACCTTCAAGTCGTACTTAAATAAAATATATTCTCTGCAACTGCGAATTTTAAAAGAAATGGTTCCTCCTAAAGTTAAATTGAAATATGCTAACGATGAACTGCAGTTTTTTAAACACTGCAACAGTCTACCTATCCACAAAAAAGTCAAACTTAACCTACTTAAGGAACAATTTTTCGACTCAACCTATCAAACCCTAAAATCAAATGTTATACTCACTCGAGCGGTCGCAAATAAAAAATTAGCCACTCCTGGATACACCAATGTCTACGGACAGAGAACCAGCGCCTTCTTGATTCCTCGTCTCATTAACGACCTTGACGTTACATTTAGAGATAGCATTACTCCTAATAATATTAAGTATAAATTAAAATCCTACTTTGTACAGAAGCTTGTATTAAATATAAATTGTTATTAATAAGTACTTATATAGTTTCTAGAGCGTACTATCCTCGCACAAACCCTTGAGTGGTTTATGAGGTGTTTTTTGATTTGTAAAAATGTATTTTTGTTGCACAATAAATTAAAAAAAAAAAAAAAAACATGGTCTATAAAAACCACTTCGCAACTAGAAAAGCCTCGATATGTAATTTTTGGATTGCAAACTAATAGAAAAAATAACAAATTAAACGATAGCGCTGTATTTGATCATTGTAATCTTAAAAATGTGACTTTATTTTTAAATTCATACTATTATCCATACGATAGTCTTAACTTGAAATTTGATGAGTACAAATACAGTATATTATACGATATGTATGCGAGATTTCGTCAGTCGTATTATAACCTTCCTATAGATCCGCTGCTTGATCTTATACAATTTAAGGAAAAAGCTCCATTATATGTGATTGATTGTTCGAGGCAAAATGAGCATTTAAAAACTGGACCTGTTGACGTTCGTTTAGAAATCGAAACAGAAAAGGATTTGCCGGATAACACTAGTGCTTACTGTTTGATTATTAACGATCGTTTGGTGGAGTACAAACCTTTGAGTAATATTGTTAGAAAGTTGACATGATGTCGACAGCAATAGTTGATGTGCAGGGGTTTAAAACGGACAACAATTCATTCATTGTCAAAGAAGTTGCAATAGCTGTTAATGAACAATTACTACACCTACTTATTCTACCACCTTGCCCACTGCACAATCTCTCTCCAACCGAACGTAAACAAGTATCGTGGATACAGAGAAACAGAAAAATTAATTGGAATGATGGATTTATACCTTACGAAAAATATTTAATGTATATCCAAGAGTTTCTGATTGATAAGACGATTTTATGTAAGGGTCTGGAAAAAGTTACCTGGCTTAAAACTATTTTAGATCATAATGATGTTATTAACCTGGAAGATATGAACTGTCCTAAATTGTTAAGTTTGTACGAAGAATATAGATTGTCAAGTGATGTGTTTAACTGTATATATCATCCAACTGTATGCGCGCTAAGAAATGTAACTTGTTTAAGAAAATGGTGTTTAAATAAACATGTTTTATAAATTCTTTTTATTTATTATCTTATAAAGGTAATTAACCCTGAGTTCTCAAATCAAATAGTATTTACTTATTGAATTACGACAACGTCAATTACTAATGTCAATTTTAATAAAATTTAATCAAACCAAAAGTAAGGTTAAGAAGGATAATGGGGCTACATACGAGTATATCATGAAAATGGCTGAAAGAGAGCAAACATGGAGAATTTATTTTAAATCGTGCTATCAAAGTTTTTACGATCGCTCGCATATATAGATCAGCGTTCTAGTATCGAAAGACCACCTTGTCCTTAAACAATTAGTATGGAATTGGCCACTCCAGAAAACTGTTAGCGGGACTATCCTATAACATTAGTACAGCAATGGTTGTGTGGAAAGTGTTAACAGGAACAAAGATGAATAAACAAAGATGACTAAACAAAGAAATAAATTTATGAAAAATAAACCGGAGTGCCGTAAACAAAAATATAAGTAATATAAAATTGAATTATACGGCACTCCGGTTTTGCTTCTATTTACAAAATATTTTGTTATAGACATTTTTGTATCTACATTTCGACAGTATCAGTCGAATGAACGAGGCGAGGATATGCAAATTTACCATTGAAGGATTGACAGGTCATTCGTTAGGTCACTACCTGTTGAGTTTATGGAATTCTGAATCACTGATCGATGGAAACTATTGGGGATCCTGGATCATTATTGGGGATTCTGGATCATCCGAGCGCAGCGAGGACAAATGATCCAGAATCCCCAATAATACCCTACTGAGAGGGGCTTGTTGTCTGATAAGCTGTACATTAAATTTAAAATTTCGAATATTAATACAGTGTATCGCATACCTACAGCTTGACAACCCATGTCATCATTTCTAGTGTGACTTTGTGTCCACACGAGAAGACAAAAGAGAGATTTGCAAAAAAAAAAAACTCGTTTTACTGTCGTAATATATTATATACATGTACGTTTATATTAGTTTGTGTACTTGCTAATTTGTTTAAAATTAATTTATTTATTTATAAGTATTATCATTTCTTTTTACTTTTTGTGCAAACTTGTATGTGTCCAACCCCATGCATTGTCCTTACTCATTTGCTTCAGGGTTAGCTGGAAGAGATCCCATTTAGGGATAAGTTCGCCTTTGTACATTAATTTTGTATTATAATTGTAATATTTATATTTTTGTGCAATAAAGAGTTTACATACATACATATATTAACGATACAAAATCATTTGTTAAAATTTGTGCACTTGTATAAAATTACCCTGTATATGTAAATAGCTTACCTGCAGAAATTAAATAGATATCCTAAATAACAATAATGTTTGAGTATAATATTAGTATGATTTTTTATTAATCTCAAACAAAGTACTTTTGTATAATAAATCTCTTAAGTATTAATTGTTTTACATAAAATTGCATGACCATAAGAAGACCATTGTATCTTAATCCAGTGCTACTCTTAGTTATTTAGTTGATGAAAATTAACGCAAAACCTAAGTTCAATGAATAAACTTACTCCACGCAATAAATAAACGTTTCTTAAGCCAATTCCTATTTCCCTTGTCCCCAAAGGTCAAACCGTGACCTTTGGCTGTCCTAAAAAGGGCACGTTTACACTCACCCAGTCCGTGGACAGCGCGTGGAATTGGAGTGGCGTATAAAACATGAAGTCGCGAAAAATCGACGGGCAACCGCCGAGTACCAAACGAGGCAAGGAGGGTTGCTAGTGTTGCTACAGAGTTCATTTTCCAATTCTTTTAAATACAACTAATAAATAAATATCAGGGGACAACGTCACACAAATTTACCTACTCCCACACTAAGCTCTAGACTTGTGCTATGGGTAGGCAACGATATAAATCCTACTTATTAGGTAACTAATTTTATAAATCTAAAAGTTTGTGTGTGTTAGTGAGTTACCCTTTCACGCTGTAAAGTCTGGTCAGATTCAGATGAAATTTGGAATGGAGATAGCTGGAAAATTTAAAATTTCACGAGGAAATAACGGTAATTGAAGTCTACGCGAACAAAGTCGCGGGCAGAAACTAATAAATAAAAAAATATCAGGGGATTTTTTTGCAATGAGCTCACGTACTTTTTCCCGAGTCATAGATGTTTTTTATGCATTTTTAATTACCTATATAAAGATATATTAGCAACCCGCCCTTGCTTCGCTTCGGTTCATGCAAATTTTCCGTAATTCTCGTATTATTTATTATACACATCTGCCGTCCTTAAACTTAAAGGCGACTAAAGGATCATACGACCTTTTTGAGTTATCTATACAGCGCGATTCAGCTAATTATTAGCTATCGATCTATCTAGGTTTGGTGCCAATATCTTTAAAAACCACCGAGATACAGCCTTCGCTCTAGCGGCTAAATGACGATTTATTGGGCTATTGCTACTAAAAAGGCAGTTATTTAACACTTGCTTAACTTAAAGGTGATTAAAAGTTGATAGCCGCCAATTTTACGTAATACTGTACAAGACTTAAAAGCGGCTATTTGATTTTCAACGACTTAACAGCGGCTTTTGGACTTTTGCCGCCTTATAGCTTACAAACACAATACTCACCTGCAAAGAGGTCACAGATTAAAAGGCGGTCAATCCGTGTATACTTAATAAAAAAGCGGTTAAAGTCCAATAGCCACCTTATTGTTTTGTAAATAAAATTTAATTCTATCAAAATACATACCATAAATACCGTCACGGCTTTATAAGCTAGCAATAATAGTAATAAAAATACATCCCTGCTTAATTAAATCACAGCTACACTATATTGCCTAACTAGAAGGCGGCGTAGCGACCCCCGCGCAAGAGTCTCGTTTGAAAATGTCTGCGAGTTCCAAGTATTGTATCTCAGTAAATATTGGGAATTTAGAAATAATCCAAAAACCGTATTGTAGCGAATTTAGTCTCTTTATTTTCTTTATAGTAAAACTTCGCTGTTAAACTCAAAGTTTATAACATACAGGGTGTCCCAGATATTGACGTAAATATTATTACATACCTATAGTTTTAAGTTTCTAATACGTTAGTTAGTTTTAATTTTATTTTCTGTTAATTAGTTTACAGGTATTAAGGTTTGAATGATTGTGATAAAAAATGTTACCTTTGCCTCCCTTGGCTCTAAAATTACCTATAATTCGTAATTCTAAAATTTGATATTTAATTCTCAATGACGTAGAAACGTAAGTAAATTGCATTAAACTATTATTCCAAAATGTTGACGTATTCAGAATAAATTCATACTTTTTAAGTCATCACTACCTTTCTCGTTTTTCATTCAACAACTTTTGACTTTTCGTACAGGAAAAATATTTTTTTTCGACCAAGGTGGCATGTTGTCAAAAGTTGGCGCAGTTAAACAAAATTTCGAAATCGTGCAACAAGTTTTACTTAATATGGGTAAAAAATAATATTACAGCGTGCTTTTCTTCTAAGTGATCGAATTCAATCGATTCAATTTCGTACCTATCCAAGGCACTCAGGAAATCTTGGTTTGGGTCGTTTATTGCAATATTAAGTACTAGCGACCCGCCCTCACTTCGCTCCGGGTTAAATTATTATACATATAAACCTTCCTCTTGAATCACTCTATGTATTCAAAAAAACGTATCAAAATCCGTTACGTATTTTTAAAGGCATAAATACCCATAGGGATAGACAGCGTCAAGCGACTTTGTTTTATACTATGTAGTGATATTATAAACGTTCAGACCTAGTTTCAAATAATATATCCACGACATATTCAACGGTCATCGTCAGAAAATCGATTTCATCCCAGTTTTTTTTTAAGTTTAGGAATCAAAAAGAAGTCGCTGGGGGCCAAGTTTGGACTATACGGTGGGTGAATAATAGTTTAGAACCCAGATTCAAAAGCGACAGCCTTGACAATATGAGCAGTATGCACAAGGGCGTTGTCGGGCAGAAGCAGAACATTCCTTGGTAATTTACCCCATCTTCTCTTTAATTACTTTCTTTAACTGCGTTAAATATTAGCGTAGTACTGTCCTGTGATATTTACACGCTTTATCTCTATAATCGATCAGTAATATTCCTTCAAAATCCCTGATTATTCTGGCAAAGAGCTTGCCAGCTGAAGGGATGACCTTGAACTTCTTAGGATGAGGTGTTCCTTTAATGTGCCACTGCATGGACTTTTGTTTGCTCTTTCGGTCATAATGATGAACCCATCTCCAGTACCAATTTTTTGGAGTACCTCATCAGGATTTTCATTGCATAGCTCAGTTAAAGTCAGATCAACAAGCAACAGGAATGAATATCTTTCTGAAGCGTTGTCAGCATTCGCGGCACCCATTTCACACTAACTTATGACAATGTTAAGATGATCAAGGACGATATCGTTGTACAGTAGAAATACATATTAATTAATAAGAATTGGTTGTTTGAGCTACCGATTTTACCTTCACTCGACCATTCTCCAATATAATTTTCTCCACTTTTTTATACATTTTCCTGTGAAGTAACTTCAACAGGCCCAGCAGGTCTAGGGTCGTCATCGTTCCTTTCCCTCCCACGTTTAAATTCACTTGACCACTTTTGAATTGTAGATAGTGAATGAGCAGACTTGTGACATTTATAAACATAAACATAATCCATCCGTCCCCTGATATTTGTATTTAATTTAATTAACATTGCAAATTACTCCTGTAATCAAGTTTATTACGTAATTGCAGAAAATCAAACCAACGAATATTTGAATATCACTTTTTCAAATTTTAATGAATGATACTTAGCGGCTGTTTTAAAAAAAAAAAAGGTTGAAATATATCAATACCGAGAGCTTATTGAAGTTCCCTCGTATTATTGTATAGGCTGTATTTATTTATATATGGGTTCGGCAGAAAACCAGCGCTGCTGCTTCGGCTGCTGCACTGAGCATGTGCTGCAGCCAGAACATAAGCCGAGTCCTATTTGACTTCACAGTGCAGTGCAACATTTCTAAATTTGTTCTAATTTTGCTCTTTTTGTACCTAATAATAATAATATGTCGGTTGTGTTGTAGTGTATTTTTGACAAGTAAATGTACCTAGTGAGTTATGAGCTTTTTTAGGACTGCATTTAAATTTCCAGCTTTACAGTTCTCAAGTATTAGAATTATAAATTACACATGTTTTTAGCCAACGGAGGCAAGGGTGGTACTCCTCGGCTTAAAACATCACGTGCTGCAAGGTTATTTACCAGTATCATGAGAACCATTATAACTATTAAGTTAATTAATATTATTAGAAAGTTAAAACTAAATTCTTGACCGGTATGGAAGAGGTTTTCTAATATATAAATAATATTTGCGTAAAATTCTGGGACACCCCTCTATTTAATAAAACAGTAATTTTGCAGTTATTTTACGTATTACGCAGGGAGCACAACTTTCTTTTCCTTGCATAATGTAGTTTCACACTCCTCTAAGGGATCCAAATAACATTGTGGTAGTAGTAACTTCCCCAAGTCATTGGATATAAAAACATATTTTGATTGCAATCCATAACAAAAAAGCAGTTATTGTGATTTGTTCTGCAATTAACTGCCTTTTTCTCAAGCATTGAATATTAAAACTATATGTCAGATTCCACCTCATAAACCTTTTCTTAATTAGAAGGCAGTTAAAGTCGCGTGGTCGTTTTCTAGTCATGTATGTTTGCATAGTTTTAACTAGACATGCATAGCTAAAAAGTGGCTATGTCATGTCACCGCCTTTTAGTTATGTTTTCTATATAACTTTTGTTATATTTGTAAAATGTAACGCGGATATCCTAAATTACTGAGCTAGAAGGCCGCTAAACATACTTTAACCGTCATTAAGCTATGTAAAGTATTACATTAAATTCAACGGGTCCATAACTAAAAAGGAAAATTGAAGATTTCACCTATAAAAAATAAGTAAAAAAATATCAAATTCATATAAAAATATAAAGCAACCATCATTACTTAGTATATAAAAAAAATTACATCGATATCGTGCACCAGTTTGTAGAGACATAGTTTCAAACGTTTTTTGGCCATAACTCAAAATGACCCTCTTGCATTTAACGGCTTTTTAGTTTGAGGACGGCAGACATAGAAACCTTCTCATTCCGCCTTTGGCAGATAAATGCATAAAAAAAATACGCACGGGCACTTTTAGCGGAGAGTGGGGCACAGTGGGCCATTATTTAAGTATTTTAATGGGACCCTTTTCACTTCTCTAACTTAGAAGTTTCTTTTGTTAAAAAAAAGATAAAAATTGTTTATTCAGTAAGTAAGCCACACGGGCACTTTTACACGTCAAAATTTTACTAGCGCCTCAAAAAGACCATTGGTGAGAAGAAGCGCCACAAGAAACTCAACAGTCAGTATTTTTTTTAATATTGTTTATGACAATGATATAACTTAACCTAGCATTATATAAAACAAATTAATAAAATTACTAAATATCGAAATTCACTGTATCCCACTCTCCCTAGTCTTGAAAAATATACTGGCGCTTTTCAAGGAAATACCACTGCTGAGAAACGCCCCAAGAAACTCAACAAATCATCTCGACAGTGGAAAGGCAAAATTGCTTAAGCGCCACTATCAAGTATGGAGGTTAAGCTTAAGCGCCCTATTAGGTATATGGCGCTTAAGCTAAATGGCCATTATTATGTATGGCGCTTAAGCATTTTTGCCTTTTCACTGCCGTCTAGTTTATTTGATGATCGTTTACGTCATTTTGATTCAAAGTTGGCAAGCGTCTGTTATGTAAATAATCTCTATGGTCTCTCTCAGGCTTCCTCGTCAGCTCACCGGCCCGGTTGTCGAGTGTATAGACAAAACGTGATGGGAATGATGGATCGGTAGTGTTGTTCCAGGGGCTCAGGTTATAACTAAGTCTTTACCTAAAATGGGAGCCTGCCGTTTGGTCAAATTATTTTTCGCCAAATGCATCAATTCCCATAATCATTTCTTGGGCAAACGCATTTTTTTCGTAATTGTAAATATTTCTGGATTTATTTCAGGGCCATCGTGTAGGTTAGGTTAGGTAAGTTTTATAAAAATTCTGAAATATTTACAGTTTTGGAAAAAAAGTGTTTGCCCAAATGATGTTTTTGGGAAATAATTTATTTGGCCAAACGGCAGAGATCCACCAATACCAGTGGCCCTACAGTACTAATCAGGTAATAACTCAATCCTTGCGTGAATAAAAATCTTACATAACGTACATACATCAACACGCCTTCATTCCCAGAGTGGAGAAAGTAGAGCTACAGAAAAACCAAAAACTCTAAAACGACTTTTTGATAATTCTGTAACCAATTAAAGCATATGCGGAGTTTATTATAAGTAGTAGAAGTGGCTTAGGAAGTCGACTACTGATGGTAAGTTACCGAGATCGAACCCCCGCGGTCACCATGTACCCTTGAATTTTTCTAACTTAAGTACCTACATTACCCGATGCTCTGAGAAGGAAAAATATCGTGAGGAAACCTGCACATTCGAACAGCTAAATGTAAAAGTGCGTTATTGCACAAAAGATCATAAAGGGGTCGAAGTTTATCCGAAAGCGGCCCATTTGTAAGATACGATAAGATAAGATATACCCTTTTCACTTGATCTTCAGAAGACTACTTGACTAGGACCCCAGGGTAGCATCCAAAAAATCTACGAAGTCCGACCATCCGTAAGGAATTTTAACAACTAAACAAACTCTGACACACACAGTCAGACAGTAATCAAACGGTTCGGAACGGCTAAATATTTTTTGGCCAAATGTATCGTTTCCCAACCTTTCTATTTGCCAAACTGTTTTTTTTCCGAAACTGTAATTACTCGCCGTGTGGTCGCCGGGTTAGAATAGTGCCACTCGATGTCTTCCCGTGGATGTCGTAAGAGGCGACTAAGGGAATAAGGGCTTGTAGTACTATTAGGCGATGGGCTTGCAACCTGTCAGTAATACAGTAGTAAACTTCTTGGCCTGATTGTGAAAAACGTGGTTACATAATTATAAACAAGTCTTTTTAGAGTTGTTGGTATTTCTGTAGCGCTGCCTACCCCACTCTGGGAATGACGGCGTGATGCTATTATATGTATGTAATTGCTTCAGGATTTTTATCAAACTAAGCTAACCGGAACTATAGTCCTGGATGTTCCTGAATTAAATCTTGAAATATTTACAGTTACAGACCAAAAAGCAGTTTGGCCAAAAGGCAGGATCCCCTCTCAAACAGTATAAGATCACAATTTTATCGACAAAAATAAATAAATATATAGACAATTTGTGGACCATGTGCCAGCCCTAGTCCAAGGCAGTGGGTATGTCCGTGCGTCCCACCTCTCCTGTCAGGTATAAATCAATTGGCAGACTTGAGGAGCGATCGCTACACGGCAGTAATAGAATAAGTAAGGAGGACATTTTGTAGAGTTCGTAAATAAGTTCAGAACTTATTTATTAAGTGGTCGCAGAAAATGGCTGTCGGTTTTTTTTTATAAGCCTACGGGGAGTACTTTGTTCATAATATAGATCATCTTTTTAGGGTTTCGGAAGACGATACGAGGCCAGGGTCCGTATTATGGTCGCTCTTCATCGATTATTTATATAGGGTGCAAGTAAATGATGTGAGGATATTCTCAGGGTCTCTAATTTATTAAGTATTATGCGTTATTTTTTGTTACATGCATAATTTAATTTACAATCAAGTTCAACAGTAAATAATGCAGTTCGTTCGACTGTAGCGTCGTTATGTATTGAAAAGCAAGGTAGTAATTTTCAGCAATGTTTGTAACCAACGCGCGTCCTTTCTAAGTTTGAGAATATAATGACTTAAAATTGTCTTGTTTATTCTACTTCTCAATCACTCACAGAGTGTGGCGTATACAGCGTAGGTTCAGCATGATTTATTTTTGAATAGTATTGCAAATTATTTTTTGTATGAAAAAAAAAATATATTTTATAGTGACCCCTCGGATATTTTATAGAGACCTTGAAAATATCGGGATAAGTTCGCCTTTGTGTTTCTGTTTCGTTTTCTAAGTTTTTATCTTTTGTTGTGCAATAAAGACTGCACCCTATAAATATCTTCATATATTATAACGTTATAACAATAATAACAAAGTTATAACGTGACAATCGCGAGATAATTATAAATAACGTTATCGAAAACTGGCGCTGTAGTTGAAGGACTGACGGCAGGTAACCCTTCTGCCATAAAAAAAAAACAAAGAGAACAGCAATCTACAAATAGTACAACTAAAACTGTCACCAAGCCGTTCGTCACTACACCGCAATTTTTCTAGCAATAAGCCTATCCATCGCTCAACACGTATAAATGGATCCCATTCACGGAGTTATAACTCATTTATATCGCCCATTGCAACTGGGCCAATGTTTGCCGGCATGGGAACGGTTGTATGAGAAAACGGTATAGTATGAGAAAAAAGCAAGTTAGTTGTGAGGGGTTCGGACTTTGAGTAATGGCGGCACATTCGTGAGGTCGAACGCATATTGCGCCGATGTAACAAGGGATGCGTGGATGCGCTGTTATATTTTGGTTGGTTTTTGGTCCATCGCAATTGACAGATCTCGAAGAAGTAAATTTGCTTTAAATTGAAAATCGACCATGATAAGAAACTAATGTCTCAACATTTTGATTTTAGTTTCTGTGTATATCTTTTTCAACATCTTGTCCGTCCTATATTGTCAAAAAATCTTTAAATGATACAAATTGATTGTCAGTCTTTTCTTTAAACTATTGGAATATAAATAGATTGATAAAACCATAAGAGGGTTGGTTCAATATGCTCATATGTAAAAAAACATAAAAAATATGATCTCAATATTTTAATTGAATACTCGTTATATTCCGTCCACTTTCTCTATTATTATTTCTTTATCCTCTTGAGGCCTACCATATCCAGAAGTTTTTTGTAAGTGGGCGTTTTCCAAAAAAAAGTGTACATCGTTAAGGACAAAAGTGAAGAAACTTTTAACTTTTTCCATTTCGTCACGAAAATTAGCCATACATTTACATACGTTAATTTTCGTGACGAAATGGAAAAGTTAAATTTTCTTAACTTTTGTCTTTAACGATGTACACTTTTTTTGGAAAACGCCCAAGTAGGAATTTGAATCTACCAGCAAGGAAATAAAGTTCAATTACCTTTGCACTTAAATGACATTTTCATTTTGGAAACAAATCAAAACGAACTGTATGCGACCTGAAATAAAGTTTAAATTGATTTGCTTGAATTATGTACTTTCTAGCACGCCGGGTCTTACGAGGTTAAATACGAGACAAAAAGCAGTGGGACACGAGTCAGGTGGGGAATATCCGCGAGGCAAAGTTAGTTATTAAATAACAAACATAGATCCAGTTTCTTAAAAAAGAGATGCACTGCAGGTTAACTTATACTTGTTTTCGAATTTATGATATTTATAATAAATTGAGCCTAGACATTAAGAATGCGCTATCTTATGGTTTTGTATGTCAGTAGGTTAAAATATTTTTACTTGAAAAGGCGTTAAATAGTATTAAGGATTTTTATGGGTAATGATATTAAATTTCATATTTTGGATTATTATTTTTATTGTGAATTTGACTTATGTAGTAGCATTAAATTATTCGACTTTGACTTAGTCAGTTATGTTAGGTCCACAGATAGTAGGATCTTAGGCAGCACCGACGGAAAAATATCGTGAGGAAACCTGCACATTTGAAAAGCTGAAAGTGTAAGAGGGTAATTGCACAAAAGATCCTATAGGTGTCGAAAGGGCTCATCTGTAAGATGAGAAAAGATATAATTTCGCTTCGGTAAGGCAGCAAGTGGGATGACTAGCGTAGAGCGTCCTGAGGTATAACTTTGAAGAAATGTTGCAATGGTCTATATAGCTCTTGCTAACGTCAAGGTAGCCTGAAGGTATGTTAGCAGTCTTGTTTTTGTATTCTGGGAAATGCAAACGGGTCTCTGATACCACTTACCATAGGGTGTAAAATGTTTTTTTTGCATAAAAACGAATGCGCAAATTTTCATGTTGCATAAAACGAATTACATAATTTAAATCTGTATAATGAACTCATTATACAAAAATTAGGTACACACGAAGACACCGTTAACTGACCACCTATAGACTTTAACACGATGTGATAAGGTTTATGTTCGATTGTAAATGTACAGTTAACAGTGTCTTCGACTGTACAAACAAATGCATAACAACGAAATGCATAATTTCTTATAACATTGAGATGTAGGTTAAAAACGAAGACAATTCTAATGTCTTTGATTTCTACTAATTTTGTCACAGATCTAAGTTAACCTAACCTAGTAAAAAGAAATTAATTCCAAAATAGATAACAAAAAGAAAATGATTGTAACGGTGAATGAGTGTTAAGTTATTTAACCGTATGCCTAATAAATTTATAAATTTTGTTCTTATGCTAAATAAGTAAGTATCAGGGGATAATCTAACACAAATTGGCCTAGTCCCAAACTAAGCTCTAGGCTTGTACTATTGGTACTAGACAACGATAAACATACTTATCTAGAGAAATACATACTTAAATACATAAGAAACATCCAAGACTCAGGAACAAATATTCGCGCTCATCACACAAATATCTGCCCTTACCGGGCTTGAACCCAGGACCGCTGGCTTCGGAGGCAGGGTCACTCCCAACTAGGCCACCGTGTCGTCATGTTTATGTGTTTCAAATGTTTCAAATGGTTATTTTATTATGCTTTTCAAATGTAGTTAAATGTAACGTTTGTATGCAACTTAAACGGTACCCCTGGAGTCAAGCCTCCTCGAAGGAAACCAGTTCGTCAAGCTGTTCTAAGTTGGCAATCATTCACATATGGGTGTTGAGTCACCCTATCACCAGGAGTTCAGTACCTGCAAGGGTCTGCTCTAAACTGGCCTCGCGGTCAAACAGTTTATAAATGGTACCCCTGACCATCAAGTAGCTTGTGTGCTCGTCTGCCTTCACATTACCATAAAACGAATGCTTCTTGCCTTCACCATGCCAAAAATTCAAATACCTGACCACTCCTTTCCATCCCTTGTTCTATCAGAGCATGTCTTAGCAGAATTTCCCAGTAACGCAAGCCATTCTCATTTTGATCAGTCATTCCATTTATCAAACTATCCCATTACTGTTGTCTTAAATACGTTATTTGCACTGGTCGAGATTTAATTACGTTCTGTTGGAAGCAAGAATTATTGTGGGTTTGAGGGGGTTGTGTTTCGTAAGAGAAAGTTTCGGTAGGGTTGTGTTGTTATTACTTTGTTTTATGGTTTTATGTTGATAAATAGATGCACAAGGCGCTAAAAATAAATAATAAAATAGGGAGTCTGCCGTTTGGCCAAAACATTTTTGGTACAATGTATCATTTCTCAAATAATAATTTGAGAAATTATACATTGGAAATAATAATAATAATGTTTTCTGTAACCGTAAATATTTCAGGATTTTATAAAAGCAAACCTAACCTAAAGGGTTCTACACGATGGTACTAAAATAATGAATAATAATAATAATAATATTTTTTTTCATTATTTTAGTACCATCGTGTAGAACCTTTAGGTTAGGTTAGCTTTTATAAAATCCTGAAATATTTACGGCTACAGAAAACAAAGCGATTTGGCAAATGAAAATTTGGGAAACGAAACATTTGACCAAAGACTTTTTGACGAAATGAAGGTAACCCAATAAAATAACATGAAAACAGGTTCAACATGAGAAACGGAGTATTTAAAATCGGCCACCACATAAGAGCTATGTTGTGTCGTGTGTTGAAAAGGTGTTGACTCAGCATAATGCTGCAGAAACTACTGCAGCGCTGGTATTCTTCCAAAACCAAAAAGGGGGCAAGTCAATGTAGAATTTTAGTGGTAAAACACCGTACATGCAGTATGTCTGTCACAAGGCTCTGATGAACGATAACGGACGTCGAACTTTGCTAAAATTATTGTTAATTGAAATCCCACGGTACATGGATGGAAAATGATTAAGTACAGTCAAAGGCGTACAAAATTGTTATGAAATACGCCCAATTAGGTTCCGGTAACCTTCAGGGAGGGAAGATGGCCGATTGAAAGATGTCCGGCTTTTTCTTTTGATTTATTTTGTTTACTGTTTTACTCTAGTCACTGCGGAAAATCGTGGTGGACCGCCATTAATACAAAAAGAAAAAAAACAGACAATCTCTCACGAATTGACCTTCTTAACCTAAAACTAACCTACAGCTGTTACAACTTTAGATTTTAGTTTCAGGAAGTCGCATCATATAGTTCCTTCTCTAAAAGTAGTGCAAGTTCCATCGAAGCACCGATAGATCGAGGAAGCGGACCGGAATCGCCGCCCGAACTCAAGAACCCATTAGCCTGATGCGTGGCTCGTCAGGCTTCATTGGGGCACTGACAAATGGGCTCCGTCCACGCATGGCGTAAGTGTTTTCGATTTTTAAATGATTTAAAAAAAGTTCTGCTAGTATATACAGTGTTAATCTTGGAGAATGAAAGAGATTGTAATCGGTCCGTAGTGAGTAGAAGAAAGAGGCTTCTATAATCTACAGTACAATCATTTTGAGTTTACCACTGACAGATGGATAACCTTCACTTCATTTTCAGCTTTAACGTCATACAAAGAAAATAGTTATTACTAAATCGTTATACGTGGGTAACAGTATTCTGAAAATTACTTTATTTGTATGATATTACAGTTGAAAATGAAATGAAAGCAAACTCTCTGTCAGTGGTAAACTTAAAGTAATCGTACTGTAAATGTCTATAAATAAAATATAGAAACATTGCAAAAGATCAAAATGATGTTGGGGTATATTTCCTCCTTAGACATTTTTGATGTGTGTAGGTATTTATTATGAAGACTAGGATTATAAATATGAAATATCGATCTATCGTTAGGGCGGCAGTAGTTTCACTAGTTAAGGGAAGGTGGCGCTGATATTAAATATTAAAGTTGCTTGTAGAACCGATGGTCGTTGAGTTAAGGCGGGAAGATTCCAGAATGGCGACCGCGAACTTAAAAACAAAGTGTTAGCAGGCCTTACACAAGTTGCATTGTTGCATGAATGCAAATAGCAAAAACTTACTTGCACTTTTACACTTTTATAAGTATAAGTAGTATAATTATGATAGAAATAAAGTCGCTGGCCACGGTCACTGTTAAGATATTTTAGCAGACATACGCTTATATTAAAATAGCATATATTTTGAGGATATATTTATTACACATGTTGTACCTAACTGATACTTTCTAAGGGGTACATTTCTGGGCAAAGACTGGTAAAATATGAAAATCCTTGAAACAAAATGAGGTTAAAACCGATTCGCCGTAGAATTTTTAATATCAGATTCATGCTGCCTTCAAAAGGATCTTCAAATTTAATTTAGGAAATCCGAGTTGAAATAGAAAGGTCTGCAGTCCCTACAAAGGTTCTCTAAGTGGACCAATTTGACTACCTGCCGGGAGACCTCTAAATTAATAACTTATTCGAGTTAGATGACTATTTGGGATTTATTTTTGCGAGTAAACATTTATTACAATATCTCGGGACATCTCACTTTTGCTGCATATTTAGGTTGTGAAAATTTTACCAAGTGATTCCGTTTCGCGCATAGCTCGGGTTACCAATTCGCTTTCGAAGGACATGAGCATTGGACTCGCTAGCGAGTATGGTAATTGCAACTCATGGTAAGGGTACTGTCGTGGCTTTTTAACATCCTTTTCTATCCTCATTCCCCACCCTACCTTTCTGAACATTTTAGCTTCTTGGCCACTGGATCTCAAAATCACTTACGATCTAGTGACAATGTTTCCCTTGCTATCGCGTCTTACAAATCCAGAACGTTTTTTATATCCTTTTCGGTATACGCTGTGCGGTTGTGGAATCTGTTACCTACCGACTTTAGGCAGTGTCTTTTTTTTTTTTTTTCTTTTTATGTTAAGGAGAAGGCACACGAGCACTCAGGCCACCTGATGGTAGGTGGAAACTGAGACCCGTAGAGATTTGAATTCTCAAGACTATAATCCTAAGACCTCAAATGCGTTGCCAACCCTGAGGACTAAGATGGAATGCCTGCTAGTAATTTCACCGATTGTCTTATCCCCACACCGGAACACAACAATGCGAACACTGATTCTGATTCTTGAGTCTGTAGATTCTTTGAAAACTAGATTAAGAAGTTTTGGTTTGATAATTGTTCTTAAAACTTTTTCCTGCTTCTTTGTTTATTAATTTGTCATCTTCAATTTATTCTATTTATTAATATTCATAATAATTTATATAACGCACCTTTATTTAATTTAGCGTTGTACAGCGAAGCAACAGTGTTCGCATTGTTGTGTTCCGGTGTGGGGAAGAGACAACCGATGAAATTACTAGCATAGAGGCATTCCATCTTAGTCCTCAGGGTTGGCAACGCATTTGAGGTCTTAGGATTGTAGTCTTGAGAATTCAAATGTCTATGGGTCTCAGATTCCACTTACCATCAGGTGGCCCGAGTTGTAGTGAGCCTTCTCCTTAACATGAAAAAAAATCTTTTAAACACAATACATTAATTAGCACCGTTAAACCACAGAGCGGTTTGTCTCGATGCCTGAGCCAAGTATGTTAGATAAGTAACACACACGAAGTTACAGCCTACCTACTAGTTAAAATTGAACAACAAAAACATGCGTCAACGATCAAATCGCTCGTAAATTCACGAATGATTCAATATTAACAATTGTTACTTATTTAGTTAAACCTACATAGCCATCGCGTAAAATATATTTATTCATAAACCTTATTCTTAGAAGCAAATGGGCGTGTAGATATTTTTGGCGTCTTGGGAATGTGCACACATTTATGACTTTAACTGTATTTGTTTGGATTTTCGTTGTCATTAATTATTGCTCGATGGCTCAAAGGTTAACACACATCCGGACACATCCTTCAAAGGGGTACGTTCGCCTATGTACATCCCTGTTATAATTATTATTTTATAATTGCTTTTGTTTGTACAAAAAAGTGTTTATACATACTATTCAATTCTCCAAATAAAACAGCTAAAGATTACCTCTTCAGTTTATTTTTTGCACGCATCAGAGCGACTTATTTGTTGCTCGGATCTCCCTTTCTATCTAGTCAAAAACGATAAAGACGCACTGAGTGACAAGCGAGAAAATAAAGCTTGTGCTAAGCGTACAGGGCTGGGATTCTACACGGTAATAACGATATCGTCTTTGACGTGTTTCCGTATTGTCAACATATTGATAACTCTTATGTCATTTACAATAATGGCGACGGTGGAATAAACGATTCTAAAAGACGTCAAACGCGATATCGTTATAACGCAGTAGAATAGAGGCCCAGGGCTGGGATTCTACACGGTAACAACGATATCGTCTTTGACGTGTTTCCGTATTGTCAACATTTTGATAACTCTTATGTCATTTACAATAATGGCAACGGTGGCATAAACGATTCTAAAAGACGTCAAGGGTAAAATCGTTATAACGCAGTAGAATAAAGGCCCAGGTCAGTAATACGGAAATGAATCTACAGACTCGCGCCTCAGAGAAGACTTCATCTGAACTGCTAACAAGAAGCGCTGCAAAGAACCTCCAAAAATCCATTATTTTAAACGATATAATGCAAATTAATTATACTCAAGGCCATTTCCTGACTTGGCAGTGTGCTTGCAGTAAAACGTGCAGGCGGAGTAAACGCTGCGTGATTGGTAGATGCCACTGGTTGCCTAGAAATCATTGCCGATTTCGTGTTTTACTGCAAGCATACCGACTAGTCAGGATGCGGCCTAAAATGGGTAAGAAAAAGGAAACTATTTTAACTAATGTCGTCGAGCATTAAAGTACCATTTTTAAAAATTTACCACAGTTGTAAAGTTTACAGAAGCATCAGCTAAATTAACCATGGCCCGTATTATGGTGGCGTTTATCGCGGTGAATAGCTTTCGTCACTCTCGCACTGTACTTGTTAGAAGCGGATGTTTTATCCACGTTTAGTCACGTGATAAATACGATCATAATAAGCATCCAGAGGATGTTAAACATAACACAGCATGACAAAAGTTATTCGTCGTTTTATGTTAATTATTTTACCAGCACCAGCAGAAAATGCATTTACAGAGTGGCCGCATATAATGAATACAATTTGTTCGTATTGTTATGATAAGTAAGATGCAACTGTTCCGAAGTTTATTCACAAGTAAAGGAAACAACTAACATTTAATTCTGTTTAAATTTGGCAATTTTCTAGTAGATTCTGAGGCTTTTAGGCGTTTTGGATGTTGGAAATCACTCATATAACTTTACATACAGAAGTACCATAGCGTACGTAAAACAAAGATTTAAACAAAACCAAACGAACCTATTAACCATTAGGACGCCACAATGACGAACGACCATGTGAGGTTTTTTTACATGGTTAATCATAACTTTATTTTTAAGTTTCTTCCGTTTTTTTACATAAAAACGCGCCCGATGTCATTTTGAGGTTAAATGTGCGAGGTTAACCGCATTCAATGCCACCCTCTTTGCCTGGACATTCACCAGGTGCCGCAATTTGCTGTATGCCCCAAACGAACATGTGAGTTCAACTGACTAACCTAGTGCCTCCAACGCACATATGAGTTCATACTAATTTGACATTCGTTTGTTCGCATTGGAACTAGGGAATTATTCTAATATTACGTTATTTTGAATAAAACATGGTAATTAATACTTGATATTCTTAAAATGTGTTTATAACATTTGATAACATTAATACTGATCACCAGAAAAACAATTCAGTGTTTGTAATGATTTTTACTGACGTTTATAATTCATATATTTTTCATAATATTTTATAATTATGTAGAGTATAATTTGGGGCATTAGATGTATCCAAGAAATAACATATAAAACATAAGTAGAAGATTTCAAAATTAAGAACTCATATATGCGTTGAAGGCACAGGGTGAAAGTCACTAAATATTATGAACGCGTCTGTGCGTTCAAGGCACTGGATGAAAGTCACGAAAACGCATATTTGCGTCGGTGGCAGTGAATGTGTTAAATCAGTTGAAATGGCAGAGACGTAAACAAATTAGTACTAATACTTGGTTGAGGAGTCCGTTGGTGTATTTTTGGCATAATCAAATCTAGGATCGTTTTCTGAATCAGGATACACCGGCTACACAATAAATGATACGCAATGAATAGGGAAAAGAAAACCGGTGAAATTACTAGCATTTCATCTTAGTCCTCAGGGTTGGCAACACATTTGAGGTCTTAGGATTGCACTCTTAAGATTATAGTCTTGAGAATTCAAATGTCTATGGGTCGCAGATTCCACTTACCATCCGGTGGCCTGAGTGCTCGTGTCGTGTGCCTTCTCCTTACCATAAAAACCGGGCAAGAGCATGTCGGACCATGCTCAGTGTAGGGTTCCGAAGCCGTTAAGTAGGTACTAAATACAAAAACTGTTTTCACAAACCCATAATCTTTTTGAAAGACCTATCCAACGACTCCCCCACAATATACGAAAAAAAAAAATACATCCTCACGTTACGTGTAGGAGAGGTACCCTAAATTTTTTTTTTTTTACATTTTATTGTACCACTTTGTTGGCGTGACTTAAATGCATATTCAGACCAAATTACAGCTTTCTAGTACTGAGTCTCTGCGCTAGGCTGCGGACGGACTGACGGACGGACATGGCGAAACTATAAGGGTTCCTAGTTTGACTACGGAACCCTAAAAAAAATACGTAATGCTTCTTGAATTAAATTGTATTCCAAACAAGTTGACAGTTAATCATTTACTACATTACTTTACTTTTTTGGTTTTGCGTTCTTATTCATCTGCAGGAGGCGCTCCTTTAAATTGGTCAGCTACGCCTGCCCACAGATTCTGAAACCAGATATGTACAAAGCGTTATACCTATTTCATATTATCAGATTTACGATTTTGAGCTTAATATTAAGGGGATTATATTGCCCCGTGCGGTTGCCGGGTTAGAATAGTGCCACTCCATGTCTTCTCGTGGATGTCGTAAGAGGCGACTAAGGGAATAAGGGCTTGTAGTACTAATAGGCGATGGGCTTACAACCTGTCACTAATTACACTAGTAAACTTTTGGCATGATTGTACAAAATGTAGTTACAGGATTATAAACAAGTCGTTTTAAAGTTGTTGGTATTTCTCAAGCTCTGCCTACCCCACTCTGGGAATGAAGGCGTGATGTTATACATGTTGATGTATTGAGGGGAGTGCGTCAAAGAATCGAGTGATGGCAAGTCCTGGATCAAGGGTTCGTCAGAATCACTACCACCATCTTGTCATTGAACCTACGTCACCATGTGCGTCATTGTGTATTGGTGCGGGGATAAGACAACCGGTGAAATTACTTTCACAGCAACAAGAATAAGTTGCTCGCTCTAAGGTATAAATGCATCTTTTACGCTGGCTGATTGATCATCGTGTAGGCTTTAAAGTGTGGATGTTAGTTATACAATAGAAAATAGAATAGATGTTTCTATAGTATTACTGTGGTCTGTGGAGTGGCACGTCCGATATTATATATAGCTTACAATAATAACACATAGAATCATATTTTCACCCTCATACAGCTAACGACACGGCAAACTAGATGCCACAAAAGAAAGCATAATAGGTTGTGGCGAGGTCTTACCCGCATCTCGACTTTATTACATTTATCAAATGAAAGCATGCAACGGAAGACCAGTCAGATTTAATGCCAGCATAACACTGAAATGGAATCATTTCGTGACAGCAAGCCTTCTTTCTATGTCAATATTTTGTTCCTTTTTGCTTGTGTGTTTGTTACCATTAAAAGGGTTTCTTCCTTTCAATCTTATCCTACTTTATAGAAACACAAGTACCCCAATAATAAACTGAGCAGACCAAATTTAGTCTAGTTTAAGTAGCATCACATAGTGTCGAACAAAACCTTGTGTATAATATTAAGATTATAATACATATTTTTTTAAGTTTTCCTGCATAAAAACTGTCCTAGAACAGTTTTGCAGGGCTTTTGTTTATTTGTAATTTTCTTGTTCGCTTGATAAATAAATTAATAACAATTATAATTGGTGGGTGGACTAGGTTTCTATGTTAATATTTTAAGAGAAGGTACTTACTTTTTCGTTGTTAGCGTAATAAACTTTGTCGTTGATGAAATCAACGGTGCGTTCAAAGAAGAAACTGCTTAACATAACGGACAAGTACAATGTAGAAGCCCGCTTGAACAGCATACGATTGAGAGTCTTCCATATACCCATTTTTAATTTCCCCTTTTGGACTCCTGTTGTGTTTTATACCCTCTCAATGAAAATCTGTGTCAAACGCCAGTCACTATAATAGACAATTTAAACGCAAGTCAAAACCACGTGTAAAACAAAAAGTATGAACATGGAGTCAAGAGATTTTCTCTTTGCTTTTTAGGGTTCTGAAGTCAAACCAGGAAGCCTAATTCGCCATGTCTATCTGCCCACTTAAATATCTATTTTATTGTTTTTAGTATTTTCTGTTATAGCGGCAACAGAAATACATCATTTGTAAAAATTTCAATGGTGGTTGCCGGGTTAGAATAGTGCCACTCCATGTCTTCCCGTGGATGTCGTAAGAGGCGACTAAGGGAATAAGGCCTTGTAGTACTGTTAGGCGATGGGCTTGCAACCGTCACTAATACACTAGTAAACCTCTTAGCCTGTTAGTGCAAAATGTGGTTACAGAAATATCAGTAAGTTTTTAGAGTTGTTGGTATTTCTGTGGCTCTGCCTACCTCACTATGGGAGTGAGGGCGTGATGTTATGTATGTACGTATGAAAATTTCAATAGTCTAGCTATCACGGTTCATAAGATACAGCCTGGTGACAGACAGAAAGACAGACGGACAGCGGAGTCTTAGTATTAAGGTCCCGTTTTTACCCTCATCATCATACTACATATACATTTATTTTAAAATTCGAAATATCCTTTAATATCGCGATTCGTATTCTGCGACTCCATAACCAATAATACTAGAGCATTGGATTCAATTCTCAGTAATAAATTTGATACTCTTTATTCGCTGAACCGAGCAGCACTTTCAACGCTCTTCGTGTTTCGACTGTAATACAGGAGGAAGGGGTATCGGATAAATTCTATTAAATAACTACTATACTAATACTGTGAATTACATACATACCTACATAACATTACGCCTTAAGAGTGTCGGTGGCCTAGTGGCTTAGGAATCGTACGGTACCGAGTTCGAACCCCCGCGGTCGCCATGTACCAATGAGTTTTTCTAGCTTAAGTACATTACCCGATGCTCTTACAGTGAAGGAAAAACATCGTTAGGAAACCTGCACATTCGAACAGCTGAGTGTGTAAGAGGGTAATTGCACAAAAGCTCCTAAAGGGGTCGAAGTGTATCTGTAAGGCCCCATCTGTAAGATAAGAAAGATAAGAACATTACGCCTTAGTAGGCAGAGCTACAGAAATACCAACAGCTTTAAAAATGCTTCTTGATAATTCTGTAACCACATCACTACATAGTATAAAACAAAGTCGCTTTTTCTGTCCCTATATCCCTATGTATGCTTAAATCTTTAAAACTACGCAACGGATTTTGATGCGTTTTTTTTTAATAGATACTGTGATTGAAGAGGAAGGTTTATATGTATAATACTTTAATCCGGAGCGAAGCGAGGGCGGGTCGCTAGTTTAGCATAAACCAGGCTAAGATGTTTACTAGTGACAGGTTGCAAGCCCATCGCCTAACAGTACAACAAGCCTTTATTCCCTTAGTCGCCTCTTACGGCATCCACAGGAAGACATGGAGTGGCACTATATGTAACCCGGCAACCTCACGGTTGAACGATCAAGTTTAATAAATTCAAGGAATCTGGCGTGATGGGTTATTGAGATCCAAGTCGCCGAACACAAACGACTTAAGCTTTTTGTGCCCTTTTAAAACTGTTGTAAAAGCGGTGTACTGTTATATTCCGTTAAAAACATTCTACACTCTTAGTTGCGGGTTAACAAGACTCATTGTTAGAATATTAGTATTTTAGCATACTTATACTCTGTTTTACTCGTGTACAGGTTCGATTTTACATTCAACCTCGCGCCGACATGCACAATCCAAGGCGGGTTACATGAAAGTTTAATAAGTATTTATGTGTTCGAGAGACACTGCATGCAGCGATATACGATGCCGCAGAGGAACAATAACTTGGTGATACTAGTAGAGTTATAAATAGTTATACTTGTAATTTGTTCTGCTTTGAATGGAGGTGGCGAACGCGCCAGGTTTTTGACGGTGTGTTTGTCTGTTACCTCTTCACGCTTAAACTTCTGAACCGATTTAGATTAAATTCGGTATGGAGATAGTTTGATTCCCGGGAAAGGATATGGGATAGTCTTTATACCGGAAAATTATACAGTTCCCGAAAGCACCAATAAAGGACTTCTACGCGGGTGGAGCCAAAAGTTAGTAATATATGTATAAAGTTGAAAATACATAATGGTCATAATATATTTATGGTTTTTATTTTTGAAACCATAAACCTTGTATGATTTTATGAAGGTTGTATAAAACCCATTAGATTAGGTTAGGTTTGTTTTGTGGCAATCCTGTAAAGTTTACGGTTTCAGGAAAAAACACTTTGATATTATAACTATTATGTATAACCCGTTATGTATTTTCAACTTTATATACATGTGACATCCATAAGAACATAAATTGTAAGTAATGACAGCTTTATATAGCTATAGAAAAAATATAACAAGTATCTTTTTTAATGGAGTTATTTTATTTAATTTTCACGAGCAGCAATGTAATGCAAATAAGCAAACGAGTTAGGTACAATCAATCAAAAGTTAAGGCGAGTCCGCTGCGCCAAAAAACTAACAAAACATGTTACAAAACATGATTAGGTAAAACTGCACGTATATTGCGACTGAAGAAGTTAAGAGTGAACAATGTATTGTTTGTCATAACATTACACTTTTCTTTTGACTGCTGTAATCCTAGTACAATTTTTCATTCTTTGTAGGATTGTAGGATATTTATTTATGTTCAAAGGTTGAGTTCCTATAATTAATAATTAATGCCCTATTTGACAGTTCTTCATTCGAACTCGAAACTTTGAAAAGTAAAAACATGACCTCCTCCCTCCGCAGACGAACGCGGGGAATGTTTTCCATCCGTGACGGAAAACATGTTTCTGTGTTTTAAAACAAAAAACATTTTGGGCACACCACTTTTCTGTTCGAAAAACGTGTTAGATGTTTTAAAACATCGAAAACACGGCGCAGCTGACACGGCTTTAGAGTCAGGTGTTAGCTTTGTTACCGATAAATTGCGTGGCGAATTAGTACGTATGAAAAAAAGTACACAGTTGACAATACATTTGTTTTTATGTTCATTATATTAACAGTTGTCAAAATATTTGTTCGTATGGATGTCACACACTCTATAATATTATGATAAGTAGGGGAGAGCGGGGCTCAAAGTGCCGATTTTCATAAAACACAAAATTGAGCTATGAAAATAGTGTATATGTTGTGTAGCTTACACACACATTCAAAGAATGGTTATTGGAGTTTCTAAATAGTGATATTGCTTTGTGCACCGTTAAACAGTTTTCAAATAAAAACATTTTTTATGAGATCGATCGGAACCGAACAACTAACCCCACTATGGGGCTGGTTATTCCATCCTTTTGAAATACAAACTTATCCTTAAACAAATAAATCTCAGTTCTCACACGCTAAAGGAGTATTTTGTAGTTCGTCAAAATATGTGTTTATTTTGTGTGCACTATCAACTCAGTTAACAAAAAATTAAAGGCAAAAAGGTATTATTTTGTGGGGTTCGTTGTTCCGTTGATTTAGTATTTTTTTCCATAAGCACTATTATACCACAATGGAGCCGTTTAAGCTCCTGCAACGGCATAATTTCATAAAGTTTCGCGTCAAACGTCATACAAATTGCTCCGTTTTTTACTTGCATTTCTATTATCATCGGAACAACTTACCCCCGGCACTTTCAGCCCCGCTCTCCCTTACCCACTTGACAGTAATGGCGGCCGAGTTAAAAACAATATCACAACACGTCGAAGGGGTCTTCCAGTAACCTTCGGGAGGGAAGATGGCCGATTGAAAAATGTTCGGCTTTTGTTTTTGATTCATTCTGTTCACTGTTTTACTCTACTCACTTGACATTAGCGAAATCACTATGGAATATGCGATGGACCGCAATGATGAATAGATGACCTGTTGAACAGTGATCTACGCCGTCCATGGACACCTGCAACATCTGGAGAGAAATCGCAGATGCGTTGCTTTAAGGTCCCCAAGTCCTAGCGGTCCAGAAATACGGCCGCAGTATGCTATTTACATAATAGTCATGCGCACGGTAAAATGTGCAAAAAATGAACAGGGGGTTTACGATAACACAGCTAAGGAATTCAGTTTAAAGTGAGATAAAGAGACAGCGTTATATAACTTCTATAGCTCTGTTCTTTACGCTCATCTTAAACTAAATTGCTTTAGGCGTATCATGGTAACCCAAGATAGAAAGGGAGATCCGAGCGACAAACAAGTCGCGAACAACATGTGCTAGCTCCCTGGTGTTCCACGGCCTCGTTTGCCAGATAGAGACGACACTATTACTATTGTAATTAAATATAATATTTTGACAATTCTAAACGTTCAAAACAAAATCAATAACCATTTGAACTATTCGCAAGCCCACTGTAATGTTCACAGCAAACTTGCTGACCCATTACACCTAAACAAATGCTTAACAAACCTGTACCATATTAAACTCGAATAGCGGTACCCTCATTTAGGGATTAGGTACCTATACACACTGTCAATAGAGAAGTCTGATTCATATTCCAACGGAAAAAAATGGAAAACAAAGTTACGCTACTGTCAAGGTGACATATCAGGAGCTTTCAAAGTAAAGGGCCAGTAAGGAATATAATAAAGTTATCATTTTACTCGAACTGTGATATCCAGAATAAATTTGAGGAATAAATGAAACCAGAAACCATAATCTATTTATTTACATTACGGGAGTATTCAATAGTGAGTGACGTCAAACGTC
The DNA here is from genome assembly GCA_949316455.1 of Acleris holmiana. Lineage (NCBI taxonomy): Eukaryota > Metazoa > Arthropoda > Insecta > Lepidoptera > Tortricidae > Acleris > Acleris holmiana. Next base: position 10,485,703 of record OX438783.1, read on the forward strand.
AAGCGGCCCGCAACCAAAAATTAAATTATTTCAACCTGATTAACATTAAACAGTTTATGTAAAATTTTAATTTGTTTTAAAAATGGAAAGTATTAATATTTTGAACGCTGCTAATGTTTTTCATTGAAGACAACATTTCTTTATCTTTGGTCCATGGGATTAAAAATCTGACTGTATGTGTATAAGAAGTGCTTTATGATGGTAGGATCTTGAGCAAGGTCCTTCCAGATCGCTACCACCATCGTATCCTTTAGCCGGTGGTTTGGCAGATCATTGTATCGAGATTATGTGGGTTAATTGTTTGCTATTGATACAGATTGATTTTAAATATTATTTTAAATCGATCTGTATCAGTAGCAAAAAATAACTTATTTCGCTTTATGTCACTATTCTTGGGAAGCAGCGATATATAAAAAATAATCCAAATTTTCCTTTTCCCTAGCCAAGAATGGCTGGACCGATTTCGCTAATTATTTTTTTGTCAAGTTCGTTATCGTCAAAGGAAGGTTCTTATGAAAGAAGAAAAAGTAAATACAAACTTTCCCGGTGATCTTTATTTACCGGGAAAGTCAAAAATTTGCAGCGGGGCGAATCCACTGGCGGGTAGCTAGTATTTTTATAAAATCGTACGCATACAATAATTTCTAGATAATTAGATTTTACCATTAAAAATCACGTCAAAAAAAAAAATCTCACTTATCATCCGTGTGTCCCCAAAAATCCCTAAAGAGCAAATTATCAAGTAAAACTAGAAATTAATTACAGTAGAAAGCATATAACTGGACGACCCTTTTCGGACGCAAGGGTACACTACCCCTTTACTTCCTTAAAACTCGCTTCCAAAACAATATTTAGAGGAACATTGTTTAATTTGAAATTGGTTATATTAACAGGTTAAAGCTGAATCATTTTAGGAATGTGTTTGGTTATTTGGGCGGCTTTCAAAGCGTACATTACTACTTTTGATTATATACCCTAGAACATGTACAAAAATGGCGAATACCAGCCAGATCTTGCATTTTGTCTACCTACAACGTATTTAATAAAACCAGGCAAAAGCATCTCGGACCATACTCAGTGTAGAGTTCCGAAGCCGTTAAGTGCTACAAACATTAAAGAGCTTATTCCAAAAAAAGTACCTATGTATAGTTAAGGACAAAAATTACCATCAGTAATTTTTCCATTACGTCACTAAAATTAACTCAACTGCTTTAAGAGAAATAGTGGCATCGCAGCTGTAGCAAGTTCGACCATATTACTAACACGTGAGGTGTGAATCTGCTATGCTTATTTAATTAGAATTACCGCCTGTTGGCTTATGAGGGCAGTATTCATTATATGACTACTTTACGTGACGTGATGGAAAAATTACCGTTGTTAAAATACTTATTTTGGAAAACGCCCCTAATATCAACAAGGTAATAACAAATTTTCTGTTTAAAGACATTTGGTGCCGTCTTTAGTCGTGATAGTTTTCCTTTTAAATTCGTTATATGCGCTTTCATGCCAAATTATAGCTTTCAAGTACTAAGTCTCTGCGCTAGGCTGCAGATGGACGGACGGACATGGCGAAACTATAAGGGTTCCTAGTTTGAATACGGAACCCTAAAAATTTGTAGTGTTTCCATTACACGAAGGCCCGCACCATCTAGGCTCTGTTCTAAACGGTAAAACCGAATTGCTATATCGGTGTCATTAATTAATTATCGCAACGTTTGCAAAAGCAATATGAATTTACCTAGTGGAATAGAGTTCCAATCAAATTGGCATTGTAAAGTAGTGTAATTTGAGATAAATTAAGTAATGGGCGGGAAAACTGCGGAAATTCGTGCGTTAGAAATAATAGACGTGTTTCTGCTGACATGAGTCTGATGATAAATGATGTACCTACCACTAAATTCTACGTAGTTTTTCCTTATCTTGTGCTATATACTACATTATGTACAGTCAACCAATTTGATTCCTAGGCCACTATTGACTATGTCAACGGGACGTTGTAAACCAAATTAAATGAAGTTTCTAACGTTTTGGTTGACACCGTCACTTGGACATAATCTATAGTGGCCTAGGAATTAAATTGGTTCACTGACTTTACAAAAGAAACAAGATAATTTATGTACTAAGCACAAATTTATTTATTTATTTAATCTATATTGCATAAAAACAAGTACAGATGGCGGACTTAATGCCTAATGGCATTCTCTACCAGTCGACCAAATAACCAATGAGAAATTTAATTTGTAGAGTGTGTGTTTGTGTGTTGTTTGTTTGTATTTGTAATTTGTAGTTGAAGCATTCTATTTGTAACCTCATTCACAGGCAATGTCACAAAAATTGACTCGGTCCCAAATTAAGCTCTAGGTTTGTGCTATGGGTACCTACCTACTAGACGACGATACTTATATAGAGAAAGTAGCGATCCGCCAGCGGCTTCGCCCACTGCATTTTTTTTTATGTCACTTTTGAAAAATAGATGTTGGCCTATTCTCAGACCTACTTAATACGCTCACAAAATTTCATGAGAATCGGTCAAGCCGTTTCGGAGGAGTATGGGAACGAAAACTGTGACACGAGAATTTTATATATAAGATACATAGAAAATATCCAAGAGTCAGGAAAAAATACTCGCGTGCTCATTACAGTTATCACACAAATTCCTGCCGATACCGGGATTTGAACCCGGGACCGCTGCCATCGAAGGCAGAAGGCTACCTCATTAGTCATAAGTCATAACATTTAAAATGCTTATACTATGACTAGGTATGCAGTTAGCCGCCTTCTTTGCTATTACGACAGAATATTTGTCCTAACAAAGTTAAACAAAACAGGTTCTTGTTAAAATCCACTAAGAACTTTTTACAACAGCTACTTAAAGTCTAATTTGCTTAACAAAACGCTACGAAATCGCAAAGTTCTCCGAAGTGTAAATTCAATTTTTATTGACAAAGGCGAACTCTCTAATGTAGGCGAGTGTTTAAGATGCGAAAGAAGTTTGTTGTTACTAAATGAATTTAAAAGAAAACCAGAACAACCCCCGCAAACAGATGAAATACACTTAAGAGCAAAGGAAACGGTGCATTGTCCAAACAACATTTTCTTACAACGTAGCCCTATTTTTTGCTCTTGGGGTTTCTTAACCTAGTTGATTACAATTTCGATTAGATAAATGGTTATTACATTTTAACTAGAAACGCGCCTTCGGTTTGCTTCTATTTATGTGATATTCTTTAACAAAAAATAAAAATAGGTAAACCAATTTACTAAACATAAAAACTTTCAGTGAAAAATTATCTGACTATCCGTAACGTGGTTTAGGAAGAGTTAGCGGATATATGGACAGACGGAAAGATAGACGCGAAAATCTACGTAGTTTTATACAATTGTTAAGGGGCATCTATTATTTTATCGAAACACCTTTGAACGAACGTATCGTTACGCAAATTTTCATTTTATCGAAAAGAGTGTTTCGTTTTGGCAGTTACAAGTTGTACCTAAATTAACCTACGCAATTAATGTTTAGATATTCTGAAAACAACATGTTTTCAGCAGAAACAGCTTTCGATGAAATGATGTAATCGATGAAGTGAGTTTCGATAAAATTATGGGTTATTACCGTTGTAAAGATAACGGTCAAGTTGATTATAAAAAGAATTATAACCATTGCATAATGCAGCATAATCAGTTTTTTTAATACCTCTCACCAAAAATGCGTTTTGTGAAAGTGTTAGTGATGAACTGTGAAGAAGACCGCTATTTATGGGGGATATCTGCTACGTAATATGATTTAAAGATAATGTTGTCAGATGTTATGATTCCCAAAAAGTTACAAAAAAAATACCGAAAGAATATACGTATTTCTAGTAATAATTTCTTTTTTTGTGGTCTGTCAGTAACTTATCTGGGTTTAAAGTATGACCTTAAGCAGTTCGTGTATTTTAATTTTCAGTTTAGATTTAACGAAACAAAATAATGTTTTTTTTTTTTTTACATCACTGCCACTGTTCTTTATCTTTATCTTAATTACATTGAAAAAGAGTCTCTTTCCGCATCTGTCTGTTTGTATTCTGTTTTCTAATGAATGAGTTTGATATTTTTTCTCGGAAGGTTTTTATGTAAGCAAATTCTGGTTAATGTACCGTGGTACAGAAAACAAACATACACCGAAACCAAGGGTGGGCCGCTAGTATAATATTTATACAAAACCCAAAAATTCAAAACTTCCTGAAGTCGATTAAGATGGCTATCGGTACTCTAAAGTTTGACTACAAAAATAGACAAAACCTAAACAAGTTTCGTGTGAAAAAGACATTTATAAAAATAAAATTGGTAGAAATCTGTACTTACCCCTGGCAGCATTATTAAAACGTGTGGTATTAATCACAGACACGTGAATGTTTCCCTTGCTTCTTCCGCTGCTCCATTAATCTTAAGTAAAGAGGTTTAATTAAATTTTGCAGAGAAATGCGGATGTGCTCATAATTTTATTAAACTAAATAATATGTATGTGGTTACGACCTAAAGTGTGCTAAAGGCGCGTTTTTAGGGTTCCGGAGCCGAATGGCAAAAACGGAACCCTTATAATTTCGTCATGTCCGTCTGTCCGTCTGTAGTCACAGCCATTTTACTCAGAGCCTATTGGCACTATATAAATGAAATTTGGAGGATAGATGTATTCTATGAACCGCTATACAATGATGTAGTAAAATTGAAAAAAAAAATATTTAGGGGTGGCACTCCATACATGTAACTAGGGGACGAAAAAAATTTTTTTGAGTTACATCAGCGTGTGCGGTATTTTTAGATAGGGCTTCCAAAATGATACGGAGGTTTTCAATTGACTTGTTTACGTAAGTGAACAGTTGGCGAGATATACGCTTCTAAAGTCGTAAAAATTCTGTCCGGGTGGGTAGCTTTTGAACTGTTAAATAAAACATTCTCGTAAAAATTACAGTAGTAGAACATACGAAATACTTCCAACCAAAATTGTTTTGAACACGATACGCTGTGTAGTTTTTGAGGTTTTAATTAAAAAAAAAAAAATTTCAACCATGAACTTTCATCCCAGCTTCACTGTGTGTGGTCCGACATGCACTAGGCCGGTTTTATATTTCAAGTTCACTGCTACTCATCGTTTAAGTAAAAATGGATTTTCGTAATATGAAATGAAATGCCGTATAAGGATAGCCACATAATGTTCATCACTGGAACATTGTCCATAATAGGTCTAATCTTATCTTATCTTACAGATGGGCCCTTTCGGATACACTTCGACCCCTTTAGGATCTTTTGTGCAATTACCCTCTTACACACTCAGCTGTTCGAATTTGCAGGTTTCTTCACGATGTTTTTCCTGCACCGTAAGAGCATCGGGTAACGTACTTAAGTGAGAAAAACTCATTGATACTTGATTTCCGCGGGAGATCGAACTCGTTACCTTATAGGCTACAGACGGTCTATAAAAAAAATTATAATAATATTAATAATACCTAATAGGTATTTTTACCTTAGCCCTTTTTAGATTCTGGGGTATCTGTAGTGTGATTGAGTTTGTACGGATACAACCTCTTTAATTAAGAAAAAAAAAATTGTTTCAAATCCTTTGTAAATCATACTGGTGCAAGCAACACTGCCATAATTAAATAATAAAGTCTATATGACGACACGGTGGCCTAGTTGGGAGTGACTCTGCCTCCGAAGCCAGCGGTCCCGGGTTCAAATCCCGGTAAGGGCAGATATTTGTGTGATGAGCGCGAATATTTGTTCCTGAGTCTTGGATGTTTTCTATATATTTAAGTATTTATTTCTCTACATAAGTATGTTTATCGTTGTCTAGTACCCATAGTACAAGCCTAGAGCTTAGTTTGGGACTAGGTCAATTTGTGTGTAATTGTCCCCGATATTTATTTATTTTGTTTATTATTTATTTAAATAAACAATTTAAAATAACGATTCCTAAATTTAAAATGATGTACAATGCAACTGTAATAAATATTTATTTTAAATAATGATGTCGAAAAAAGTCGAAATGTTCGTTATCTTGTTAAATGTGCTTTGCCCGCGGCAGCACACTACGATCTAAAACTTCGAGTATTAATAAAACTGTAGATCATATTCAAAAGCCGGTCAAGTGCGTGTTGGACTCGCGCACCAAGGGTTCCGTACAAACTTACAAGAATGTAAAGTTTTATTGAGGGACGAACTTGACTTTGCCGTCGAAAAACTGTCGTCTCCATACATCGACATAGGTCGCAATTAGTTTACCAACTGCATAAAAGTTTGCAATCGCAAATATATTTTTTTTGTGACGTAACTAAAAATTTACGGTTTTCTCAATTTTTCCTTTATCTGTGCTATAAGACGTTGGTTCGTACCAAATTTCAAGATGCTGAGTTCACGGGAAGTACCCTGTAGGTTTTGATTCCCTTGCGAGTGTCGAAAATTTGCGGCATAAACGGCTGTATCATTTGATTGCGTCGGCTTAGAAGTTTGATTTTTTCACAGCTCCAAGAGACAGTAGACTTGAGTATTTGATATAAATTCCAGCTTGATACCTCCACGCGTTCCTGAGAAAAAGGGTCTTCACAAACAGACGGACGGACGGACGAACAGCAAAGTGATCCTTCGTTCCGTATTTTCCTTTCGAGGTACGGAACCCTAAAAATGGCGGATACCTGCTACGTTTACTATGGAATGAACTTCCCTCCACGATGATTCCTCAGCACTTGTCCTTCTTTAAACGCGGCTTAAAAAGAGTATTCACAGAAAGGGAACCACTTGGCTGTGCCCCTGGTATTGCTGATGTTTATGGGTGACGGTAACTGCTTACCATCAGCCCCCTATTTCACCATCTTGGCAATGACATGTGACAGATGACAATTCGTGAAAATTCATTATACACTGCTAAGCTAAAAGGCTGACGCATCACAGGGTTTCATGCACTGCACTATGTATACTGAAATGTCACCTGTCACCTGCCATTGAAGGTATGGTGAAATTGGGCACCTGCCCGGACCACCTGGTCCGTCTGCTCGTTTGCCTTTTATGGCTATTAAAAAGAAAAGATTTCCAAGGTTACCCTTAACTAAAATAGAATAACTTAAGTAAAATAAAAATACATATCCTTTTTTGTGCAGAAAACGATCAGCCTTATATTCTATGTTATTTAATCTTACATACAACGCACCTGTCTCGCTTAAATGGATTACTCCATTTTCTCTCGCGAACAATAATTAATTATATTACTTAGCATTTGACATGCCGTTGATACGCGAGCTTACAGTTTAAAATGGAAAATAAAAAGAAAATGACTAATACAGGGTTCGTGCGAACACAACCGATTTAGAACAATTTTCTGCGACTACTTGCGTAGCGTCGGAATATCGGGAACTCCATCACCCACTAATCTCTAACCTGTTGCCAAGCAGCAGTGTTTGAGTTTTTATGCTCGGGTGCAGGGGTAAGAAAGCAGTAATAGTAGGTGATTTCTTCAACCCACTCGTTTTTGAACTCTAGGCACCAAATATTAACCGTTGAAGTTGTTCCGTCAAAGCGTAAAAACCTCATATTATTTTAAGAGTTGCATTCAACTTACCCGCTTTATCCGTCCGGTGAGATTTCTCTCATTCGACCGTTCGACAGAGAACTTTTTCTAAGGGAATACACAGAAGATATTAATTTAATGGAGGCATTTGATCCTAGTCCTCAGGGTTTAGCACTTTTTTGTATGGCATGGAAAAGGCAAATCAGGACACGAGGCACCTGATGTTAGGTTGGGTCTAAGATCCATAGACATTGTTATCCTCAAGATTTTAATGGTGGTGATTGAGGACTAAGTTGAAATGTCTTTACAGTCAGTATCTTTGTACATCAGAGCTTGCATCAAATCCGATAGTTTAGTAATGACCTCAAGAAGACATAATGGTTACTGTAAAAATGCGAAGTTCAAAAAATTATGAATTTTGTAAACCTTTATCCCGCCAACTATTGGGGCTACAGAGACAATTTTATTCTCGTATTGTAGCAAACTCAGTCTACTTTAACAGCGTCCTGAAAATTGGCAGTAAAAACTTCGTGGTTGTTTTGATTTTTGACAAAGTTGCGTTCGGCGCTCTACTCAAATTTGAATTATTCAATGGGTCAACATCATAGGGTGGGCATAGTAAAAAAAATATCAGAACTACCGGATTTGTCGCAGCCCCATAACTTCAGGCGACAAGGTTACTGGACCGTAACGGTACCAGTGTTCGACACTATTAGCTGCCTTTCCCCAATTATCGATAGAAGCTTCAAAACTGTTTGGGTTATAAATTGATTGTTGCAAAACAAATGAATAACTCTTCATCTTCTTTGAAGGGTTAGTCAGAATCAGAATCAGAATAATCTTTATTCAAGTAGGTTTACAAATAATAAACTCTTTTGAAACGTCATAGTAGCGACTTAGCCTAAATTGACTGCAGGTTCAAATCGCGACCGATCAGAGAAGAACCTGTAAGAAACTCTGTCGGATGTCTTTTTTTTTTTTTTTTTTCGACGTTTGCAACCTTTTGTCGTAAGGACTAAACATTTTATTACAAGCAATTCAGTCCCAAGCATTGTTATCATTAATATAGTCTTTAATACTATAATATGCTTTAGAAATTAGTTTACGCTTAACGTAACTCTTAAATTTATTTACTGATAGTTCAGTAACATTACTTGGGAGCTTATTATAGAACCTAATACAATTACCCATAAAAGAGTTTTTTATTTTATGGAGCCGCGTGAAGGGCACTGCGAGCTTATATTTATTTCTGGTATTAACATTATGTATGTCACAGTTCTTTCTAAATTTAGCGATGTTTTTATGAACATACATAATGTTTTCATAAATGTATTGACTGTGCATGGTCAATATGTTAATTTCTTTAAACTTATCTCTAAGCGAGTCTCTCTGGCCCATCTTGTAGACAGCACGAATAGCCCTCTTCTGCAGAACAAAGATGCTATTTACATCAGCAGCACTACCCCACAGTAAAATACCATATGACATAATACTATGGAAGTAACTAAAATAAACTAATCGAGCGGTATCTAAGTCTATTAATTGCCGAATCTTATTAACTGCAAAAACTGCAGAACTGAGTCTACCCGCCAATCCAGCAAGATGAGGACCCCATTGGAGCTTGGAGTCTAACGTTATACCAAGAAACACTGTATCATTAACTAGGTCTAGTTTGTCATTTTTAATAGTTACAGTAGTTTGACTATTTTTCACATTAGTAGTCATGAACTTTATACATTTCGTCTTTTTCTCATTCAGTAATAAATTATTAACACTAAACCAATCGACTACTTTTGATATAGCATTGTTTACATCGACATTAAACTGCTGTTGTCGTTTAACTTTGAACACAAGTGACGTATCATCAGCAAACAATACTATATCATGGTTATCCTTTATAAGGTAAGGTAAGTCATTTATGTAGATGAGGAATAAAAATGGACCCAATATTGAGCCCTGTGGTACGCCCATTGAGACCAATGACCCAGGTGATCGTACTCCATTCACGTCTACCCTTTGTATCGAACAATGTCGAACAATGTGTCGAACAATGGTCCTTTGTCGAGTACTGGTGCCGTTACTTTTGCTAGTGATTTCACCGGCTGCCTTATCTCCAGACCGGAGCATCACATTGTAAAAACAGCTGCTTTACCTACCGGTTAAAGGATGAAATGGTGGTAGCGATCTGGAAGGCAACTGCACAAGCTACCACCACTAATAAACGTGACGCAGAGCTCGCGCTGATGACCATGTCTTGTTTGCTTTAAAGTAGAATAAAAAAATCGGGCAAGAGCATGTCGGACCGTGCTCAGTGTATTGTTCCGAAGCCGTTAAGTACTATAAAAATAAAAATCAACAAGTAATATTAACTAATTTTCTATTTAGTCATTTGGTGATCTCTTAGATGATTTAAGTAGGTATAAAAACATTAAATCGCCTGTATCTCAGGAACCAATGATGTCTACTAGTCGTTGTAGTTTTCCTTTTAAATTCAATATATGCGCTTTCATTAAAGATTTTTTACTATATTTTTAGTTTTTTTAGTTTTGATGGGGGGGGGGGGAGGGAACACTTGAGTCTAACAAAAAATAGCGCTTTAAACTTTATTATTTAATAAAATTCCTTAATCGAAAAATGGTTTTCATAAACCCGTATAATATCTTTGAAAGACCTATATATACAAAGATACCCCACACTATGGGATAGACGATAAAAAAAATCCCCAGTTACGTGTAGGGGAGGTACACTTTAAAATCATATAAGTATGTATATTCATGCCAAATTACAGTTTTCTAATACTAAGAGTGTCTGAGCTAGGCTGCGGACGGACGGACGGACATGAATAAACTATAAGGGTTCCTAGTTTGACTACGGAACCCTAAAAAATGCCACTGATACAATTTTCCGTACCAAAAATAAATCTTCGTCCATCCTTTGACCTTACAACAGCAAAGTTGCTGAAACTTTGCTCGGGAACTGCTGAAATGCAACCTTAATGAGTGCACCTACATACCATCAGTGCATCATTGTTTCACGTAGAGTCGGGTGTCAGCCATTAGGGAAACGTGTGTTTTAAACTAAATTCTAAACAAAGTCTGTTTAAATTCTGCAAGCTACGAGTAATTGCGGTTTAGTAGTTTCGTATAAAGATATTCTCTGATGTTACATCGGGGAATGTCTGTAGTAGTCCAGGCTAACTTGGGCCTTGGATTACTGTATCAAGTAAGGCAATATGTGTCTAATACGCTGGTTAACCCGAGACCATATGCGGTCTAGACCGCAAATGCGCCTTTTCATTTCTAAAGGGCAGAATTCTCTTATATCGCTATGGTGTCTTTAAAAACGTGTAGGTGCTACCTTTGCATTTTTTTAAACTGCATTTTTTAGTGTCTCTGAACCCTGTTACAATATTTTTTTAAACTTATATATTTCCGAATGTAAATAAGCAAAGCAAAGCAAAGTTTTGGTCATAATAAAAAAGTTTATTTTTATGCGTTTAATATAGGAATGACTGCGTTTAATATACTGTTTTGTGTCTAAATAAATTACAAAAAATAAACAGAGTATTCATTTGTACTCGGTTTTCTAACGCTTTCTCACTCCCTCTAGCAAAACAAATATAATGATACATGCCAGATCCTGAGTGAGACAAAAATAGACAGCTGACTATTAAAACTACTCTAGTTCTACTATACCTACATGTAAGCCTCTATTCTACCGAGTAGAAGAAACCATATTGCCCTGGATCGTATAAAGGCGGGTACGAATTAGAGCAACCTCGGGTTGAGGCACGCACGGCGCACCTATTTTGCTCAAATGTACGCGCTCAGGCGCTGTGCGCGAGCAGCGGGCGAGCGGCGTGCGGCGAGCCGTCGAGAGTCTGTCTTTTGACCGTGCTCAAAGGCGCCTCGGTGTGCGTGCCTCGCATAATTTGGACGTGTATCGGAGCGTGCTGCGCGCAGAACGACAAGTTCTAACTTGTCTGTGGGTGAGGCGCGTACGCGTAGGTTGCTGAGCTGTTTCGCCACCGAGGCGACTTCTTTTTTAATTCGGGTGAATTTTGATAAACGCAGCCGCGGTTGTCATCAGGCTCGACGCCATTTTTTGAAATGTAGACTCGCGTCAAGCACGCTGCCTTACCCGCGCATGTTTATGTGCAACGATTTGGCTCGCGAGCAGCTCGCCGCGCAGGGCGAGCATGCCTCAGGCTGAGCCGCTCAGATTCGTACCCAGCTTTAAGGTATTGTTTTTAACTTGGCTGCAATAACTGTCAAGTAAATCAGAGCTATCAAAACGTTGACAATACGGAAACACGTCAAAGAAAATATGCCTTTGCCGTGTTGAATAGAGGCCCAGGGCCTATATTCTACTGGATAAAAACCATATTGCTTTTGACGTTGTACCGCATTTTCTCACTTTGATAGCTCTTATTTACTTGACAGTAATGGTGTACGAGTCAAAAACAATACCTACGTTAATAGGTCAAAGGCATTGTGGTTTGACACTGTTAAATAGAGTCTTTTTTTTTAGTTTCTAACAAAAAGTGAGTGTGACACACAGACAGACAGTCATGACTTGGGTACCCTAAAAAAGCTCTCTTTAAAACGCTCGATCGAGTGAGCAAAGTCATACGAGCAAGTTATAATTGGCACCGGTTTTATATCATCAGTAATAGTTTCCAAAATATCAAGCCGATTAATTTGATCATGTCGGGTCGGTCTTAATCGCCGATTTGTTTTCGATACCAAATAGTTAGACGCCATTGGGAATTTTCGGCACTGAATGACTGAGTTGATAATTAAACTGAAGCTCTCAAGTTCCGCAGTTTAATAATGCTTTATTAACTAGTACCATTTACCACACGTTCTCGAGTCTTTTGAGCAGCACGGTTGGCAAAGAGATCGTCTTATTACGAGGCGACATAAGCTGCTACGCCCATACAAGAATCAAAAGGGATCGCTTTATGTGCTTGCGTTCTAAAAACGTGAGATACATAGTTGACGCGCCGTAATTGCCGCGTCAAATTAAAATAATTGCTGTTTACTATAAAACCATAGCAATAATTAAAAACCGGGCAGGAGCATGTCGGACCATGCTCAGTGTAGGGTGTCGAGGCCGTTAAGTACTACAAACATAAAACCCTACAAGTAATAACTAGTTTTCTATTAAAAGTCGTAGCGAATTGACAACCTCATCGCCCTCTGGTACTTCCAGCGCAGTCAGTCGCCTCAGGGCAGCTAGTGGCGAGCTGTTGGTGAGTAGCGACACCTCGGACCTGAGTGTTCCCGAGGGAAGGTTCTGATCCTCACCTCACGCTTGCCTTCACCGGCCGGCTGGAGTGTATGATGACGAATTTTAAGATATTTTTTCGAAAATTGATATAGCTAACTTTGAGCTAGCTGACACAGACGTGGGACGTTTTCAAAAAATCCTACTAATATTATAAATGCCAAAGTTTGTAAGTATGGATGGATGGATGTCGTCGGTTAATCTTTCCAGCAAAAACTACTGGACGGATTTGGGTGAAATTTGGAATGAAAACAGCTTATACCTTGGAGTAACACATAGGCTACCTTTCAGGAACTGATTAATACGCGTACGAAGTCGCGGGCAGATGCTAGTTGTACATAGTTAAGGGCTATAATTAAAAACTTAATTGATCCTGTGTAACGAGAGTTACCCGTATAGTTTGTGTGACTAACTTTCGTTACACAAAGGACGCGATCGTGATTTTTGTTTTCAGTAAGCCTTTAACTATGTATTTTTTTATGAAAATTACCTACGTATGAAAAGAGCTGTTGTTATGTAAAACCTATTTGTTTACAAATTAACAATAATTCTTATGATTAAATGAACACATCAATAGATTATCTCTCTAGAGCCACTCCATGTCTTTCCGTGGATGTCGTAAGATGCGACTAAGGGAGTAAAGGCTTGTAATACTGTTAGGCGATGGGCTTGCAAACTGTCACTAATACAGTAGTAAACTTCTTAGCCTGATTGTGCAAAAATTGGGTTCAGAATTATCAACAAGACTTTTATGTGTTGTTTGTATTTCTGAAACTCTGGCTGCCCTTTTCTTGGAATGAAGGCGTGATGTTATGTATGTATGTATAATCCCTTTTTTAAGTTATCTGTGATAACCTATCTTCTCTTTATTAATCTTTCTTTTTCTATTTCGTTTATAAAATATGAGTGTACTTACTACTTTTAATATTAATGTGTTTTCTTTGAGTTAATGGAACTATAATTATGTATATGGGTCTGTTAGTTTATGATATTACTTATGTACTTACGTGACTGTTTGTTTCCAAAATAAAATTATTAAAAAAAAAAGTTATCTATTTGTGTGGTGTTGTATTCCAAGAGATTCAACACGACGGCATCCAAAATGTATTGTAGAAACTCATGATAGGAAGTATGGAATCCCTTATCAATAAATTTCATGTGCTGTGATCAGCAAATCTACTTTAGAAGGAAGGGTTATACAGGAAATGTAGTGTTAATTGAAGTCTAGGTAATAAGCAATGGTTGCATTGTTTGTTTACATTTTGTTTGAATGACGTTTGTGTATTATAACTTTGAAAACAGATCACAGATAAAAAATATCGTCATTCCTACATTTTTTTCTAGGCTAATGCCTGTTTTACACTTTGCGAAGTGCAAATGCGAAGTTTATACATTTGCTACTTGCCACGTGACAGCAAAATGTATGAACTTTGCACTTGCACTTCGAGAAGTGTAAACCAGTCCTAAGAAGTGCTAATACGCAGCCTTAATTTTACCTACGCTAATTTACCACATAGTGGCGGGGCATGCCTCCGTATATTTAAATCAACATATACCTACCTATAGCGTGTTATTAAATCGTCTTGAAATTAGTCAATCGATCCAAAGACGGACTTTAGCACAGCATTGTTAAACAAATATCCGAAACTCAGTAACCACAGCTCTGCATATTGATGTATGTAAATAAAAAGCGGCCAAGTGCGAGTCGGACTCGCCCATGAAGGGTTCCGTAGCAGCAAGTAACATAATATAAAAGTTCGTTGTAGCTTTGATCAATGTTTTTATGACGTATTAAAAAAAAACTACTTACTAGATCTCGTTCAAACCAATTTTCGGTGGAAGTTTGCATGGTAATGTACATCATATATTATTTTTACATTTATCATTCCCTTATTTTAGAAGTTACGGGGGGGGGGACACACATTTTTCCACTTTGGAAGCGTCTCTCGCGCAAACTATTCAGTTTAGAAAAAAATTATAATAGAAACCTCAATATCATTTTTGAATACCTATCCATAGATACCCCACACGTATGAGTTTGATGAAAAAAAAATATTTTGAGTTTCAGTTCTAAGTATGGGGAACCCCAAAAATTTATTGTTTTTTTTCTATTTTTGTATGAAAATCTTAATGCGGTTCACCGAATACATCTACTTACCAAGTTTCCACAGTATAGCTCTTATAGTTACGGAATAAAGTGGCTGTGACATACGGACGGACAGACGGACAGACATGACGAATCTATAAGGGTTCCGTTTTTTGCCATTTGGCTACGGAACCCTAATACCTACAAGCCAAGTAGACACGCCTACCGGAACGTGCCGTGCACGTATCGTCCACGATTCCTCAATTAGAATCAGCCGGTATTGTTCGGTTGAGTACAAAATGACTTGCCACTTTTATTTTGTTCTTCGTATTTAGAATTTTAGTATAAAGTTGCATTCATTCACAACAGGTTTTTTTTAAAATCATGCTTGTTTTTGATTTAAGACAAACCTCTATAAGGTTTGTCTTAAATCAAAAACTTTTCTAAAATGGGTTCAATGGCGACCAAGTTAAAAACAATACCATAACATACCATGTCAAAAGCCATGTTGTTTCCCGTGTATAACAAAAGCCCTGGGGAGTTATCATGACATAACAATGCAGTTCTGTTTACGCTCAGAGAAAAGGACATAGCTATGACAGTTATATAGCTCTATCCTTTTCTCTGAGCGTAAACAGAACTGCATTGTTATGTCATGATAACCCCCCAGGGGGGTTATCATGAGCTAGCTTTGCAGTTCTGTTTACGGTCAGCGTAAAGGACAGAGCTATGGCGGTTATATAGCTCTGTCCTTTTCTGTGAGCGTAAACAGAACTGCAAAGCTAGCTCATGATAACCCCCCAGGGCTGTGATTCTACACGGTAATAACGATATCGTCTTTGACGTGTTTCCGTATTGTCAAAGTTTTGATAACTCTTATGTCAACGACAATAATGGCGAACAAGTCATAAACGATTCTAAAACCCGTCAAACGCGATATCGTTATAACGCAGTAGAATAGAGGCCCTGAGCGTCAAATGAACGGGTTATTCCCACCTGTTACCACCAATTTGTTACCACTGGTAACGGCTGGCATTTTTTTTTATCTTTTACCACTAAATTAGGTGTTTATTGGTAACAAGTAACAATAGGGATTTTTTTTCTACATTTTTCACTACAAAAACATTTGGTGATTATTAATGGGAAAAAAAAACCCACTAGTAGTTGAGAAATTTTATTCCCATTAGTTACCACTGGTAAAATATGGGAAAAAAGGGAGCTGTTACCAGTGGTAACAAATTGGTGGTAACAGGTGGGAATAACCCGAATGAGCGAAGAAAAACTAGGTATGTCTATAGTAAATTTAAGGAGGAAAATTTTATGCCATGGTGGTTAGGGATCCAGTAGGTAGTTGCTATTACTCACCCATTTCAACTTTTCGCACTATTTAGGTACGGTATGCATTATCACATTTATCATGTCAAGTACCTCGCAATACGAGTATCTTAACCAACATTATGACCTATCATTTTATTGAAATACATTTCACCGAACGTATCTTTGCGCAGAATAATCATGAGGCATTTCTCGCCTCACGAGTTATTTTGTTTGGTATTCAACAGTCTAACCTAACATAACCTACGTTATTAATATTTAAGATAATCCTGAAAATATGATGGTTTCAGTAGAATATAGCGATCGATGAAATGATACAATCGATGAAATGAAATGCGATATAATGAAGGTTTATCGACACGTACAATGCCTGTATAGACAGTAGCCAGTAGTAAACTAGCTCAGATAATTATTGCAAATGAGTAAAGTTATTCAAATAAACGCTCTACTTATGATAAAATCTGTAAATTTCACTTTCAAGCGGTTCACAAACAAACTACGGCAAACTACAATGTAGCTGGTTTTCTCGTATTAAGATGATATCAACAGTAATAATACGTAATTAAATTTTCTTTTCTTGCCATGTGGTTGCTATCACATAATAATTTGAGAATGTATACGATTCTACTAACATGCAATAAGGAACTTTACTAATGGAGAAAAAAAGAATTTTCAATTTGATTCCCTTAAACAACTTTGAAACTTGACGGAACTACGACGTAATTTACCAGCGAGTGTAAATTGTCCGTTCAGAGCGTACAAACTATAAATCAAATATATACCTAAATAAATATGAGGGGACAAACTCACACAAATTGTCCTAGTCCCAAACTAAGCTCTAGGCTTGTATGTACTATGGTTACTAGACAACGATAATAAACGAGAAAACGATAATAAATAACAAAACATCCAAGACTCAGAAACAAATATTCGCGCTCAACACACAAATATCTGCCCTTACCGGGATTTGAACCCAGGACCGCTGGCTTCGGAGGCAGGGTCACTCCCACCTAGGCCAACGTGCTGTCATATTATAGGGCGTACATTCTTAATTAGGAACCCCAGATTAAAATTTGCTCAATTGAGTATACAAGCCGGTTTTAAGAGAACATTTCACTGTTAAGAAGAACGTATCTTTGGAGGGTCTGTCCGGATCCATTTTACCTGATAGATAACCTTATTGCAGTCAAGTTCATAGCGCCTACCTAGTAAATTGACATCAAATTACGTGCATTTAAACAGCCTGCAGTTAAGTTTATTGTTCACTAGCGACCCGCCAGCGGCTTCGCCCGCTGCAATTTTTTTCTGGACCATTTTTTTTTTTTTTTTTTTTTAAACTATTTTTTTTTAATAAAAAGTATCCTATGTTACTTCTAGTACCTCCCAGAATATGTGTACAAAGTTTCATGATGATTCTTCAAGTAGTTTTTGCGTGAAAGCGTAACAAACATCCACGCTTTCACATTTATTATATTAGTACGGAAACTTGAGCATTTTGACACTTATTTAAACAAATTCTACGCTAAGAAGTTGATGAAAGTATATAAAACCTGTTATGTTTTGATGACTAGCTACACAATTTTGTCCATTAACCTAAAAAATATTGTTTGAATATGCATCGAACATCAAACACCATCATGTTCATGTTCATCAAAAACTTTGCCGTCAATCTGTTTGTTTTGAACTGTTTGTTCGGATTGGCGAGGTCTGCGGGGAATACGGATTTATTACTAGCATCGCTCTGGTGTTGTCAATTCAATACGAATTGTAATTTTATCTGGCATCGTTTGTTTATTTGATTTGTTATGAAGTAAAACAAGCGGAAGCGGCGCGTTGTGGAGCGGGATTTTGATGTGAAGTGTCGGACTGGACAAGGCGTGGGGAAGGCGTTTTTAGGAGAGGTACCTCCTACATTAAGCTTAGGTGTTTATTAGAGACTTCTATAAAAATGTGGAATTAACACGAAATTTGATTGAGTAACAGCAAAATGCATAATTGTGCCTAATGCGCACCACAGAAGTAACATTTCGTATTTGGACAGAGACGTATAAATATAACTTTGTAACAAAAAGCTGAGTGTCTATCTCGGCCGGTTTTTTGACGTAGAGACCTGATCGTGTTGTCTCCTATACTTATAGTACCCGGCCGATGAGAAGTCAATCCTGACAGCTGTCATCGCAGTACAATTTATAGCCTATTCTTAGGTTTGAGGTTATAATTTGTACTGGAATGACAGGTGTCAGAATTAACCTCACAACGGCCGGGCACTAAAGTCATTATTTTTAGTCTAATGTTATTGGTCATAATAATATTTGTAATGATATTATTTGGGCTAGTTTTAATCATTATCATGATGTTCTGCTGGAGTTTCTTGCGGCGCTTCTTCTACGCAATGTTGGTCTTTTTTTTTATGGGATAGGAGGCAAACGAGCAGACAGATCGCCTGATGGTAAGCGAACATTGTCACCCATAGACACCTGTAGCACCAGAGGAGTTACGGGTACGTTGCCGGCCTTTTAAATGAGAGTACGCTCTTTTCTTGAAGGTTTGAAGGTTGTATTGACCGAAGCACTAGATTTACTCCATATTACCGACGTGTAAAAGAGCGCGGCCAATTTCCTAAATAAATATTCGAGTTTTATACACAGATTTAGGTTAGCATCTTTCCTGTGTACACGCCGGAAGTTAACTAAGGCTAAGCCCATTCCCGCATAAACGGCGACAGGACTGCTTTAGACCTATCATATAAAAACAAAATTTAAATGCACACAAGCTTTTAACTATTGACCACAGGAAAGACCACTTTTGTTTTTAAGAGTGTGTATGACCCAATTGGATCTTTTTTTTTGTATTTTGCCAGTTCGAGGGGCGCCTATTAGCTATACGGAGTTAGCAGTTATTGGGGACTAAAATGAACAGTGCGAGTTATTTTTAAGGTTTTGCTCGTACATTATTTTTCGCACTTTCTACGATATTGGTTAACTCTACCCGAATCGGTAGCACTCTACAATATGCCATGATTGTTATGAAAAAATGACAACCTACATGGCTAGGTATTCAAATTGCAAACAAAGTTTGTGAAGTGCAAGCCCGCCCAACGCATAAGTAAACACCACCGGTCAAGTTAGTTTCGAGGTCGTATTAACTAAGGGTTCCGTAACATGCTCAAAATACTAGAGGTAATATTTAGAATGTTACAAAAGCATTACTTATCAGAAGAATTTTCGTTGTAATATCGTACCTGTGGTGCTAGACAAGTTGCATTCGACAATCGCTAGCGATTATGTTTCGATTGAAAAATATATGGAATTGACGTAAGTGTCACGTTACTATCTCGGTGGCTTACGTCAATTCCATACATTTATCAATCGAAACATAATCGCTAACGATTGTCGAATGCAACTTGTCTAGCACCACAGGTTCGAAAGAATCGCTAAGGTGACCCATATGATAAGTCCAGTTATGGAGAGTGAGCATCGCGTTAAACATAGAATAAGAACTAAAGGCAAAGAAGGAGCATTAAAACGAAAGCGTCAGATTTATACCTGACTCGAAAATTTCAAAATTTCCAGTAAATTAAAAAAAGGAAAGAAAGAGTATAGAGAGGCCAGTTCTGGGTGAAACTAGCCGTACACACCAAGGTGTGGCTACCTCCACGCGCTCCTGGTAAGCACACCCACCATAGACCTTATTACCTGCAGTCTCAAGCCTGTAACGCTACCGGTCAATGAAGTGCACACATTTATCGATTTATGCCTGCCGGCAGAATTCGTACGATTGGCTTAAAACTGTCGCCTCACTATACTTCTTCTTTTATATTAATGGCGGTCCACCGCGATATTCCGCAGTGATTTCGCCAATGTCCAGTGAATAGAGTAAATCAGTAAAGATAATAAATCAAAAGCAAAAGACGGACATTTTTCAATCGGCCATCTTCCCTCCCCGAAGGTTACCGGCTATCGCCTCACTATACATTATCAGTTTTCAAACGACAATTTGATGGCAGATCAACAAACGGTCCAGTGACGATGATTGTCAGGCAGTCTGGGGGTTACCATAGAAAGGCAAAATTGCTTAAGCGCCACTATCAAGTATGGAGGTTAAGCTTAAGCGCCCTATTAGGTATATGACGCTTAAGCTAAATGGCCATTATTATGTATGGCGCTTAAGCATTTTTGCCTTTCCACTGTCGAATTATCATTTATTTATTTCATTAAATTTCACAGCATAACCGTAGAACCAAAGCACTATGAAACTAACTAAGACTAAAAGGTAATCAAGGATATCCACAGAAGAAGGCCGTAGGTACCATCTTCTCGCAGAACTTCAGATATTCATCTTAGCTAAGGCACGCTATGTAGTTCAGTTTACGTTGATAGAAAGACAGAGCTATATAACTGCTATAGCTCTGTCCTTTACGCTCACCGTAAAATGAACTGGATCTAGCCATTTCTTGGTAATCCCCTGTATAGCGAAATTTATTTTGTATAACAAGGCGAATGACTGTGCGTCGAGATCGTTGTGAAGAAATCTTCAGGCCTAGATAAATGATGGGCCCTGTTTTATAAAGCTTCATGTTATAAATTACAAGCCGAACTCTCTTTCTATTTAGTCCCGATTCTACCAAACTTTTTACACGGGGGTAAAGCTTACTCTGAGATTAGTAATGTCAAAATGCCATAGAAAACTGTCATTTTTTGACATTACTAATCTTAGAGTAAGCGTTTACCCCGGTATAAAAGTTTGGTCGAATCGGGCCTTAAAGGAGTTAGAAAGAGACTTCCCCTTGTAATTTGTAGGTTTATAAAACAGGGCCCTGGTGGTCAATACCGGCTGGTCTTGTAATTGTTTATGGTCAATAAATAGTTTACGTACATATATTGTACATAATAATATAATAATGTTATTTTATTATATTATTATAAATTATATCGTATATAATAATGTACAATGTATGTATGTAAACTATTTATTGCCAATAAACAATTCCAACAGCCGATAAATATTGTACATATTATGTACAATATAACTATGTTTATATTTATTGCACAAAAACAATTACAAGATACGTTTGCACCAATATATATAATGTATGGGATCTCTTACAGTTAACCTTGAAATAGAAGAAGCAAACTTATTAATATACTTTTTAGAGGTCGGTTAGACGACCAACATTTTGAAAAGTTAATCGTGTACAGTCAGCATCAAATATATTGTAACAGCCAAAGTGACCAAATAATTCGTAAGATTTATTAGCCGTTCGTCCAATACGCAGTTCGTCCAAATAGCATTTGGCCATTTGTCTACTACCCAGTTCGTCCATAATATGATTTGTCAATTTCGAGATTCGTCACTAAGCATTTCGTCCATTTCGAGATTCGTCACTACGCATTTCGTCCATTTCGAGATTCGTTACTACGCATTTCGTCCTGTTTGTCCAAGATGCACTGTAAGGTACTGTGATTTGTGTTTAAACATTATACAGTACTAGTATTTACTTGCTGAAGGCCTTTCTAACTTGAATTTATTTTTAATTGAATATTTTTCTCTGATACTCGTTTATACAATATTTATTCATTTCATTATTAACCGTTATAACAGTTATTAACCAAAACTCAAATGTTCTAACGCACTCGCAGATTCCTAGGTTCTGCCAGAATAACAGCGTTGTGATTGCTCCGCAGTCGCAGCACAAGCTGAGTCAGACCCCTTTTCATCCACACACATTGCTTGCTCCTTTTACCTACAAATTCACTATAAATTGGTGAAATAACTATTTTTGTATTAGCTCTTTAAATGTTTATTTTTTGCTATGCTGAATTTTATTTATTTCTTTCTTTCTAAAAAGTAGAAGTAGTAAACTTCTAGCATATTTTTAAATCAATACTTGTTGACGTACCTAATGCCTACCTATTGGACAAAATGCCTGTTGGACGAAATGCGAGTTAGGCAAAATATGTCTTGGACGAAATGCGAGCTAGGTAAAATATATCTTGGACAAAATGCGAGTTGGACAAAATATATCTTGGATGAAATGCGAATTGGACAAAATAGATGTTGGACAAAATGAATCCTGGAAAAAATATGCGTTGGACTAAATGAGGATTTAAAAACCAATTGGACGAACTGCGTATTGGACGAACGGCTAATAAATCCTTCGTAACAATATACGAGTATATTTTCTATGATGTGACGAGTTATTTGGCCACTTTGGCTGATACGATGTGTGAGGCTGACTGTACCAGCCCCTTTAGAGAAACAAGTCCATGGATATCCTACCAAGGACAATTGCTCGGAGAGAGTATTTTCTCTTGTAGACTAAACAGTAGCACTAAGGGATAGCTCGCTCTGATCGTAATACATCGATCGTCCTCACGAGAAGACAATTTGTACAGTTTAAGCTAAATTTACAGATTTTGATTCTAATCGGTAGTACAGTACAGTACAGTATTAAGCACTTAACAGACTAATAATTAACTTTAAAACTTATGAAAAAACTATATTATTTCTGTAACATTTAATAACTATTGAAGAAAGTAAAACTTACAATAAAATACTATTATAGTTTCTGAATACTAGCTAGTGAAAATAAAATAAATAATTATTCATTGCACATCAATTTAAAGCATCCGTAAATGTCAGTTAAATATTTCAAACTTTAGGAAAGACGCGTTAAAGTGCATAACATAATTTACAACTTTAACAACTTTGAGCCTGTTAGCCTGTTACCTATTTTAATTAGCAATATGCATTTTATTACAACTGCGGAACTCCAAAAATGCAGTCAGTGCTACTTCAAATTAATATTAAAATGCAATTCCATTTCGGCTGTTTGCTGTCGGCAAAGTTAATCTGGTTAGGAATTCGTTAGCTCATCCCGTTTTCAGGACATTGCCAGAACACCTGGATAAAATGAAAGCAATAAAAAAATTACAGAAACTTCCAGATATTTTAATGCGGTATTGGAAACATTACAAGGATATAAATAGTTACTTATATTAGCCTCAATGTTTGCTATTGCTAGAGCATCACCGTGTTTTCTTTCATTGTAGCATCCGAAACGTGCCTAGTGCACAATAATTAGGGGGCACTAACACGGGGGCAGATTTACGATGTAGTCGCACATAAATCTCATGACGATAAGCCAGATAACGAAAGCGCAAAACACCACAATGACCTGTACCAGGTCGATAGACTGTGTTTCACACTTCGAACCCATGCAACAATATTTGTTCAATTCTCAACAACATCTCCTGCCGCAGCATACGTAAGTAACCAGACAAAACAATACCACCAGGATTGATAATGAGCCGACCACGGTCAGGAATTCGTGGAGGTTCAAGAAAAGTCCACAATGCATAGCCATAACTTATTCTTGTTTAGCATGGACTCTGGAAATATTTGCACATCCAACTCATTACAATCAGTAAGGTTACGAAAGCGAAGGCTATCATCAACACTTGAAGAACATCTATGCTGTAGCAGACTTGGCTTTTTTTTCCCATTTTAATCATTTACCGTTTGTGATGTGGCAGACAACAAGGAACAGGAGTACCAGGATGACTACCGAACCAATTACCATCAATAATTGATTTAGATTAAACTGGAGTCCGCAGGCCAGGTTATCCTTAGCCATAGTGCCTCAACATTTTTTCCGATTGCTCAACATTGCTCGGCCATGGCTTAGATTGTATTTGCTTTTTGTCTTTGTTGTCGTGGAAATTAGGGTATTTTTGTGATCATTTTAGACATATTTTAAAATTATATGCCGACTCTGAAGTTTCATATTTTGATGTTAAATTTGAATGTAAAATAAAATAATGACATTAGTATGACGTTGTTCATAGCGGAAGTAAGTAAAGCAATAAGGCCTGATATTTTTAATATTAACAGTCAAAGAGGTTATAAATATTAACATTTCACGGTGTGCCTTAGAGCATATCGACGGTTCTGTGACTCAACCTCGTATATTTAATTTTGTCCAGTATAAACTGACACGCACTAAGTATGTACTCGCGTACTTAGTGAGTGTCAGTTTATACTGGACAGTATTCTATATACGAGGTTGAGTCACAGAACCGTCGACATATTACCTGGAGCCGCCTTATAGGTCATATTCGAGTACAATCATGTCTGCCGAGATTTGCGGGGGGGTGAAGACATAACACATGCAAAAGATTACTTACAAATGCAAAATCTATCTTGACAAAAATCTAACACATATACCTACATTTTAATGCACACAAACATATCACACATGTAAAGACTTTGTATAAACGCAGTTTAAGAATACGTAAATGCGAACCTACGGTGCGAGGATTAGGTCGATAGCTAATATCGATATTTTTACGTTATTATTATCAATAACGGGGAAACACATTCGAGTTCTGAGATACGCAACTGAACCTGATATTCACCACAATATATTTATTTAAACATTATTGCACTAAGAAGACATTTCGTACAAGGCGAGGACCTAATATTATAAAGCATTTTCTACCAGTCAACAATAGGACAAATCAGATAAATTATCACTCGTTATAGCGAAGGAAAATTAGTGTACACATCCTCTAAGAAATTTAAAATTATATATTTTTCACAAAGTTTGCCCTCTTGACCACTCATGGAGATTAGTCCAATAGTCCTATAGTCCAATGTTTCTTATTATTGTTTTATGAGAAAAAACCTTATTAATTGTATTTGTATTAGATCATATTTCGCATCTTTAGAATTATAGTGACCTAATCCAAATATTTTGACTTTCGATTTAGGTCTCTATAGTACTAAATTTATGACTCGAAATCGAAAGCTGAAAATGTTTGAATTAGGTCACTATAATTCTAAAAGTGCGATTTGACAAAGTTATGAAAATTTTAAAATACTATGGTCATTGGTCTTTATTTGTATAAGTAAATATTTAAGAGTGAAGCGTGAAATATTTACTAAAATACTAAATATACCTACTTTTTCATATAAACATAAAGTAGGTACAGCAAAATCTATTAACTTTCGCCTCTTGCTTGGTAGCGTTCGATACTGACTTGCATCAAAATGTTTCGAACATATGGAACTAGTACGCGTAGGCACCCAATTTGCTTGTCTGCTGCATGAGGCGGTCCATATTTTTTTCAATTCCGGGTCTTTTGGAAAACTGTAAAATATACACTTAGAATAAATTGTATTCAGTAGGTAATTTGCACCGACGTCATCATTTTGATGAAAACAATTATTTAGCTTCTTAGTATTATCGACTATAATTCAAAAACTGTTAAGTCATTTCTTACAAATCATTAAAACAGAGTCTCGTGAGGAGTACGGACTAATCCAAGTAACAATTGGAATCGATTGCATATAATCGTTAAATTTGACGTGCGATGAAAATATTTTTATAAAAATATTATTTTACGTATATAAAATTATAAAATTACTTACAAATGAAATGTACCATCTTTTTCGAAGCTTGAAGTCGTTGATCGTTTTTTACACGAACTTACAGCACATGCAGGCATTTTTCCAATGAGTGTTCTCTGGCTAGCGGCGATTTTGTGAATGACCATAAATCGATTATGAAATAGGTTTTGTATAACTTTTTGCACATTGTGCAGGTTTTTCGACAGAGGGGTAATGTACTGAATGGCGGCTCCAGGTAATATATTCTCTAAGCGGTGTGCAGCCTGACTAGAAAAAGTTACTAGCATAGAGGCATTCCATCTTGGTCCTCAGGGTTGGCAACGCATTTGAGGTCTTAGGATTATAGTCTCGAGAATTCAAATGTCTATGGATCTCAGATTCCACTTACCATAAGGTGGCATGAGTGTTCGTGTGCCTTCTCCTTAACATAAAAAAAAGAAGTTAAAAACTCGTTTTTTCCAATGAATGAATGAAAGAATGAATGAATAATGTGAATCCACCTTTATGCTTTACCGCTGGTTAATAGAGTATTTTATGCATTTTGATTTTTATATATGTATAGGTACGTAAATTACTATGTGGGTTTATTTTTCTTTGATTTGGCTGAATGGTCACAACCGTTGCCATGTAATTAAAGTCTGTTTTGATTAAAAGTAACGATGGATTACAAAGGGTTAATTGACCCCTTTGTAATCTGCCGCAATGTCCGTATAAACAAGTCAAATATTTATTTGACTTTGGTATTGCTCAAAAATCTTATATTTAATCAGACGATGTTCGAAACGACAGTCGTGCAAATAACAATATTATTGTATTGTAATAACGAATCTATTGCTCACACGTTATTAAACAACAATTGGCTTATATGTTCGGTCAATTAATTGTTAGTGAAGCGAGTCTAATAAGTATTTCATCCCTTATATAAAACGTCTTATTCATATATGACGAAAAAAAAACGTATCATGTTTTGATCAGGGTTTATTTTTAACAATGAATATAAAATAAAACATAATTAAACGACAACAATGCCCTTTATAGACCATAATTACAATATCACTACTCTTAATTAACTGCACGTTAAAGCGAGAATACCTACATTCACGGATAAAGGTAAGGTTCAAAAACTAGGGCATGCTGACTCACGCAATAACATTTTCTATGTAACTTTGCCGTTGTGCGTCGAAAATTTGCCATACAATTGTAAGGATACTTGTTGTCACATAACGGATTTTTTTTCGCCTTCTTTTTTTGTATGGTTAGCTACGCTTAACTATTGTCCAACTTTTTGATCCTCACCCATTCCACGTCGACAAGTGTACTTATGGTGACTATAAGTCACTGAGCGATATAATTTAACCATCTCTCTTCTACAGCGTTATAACGATATCGCGTTTGACGTGTTTTAGCATCGTTTATGACTCCGTCGCCATTATTGTAAATGACATAAGAGTTATCAAAACGTTGACCATACGGAAACACGTCAAAGACGATTTCGTTATTACCGTGTAGAATCCCAGCCCTGCACCCTTACTACTGTGAGTTACAGACTACCTTCTGTCGTATTTAAATACTGTAAAGCACAGAGCATTCGACTCGCTTGCGAGCATGGTCACTGTAACTCATGGTGAGGGTACTGATCCACTAGCGCCGGCGATCGACGTTGCTACAGGCTGGAGGCACCATACAAATTATACCTTAATATAAGACTAACTTAGGGCCTGTTGTTTGTTTGATCAGTAGTTAATCTAACTAATTGGGTTATCCCATAATTTTGTAATGTATAGTGATTCAAAAACCATTTCGAGAAAAAGGGTTGTAGAACCATTCCCTGTTATCAGATTATTTTACAAAATTAGTATTAAATAGTTATTTCTAATTTATCATTTGACATTATTTGACCTGTAATTTAGTGACGTCACGATCTTCATTGGTAAGTTGTGTCTAATCTGTGATCAACCATAGTACTGCATATAATATGAGTCCGGAATGCAGTAATAAATAAATAATGTATATCGAATTTTGTCTTATTTATTTCTGTTTTATTTTAACGCTTATTAAAATTAAGACAATTTTTAACTGTATATAAACATGACAAGGTCAGATCTTTAAAAAAATGGTATGATTAAAATACAAGTCCGTTTTGGAACCTCCGCCCGTAGGCTAGTCTGTGGGTGAAATTGTCAAACTCAACAAACTAAAAATAAAATTTCGGTTTGTTTGGTGTAAAACGTATAACTACTCGTTTTCTGATTTTCTGCATTTTAACAACATTGCTTCAAATTCTACGGAATCTGACGATCCTGCTACACATATTGACCATCGCCAGATCTTGGATATCGATATTCTTGCTTATAATGACGACCAACGTTGTACATTTATCAAACTTTGTAAGGGCTGATTCCACTAATCTACCCAAAGTGGATATAGTCAGGATATTGACATACTTGGGAGACAGCTCCAATCACAACGTAGCTGAAATACGTGGAGCTAAAGCTCTAATGTAAGTATGATTTAGGTATAAGAATATAATGTTCACTATACCATTTTTTTTTTTAATTCTTTAGTTTACCTATATTGACATGACTTGACATTGACATTTTACGTGATCTGACAGAAATGCGTACTCTCAAGCGAATTCAATAGTTTTAAAGCATTTCTCAAACAAACCAGCTTGTAGTGACGTAATAAAAACATTTTCTTTAAAAATTAAAATAAATTAATATATTGATTTAAATGCAAAAACCGTGAAATTAGTGTCTTCAATTAGTCTATTTTATCGAAAAAAAAAAAAAAACTAGTGGTATTTTTTTTTGGGATAACCCAATTGTTAAAAATCGTAACTTATGGTTAAACCTCAAGGAAATGTGTAAAATTTACGATTTTTTTTTCAAATTTTAACAATTAATTTAGTTAACTACTGATCAAACACCTCGGCCTTAGTTCTCATGGTAGCGCCACAGTTTAACAATTCATACAGTTGGGCAACGAATGTAGGTACTTGTGTGGATCAACGGTAGGGGGATAAGTCACGGGGAAGCGGGCGACGCGGGACGCCGCCGCTAACTCTCTCTCTCAGTTGGCGTTCATGAACTGTCAGGGCAGGTACATACATTTTTTTGAGTGAGCAGAGCGGTCTTTATTACCATGCTGCGCACCTGCATCAAAGGCGTTTCACTGCTGTACGAAATTAAGTATATTGTAAGACATAGTTCCAATTTCACCATACGATGTTAACCACTGAACAGACGATTAGGGCATTAACAGTTGTCAAAATGTATGAACTAACAGTCTATTAACATTGATTAAATTTAACATCGTTTGGTGTAATCGGTGCTTACTGTGGTAGCGCTTCACTTGGCGTTTCGTATTTACGATTCGCGTTGGAATATTTGTCAGATAATCGCAATGCGAAAACGGCATATTCGTTAAATCATTTTGTTTGGCAGTTCCTGTGATTTTGCCAATGTCAAGTAAGTGAGGGTATAAATTAGTAGGTAAATAACCGCGACATTGTACCTATAATCCGTGGTCAAAAGAATCAAATGAGAAATACTTACGCAGTAAAATCATCTTCACATGGCTACTTAAATTCATATTTTATTCTGAACTAGCTGTTTGAGCGTAGAAGTCAGTTATCGCTATTCCCTAGGAAACACATCAACTTTCCGGGATAAAAGTATGTCCTCCCCCGGGACTCAAACTAGTATATCCATATCAAAACTTATCTAAATCGGTTAACCGGTTCAACCGTCAAAGCGTAACAAAGAGACAGACGGACAGATTCACTTTCACATTTATAATATTAGTATTTAAGTAGATAAGTATTTGACATTTTGCTATTGGGGTTCCTACCTACCTTTAGCTGGTTCTATTGGTTATTTGCACCAATGTCAAACATTTGTCAAACTGATGCCGAAACGCATACACAAATACACACCTCAGCTTGGAGCCATGCAGGCGGTATCAGTTTAAAACACTATAGTCATGTGCAGAAAAAAACAAAAACACAAAAGGTTAATCCAAGACGCTTATTATATAACATATTTTAAGCTTCTTGGGTTAATCTCATAGATTTAGAACTAAAGGCACAGAAGAAGCGATAAAATAAAAGGCACCATACAGATAGCTGATATGCAGTCTAAAGGTGGGTACGAATTAGAGCCTCGGGTTGAGGCGCGCATGGCTCACCTATTTTGCTAATTCGTACGCACTCACGCGCTGTGCGCAAGCAGCGGGCGAGCGGCGCGCGGCGAGCCGTCGAGAGTCTGTCTATTGACCGTACTCAAAAGCGTCTCGGTGTGCGTGCCTCGCGTAATTCGGACGTGTATCCGAGCGTGTCGCGGGCAGAACGACAAGTTCTAACTTGTCTGTGGGCGAGGCGCGTACAAATTTGAAAAAGTTACTGAGCCGCTCCACTACCGAGGCGATTTCTTCTTCTTTTTGTTAATAATTCGGTGAATTATGATAAACGCAGCCGCGGCTGTCATCGTGTCAGACGCCATTTTGAAATGACGGCTCGCGTCAAGTGCAACGATTTGGGTCGTGAGCAGCTCGCCGCGCAGGGCGAGTATGCCTCAGGCTGAGCAGCTCAGATTCGTACCCAGCTTTAAAAAGAGACAGTTCTATAGGCTAAAATATCAAGGTCGTACACTGTTGCTTGTATAATCTACGACAACAGCAACAACAGTGTGCGACAGCAACAGTGTACCTATGACCATGATATTTAAAAGCCTATGCAACTGTCTCTTGAATCGGTTCATCTCCAAATGAGCGTTTACGAAGAACTTAGTTTACAAATAGATATTTAACCGTTATTTTTCGAACCGCTTTCAAACCCTGGTCTTGAGACGGGTATCTCAGCTAAGATCAGTTTATTAATACACTTCGGATTACAGTGTTGAGATTTTGGTCTTGATAATACGAATGCCAATGGGTCTCAGATCCCACTTACCATCGGCATGTGATTTAGTTTGCTATCTCAGTGCGCTAAAAAGTACCTATAGTTGCGCAACCATGAAGTTAATGAATATTGATTAAGTATGTTGTCAGCAGACAAAAACCCTAAACTTATTTGTCGCGTCTGAAGGAATAGTAATAACAGCATTGTTTTACTGCTGTCAACCTTTCCAATATTTAGAAACTTCATGGTTGTGCAATGTGTCAGTATTGACTTCTTATCAGTCTAGTACCTACTAGAAAGGAGATACCTAGCATAGAATAAGAACTAAAGGCATACAAGGAGCCTTAAAACAAAAGCGTCGCCTCTATCGGTACCTGTCTCGAAAATGTAAATGAATTTTTGAATGTTCAATAGGTAAGTTGCAAAAAGGAAAGGGTATTGAGTCCAGTTTTTTCTAGAACTAACCATACACACCAAGGTGTTGTCAACTCGTGTAAACTGGTCTCCAGCTGGTCACCACGGTCGTAGATTATAATAATCCATGCAACAGTGTGTAACAGCAACAGTGTACGACCATGATATTTTAGCTTATCCCTTCAAGCGGCAAGCAGCCGTATAACAAGTGCTGTCAAAAAAACAAATAATGTTTTATGACAATAACTTAAGATTCAAGTTTAAATTAACTTAATAGTTGTCTTGCCGACTGAAGGGTTAAAGAACTGTCTCTTTTTGGCGCACTGAATCCCAATAAGACTGTGCATATCAGCTATCTGTATGTTGCGTTTTATTTTAACGCTCCTTCTATGCTCAGTTCTTATTCCATAAGAGAAAGGCTGCTTTGTTCTCTCTTTTGAGTAATCAAAAGCGTAGGTAAAGGTAAAGAACAAAATAATGAGTAGTGATTAAGAGAGATAGGGTCGTTACCAGGGTTCCACTAATTCGTGATTTTGAGGCTGTGTGGCCTGTAGGTATACATATAATAAATCTTTTTTTTTGGCAGTACGATGCACCTTCTTTAAGTTTTAAAGGCATAACAATAACCGATTAATAATTTACTTATGAACGTTAAAGTGACATCAGGCCTCCTGTTTTCCTTTCCTGAAAATGAAATGAATATGTGAGACATGAAAATGAAACAAATTCAGTGATTATATTACTAGGTAAGTACAGTCGGAAGCACTAATTTCTATACATCTATCGCACCAAATAAATGTATACACAAACCTTATTGTTAGTAGCATAGGGGCGTGTAGATATTTTTTTAAGTCTTAGGAACGTATAATATATTTATGAATGACTGTACAAACGAAGATACTGTTAACTGACCGCCCATAGACTTCCTCCTCATTTTGATCCACGATTTTCATAAATTGCTTAGATTTCAGAAGTTAAAATAGTGTTATTTGATAGTTGGAGCATAACTTTGAAGCAAACTGCGTTTGCGTTTTAACCTTTTGACCGCCAGAACCAAAATGCAAAAGTTGCAACTCAGACCCCATCTTGATTCCTAACTCAATTTTAAAGCGACGGACTCGTGGACCCACTACTTTGCCCCACTGCTCTATTCGCTTTCGTCATAAAGCGAATAGAGCAGTAGGTAGGTTAGGTTCGTTAGGTATCTTTAGATGGCTGAAGGCCAAATCGCGCAGTAATAGGAGCCCTGCCGCGATTTTCCGTTGACGGCTACAGCCGACTGTGGCGATCATAAGGTTAAAAATTGAATAGAAATTAAGTTCTAATGTTTATTAACGCATTCACTGCCACCCTCTTTTCCTGGACATACACCAGGTGTCGCACTAACGCACATGTGAGTTCAACCAATTATTACCCTACCTCCAACGCACATAATGAGTTCATACTAATTTGACACTGGTTTGTTCGCATTGGAACTAGGTAATTATTATAAAAACACCTTATTCTAAATAAAACATGGTAATTAAACCAAGTTTTCTTAAAATGTGTTTATTACATTTGATAACATTAATAATGATCACGAGAAAAAAAAATCAGTGTTTGTGATGATTTTTATTGACGTTTATAATTCAAATATTTTTTATAATATTGTATAGTTACTCATAGTATAATGTGGGGCATTAGATATCTTTTGATCCAAGAAGTAACAGATAGACATAAGTAGAAAATTTCAAAATTCAGAACTTGTATGTGCGTTGAAAGCACAGGGTGAAGGTCACTAGATATTATGAACGCGTCTGTGCGTTCAAAGCACTGGGTGAAAGTAACGAAAACGCATATATGCGTCGGTGGCAATGAATGCGTTAAAAGCAACGCAGTTACTGTGCTCTTCCCAGTTATCTTGATTTCACTTTTGCATCTCGCCAAATGCATCACATTCATTTACAGTTGACTAATTTTACTCCAAGTTACAATTATTAGCATAGAGGCATTCCATCTTAGTCCTCAGGTTGGCAATGCATTTGAAGTCTGAGGATTGCAGTATTGAGAATTCAAATGTCTATGGGTCTCAGATCCCACTTACCATCAGGTAACCTGAGTGTTCCTTCTCCTTGCCAAAATAAAGTTCCATCTTGATTTCTTCATAACTCCAGGATTTTTTTGCTTCAAATTTGATAATAAAATATAGGAACAAGTTCGCCTTAGTAAGTACCTACTTGTGTTTTATTGCCCGTTTTCATTTTGTATGTTGGTACAATAACAAACACACAGACACACACACTCTACATAAGTCATTTTCTTAAACATTTTAGAAATTCCACAGACCCCATTCAAATAGCACCGTTAGTTAAGAGTGTCTTAAGCCTTATATTCAAACCGAAATAAATCTGATTAGGTCCTTACTATAGGTTCAAATTCAAAATAGGATATAGCAATGGTAATTTTTTTTCCTGAAGTAACCACGCCCGCGACTCCCTCCGCGTAAAAGTAGTCTATCGCTGCTCCCTCGGGAATTGTATGTACTATGCTTTGTACTTCCCCTGGGCTCAATTTATCTCCATACCGAATTTCATCTAAGCGTGAAGATACCAGACATACAGACAGTCATACTTTCGCATTAATAATATTAGTATGAATGTTAGACTCTTAGGACATTTTGTAATCACCTTCCTATTTATGACAAGTGCCAATTGGGTACGCTCAATATGTACAGTCAAGGTCATAAATATGTATACACTTTAGTACCTTGTCACTTTAATCGCTGTGACAATTTCATATGTTAGTTTAAACATGACGTTAAATAGACAAGGTACTAAAATGTATACATATTTATAACCTTGACTGTACATAAAACTATACAAGACGCGACCTGTCAACGTGTACAGTTGACTACAATGCGATGTATCCACTTTCTCGCTTTACTGCATTGTAATAAGGGCTAAAAGTTTATACATCTCCATTGAAAGGAGACCATTCATTTTGGGCCCAAGATCAAAAGTGCCGGCCAACGAATAAAAATGTTTTCAATGTGATCGGAACATTGCTCTAGTCGTTTCATTATATGACATGTAAACTCTAGAACCATCATTTGTTGGTGTTACAGAAGTTCGAAAATCCTGACTTCTCATATAAAATCAAAAGTGTCAACTAACAAATATGATTATTTTTTACTGCTTGGGGCTTCACCCTGAGCATAGAAAACACCTTGACTTGACCCAAGATAAATATCATATAAATATAATAACACGCATTTTTTATTTTGTATGAAAAGTCAGGATCTTCTATAACACCAACAAATGATGGTTCTAGAGTTTGATGTCTAATGAAATGCTCAGAGCGATGTTCCCATCAGATAATAACACCTATTCGTAAATCGGCACTTTTGATTTTGTATGAAGTCAGGATTTTCGAACTTCTATAGCACTAACAAATGATGATCCTAGAGTTTTGATGTCATATAATGAAATGCTCAGAGCATGTTAAGATCAAATTAAAAATACTTTTATCCGTCGGCCGGCGCTTTTGATCTTGGGCCTAAACTTGTATGAAACGTGAATGGTCTCCTTTACACATTAATATCAGATATACCACCACCAAGGTTATTAATAAAACTAGTAAATTTTAAGCGTATTTATTAGTAAAAACCAAATTGCGATACACGTTAAACGCATTACAATCCCTTTTAAATTAACACTAAGCATCCTTAGAATACCTAAATCAATCAACCTTATATCTAACACGCTAGAGTCGTTTACGCGTAAATGCATTTACCTACGCCAAAAAGCAGAAGATTCTTCTTGGCCAGTAGGCCACTTAATATTTCTTTATACCACAGGCGGTAATAAAGAAAGCCTCAGGTTGCATATTTATCGTGCGCGTCAAATACCTGCTTCCTGAAACATTCTTTGCATTACCGTCTAGGTATGTAATGTACATACATACTACCGCTTTTAGGGGAATGCAACAATAATACTTTAACCTTTTCAACAACGCTATAAAAACAAAAGGCAACAAATATAGTTAAAAGGTAAAAGGGGCACGATTATACGCGGCAGTGGCGGCTGCGGCGGCTAGCTTCAATAAACAAAATCATTGACGTACCAACAATTCTCTTAGAAGTGTGCAACCTATACTTACAAAGTTATACACTTGTCAGAGTCTGTCAAACTATAACATTTTAATTTAAATCGTACCCATAAACGCAAGGCTTAAATTTACTTCATTCAAATAATCTCCTATTTTAAGTGACGTTTTATCCGCTCGGCCGTTTTTACTTCTGTGACCGGTTATCTAGTTGAGTATTGTTGATCCAAGAAACAAATGCATAGAAATGTTTGAAGCGTGCTACGAGTTGAATTGTTTTCCACCACCGCAGTTTCTTTCCTGTACCAAATCTAAGTCTGGTACGTATTGCGACTTGCTTGACGAAGTAGCTAGTTGAAAAGGTGAAAGCGAGAAACATAAATCTGTTGCTCATATTCATCTGCCAATGAGTTGTTTCGTTTATTTTATTTTAAACCTACATTACAGGCACTTCCTAAATGCTAGTTACATTTCTGGTAACACAGTAGAGAGCCAATCATCTTTATTTGGTGTAATAAGTTGATCGACCCTATTTTATCTATAATAAATCACAATAATTTAAGGACTCGGATTGACTAACGCGTTTGCGACGTCTTTGGTGTAAGGTATGGCATGCAAAAGTGAGAGGAAGAAAAGATGCAACGATTTAAACGAAACAAAGCACTGATTTAACACCTACATATATTCAACATAGTCTAGTAAAACGCATAATACAGTATAAGAGATTTAATCGCTTCTAAAGTGCTGTCTAAAGCAATAATAAACTGACAATGGCAGTTCCGTAGAACAGTCTTAACAGAAAAATAACTGCAAATAATATTTAATAAATGAAGAAGAAAATTTAAAATAAATTAAATCAGTGCTTTTAAATTAAACAACTGAACCGTTGCAAAGGTTAAAAAGAAAGCTCCCAAAGAAATAGCAGAAAAGTGAGGAAATTATTGTTTTTTGTACTTTTTCAGCGCTCTGTTCCTGCTGGTTTCCATGGATCTTGTGACGAGCCAGACTCCAAAGTTGCCGCTCAACCCATGGATAAAGTTGACGGTGTTGCTGAAGATAGCATGGGGAAGGTAGCCAGTGGTGCGGGACACTGTTCCTACCAAACCGAGTGCTGACTTGACGAAGGTTTTGGCAGTGGGGGCGAAGAACGTGCTCCGTCGGATTTGGGACATGTTAGTGCAGACAAAGCCAGGCAGAACGCATTGTGTTATGATGCCCTTTTTCCTGTATTCCATGTCCAGGCCTTCGGTGAATTTGTCAACGTATGCCTGAAAGTCAATTTTGTGATTAGTGAGAGTGGTTGCTGCTGTAAATGTATAAGAAATATTTAATAATGTCCCCGATGATGAATGGGCTTAGATGGCATGAATTTTTGACATCACAAGATTCTGAATAATACTCAAAGTTCAAGAAATTAAATGTCTGTATGTTAAACGTAAATGTTACAAAAGCCTTAATCATAAGTATGATAACACACCGAGAAAGTGGCAAATCTAATTTAGGACAAGTTCAAAGATTGACGTACTCAAAAAGATTTTAATATTAAGTTAACATTAAGTCAATAATTGTGGTATAAAATACAACGACGGCTATTTAAATAAACCACTTCTTCTTCATCTTAATATCAAGATGAGATTGATGAGATGATTTCGAGCTTAAGATAATTCAAAAGCATCCTTAAGAAATGATAGGGAGAATAATAATTATATAAAGAATTTATAGGGAGAATAGGGACATTTTGCAAAAAGGTAGCATTTTATCACGTTTGTACTTTGCTTTTTAGGGTTCCGTACCGAAAGGGTAAAAACGGGACCCTATTACTAAGACTTCGCTATCTGTCCGTCCGTCTGTTTGTCGCCAGGCTTTATCCCAAGAACCACGATAGTTAGACAGTTGAAATTATCACAAATTATGTATTTCTGTTGCCGCTATAACAACAAGTACTAAAAACAAAATAAAATAAATATTTATGGGGATCCCATACAAAAAACGTTATTTTTGCAGTTTTTTGCTCGATTTTGATACAGACACCGTGGTTGTATAGGTAATGGTAGGGAACCCGTCGTGCACGAGTCAGACTCGCACTTGGCCGGTTTTTTACATGTTTTGATTAATTAAAGTGCACCGAAATATTTATTATAAATTCTTATGACAGAGTAAATTGGTCAAAACGTGCTTCACTTGCAGATGTAGTCAATAAACCAAACGAACTTTATTAACATTCAAAGACATAATTATTTTATTAAGTATGGATTAATTATGTAGATTTGTGGTATATGGACTTGCAGGTTGATTTATATAAAGACATACACAAATTAAATATAATTGTAAATTCCATTATTTCAATAAAATATACTGAAAGGACGTTGAAAAAACAAATAGATGGGCGAGATGTAGTAAAACTTGTTAGCTAATAAAATACTAACACTGCTTATTAGTGGCAGCAAATTAAGTATAACACAAACCTCATTCTAGATTAATATAATATTGCAAATATCAAATGTCAAATAATATAAACAAACATTACTCCCCACTACATAAAAAACCTCTTAATATGTTATCTTATGTATACGTACATAGTATGTGATAATACTTAGGTATGTTCGTTTTCTCGTATTCACATTTTAATAAGTACACCGTTTTTTACTGAATGCTTTTTAAATATTCGCGAGGCACATCACAAAATAAGAGAGAATTTCTATATGGACGCATTAGCACTACATTCGTTTGAAAAAAGAACGGGTAAAGAATTTCAGTGCCGCAACTCCTAAAATTCAGCGGTGGCGTTTCATTAAAATGAATATCAAAATCTTCTGTCTGCAATATAATGGAAAACGAATGCTGTGAAGAAATAGTGTGTATTTTAAAAGAAATTTGAATCGCGAATAGAATAAAATTGACTAATGAACATTATTTTAGAATCCTTCATTATAACTGGCATTGTTTCGAGTAAAATACTGACGCATTTTTTAACCATACATTTGCCTCGAAATTCGAGGCAAAATATACCATACTTAAATTAAGACAAAGAAGAAAGTGTTGCCAAGCAGCAATATTCGTAATGTACTAGCATAGAGACGGAATCCATCTTAATCCTCTAGGTTGGCAAGCCATTTGCAAATATCCATCGAAAATTTCGACGACTTATCATCAGGTATCTTGAGCGGGTTTTCTTTTACCAAACCATAACAAAAATAGACTTCAAGGTACCTTGGAGGCAGCATACACAGTCAACAGCGGGCTGGGTATGATGGAGGAAGCGGAACCAATGTTGATAACCACGCCCTTTCCTCTCTTCACCATGCCGGGGAGGACCAAACCAGTGATCCGGGTGATTGAAGTCACATTCGCCTTTACCAGGTTCGACATCATCTTCTCCCTGAAACAAATGTACTGATTAGAGTATGAAAGTGGACCGCTAGACATTTTTAATGTTTTATGCGGATTCACAAAGGAGAGGAAAAGATAGCTTTATCTTTGACTAGCTGTTGCCCGCGACTTCATCCGCGTAGAAAAATAAAACATAGCCTATGTCACTTACAAATAACGTGGCTTTCTATTCGTAAAAGAACTTTCAAAATCAGTTCAGTAGATCCAGAGATTATCCCTCACTAACTCACAAACTCACCTTTACCTCTATAAAATATTAGTATACTCGTAGATAGGGTTTGTTTGAGTTACGGTCCTAAGAATAGAAATTCAAGAACAAACACGTAACTTTCTGTCAACTGATGTCAGCTTTAACGCTTAAAAAACCAAACTAAGAAACCTTTCTTAGTTTAAGACAACAAACTTCGGAACAGCCTAGCAGGGCTTATTAAAACAAAAAACATTGAAAAACCATTGCTTTAAAGACATACATTTATTTTCCTAATCGAAATGAAAAAAATGGCGTAAAACGCAATGTGGGGTTGTTGGTTTTCAGAAGGTACCTGATTTATAAATTTATATTCACGATATTGCAACAGATCCCAAGGGAACCCGTTCATAACATTCCATACTAACAAATTCTTGGACTAGCTGAAATATTATTCCAATTATTTCTCTCAAATACTGATATTATTCATTAGTATAGTATTAAACGAACGTCGCCGTCATCTGTGCTCTAGGCAATTGATGTAAAATAATTAAGAGTTCCATCGGATTGATTCCATCAATCCCCTAATGATCATTTGTCTCTAATGACGGAACCATTTGTTACCGCGTTTATATTAGGGCGCGTGTACAGTCGGCCTACGTAAATGTAAATAACTTTATACCTTCGTCACAATAATCTTCAAACAAAACGAAGTGACAGGGTGCAATATATTACATTAAAATGATACATTTTTAACGCACCCTTCAGTTTGAAATGCTTTGGCGAAGTTTCAAGAGTGCTGAATAATTCAATGGGCCTTCTGTTTAATGTAATTCCGCACCTTGAACTATGTACATTAAAAAAGGGCACGCGTGATACTTAATCCCTCGTTTACGTACATACGAGGGGTTTAGTATCACGCGTGTAAATTTTTGATCAGTGCTAAGACTAGCACTGATCAGTGCTCAATTTTTATACAACTTTATGTATTTTTTAACTTTACAATTATTTGCACAGAATTATAATCTAAAGAGTCAGGAACTTGGTACATTTTTAACCTCCTGACAGACGAAGGGTTTATTCTACCAGTAATTAAGTAAATACAGGGTGTAATCGTTGAGCGTAGCCAGGCGTTTATTCCGTAAATATAACAGATATCAGAAAAGTTTAAACAGATACCGAAAGTACGTTACCCGATGAGTAAATTAAAGTTAATGATGTGATTTTACGCATTGGGTAACGTATTTCGGTAAGGTCCAAAAAGTTGGGCACGCTAACTCACTCAATAAAATTTTCTATTAAACTTTGCTGTTGTGCATTTTTGTAAGGATACTTTTCGTCGCACAACGGAACTTCTTTCAGTCCAACTATTTGGTCCTTACCCATTTTCGATATCAGTTTTTAAGTTTACTGATATTTGTTATATTTACGGATAATCGCCGGGCAACACTTAACGATTACAAGTTGAATAATTCAAGCTCCATCTAGTTTCTCCAGTATCTTAATCAGGAAGGTGTTCATATAAGGTGTTATTTCATTTTGTGTGTTATTCTTAACGTTTCTTGAGTATAACAAAATTGCCAAGATAACTAAGGGCGCTGTAAGGAGGTTATAAATATGCACCTGGGCCCGTAGCAAGGTCGCCTTTATCGACGTGGATTAACGTGGATAACACATCTGTCACTTTCTGACCAGTACGTCAGTGTGAGAGTGACAGATGTGTTATCCACGTTTATCCACATCGATAAAGGCGACCATGCTACAGGCCCTGGGATAGTTGCGGCACCACAGAAACTATCCCAGCGCCCAAAATAAATAAATCAATAAATAACAACAAATCCCATACTATTTTTATCTCTCGCGCTGTAAACCACATAAAGTATTCACATCGCTGGCAAGACTTTTTAAATGGGTAATTTTTTTAGATAGGTACGTAAATATCGTCATTTGTCATTGAACATTGGTTACCTTGTGACTTCTCATTGTTATATATTTTTAGTAAAAACTAGACAAATAGACAATACCCATTTGACACGAAGCATGTATTTCCATATTTCAAGTTTACACGAGTCATAGTAATTCAAAACATCTTCTTTGGCTGCGAGCTTGATCGTTTCCTCGCCATTTATAACTTCGTCGCGTCAAACTCGTTTATCATTATTCGCTTCGAAACTATTAAAATTTCAGGTTCAAAAAGTATCTATTGTACGTGCGATATGAGCATAACAAAGTCCGAATGCAAAGCCCAATAGGGTTTTAGACCTATAATACTAACTATACTCGCATTTTTATTTTTTAGTACACACATACACACACCAAACAAATACATTTTACACTAATACACTTGTAAACTTCTTCGCCTGATTGTGCAAAATGTGGTTTTAGAATCAATACATAGTATAAAACAAAGTCGCTTTTTCTGTCCCTATATTCCTATGTATGCTTAAATCTTTAAAACTACGCAACGGATTTTGATGCGGTTTTTTTTAATAGATAGAGTGATTGAAGAGGAAGGTTTATATGTATAATACTTTAATCCGGAGCGAAGCGAGCGCGGGTCGCTAGTTATAAATAAACAAGTCTTTTTAGAGTTGTTGGTATTTCTCTAGTTCTGCCTACCCCACTCTGGGAATGAAGACATGATGTTATGTGTGTGTGGATGTATGGGTTTCTAAAGTTTAACCGTAGTCGGCTGTAAGTGTACACTTGTAATAAAAATAAACTCTCGATTCTCTCTCACAATACTTGCTTCTGATATTGAATTTAAGTATACCTAACATGCCACAATAAACCTAAATAATATCTTAGTACCTACTTAGTGTGACCGCTTTTATACACCATACCTGAAACGAGCTTTCAGTTCCAATATTAGTTTCAGCAATGACTTCGAGGCTTCCTAGTTTCCATCCTTGATAGTTGCAAATATTCCGTCTCCCTCCCCTATATTATTCCACATCGCTCCGTCTCAGGCTATTAAATTTAACATAATAGGCGAGCAGTTAGTGTGAAAGCCTTCCATGGATCATTAAGCAAGACGAGTCAATATATTCCCCTAATGAGTGGTAATGTCACTGTAATTATATTAACATATTCGATGCCAGCTTGTATAAATTCCTTCTAAACAAGACACGATATGGAGTTTTCGGAAGTGAACGCGGTTGCTCATAGGAAACGGGGAAGGCTCTTGATGAAAGGATTATGTGAAACGAATTGACAATGATTAAATGATTAAGAAAAGTAGGGACGTTAATGAAAGGAGACATCTCAAAATAGATTAGTTTTTTTTTACGTTTTGGACTTTGTCTTTCAGGAGCACTTTCGGTATCTTAGTATTTTTTTATTTTTTTGTTTCCGCAAATATTATCCATATTTTTTCCTACTTATACATTGGCATATATCTATTTGTCATATTTTACTTTAGATCAATTTATCACTGCAGTATTAATTGTGCAACTTTCATCAAGACACAATATTATAATCGGTTGCTAAATGTTTTAATCAAAAATTACTTATCTAAGATTAACATAATTTTGCTATAGCGAATTATTTTTGATGAATTGTCCCGATCATCCGTGAAATTTGTGCTTGTAAGACTATTTGCTTGCCCAGGCTGGTTATGTACGACGAAGGTCATAACAAGCAGGAGTTTTAGGTTGCAATAGTGTTTAAAACACCGCCAGAAATGTTTTTTATGGAAATTTCGTATAGGTACTATGCTTGCATAAGCCGATTAAAAATAAAGAGTTACTAACCTATTATCGATTAGGCCTAAATGGAAGGAAACGTCCTAAAATTAAATGTTTACGGTAGACCCGATGATAGATTTGCCGTATTTTGTAGGTAACCGAATAAAAGGGCTACATAAAAATTGGTGAATTGAGGTGATGAATGAGCAAATACTTTAATGACAATGCTTGAGCTTGCCTAACATTTGGGTTGGGAAAAAAATATATGGAAAGGGTTTATTGCCAAGTGAATGTTCGCAATAATGAAATTTTTCGATGAAATTAGGAAGTGATAATGGGTGAAAACATTTTCACTTAACCCTTAATTTGATAGTGTCCAATATACTGGACATACAAAAATGTTAACTTTTTTATTGATATTTTTTTACGCTGGTTCAAAATCAAACAGGTTTGAATTCACGACTTTTTAATTTTGTGCCAAATTAAGGGTTGAACCATAAAGAAGACCCAAGGTAGATTGCTAAATGCAATCAAACAGTAAATAAATTTACTGTTCGATGCACAAGGAAACAACCAAGTTCAATAAATAACAGTCTGATTGGGAACGTTTGAAACGGTGAAATAGACTGAAAGACTGATAAAGTGTCGAATTAGACACAAATGACTGCAGACCAAGCCTGCGATCTATAAAAACGTGGAAATGAGGATCCAATCTGGAAGCTTACAGCTGGGCAAAAAAGTGAAATGAGAAATTGAAGAAAATGGCATTCGTTTATCACGGTTACTTCGATTCCAGTGTAGTCCATCTAGGGATGAAAGCGGTTCACCCATTCCTTATTATTTAAATACCCCAATGAGTTCTGAGGACGTAAAAAAATAGCATAGTAATAGTACATTACTGCAGAGGCCGTGAAGTAAGGGAAAGCTGGACGAGTGCGGGGTAGACGGCCGGGTCGCAGAACGAGGCCGGATAAAACGAGTGCTGCAATCCCTGTTCCGGCCGAGGATTGAATAGTGCTTTTCTCAACCAATGTGAGAAAAAATCAAAATAATTACCATGCCATTTGGACAAGCTATCGAGCACCATGTTTTACCGCACATAAATATAGTACCATAGATATTTTTTTCATATCGCAAGTTTACAGTGTTTAGTGGTGAAGGCAGTATGTATTTTTTCCTTTGTCAGTTTAATGTTAGTAAGCAAATTT
Organism: Acleris holmiana; assembly: GCA_949316455.1. Lineage (NCBI taxonomy): Eukaryota > Metazoa > Arthropoda > Insecta > Lepidoptera > Tortricidae > Acleris > Acleris holmiana. The sequence goes on from OX438783.1 coordinate 10,529,232, forward strand.
AAAAAGTTAGAGCACCTGACAGTAATGGTTTTTCTTAGGTTTTTCATACATTACTTCTTGGCCTAAAGCAAAAAGTAATGTAGGGAGCCATAAACAAACGTCATGTTTTCATTTCGTGATATTAAAGCACACATTTCCGAGCATGCTTTAGAAAAAACGTCTTATACATCCAGTACAATGGGGCTTCTAAACGGGCCATGTTTTACTGCAATTTGTGGCCGGCAACTATTGCTGTCTTACTCTTACTTCGTAGGTTAGAGCAAGATGTGTATAGTTGCCCGGCCACAAATTTCAGCAAAACATGGCCCGTTTAGAAGTCCCATAAGAAAAATACTGGCAACTTAGAAACTCAAAAGTCAAAAATTTAAACGTTGAATCCACGTTCGAAAATCAAATATCGGAATAAACGGCAGACCGAGCGTCACAATAATCCCGCGCGATAAAGCGACGATAGTTGGAATAATATTTCAATTGAACGGCACTTATTTCATACGGTGGCAATACCCGAACACCTGCTCCCTTTGAAAATCGTTCGAAAGGTGCGGTTTGCTGCGCTCAATTTCAACAGACGCTGTGATATTAGCGGAAGATTTGAAAGCATGAGCTATTGGAGTGGAGGGCTGAGGAACTATTCTGTACTATATTGGGAACCCAGTCGATTTTATAGAGTATTTTCCTATGTAAACTTGCAGCCGCACCTTGTCGTTTTTTTTAATCATCTAAGACTACACAAAATTACATTAAATAGAAAAATGGTTATAACTTGTTGTTTTTTGTGTTTGTAATACTTAACGGCCTCGGAACCTTACACTGAGCATGGTCCGACATGCTCTTGCCCGGTTTTTTCAACATAAAAGCGGCAACTAAGTAACATCAGTAGAGTATTGTGTCGTATTGTAGATATGTGTGTCGAGAATTAACGATAAATACACAGTGCCAGGCCAGAAATTCGTGAGAATTCATAACAACGGCGGATCCTATACGTAAAATACCATCATTAAAACACCATTTGTGCAGGGTCCGTCCGGACGCAACGCATTTGAGGTCTTAGGATTGTAGTCTTAAGATTATAGTCTTGAGAATTCATATGTCTATGGGTCGCAGATTCTACTCACCAATCAGGAACCTCCAAGAAGTACTCAGGGTAAGGGTAAGACACACCAACATTGTTGACAAGCGTTCCAATCTCAAGGTCATTGATCTCTTTGCCGATGTTCTCGTATATCTCTTCACCCTCACTGAAGTCTGCTTGGATGATCTTCGTTGTCACTTTGTATTCTTTTTCTGGGTACAAAATAAAAATAATTACGTACGCAATAATTAAAATGACCAAGACCTCATTTTGTGACTTTGAGTATTTTCTAAAGTATTAAATATCAAATAAAGCCTATGCTTTTTACCTTTCCATTTCGTCACGAAAATTAGCCATACATTTTAAATACGTTTATATTCGTGACGAAATGGAAAAGTTAAAAAGTTTCTTAATTTTTGTCCTTAACGATGTACACTTTTTTTGAAAACCGCGCATATAATCTATCTACATAATATACAAAAATGATTCCTTATTTCCCTTGGTCACGGCATCACACATGAACGGCTGGACCGATTTCGCTAATTTTTTTTTTGTGTTCGTTATCGCCACGAGGTTCTTATGAAAGAAGAAAAATGTAAAAACAAAACACATTAACACATTATATGAACAACAGGCTTCGTCAAGATGTTATATATAGGAATGATCATCGGCAACACGCTTCTTCAAATTCTATTACCATTTTCTATTATATTTTATTTCATATTCTTATATCATATTTTTGTATACAAAGCTCGTAGTTCAAGGAGATGTACCCATTTTGTCACCTTATTGCACTGAAATGACTATGAGGTTCAAAAGTGCATACATCTCTTTGAAGTAGACTGTACAGCATACAGTTCAATATTGGGCACAAAATTCTCTGGCACTGTTGCCTCTCTCTATAGGACATGAAAGTTATTTTTAATCCCAAAGTTAGTCAATATTATCATAGCCGGTGACTGCACAAATAATAAGTCATTTAACCTAAATTATTAAAAAAAAAACTGGAATATTTAGGCTTCATCCTTTACGCCATTTTGTATTCGCCTAATAAAAGCGGGCGTTCCAGTCATAAGTCATTTTTACGCGCGCCACACTGGCATCTGTCCTACATTTTTCACGCCCATATCCATCGAATCGCAGTTGGTTTTAACTTACGATAATAAAATATTTTTTATACGACGATAAAACAGAAAAATCTTTTGGAATCTTCAATCAAGGGCATCGTTAGTGAGGAAATGATTCGGCTGTTAACCAGTGGGAAACTGACACCGATTTTATGTTAAGGTGTTTAATATTAACACACTCGTGACCCGCGCTGGCTTCGCCCTGGGTACTATCATATATACGACTATACGCCTTTCTCTTGAATCACTATCTATTGATGACAACAACATTAAAATCCGTTGTGAAGTCTAACAGATCCAAGCATAACAGAGGGACAGACGGCGGGAAGCCGTTTAAATATGACTAAGGATATTTAACTTTTACTTCAACCAGAGCCATTGTGAACATTGTGAACATTGTGACATTCAGAAGCCAACCTGTTTAACTTTTTTACTATTTTTAACGTAAGTAAGAAGCAAGCAAACACACAATGTATGATAATATGCGGTCACCGCTGCACAACAGCACCCATAACAATACTAGAGGCATCGCTGGTAACTTATAAAAAAAAAGTAAAAAAAAAGAATAGACGAAGAAATTGGTGAGGGTTTCTCTCCTGACTGTTGGAGTGGAAGAATATTGGACTGGCGACCACGTATCTATAAGCGCAATGCTCAATTAAGGAACGACAAAATATGTGCGTCTCTGTAAGTATATATTAAATATTTTCGGTCTAAAATTCAGTCCACGTAGTTTCTGTAAACTAAGTGTTCTTAGTTTTGCACAACTACCTAGTCGTTGCCACCTTTTTTCGTACTTTCCGCAATCACCCACAAAGACTACCTGGAAGAGATCCCTAAAGGTCTAAGTTCACCTTTGAGCATTCCTATTTGCAAATATTGTATTTGGATTTAGTATTTTGTACAACAAAGACAAGGGCTGCAGAAATCAGCTGGATGCAAGCAGTACAGTACCAATCGTGGTGAGGATCTTTCGAGAAGGATTTCGATACTAATGTAAGAGATTGAAATCTAATGAATATCATTAAAGTGTGGCGACTATTACCAAGTCTTGAAGTTAATAATTTTATTCGTTGGCCAGACGTCGATAATAAGAAAATTCCCTCCAGTCAAAGGACTTTGACTTTTTTCTAATCGGTTTATCGTCTAACGGTAAATAATTAAATATCAAAAATATAAAGACAAAGGAAAATGAAGACAGATTTAAAAAACTAAGTTAGAGCTTTGCTCAGTGGGGATTGCAACGTATTTATTTATTTATTTATTTATTTATTTAATCTTCTTTGCACAATACAAATAAATGTAAAAAGTACAAATGGCGGACTTAATGCCTAAAGGCATTCTCTACCGTAACGTAAGTTAACGTACTAAACTAAATTTCTGTAAGTTTTTCATTTTTCTTAAATTTAATCACGACTTGCCAATTGGCCGCTCTTAAGAATGACAGGTATACAAAACTAATGCGATTCTGTTCACAGCTTCGAGGGACTGTAGACCTGAGTATATGGCTTTCATTTCAACTCGATCCACGCGTCCTTGAGATTAAGGGTCTTCACAGACCGACGGAAAACAAAGTGATCCTATAAGCGTTCCGTTTTTTCGACACTGACGAACTCTGTCGCACAAAGTTCGTCAAAGTGGATTTTGACCAATTTTGACATTTAAAGAAAAAGAACTGACAATATAATAAGGGAATAAGGGCTTGTAGTACTGTTAGGAAATGGGCTTGCCACCTATCACTAATACACTAGAAAACTTCTTGGCCTGACTATGAAAAATGTGGCTATAGAATTATAAACAATTATTTTTAGATTTGTTGCTATTTCTGTAGCTCTGCCTACCCCACTCTGGGAATAAAGGCGTGATGTTATGTATGTAACTGACATACGACAAGCGCTGTCTTAACAATTTAGGTAGATAACTGTACAGTGAAGGCATTCTCACCTAATTCCTCCGCCGTGGCCCTCAGTTTGTCCATGGATCGACTGACAAGCACAATGTCGCAGCCTCGGGCTGCAAGCTGCAACAAAAAAAAACATTTCAGTCAACACATCGCTTTTTAGGTTTCCGTACGCAAACGGCAAAAACGGGACTCTATTATAAACTAAGACTTCACTGTCCGTCCGTCGATCTATGTGTCTGTCTGTCTGTTTGTTTGTTTGCTACCAGGCTATAACCGTGGGTAGCTAGACAGTTGAAAATTTCACAGATGTTGTATTTGTGTTGCCGCTATAACAACAAATACTAAAAACAAAATAAATTCACACACACATAACATTACGCCTTTATTCCCAGAGTGGGGTAGGCAGAGGTAAAGATATACCAAACAACTTTAAAAAGACTTGCTTATACCTAATTCTGTTACCACATTTTGCACAATCAGGCCAAGAAGTTTACTTGTGTATTAGTGACAAGTTGCAAGCCCATCGCCAAATAATACTACAAGCCCTTTATTACCTTAAAACACTTTATTCACATTAAATATAAATACCCAATTAAATTAAAATAAAATAAAATATTTAAGGGCTCCCATAAAACTAACGTGATTTTGTTGCTGTTTTTTGCTCGATATTATTAACAGGTAGTGCAATGTATGTGCATCTCGCCATCACTCGTTATTGCATTTTAATCCGCCTTCAAAACAAAACAGTTTTACTAACGCATCAACCAGTAGTATGAATAATAATTTTCAAGTTCCAGCGCCCATTAGCCCAGCTGATAACGCCGCGGCAAGCGGTTCTCAGCCGTGCGCGCTAGGGAATAAAGTTGACATTCAGTCGCAACCTAGCTCCACATTAAATCATCTCTCGTCTGGAAGTGTCTTTTGTGATCGATCGGGTTACAATTATAATACTAGCACGACATTATTGGGCACGGCAAAGATTCGACTTTATCATAATTGCAATGCGACTCATTATGTTCGGGCACTGATTGACCCCGGGTCACAAAGTGACTACATTACACGTCAATGTTGTGAACGATTATCTTTGCCGGTTTCTAAGCAAAATAGATTCAGTAAAGTTCAAGGCATCGGTGGCGTGTCACAAAAAATAATCGGGTTGTCGTCGGTTAAGTTTAGTTCTCGGTTGGACACACATAATAATGTATATTCGATCCAACCGCTAGTAGTCGACCAGATAACGTCACAAATGCCGGACTCGCGCATCGACTTATCGAGATTCGATTGCTTTAAAAATTTACCACTAGCCGATGACAGTTTTAATGAACCTGGTCCGATTGACCTCCTTTTGGGGGTCAACCTATTTTGTGAAATTTTACTTTTTGATAGGATTCGAAACCCGGGTTTGCCTTCTGCCTTAGAGACGACTTTGGGTTACGTGATTATGGGTGACGTCACAGTCTCGTCACCGCCGCACGCGACTCGCGCTTTTTGTGCATTCACGCACGAACCGCTGAACCAAAGTTTGGAAAAATTTTGGGTTCAAGAGGAAATACCTACTCGGAAATTTTTAAGCCCTGACGATCAGGCATGTGAGCAAATATTTGCGTCAACTACGACTCGTAGCGTTAATGGTTTTTACGCTGTCGACCTTCCTTTCAAAGAAAGCCCTGATAATTTGGGCAATTCTTTTGTAACCGCAAAAAAGAGATTTTTAATGCTCGAAAACAAGTTTTCTAGAAACCCGCAACTTCATGAAAAATATAACGAAATCATTCGCGATTACCTGGATAAGGGGATTATTTCTTTAGTTCCTCGTGAAGAGTACCTCAATCCGGGGTTTTATCTCCCGCATCACCCCGTCATTCGTAATGACAAATCTACCACCAAGGTTCGTCTTGTCCTGGATGGTAGTTGCAAAACCGATCGTGGTTTATCTATAAACCAAATTCTTTATACAGGGTGTAACCTGCAATCCGACATTTTCCACATTCTTTTGAATGTTCGGATTTTCCGCATCGCCTTTTTTGCCGACGTTAGGCAGATGTACTTATGTATTGAGGTACATCCCCCGCACCGCTCTTTTCAAAGAATTCTATACCGCTTTTCGCCTGACGCCCCCTTAGATACCTATTGCTTTAATCGGGTAGTATTTGGGCTCCGATCGTCGCCGTTTCTCGCGCTGCGCACTCTGCGCCAGCTCGCAAGCGACGAGCGAGATAAGTTTCCTCTCGCCGCCGCCGTTCTCGAAAGGGATGTTTATATGGATGATCTAGCTTCCTCTGCTTCTTCCATCGAGGAAGCAGTTGCGACGGCGACCCAACTCATCAGTCTCTTCAAGACTGGCGGGTTCGATTTAGTCAAATGGACCAGCAACTCTCCGCAGTTGCTGGAACACATTCCTCCGACTCACCGCCAGTCCGAGTCCATCTCTTTCGATGACGGCGACTCTCTAAAGATCCTGGGCCTTAAGTGGTTGCCAGGGTCCGACGAGTTTGTTTTTTCAGTCGCACCCCCGCAACTTACTGGCACGAAGCGTGCCATTCTTTCTGCCACCGCTCGCTTGTATGACGTGCTCGGTCTTGTAGGGCCCGTCATACTTTACTCCAAGCTCTTAATAAAGGAGCTTTGGCTTTTAAAAATGGACTGGGATGACTTACCACCCCAGCACATATCAAACTTATGGCAACAGTTTGTCAGGGAATTGCCCTTGATTTCAACTCTTAAATTTCCTCGGCATCTAGGCGTTGAAACAACCTCTAAGTTAACCCTTCTGGGTTTCGCTGACGCCAGCGAAAAGGCATATGGCTGTGTCATTTATGCGCATGTCGTCACCGACGACCAAGATCCAGTCGTTCGTTTGATTTGCTCTAAATCAAAGGTCGCGCCGGTGAAGACAGTGACAGTCGCTAGACTGGAACTCTGTGCCATTGTTTTAATGTCAAAACTGCTTCGTATCGTTCATGATACTTTATCTGAACGTCATACAATTGACAATACCTACGCCTTCTCTGACTCAGAGGTTGCTTTATGTTGGGTGCACTCATCACCTCATAGGTTCGCTACCTATGTAGCCAACCGTGTCGCTCAATGTCATACCAATCTCGCGCCGGAGCATTTTTACCATGTGTCCGGATCTGAGAACCCCGCGGACTGCCTCTCGCGTGGGCTTCTATCTTCTCGCCTAAAAGACTTCGATCTCTGGTTTCATGGGCCTTCGTGGGCCTCTTTACCGGTCAATGAATGGCCTATTACTAAATTCGCGCCATCTTCGGCAGCACTGCCAGAGGAGAAGGTCCTCTCTCTTATTACTTACACGAGTAGTAGCAACCAGCACTGGCTTTTGGAGCTAAGCGAGAGGTTTTCTTCTTGGCACCGATTTCTAAAATCGGTCGTCATTGTTCTAAAATTCGTCAAGAAACTTCCTCGTGATGGCAAAATTACTGCCAGCGATTTAGAAATCGCCGAATTGCTTGTCGTCAAGGTCGTCCAGCAAAACTCATTTGCCGACGACATACGTAAAATTAAAGCTGGTAGGGTATGCTCCCCCGCTATACGCAAGTTATTTCCCTTCGTTTTAGATAACGTACTACGTGTAGGAGGTCGTTTGGGAAACTCCGCTCTGGATTTCTCTTGCAAACACCCCGCGTTGCTGCCTAAACGAGGGCACATAATTGAACTTTTGGTTGATTTTTCGCATCGTGAGAATTCGCACGCTGGGCCACAGCTCTTACTGTCAATTTTAAGGCAAAAGTATTGGATTCTTTCCGCGCGCCGCATCGTACGACAGCGCTTTCATAAATGTAACGATTGCTTTCGCGCCAAACCGGCAAATATTTTTCCTACTATGGCGGATCTTCCACATTGTCGCGTCAATGAGAGCAAAGCATTTACGCATACGGGCACAGACTATGCCGGCCCATTTTACATTACTTTGGTCAGGAAACGTGGTGTGAAAGGTCAGAAGGCGTGGCTATGCATTTTCATTTGTCTGGTGACGAAAGCCGTTCATACGGAACTTGCGTCTTCGCTGAGCTGTGAGTCATTTTTAGACGCGTTCAAACGCTTTATCTCCCGGCGTGGGCAATGCCAAGTGCTATATAGCGATCATGGCACTAATTTTGTAGCCTCTAAGGCCTACTTTAACGAACTCCACTCTTTTCTTCGTACTGAAGATTATTATAAGACGTTCCAAGAGGAGCTCTTGAAAAACCGCATTACCTGGCGTCTCAATCCCCCCAGTGCCCCCCATTTCGGTGGCATGTGGGAAGGAAATATAAAATGTTTTAAAACGCATCTCCATCGCGTCATAGGCAAGCAAATCTTGACTTATGAAGAGCTACTTACAGTGCTCAATCAGATTGAGGCCATACTCAATAGTCGTCCGCTTTACTTACTGAGTTCTGACCCCTCGGAACCAGCCGCGCTAACGCCAGCCCATTTTATATGTACTGCGCCGCTGCAGAACTTACCCGCAGCTGACTTGAGTCAAGAGCGAACACATCTGTTAACTCGGTTTTCATTATTAGATTCGATGATTCAATCGTTCTGGAAACGCTTTCGTACTGAGTATCTACATGACTTGCAAGGTAGAGAAAAATGGAATACTCCAGCTAAATCATTAACGGTCGGAACAGTCGTTCTTATTAATGTCAACAATGCGCCACCTTTGCATTGGCCGTTAGGCATCATAACCCGTCTTTTCCCTGGACGTGACGGAATCGCCCGCGTCGCGGAGGTAAAGACCCGCAGCGGCACGCTAGAGCGGCCTGTTGTGAAGTTATGCCCACTGCCAACGCAGTAGGGTTGCCACATTCTTAATTTAAATATTACTTTTCTTAAGTTAGCTTAATTTCAAGCATAAAGTACTTAGCTTAGTTTCTTCTTATTTTTCGTATTCTTTTTCTTTTTGAAGGGAATCCTTCAAGAAGAATATATTTTAGTTTAGAATGTAACCGCTACACAATCTTATTTACCTATCCCTTTCCCCCATGCGCTCTCGCATATATCGCCGTCCTTGTCGCACCGAGCGCGCTGCTACAGCGCCACCTGACGACGAAACTAACGAACGGTCGGATCGCAACGTCTCGTGCGCGTGCTGGAGTTAAAAATCAATTTAAATCGTCGTCTTTTTCCGCTAATTTGGTGAAATATATGGTACATGCATTACTATCTTTCGAGTGTTGCCGAAATATACAGTGATTTTGGACGTAAGGCTGCTGGTGCGAACTTGAACTGGATACCGTCAGCACGAGGATCAGCTCGTACCCTTGTTCTACGGAAGGACTCAGGTGAGGCGCATGGCTCCGTTACTCCTATATTATTTGTGAAGCGGTTATAGTTTTATATATACTTAGATTGAGACAAAACCCTAGATACAGTCCACAAAGTCAAATTCAAAAACAGCATCTCGCGACTGAAAAGCGCAAAAAGTTGCCCCGCAAATTATAACACAAGAATGGTGGCAATTTCAGAAAATTAAAGTTTTTAACCACCATCTTTTTTGTGGCGATCCGGCTCGAAGGACCAAAAAAGATGGTGGTTAAAAACTTTAATTTTCTGAAATTGCCACCATTCTTGTGTTTGAAGCTAAGACAATTATTACAAACTGAATTAGTTTTTACGAAATTATATCTTTCGTGCGGAGTCATTTTTGAGAATAAGGGACATTGATATAAATGCTCATGTTTATTTGTTTTGCACAGTAAACAATTTGCAGTCGAAGTTGACTGAGTGTTGACAAACGTTTTTGTCGGGTTATTTTTTGGAGTAGGCAAACTTTTATTATTATTTTTAGGTTGCGGTAAAGATAAAGTTTGTTTTGTTGTGGAGTGAGATACGACCTTAGTCTGCTCCTTTATAAATTCAACGAGATTGGCATAAGTAGGGCACTTTTCCTTGCGATAAAACATTTCAAATAATTTTATTGATTCTGAATCTAACTTTTGCAAACCAATATGCAAAAAAAGGAAATCGGCTAAATCCTGTAACTTTAAAGCCTTCAACGCTTTTACCGAGGCGTCGAAGTTACATAAAAATGATTCTAAGCTGGATGTCGTGCCGTTTGCTATTGGTTTAAAGTCCAACAGCTGATTAGTGTAACCTGCCGCCAGGGCGCGCTTGTCTTCGTATTTGTCTATAAGCGACTGCCATATAATTCTCACCTGTGGCCGGCAGGCCCGCGCAAACTGACTTCGCCTTGTCAGTTAATTTGCCTACTAAAAACTGGATCCGTTCACTATCCGATAGGCGCGGGTGATTGTGAATAACACTTTTGAATTGTTCATAGAACATAGGCCAGTTGCGAAGTTCACCATTAAAGGACATTAATTCGATAGTGGGCAATTTATGTTTGACACTATAAGAATCTAATGTAGGTTGAGAGTTTTGGATCTCAGAACTCACACGCTTTATTTGACAATACATCTCATCAAACGATATCCATGGTTGGTAGTTAACTGTAGCGTTTGGTTTTAATTGTATGACCCGTGTATTGTAAGAATCCAAAACACGCTCAAAATCAGACCTCAATTGGTCTAATCCTGAGATATTGTTGATAAATATATTACGCTGAGTTTCATCTTGTTTAGCCTTGAGCGCTAAAGCGTAAATATTTTGTAAGCGAGTGAAAAAAGCATTGCGCTTGGCTTCAAGAACCATAAGGTCAGCTGAAATAACTGGATCCTCTTTATTGTCGTCCTTTGGCATGGTGAATAAAATATGCGGAACTAACAATAATTTATATTAATATGTGAAAATCGTATATAAAAATGCGGTAATCGGCAATTGTAATTTATAAATTACACCGTATATAAATGCGAGCGGGAACTATAAGTAAAATATTTTGAGAGTAACAAATCGAATCGAAGGATAAAATGCGTTTGAAACGTTAATATTACGTTAATGTACCTGCCTTGAGATATGTATTTATAGATAGTATAAATCTGTGCGGTCGCGCTACGCTTGCGCCAGGAGCAAATCAGTTTTATTGAAATAAGCGGGTAGCGATACAAGTATACGAATTCCTGAGTTCAAAGCGTAGAAAGATGGAATTTCGTATGACTGCAATGGCGATAAATGTGAATAATGAACTACTGAACTTGTAATGCCGATTTGCGGAATAGAGAAAATAAATTGGTCGCCTGCGTTGCGGGGTAAATGAAATGAGAAAAAAGCCACTAATTTATTAAATCAAGCATAAAGTACATACGTAGTCTGTATTCAATCTATAGTTCAAAAATGGATATAAAACTGGTTTTTTAACGGTGAAATAATAATGTTGAAATATAAAGAGGTTAAAGAATTTGTCAAAGAATGAGAACAATGGTCGAAGTGACCGAAAATATGTAAATCCGGCTCGAAGGACCAAAAAAGATGGTGGTTAAAAACTTTAATTTTCTGAAATTGCCACCATTCTTGTGTTATAATTTGCGGGGCAACTTTTTGCGCTTTTCAGTCGCGAGATGCTGTTTTTGAATTTGACTTTGTGGACTGTATCTAGGGTTTTGTCTCAATCTAAGTATATATAAAACTATAACCGCTTCACAAATAATATAGGAGTAACGGAGCCATGCGCCTCACCTGAGTCCTTCCGTAGAACAAGGGTACGAGCTGATCCTCGTGCTGACGGTATCCAGTTCAAGTTCGCACCAGCAGCCTTACGTCCAAAATCACTGTATATTTCGGCAACACTCGAAAGATAGTAATGCATGTACCATATATTTCACCAAATTAGCGGAAAAAGACGACGATTTAAATTGATTTTTAACTCCAGCACGCGCACGAGACGTTGCGATCCGACCGTTCGTTAGTTTCGTCGTCAGGTGGCGCTGTAGCAGCGCGCTCGGTGCGACAAGGACGGCGATATATGCGAGAGCGCATGGGGGAAAGGGATAGGTAAATAAGATTGTGTAGCGGTTACATTCTAAACTAAAATATATATGAAAACGAAACCCAACAGGTAGACTAATATAGTGTCTAATGTTGTATAGATAATGGCACGGAACCCTTCGTGCGCGAGTTCAACTCGCACTTGGCCGGTTTTTAATATTTTGTATCGGACAATCAACTTATTCTCTCACACGACTCTTGTCTGCGTTGCCGTACGATCACAACGTTAAAAACTTATTACGAAACTGTTTCTAATATAAATGCTAAAGTATAATAAAAGTAGTATCAAAATTGACGCATTAGCCTAGTTGTTAGTGACCCTGCCTACGAACGAAGGTAGCGGTCCCGGGTTCGATCCCCGGTATGGGCAAATATTTGTGATTATCACGAGTATTTGTTTCTGATTCTTGGATGTTTTCTATGTACCTATCAGGGATTGTAAAACCGGTTTTATTCAATACCTGTATTTACATTGTCAAATTGTTACCGCTAAAAAATAATACCTATATTCAAATTAGAGGTATTGTTGTCATTCCGCTTTTGTTTTTATCGCTATGTATACACTATTAACAGTATTAAATACCTGTATTCAACACCGCCATTGATTGCACCTGATAAGTGTGATGTGAATTAGACTGTAATTAACTGCAATTTCAGACTTGTCTAAGGCGAGTCTAAGTTTTTTGTAAGAACACCGAAAACATTTACATATACGAATAAACGAGAATATTGATACTGACAGGTATTACTGCTAATGGTTTTTAGACGTAAAGTATCAAAAAGAGGTATTGTTCTCAATTGGCTAAACCGATAACATACTTGAATACCGGTATTCATTATACCGGTAATCAGAGCTTTAGCGGTATAAATAGCGAAATGCAATTATAACCGGTCATACCTCATTTAAAACCGGTAGTCAGAATACCGGTAACGATCCCTGGTACCTATTAAGTATTTATTTCTCTTTATAAGTATTTATGTGGTTTTCTAGTACCCATAGTGAAAACAGATCTTAAAACGGGACTAAGTCAATTCGTGTGACATTGTCCCTTGATATATTTATTTATTAATATTTATTCAAATAAATTTTATAAACAAACATGTTATAATGGTAAGGTTGGAAAGTTAATTTGCCGATATTCTAGTCTAATAGAACTGTAATATTACCGACGACATTTACAGTAAATAAAACATATTTATTATTGACGACACGGTGGCCTAGTTGGGAGGCCACCGTAAATATCAGGGGTCAATTTGTGTGAAATTGTCCCCTGATATTTATTTATTTATTTATTTACTATACCGTTAATAGTTCATTCGCTGTAGAATTTGTTTTGTACTACTCGTACTTATCAAAATAAACACGCATCTAAGATTCTCCATAATTACTATTGATAGCTACAATTACCCAGCGTATACGATTTTAGACTTAAATTTCTACGAAACAAGGTACATTTGCGACTAACTTAAGAGACGATGTTGTCAAAGTTATTTGTTAATATTAAGTACCACCCATCTTGTTACGGTAGAGATTGTAAACATCTGAAATTGACAATTCATTTTAGGTAAATATTATACTTCAGAGAGAATAGTTAGTAATCATGACGTAGTTTATCACTCATAAGTGTGATGGCACGAAGTAAATATCATTTTGAGAAACAATAAATGCTAAATATCTATACAAATTAAGAAGCTTATGCATATCTAATTCATTAGTAATAACATTAAATTATTCTAACACCGAAGAACTGCTTTTATGGTACAATTTACAGTAAATGTACACACACTGCACACAAACACCACTCTCTCTCTCTCTCTCTCTCTCTAACTCACACACTCACACACACACACACACACACACACACACACACACACACACACACACACACACTTTTCGTTTACTTTTGTTTTTAAAAAATCTTGTTAAATTGTGGAAAAGCTTGATCTTCTGACAGGTTTCTTGGTAAATCTAATAGGAGATCTCACATACTAATTATAAGATAATATTATCTGGGAGATTTTTTTTTTCCATTTTTTCATTTTTCAATTAGGTGTCCCAGGTTTCAGCAAATTGCGTGCAGATATCTAATGTCCCAATAATGTTACTACACTAGTAAACTTCTTGGCCTGATTGTGCAAAATGCTCTTACAGAATTATAAACAAATCTTTAAAAAAGTTGTTGGTATTTTTGTAGCTGTAGTGATGTTATGTAGTATATATGTAATCAATCAGTAACGTACTTATTACATTTAAAAAAAAGTTTGAGACATATTATATGGGACATTTTCAAAAAAAAAACATAGTTAACGGCTTTCATTACAACAAAACTCAATAGATTCCTTTGTGTAACGAAATTTACACACATAGTTTGTATGACTAACTTTAATTACACAAAGGACGCGAACGTGATTTTTGTTTTCACTAAGGCTTTAACTATGTATTTTTTTTTTAAACGACCCATCTTCCAATTTAGAATTCAGTGTAACGGCTAACAGGAACTTAGTAAGAAAAAAAATCTGCTTCTAAAACAGCCAGCTTAAAATTCAAAATCACCAAAATGTTGTAAACAAGTTTTTTCAACAGCTGATGTCGCGCAAAAAACATGCTACGAAAATACGCATTATTTAAAGTAAGTACTTGCTTATATCAAAATCCGGAAATATAAGATCCAAAACCAAATCGTTTCGCCATTTTAAATTCTTCCGCATAATGTAACAGGATCCCGTGAATTCCTTTATTTCCGGAACCGGATAAAATATATCAATAAAATATTCCCTTAGTGCTTAGATTTGCATATATCTTTATTGTATGCGGGATATATAGTTTTACTGCATGTGAGGTACTGCATAGAATACCATGAGCGCAGTGAATCATATTTTTAGATCAATTGAATAATAGACACGAGATGATGGAAAATTATATTATAATGAACTATCCATTATGGTACTTAACTAAATGAACTGACGTAATAACAAAGACAGCAGCTAACTGGAATGCGTATGAACTGCCGATGGTATAGTCGTAGCATTCTATATAGACTTAAAATGCTCATACTAATAAATATAATAAATAAATAAATAAATATCAGGGGACAAACTCACGGGTTCCCTTCATCTGGCATAACTTTTTTTGCCATAATCATCACTTGGCATAATCATCATTTGGCATACAGTCTTTTTATCAGAAACCGTATACTTTTCAGGATTGTTTAAAATAGCATTGCATAGAGGTTAGGTTAGGTTTATTTTATAACAATCCTGAAAAGTATACGGTGTCTGAAAAAAAGACTGTATGCCAAAATGATGATTATGCCAAGTGATGATTATGCCATAAAAAGTTATGCCAGATGAATGTAAACCCAAACTCACACAAATTGACCTATAGTCCCAAACTAAGCTCTAGGCTATGGGTACTAGACAACGATAAACATACTTATATAGAGAAATGCATACATAAATACATAGAAAACATCCAAGACTCGGGAACAAAATATTCGCGTTCATCACACAAATATCTGACCTTACCAGGATTTCAACCCAGGATCGCTGGCTTCGGTATCACGGCAATAAAGACAAACCAACCCACGTGGCTCTGTTAAACAGACAATCAAAACTATGATATCAAGCTTTGACGTATTTTAGTTATGACAGTATTTTTTTACTTAAACATTTAGTTACTTAACTGATGTAATACTAAAAACGGCTAACTAAGCATTTTAAATTTAATTTAAATTAAGCATGTGGTTAACAATAGAGTACAGAACTTAGACTACTACTTAACAGTTAGCCGCCTTCTTTGGTATTACCGCAGTTAAGTAACTAATTCTAGATTGTATGCATAGATAGGCGTTACCACTGCACAAATTCCCAAAGCAAATCAGATAGATACGACGTTGATCATTGGATAAAATAACGAAACATAAGAGAAACTATTCTTAAGGAAAAGCTATTTGCAAATTTACGCGGATGAACTAACGAAGTAATGAGCTTCTCTTTTAATTTCCTAGTTTCCTAGGTGTGCCTCACTTACGTGTCATATATGTACCTAGTAAATTACAGAGATGCTAGAGAGTGATGACATGTTACATAAACTTCAATACTGGTATTTGCAATCAGGAAATCAAGTGAAAATATTATCTTAAGTATGTTTTAAACGTTTGGCATTGTCATTGTTCCTTGCTTGTCAGGTGTACCAATTTAATTTCAGACTGACATTATGTAGTTTAACTGAGGTTTGAGGGGCGCTGCTGTGTGCATGCTATGTATAAGTAGGTATATTATGATTTATGAACAGCTTTGATTTGATTTATTTTGTGTGGTAGTGATGCGGCAGAGCAGTAGTGTCGTCCATGCGACACAAGTCAAAGTTTCATAATAATATACTTATTAATCGTCGAATAGGATCTCATTATTACACGACACGACGACACGCTAGCCTAGTTGGGAGTGACCCAGCCTTCGAAGCTAGGTGTCCTGGGTTCAAATCCCGATAAGGGCAGATATTTGTGTGATGAGCACGAGTATTTGTTCCTGAGTCTTGGATGTTTCCTATTTATTAAAGGATTTATTTCTCTATATACGTATGTTTATCGTTGTCTAGTACCCATAGTAAAAGCCTAGAGCTTAGTTTGGGACTAGGTCAATTTGTGTGAGTTTGTCCTGTGATTATTATTAATATTATTATTATTATTATTATTAAGCCGTTACAAATGGTTACGACACTACGAAACCAAAGATAGTCCATGGTCAAAAAAGGTTCTTAATAATATGCCATATATATATCTACTTTTATAGAAACCAATAAACGTTATTCTTATTTTAATACTAATTGAATCTGAAACCGTGGGGTTGCCGGGTTAGAATAGTGCCACTCCATGTCTCACCGTGGATGTCGTAAGAGGCGACTAAGGGAATAATGGCTTGTAGTACTGTTAGGCGATGGGCTAGCAACCTGTCACTAATACACTGGTAAACATCTTAGCCTGATTCTGCAAAATTATCAACAAGTTTTTTAAAGTTGTTGGTAGTTCCGTAGCTCTGCCTACCCCACTCTGGGCATGCAGGCGTGAGTTTATGTATGTATGAATCTGAAAGCTAACCTTCATTCGTTGGAGAGTAATAAAGAGGCCCTTGAGGAAGAATACTGGGCCTCTATGTAACTCTGTTAAACCATATTGCCTTTTCGAGTTATGATATTGTTTTTAACTTGGCCGCCACTACTCTCACGTTACGAGTAATAAGAGCTTTTAACCTCGTAAGACCCGGTGTGCTATAGAAAGTACATAATCCAGGCAATTCAATTTAAACCTTATTTCAAGTCGTATAAAGTTAATTTTTATTTGTTTCAAAATTGAAAATGTCATTTAAGTGCAAAGGTAATTTGAACTTTATTTCCTTGCTGGTAGATTCAAATTCCTACTCACAAAAATCTACCCGATTGTAGTATGGTGGGCCTCAAGAGGTTAAAACGTTGACAATACGGAAACACAACAAAGACAATAACGTTTTACCGTGTAGAATCTCAGCCCTGGTAAGACCCCTATCTATCTAATATTTATTTAATCTACGAATCGAATGCAGGTTGAGAAGCAAAGATGAACATAAAATTTTACTTTACAATACTAGAACTGTATTGATTTCTACTTGAAATATAATTCCTTGGCGCGTTTACTCTATTGGGATGTTGTCATTTGAAGAGGTAGATAACTATGCTTGTTTAAAAAAAATTGCGCAAACTTATTCAACTATTTATTGTGAAATTACGTTCAATCTTTTTACGAGGGTGTTCAAATGTTTGAATGTTCGTCTTTCAGCATGATGGATGAAATCGGGCAGAATATAGACCCTAATATTTTATCCGACTGCGACAAAGCCCAAAATGAGGGTTATGGTTATGAGTTTGACCTGTATGTATGTCCGACTCTATGTTCCCTCGTAGAGGCTGGATGGATGGGCCGATTTCAACAAGCGAGGTGTCGTTAGATTCGTCTTAACAACACAAGAGTCACTGGGTACATACATTAAAAAAATAACAAAGCGGCATAAAAAAAATATAAAGGTTAACTAACATAATATATAGACGACATTATCAAAACACGCAGTCGGATTTTACAAACTTTCTTTTTGTTATTAAAGTTTCGTAAAGAACGATATGTGACTCCTTTGCGAACTAAATTGCGGGGAAATGTTTTTTTTATTAATTTATCAGCTGACAACGAAAGGCCCTTGATACGTTTAAAAAACTCAATGCTCTGTTGAAATTTGCGACTCCAGCCAGACAGGTCTAACTCGCTATTAACTGCATAATTTATGTCCCTAGACTGCAGACACATTTCAATTTAACTCAATCTTTATAAGGGTGTTTTCCATCAGGAGCGAAGTTTAGTTTTACTTAATTAACAACCAACATTTTACAAACTGTACAATAAACAATCTTGCCCCACTGTTAAAATAAATTGGATTTCCTAGTTAATTTACGAAAATTCTCAAGAATTGTTAAATTTCATTTTTAGTGTATATCTATTATCAATTAGTCTTATTCCTTGTCAGACAGATTAAAAGCATTTCATTTCGGCCAATCACACATGACAATTACCCATTCTGAAAGGAAGTATGTCACGAATTATCAAACAACGTGGTATTTTATCGGATAAATTCGTTGTTATCTTGCTTTCTCAGTAGAAGCTTATCGATTAGGTACAGTCCAAAGCGATAATATTTTAAAATGAAAATGTTGATTTTACAAAAACACATTATTAGGCAGAGCTAAAGAATTACCAACAAAACTAAAAAAAAAGTGTAAATTTTGTAACCACGTTTGCATAGTCCGCAAAAACCGGATTGACGGCAAAAGTTACTAGTGCTAGTGATTCATTAAATATCGACTAAGTTTATCGACAACATTTTTCGTGACAGTAATATGGATTTTACATATCTTGCAATATTAAGTCGTACCTTTACATTTATATCTGAATGATCAGCTTTCCATGAAGGTAAACGATCTTTTTTTCTTGCGAAGCATTTTTAACAGACTTAAAAAACAAAAAGGTTCTCAATTCGTCGGAATGCTAAAGAATGTTTTTGTACTGAATGAATTTCATTGGTTGTCAAAAGTGACTCGGGTCCAGGGTCAACGCAGATACCGTTTGTTTATAGTTGCGATAAGTATAAATAAAAGAGGTTAGCACATAATTAAAAGCTATTTCAATTTCGCTATTAGTTATGATAATATTGATTAAAAATTGCTTTTAATCGATGTCGATAAACTTAGTCGATATTTAATGAATCACTAGCACTGGTACATTTTGCCCTTGTCAATCCGGTGGTTGATAATCAGGCTAACATTGCTAGCCCATCGCCTAACAGTACTACAAACCTTTATTCCCTTAGTCGCCTCTTACGACATCCACGGGAAGACATGGAGTGGCACTATTTGGTGCCCTTAAGATTCGCAATTAAAGTTAACTCTCAAGGATCTCCCTACAAAAGACACGGTGAAGTCACAGAGCTGCCACAGCTGGCATCCGAGTTCCTAAGTTGTGGGTGTGGGAAGCTTTTAAGCTTTATAAATTATCGCTCCCAGTGGAACCCGTACTTAAAGCCAAAGGTTACACCAGGGGCAAACCTTAAAAAGTTCTCAAATATAATCATGAAACGATTTAAAATTATAGTCAAAAAGAATTAGCAGAGAGATGACAGATGAATAAGAGAAAAATCTTTAAGTACTTTCGTTTTAATATTGGAAAGCACAATTAATACATAAGTAATAATATATATTTTTTATCAAGACGATTCTAACGAGCCCTAACACGACGGGTTTATCATGTGTAATTTAGGAGTTCCAATGGCCACCTTCCGTCGTTAGACCAGCTCGATAGTACCGTATTATTGTATTGCCATCGGGTTTACATAAGTAAGCTCAATCGGTCCCCGGGAAGTAGATCAAATTTTCCTTGCAAATTTTGACGGACAACTTACATACTTACACTTACACACGAACTTGCTTCAAGTTAAATAAAAGCTTTTAATAAATAAATAAACCGTGTTCGCATTGTTGTGTTCCGGTGTGGGGATAAGACAACCGGTGAAATTACTAGCATAAAGGCATTCCATATTATTCCTCAGGGTTGGCAACGCATTTGAGGTCTTAGGATTATAGTCTTGAGAGTTCAAATGTCTATGGGTCTCAAATTCCACTTACCATCAGGTGGCTTGAGTGCTCGTGTGCCTTCTCCTTATCAAAAAAAATTGGTCCAAATGATATAAAAACCGGAACAAAGCGAGATCTCACGACAATGAGGGACTTCTCTACGCAGCAATGGCATCTCTAAACTGTTCTACTTTCTACCTCTATCGTCTAACTAAAAGGGCGTAGCATCGACACGGAGCTCGGGAAATACGGCGCAATTCGGATACCAAGAATCCTTCGGCTAACCTAGGTTTGGTTAGTTGAATGTTGATGCTAACTACATTAAAAACACTAACTAAACTACAGTATATATATTCTATATAGAGATAAGTTTATTTAACCTTTTAAGTAATGTATCAGCGAGTTTAGCAACTTCCATAGACTTCCCATTACGGGCGGTAAAGAAGATGAACATGTATGTATTCAGATTCGCAGAAACATTATTGATTTACGTGGTTGCCGGGTTAGAATAGTGCTACTCCATGTCTTCCCGTGGATGTCGTAAGAGGCGACTAAGGGAATAAGGCCTTGTGGTACTGTTAGGCGATGGGCTTGCAACCTGTCACTAATACACTAGTCAAACTTCATGGTCTGATTGTGCAAAATGTGGTTACAGAATAAACAAGCCTTTTTAGAATTAAAGTTAAAGCTGCAATTGTGTATTGTGATTAAAACGGTTGATAAAACAATACTTTAACACATTTTTAGCTATCATACTTCTCTTGCGTTACTGGAATAAATCGTGTATGTAAAAAGTTGATTGACCTTTTTATTGACTAATTAATAAACATGATTAATTACCTCTCGGGCGTACTGTTTGCCGATGCCGTCTGTGCAGCCGGTGACCACTGAAACAATTGACAGCCATTAATTTTAATTACTACAAAACCAAACCTGTCAATTAATTATTTGAATATCATTAAATCGACATAGAGACCTTGTAAAATATGATGATTTGCAAACCATACATTTATGTATGTATATGCAAAAGGAGAAAAATAAGATTTAAGATGATAATTGTTAATGACATCATTAACTGATGCGATGGGCCATTGGTAGCTGGCGCAATTAAGATGTCTAATCTATCAAGGTACTTAGATTCGAATCCCGTTAGGGATTAACTTTATATACAGTGTGTCGTGTTTGCATTAGGCACGTAATTCTTTTTTAAAACTGAAGACAATGAGTTAATAAATATTACTTTTAGGTAATAATAACATGAGGTAATATGGGTACCTATATTTTAAGTAATTTTAAAAACTATCAGGAATTTCCAAGAAATAAACACATTTTTCATTTTTTTGTTTGTCGTTTTTTAATTTTCTTTGGATGACACAGAAAATACTCTAGGATTAAAAACCGTTTATTTCATCTCAATAGACCTCATAGGAGGTGAGATGTTTACCTTTGTTCCGATGGGGTTGGCAGCAATCCTTGTTTTCATTAAGAACTTGAAAAAAAATGGCACCAATTTATTCTTGTCGGTGACATTTCATCTAGTTTTATCCCTATTCGTTTGTGCTCTTTATCTAGGGACACACTATTAGATAGGCACTTGATAAATGGGTAAATCGACTGATGGATGAGGGCATTTTCAAAATAGAGTGTTGAGACCTTAGTTGAAGAAAATTAAGTAACGTTAACTTTGTCACTTTTGTGACTAACATTTGCCATTCATTTATATGGCTAAATTCGTCAACACTTTCTTTTGAAAATGCACTTGATTCATATAATCGATGAACGAACTTTCATTAGTATTTTTATCATACCCATAGCACAGAAAATCCAAGTCTGAGACTAGATTAATTTACTGTTTTACATATAATAATAATTATCATCATGCATGTTACACCATGACCAACATTATTTTATAAAGACATGAAACCAACAAATACCAGTGCTTGAGAACGCCTACATCGTTCTACTATTAAATTACAATGAGAGACAGCTAAGCAATAAGGAAAAGTCAATGTCTTAAGTAGGGATTTGATCCCACGACCTTGCCCTTCGCTTGGAATGCCATTGACATGGCGCTCTAGCTACTGTCATCAAAGTAAAACCAAAACACTTATAAATATAATTATGTGTAACAAGATACTAAGCATTTAAATTCAAATGATTTACTAAATTGTTAAATTGGTAAGTTAACAACATAAGGCCTTTATAGGTGTGTTATTTCACCGACACTCATTTCATAGAACGTAGGTAATTATCGTTTCACAGAATTTCACTGCATCGAAAGCTAATTTCTGCTGAAACCCTTTTGTTTTCAGGTTATCTTAAACATTAATTACGAAGGTTAGCTTGGGTTAGACTTGTGACTATCACAAAATCTTAACTCATGCGCTTATAAAAGCCTGACTAAGAAATAAAAATTCTGTGAAGTGATACGTTCTATGAAACGAGGGCCTATCTTTTACGTATCTGTCATTTGGCGTGAATCTACTCGTACTAGTAATTTGGACAAGATATTTGATTGATAGGAATACAATCGGCGACTTTTTAGCTTTCACCTTTAAAAAAAATGAGAATGTCGATAACAATAACTTAAAGTAAGTGATGGTCGTTTTTTCGACCTACTCATTCCAACTTTCCACCCTTTACCCGTCCGACTTTACAAATCATTTAACTCCCTTTGCCGAACTATTTCATGAGCAAATTAAACCAGTAAACCTTGGAATCTTGCTTCTCTATTACTACTTTTGCCAGTAGTAAATATAGATTTGGATTATGCAAGTGGAAACGGCATAAACCAACGTAATATCAGATCGGAGACGCTAAGTCAACGAATTTATGCCGGTAGTGCGCCAGCTAAGTCGAATCTGCATAATTTGATATTGATAGCAAGGCGATATAGCTACTGCGTTGGAATAAGTGTGATTGGAATGGAACAAGTAAAGGAATGCGGCTTTTGTTTAGTCAACGTAAAACCAAATACTTACTTACCTACTTTCAATTAACTATTTTTAATGGAAAAAGCAAATAGGTAGGTATTTTGGTTACTAAAACTTAGTTTACGGGTCATGTCACTCGTCTATTCAGTTTTGTAGGCATAATAAGCAATTAGCGTAATTTAAATTCCAGAAAAAAACTATGGACTTGTTAATTCGTATAGAGAAAACAATGTTTCAAACAAACTCGAGGGACACTAATGTCTACTGCGTTACTTAGTTCAAACTTCAAAGATACATTTTAGTTTTAAATATCTACATATTTTATTTAATTTTCAAAATGTTAATGTTTTAATATACCCATTCTTATTCAATTATTTAAAAAAAAAACATCTGGAGCTCCACATGCCTCAAGGACAAAATAATTTTATAAATATAATAAATCATTTAAAGTTAAGGTTCCATCAGTTCCATGTGGTTTATGAAGATAGTTTCAGTTTAGTGCACATAACCAATGAAGTTATAAAATACGTAATTTGCCAGGGTGGAAAAGTTAAATTGAACATACAATGTTGCCAGTAAGTTATGATGCCGCATGTGTCCATCAAGATAGAGATACGGAAAAATATTAATGTTAATGTATACTTGCATCAAAAATGTACCAGATCCAAAATACCCCTACATTACTTTGATATTTTGCGATGCACTGCGTCCTGCTTCATACGATTGCAATACATACGATTACGATACGCAAGCGATGTAGGCACGTCCCTAGCGCGGAGGTTCAAACTGGTCAAAGCCAGCGCCAGTGCCACCAAGATGCGGGTTGTTAGGTGGGTGTCAAGTTCGGCTTTAATTATAATTATAATCTGATTTAGTCATGTTCTGGTTTGGTCATATTCTGACTTCTGACATAACATGACTAGGATCGAAAATGACTAGGGTAGAACATGACTAGGATAGAACATGACCAAACCGGAACATGACTAAGATAGAAAATGACTAGGTTAGAACATGACTAAAGCCGAACATGACACCCATCTAACAACCTCAAGATGTGAACTCGACCTAGTGTTTCTATTTGTTTTGTTTTTAAACCAATCGCGTCACTAGTAGATCACGTGACTCTTCGTATCACGTAATCTACCAGTGACGCGATTGGTTTAAAAACAAACGGAATAGAAACACTAGGTCGAGTTCACATCTTGAGGTTGTTAGATGGGTTTTTTTTTAAAATAATAGTTACACAGCATTACAGGACGCTACAGCACTGTGAACCACAGACTTAAAAGGTTAAGGAATACCAATAAAATCAAGTAAAACTATACTAAAGAACTAAGGAGACACGCACATCCATGTCATCCATCCTCTCACAATATCTCAAGTAATAAATACATACATACATACTATCATGCCTTCATTCCCAGAGTGGGGTAGGCAGAGGTACAGAAATACCAACAACTACAAAAAGAGTTGTTGGTAATTCTGTAACCACATTTTGCGCAAACAGGCTAAGATGTTTACCAGTGTATTAGTGACAGGTTGCAAGCCTCGCCTAACAGTACTAGATGCTCTCATTCCCTTGGTCGCCTCTTACGACATCCACGGGAAGACATCGAATGGCACTATTCTAACCCGGCAACCACAAGCAAATCTCAAGTAATATTCGTCAGAAAATGCAATGTTACAGTAATTCACTTTAATCTAAGTACGAGTATAATGTTAATTTTACTTTTTGGGCGTATGTTGTCAGAAATCAATGACTGAGTAGAATATTGTAAGGATATTTTAGATTTTTAGACATTTGTCGTCCGACCAAAAGATGAGAGAACGTACCTACCGCTGTACTCAGACAAAATACAATGTTGGAGACAAATTAACTCGTTCAAACTTTTCACTAATGAACGACTTAACTGTCTCTTGAGTGCTGCCGTTAATCCTTACTGAAATACAATTATAATTTGAACTGTTACATTATTATAAACATCGATAAAATCCGTTCACAAAAACGAACCCGTGCGAAATGCCTCGTTTTCCTCCCACTTCCACGAAATTGGAAAAACTTTTCAACATTTCGTAACCTGGTTAATTAGTTTATCGAAGAAAAATGTAATTTATCAGCTAACAGCTAATATTTCTAATTCTTCGGGGATTATTTTAATGAAACAAAGGGGAGAAAAACGCTATATAGGAAAAACGGACAAGAAATCCAGTTCTAGCATTCAACATAATAAAACTATATTTTTTTGACGTGTTTCCGTATTGTCAACGCTTTGATAGCTCTTATTTACTTGACAGTAATGGCGGCCGAGTTTAAAACAATACCATATCACGTTATAGGCAATATGGTTGTATAGCTTTAATCATTCATTAATGTTAGCTTTCTTTCATGTGGTTTGACGCTGTCATTAGGACAGGGTTCGATAGTTGCATGGGTCGTTCTACTTTTTCCCCGACAATACATCATCATTGTTCTATATTTTGCGTTTTTCAACTATTGATAATTATGGTTTTAATTTTTCATTTTAAAATACGTTGCGTGAATTTTTATTTGGACTAATTAATGATTATTTCGGTGGCGATAATGTTTTTTTCTTTATGGTGGTTTTTCAGAATGTACTGTGACAGAGTGGCCGTTTTCAGAGGAGACGAAATTTTGTATTGCCACTCTGTCACGCGATTCTATGAAAAACAAGCTTATAAAAAAAACACTGGATAGAGAAAGTGAAAGATTATTTAAGTACTAATAGATGAATAAATGTTTGGACGTATTTTCAAACACTAAAACATTAATAATCAATACTCTAACTGATAACGTATGGTAAAATGAGGACAGGCAATTGTCGGTAAAAAAGACGAATGACCCGCATAACAATTAAAGTGCTTGACTGTAAATATGTCACTTTCTCAATTCAACAGCTATACTTACAGTCAATATCATAGCAGTATGTATTTTTTAACCCCAACAAAAGAAGAGGGGGTGATATGGGTAAGGACCAAACAGTTGGACGATAGTTAAGGGTAGTTAACCGTTACGTTGTGCGACAAAAAGTATCCTTACAATTGTATGACTAATTATCCTCGCACAAAGGAAGTTTCTTAGAAAACTTTATTGCGTGAGTTAGCGTGCACAACTTTTAGGACCTTATAGTTTAACGTGTGTTCCTGTGTATGTGTGTATTTGTGTGTCACAAACGGATAAAACCCCCAACATATACCTAAATGCGTCCTCTACTTTCAGACCTGAGTTTATTATCACTTAAACTACCCAACCGAATTTCACCAAATCTGGCTAAGAACCACCGTAGCTAAACTATCTGCAACCTTATAAAACCCGATGCGGGCGTTTTCAAAAAAAGTGTACATCGTTAAGGACAAATTAAGAAAATGTTACTTTTGCCATTTCGTCACGAAAATTAGCCATACATTTACATACGTTAATTTGCGTGACGAAATGGAAAAGTTAAAGTTTTTTAATTTTTTGTCCTCAACGATGTACACTTTTTTTGAAAACCGCCCTATGCTATAGGAGGCAGGTACCTACATTATAAAAGCAATTTAGTTGAAACTTTATTCCAGTGGCTACAAAATTAATTTTTATTTATTCCAAAGTCGAAAATGGTATTTCAGAGCAAAGTTTATTGAACTGTATTTCCTACAAGTTAGATTCAAATTCCCACTTACTAAAATCTCCCTGTTTGTAGCATGGTGAAGGTCATGAGGTTAAAAAATAAGATCATTCGTTTGGGAGCTAGGTACCATGCCACAGACAGATACATAGACACATTGAGACGTTAAACTTGAAACCTGAGTGCGTCGGGGACAGTAAAGGTAACGTTATGTAACACTAGACTAGCTGTTTCCTGCGACTCCATCCTCGTAAAACTTGTTGATTGCCTCAAAAACCGTCGATTTATTCGGGATAACAAGTACCCTATGTTCTTCCCCGGGACTCAAACTATCTCCATACCAAATTTCATCTACATCGGTTCAGCGGTTTAACTGTAAAAGCGTAACACACAGACAGACAGACAGACAGATAGACAGACAGTTACTTTCACATAAATGTTTTTAAATTTATAATATTAGTATATATCAAACGAGTGAAAACGACAAAGTACTAAAATGATCATCTACTTTACGACGATGGCTATTATAAATACCAAACCTGTTCACAGAGCTGATGCAGCACGTGGTTACCGTAAAACCAACCTTGGGCTAAGGCCGTATAACCTAGTGTACCTTGAACTTAGCAAGGTGAAAGCTATTTGCGAATGAATCAGGTGGCTCCTACCATCTGAGAACCAAAGCTGATTCTGATTTGCACTTTATAGCGACATTCAGAGTTTCAATTTAAATGGGGTTTTAAGAGGTATAGATTTTTGTATTAAGTGCTTAATCTTGTTTCTATAGAAAATTGACCCGTATTAGAGTCGCTTGGCTCTTAATGTACGTACCTATTCACATTTAAAAGTTTATTAAGTCGTATGTTTACTAGGTAGGTCTATAGATTCCTATTTAGCATAAGGAAACTTTCATGCCAAACGTGGTTGGCCACAATCAGGAGCAAAAATTATTAGTTTTTGCTCTGTTTATTTCTGTTGTTCAATGCATTAAAGCATTCTGTGTCCAATGAAGATATTTGACAGTTGGGAGTCTTTTTGCATATCATCAAACTGCGTATTTTTTTTTTTTTTTAACCGCCGATTTAATGAATATCGAAAAGTGTAATTATTACTTGGATCTATACAAACTCAGGTCAGGACATATTGCTTCCAGTCGTTTTCTACGTCGCTATTTTACGCCCATTCTTGCCTTGCAAAGTGAGAAAAGAAAATAGATAAGAGGAAAGCAATATAGAAAATAATACTGGAGTCATTCCACTTGTGTAGAAAAAGTCATTTTTTTCGTAAGACGGATCAAGTCTTAAAGACATTCATAAAAAGAAAATGGAGTTACAAATGTTAAAATATTAAAAAAAAAAACTTTAAAATTAAAGAAGTATGAATCGGTATTCTACTGAGCGTATACCTATTTTTGTCTCGGGCTGTATCATTTCTCGAACCACCCAGCGGACGTAAATAAAAGATGACACTTTTTTACCAGTATGAAAGTACGAGAGAGGCGGATGCTTTATCCATAGTGTCCAACGCTATCAAGACGACTATATTACGGGATTGGACCTATTTTGTCTGAGACTTGCTCTCTATGCTACATTAGCATGAAAAATATATAAAACGCTCTTGGACTATGTCTCAAGTAATACAGACGTGTCAGATATTTTGAACACGCTTTTCTGCATGATCTGTTTACATGTTAGTTTTTTTTTAGATTTGGAAAAAATTACACCTGGAGACCATCATTTTGAACAACCCAAAATATTTTTCGATTAGTCCCCAAAATTATATCCGCAGTCCGCTTTGTTACCGAAATGTGTATTGTATTTTGGTCGAAATGTTCATGGAATAAAACCCGATGTAACAGCCAACGCGCTATTTGCAAGACCGTAATAAAAAGAAGCAACGAGGATAACTGCTCCATACTCGCATCATAGCCTAGACCAGTCCGCGAACTGGCTAAGGAATGTGCCCTTGAAGTAGGGCTTTAGCATCGATGCAAAGGAAAGCTTTAAGATGCCTGGGCCAGTGTCAGCGAAATTGCTTTATACTATGTAGCTATAAAGATAAACGAATCAATAAAAAAATCCAATCGAATATTTTGTCTGCTGCGTTACTTAAGGGGGCACCGAGCTTTTTGCGCTCATTAACTTTAGGTATTTTATGCACTCTGTGTATGTGTGCGTATAGCACACCAGCATTACCAGCAAGGAGCGAGCTGGAGCCATGCGCCGGCCGCGGCCGCGCCTGACGAGCCGTGCGCCGATCCACTAGGCGCGGAGGTTGCTACCAATGTTTACAAAATAAAAAAACAATCGATTCCGAATACTTTTATTCAAATATTGACTATAAGAAGTTAAAAACTTTTTTCAGTCCACATTTTTTTTTAAATTTGTTGTTTACTGTCGGTAGGTAAAGTAGGATTGAATTACTTGTATTGTTGAGGTACAGTCACATCACGAGATTGTTGAGCCACTCTAGAACCCACTCACAGATAGATAGATAATTTTTAATTAATGTCGTTTGTACATCTATAGTGTATTTAGCTAGTGTTAAGTTATTTATAATATTTATTGGGCAAATTGTTCGGCTAAAGAGAATAAATCATAAGTAAAAGCCGCACATCTTCCAATCGGCCATCTTCCCTCTCCGAAGGTTACCGGGAGAACCCTTTCATAGAAAGTTGACGGTAAATTTTGACGTAAATTATTTCTTTTGCCTGACTTGACGCTGTCATTAGGACAGAGTTCTATGGTAGCTCAACAACCCCGTGATTTAATGTGACTGTATATTGAAATGAAATAAAACCTAATTACCTTTATTGACAATATTCTAAGCACAAAATAAAGTGAACTCAATTTTTAATGTAAAGTAATAAGAACGGCTGAGTAGGGCAAAAATCCCAGTCATGGACCCTTTCTTCAAGATATTATTTTTAACTGACTTCAAAGAAAAGGAAGTTCTCAGTTTGACCTGTATGTATGTATGTATGTTTGTCCGCGATTATCTCACGTTTGGCTGAACCGTTTTTAATGCGGTTTTCAGAAAAGTATTTGTTTCACATAGGAGAAGGTTTTGGTATTTTAACCGTCTTTAAAAAAAAGGATCTTAGTTTGTACGAATGTTTATCCATGATTATTTCCGCAAAAACTTCAATGTCTGATTCTGATCACTATAAAGTATAAAATTAAATTGATGTTTTAAAAAACTAAAAACTTAAAGCTGCTGTATCAATCACATATTTAGAAGTTCCTACTTAATGTTTGTATGTAAATAATGTAATGAATAATGTACGCAGGTATCTTTAGAAAAAAATATTAGGACATAAGAAACAACAATAATCAATATCGGATTTTACTTCACGGCATTATTTTGTCTGTGTGAGTAAGCAATGTCATTGTCTATTTCTCCATCCACTGAAAGACAAGAAATTTGGTCCGTTGGCATCCTGTAATAAAACAGAACGTTTTGATTTAACTATAATTTATTTATGAACAGAATTAGTTTTTGGATGAAATTTTGTAATCCTCATTCTATAAAAATAATTCGTAATTGGGACTTACAATTCCATTGTGTGGTAAATTTTATAATCGATGTCAACCAATTCATTTACTCTGTAAATTGAAAAAATATAAAGATAATGTGAAAATTCATACTAAATTTATTAAAATGTTTTCCTATACACCTCTTACTATTTTTACGCATACCTCACCGGTTCATTAGGTACCTAACTCTTCGCTTTGTAGCGAAGTGCCGACAACTGGAACATTAACCCTATAAATAAAAAAATATGAATAATTTTGCAATTTTACTCATTTGTTGAAATATAGTTGTTAGGTACTGAGTATACTTTTTTTTTTTGGGTTTTGTTTTTGGGTTTTGTATTCAGATTTCTGGAGATGTCTTGCTCTAGAAATATTGAAACCATCCCAAGAAGTAACAATATTATATAATTAATTATAGTAAAAAAAACCTCGGGTCGTTCTAAGAAGCTTGTTTTGCCTGTAAATGTGTTTTTTTAGCTAAACTACTTTTATATCTTGGTAAATATTCACCATAGAAGTGTATTTTTTATATACCTACTAATTGAAAGAACTTCGCGTGTTGTTTAAAATTACTTGTGTAAATAAACCAATTTTGGCCCAAAACATCAAGACTACAACTAAACGATTACAAAGTCTTAGTAATACAAATCGATACATCTCGAAAATCAGTCTATGTTGCTACCGATTTATTTTCTCCTCCCTTAGCGTGGCATTTTGACAACTGTCAAATCAGGTTTCTTAGAACTACTAAACTATCAGTAGGTTTACGATTTTAACTAACTTCATTTCTTCACGCAAGCGTTTAGCATTGTGCTTTTGCCAACCCCTTCTCTTCCTTTCTTGGTTGTGTTTGTTCCCCATTTAAAATAAAGTGAATAATCACAAAAATCGCGATAAACGCAACCAACCACCAAGCGACACAGCCTCCACGTCCGACGGCCGAAGCAGGACTAATGCGGACATGGGGGAAACGTGACGGCTCTGGCTAAAATGGACGAAACGCGTGCGAATTTAGGTATTTCCTTCATATTAGTAAAATAAAAACACATTTTCAAATCTAAAGTGTAGAATATATAGAAGACGTGTAGTTTTGTTGTAAATCCAAAACTGATGATCTTCCGTGAAGTAATTACGCCGTACTAAGTGTTTATTTTGTTATGTAGAGGTATCTTTGGATGTTTTTTCTATCGAGGGAAGTACAAGTAATCGTGTTTCTAAAGTATATGATAAATAGAGTGATTCCTTAAATATCTTACATATGAATTGCATAACTAAAGCTTCAGTAAAAACAATGCAGCAGGCGATCAAACGAACGCATTTTTTTCGTAATTACGTATCGTTGCCTCGGCGCACTCTTAATATTACTTCAATATTCAAGTTGCTTTCAGACCATACAAAAATGTATATTCGACATCGAGAACTGATTTTAAAGATAAACACAAAATTAAACTCACACACTTAATCTAAAAGCGGATAAAACCGGTAGCTGACATCGTAACAGCGTGTTCTGCGACGTTATTCAAACAAAAATTAAACACCCCAAGATAATGAAATTTCTCAAGGCCCCCGCGCCGTATTTTAGAACTCCCTGTAATTTGAAACTAAGGGAATGTTAATGGAACATCATTGTGACACTGATAAGGAGCAAAAATGTAGCAATTAAAATATTGTATCAACTCTGCCCTTATCCACTTGGTATTCGGAAGATGTTTTTTTAATCTTTCTCTAAGTTTTTATCGTCTAGGTGTAAGCGACAAAATATTTACGAGTGAATAATGGCAGTAATTAAAAACTGTAACAAGTATTTAATAATAATCATGTAACCAGTACCAAAACATGAATGTAGGTTTCTTTTTAACCAAATATAGCGCGTTTTGGCACGCATACAGTATAATATACATAATGCCTATAGCGTTGCTTAAAATATATTTGTTTATTTTATGTAACCTTTAGTTAGTAATAGCAGCTTTAATTTGGGGTCGAATCGAATTAGTAAGGTCTCCTAGGTTTAGTTTTAGTCCTCGTCTAGATATCCAATTTAGATAAAACGTTAAATGGGTTAAAATTACGACTAAAGATCACGTAAATCCCGTATAAATCATTGTAGCGCAACGGAGATTTAGGGATAAATAAATTTCAAACACTAAAATGTTTTAACAAGTTATTTTAAATAACGCAGTATCATATTATACGTATTACAAATTTCCTTAGTTACATACAAGCAACTCTCAAGTCATCTACGTCAAATCAACGTCCAATGAACCCTTGCTAAAGAATATGAAACGTACAAACGAAACTTAACGCAACAGTACGCCAGATACCTATTCATTTACCTAAATATACCGGACCCTGAAGTCTAGTTCATAAGCGAAGAGAAATTCTCTAGAGTGGTCTAGAAAACTTTAAATACCTCTAAAGTGCAAATAACTGAGCAAAGTTAAACACAAAACGCATGCCAGCCAGGTAAAACGCCAGAAAAAAACCGCCCTCTCACTTTCAAATAAAATGCGCGGGATTTAATAACATCACCGAGGCACAAAACAGATAATAGTACAAGACCGATTTTTATGTGCTTGACACTGCATGTGTCATAAAAACACATAACAGTTATAATTATAACAACGGTGAGAATTATTAAGCCTCCGCTGTATGTCCGTCTATCTTCTTATGAACCGTAAAAGGTAGATACGCGATATTTTCAGAGTGTGTATTGCCGCTATAACACAAACAATAAAAAAGGTATACAACAATAGTAAGGAATCCTTCGCGTGCGAGTCCGACTCGCACTTGGCCGGGTTTTTAATTATAGTGGTTTCGTAGTTTCACCAATGTCAAGTTATAATCAGTAAATAATTTAAAGAAAAAAATAAAAGTCAGACAGTTTTCAAACAGAAGACAAATTTATCCTTTGAAAAAAATTGCTTCCATTTCCATAAGAGGCTGGCAACGGTTCGACAACTTCTTTCTTGCGTTGCGGGTGATAATAGAGGTCTGTGATTACTTCCCATCAGCTAGATGCCTTCACCCAATTCTATTTGGTCTCATGTTTGGTTTTTTAAATGCCACAGATGGGCAAAAAGTGCAACGGTTGACCAGCTAGAAAGTGGTATGGACGCCTCCATCTTGGAATATTGGAACCTCAAGGGCCACTACCAGATTAAAATAATACGGTCTGTATTTATTGAAGTATATGGACTGCACTCCCTGGAGTTTGAGGCCAAAGTTACGTGGAAACGGTAACATTTCTTCATCTCCAACTACTTGAGCGAGTTAAGTGCAGCTCGCGCATATCTGAAGAGTTCCAAACTGGACTATATTACAGCACAAGAGCGTGCCAAACTTATATTCGGGATATCTATTCGACAGTGATCTACTGTAATAGATGCGAAAGAGTTTGACTCTGTATCAGACGAAAAAAAACAAGTTTCTTGTAGCCCTCCCAATTTAATTACATACATACATAACATCATTGTGCAGGGTCCGTCCGGATCGCTCCCACCATCTTATCCATTAACCACCCACCGGGCAACAGTGTTCGCATTGTGTTCTGGTGTGGGGATAAGACAACCGGTGAAATTACTAGCATAGAGGCTGTCGCATCATCGGCCACCGTTCTTCCTATACGTACATACTTATAGATATGATTATGTACTAACCAGTCTCAATAAACTTTACCTGAGAGAAGACGCGTTTTTAATAGCACAATCACCTGCATTGTAAATTGAACCTTATTCCCGTAGAAACATGGTCCTACGACCCAGGATAATTGACAGTGACTTATTTAAATTTAATTATTTTGTTCAATGTAGTTGATGTAATTTGAGTGAAAACATATCAAATCGGACTAAAAGGTGAATATAGTGATGAACAATAGTGGGACATAAGTGAACAGTGGCATTCGACGTAAAGTAGCAACATAAACATTTTGGACTAAAGATTATTTAATTGAAATTGGGATTCGCGCATAAGTGAAATATTATATCGAATTAACTATTAATCGTGTGGACTGACTTGTTATGCAGCGTTAAATAGGGGCGTTCATTGTAACGGGATATTCTTGGTGT
Source organism: Acleris holmiana (assembly GCA_949316455.1). Taxonomy (NCBI): domain Eukaryota; kingdom Metazoa; phylum Arthropoda; class Insecta; order Lepidoptera; family Tortricidae; genus Acleris; species Acleris holmiana. Next base: position 10,563,526 of record OX438783.1, read on the forward strand.
TTAGTGCGTAATCGCGCTTACCCTACACGTAAAGATAATATTCGCCGTCGAATCTTCTAGAAGTTAAGCTTACGTGATCGAGTATATTAATAAGAAGAAAAAAAAAAAAAACACAACCTTTGTTACGAGTATTAATACATCATGGAGACAATTGAGAATCGTTTAATTATTCAAGAAGATACGTTAAATCACGTCAAGAAAGCGTATATGAACTATAAGAAGTCACCAAAGGAAAGAATTACTACTGATTACGTAAAGGGAAGATTGGAAACGTTGGAAACCTACTGGAAAAAGTTTAAAAGCCTGCACGAAGAATTAGTAGTGTCAATTAATCAAGAAGAACGGCAAATTATAAACTATTTCACCGATGATGTATTTAGTGAATTTGAAGAAACGTATTATTTGTACAAGGGTGATATGAAAACCGTTTTAGGGACACAGGTACCTGGAAAATGTGAGTCTATAGAAAGTAATAAGCCGAATCAATTAAATAGTGACGTTAAGTTGCCGCGGATTTCGCTCCCAACATTTAACGGCAATTATACTGAATGGCAATCATTTCATGACTTGTTTATGGCATTAGTACATAAAAATGAATGCTTAGAAAGTGTACAGAAATTGCACTATTTAAAGAGCTGTTTAGCCGGGGATGCCGAAATATTATTACGCCAATTTTCAATAACTGGAGATAATTATGTAGAAGCTTGGTCAGTATTGAAAAAACGCTACGCTAATAAGAAGTACATTGCTAATTGTGTTTTCAAGAAGTTTTTTGGGCAAAAGTCAATTTCTCAGGAATCAGCTGTAGCCTTAAAACAATTATTGGATACTTCAGTTGAATGTATGAGTGCGTTAAAGAATCTAGGATTGCCGACGTCGCAGTGGGATGCAATTATAAACTTTGTGATAGTGTCAAGGTTAGACACAAATACGCATAAACAGTGGGAAGAAGTAATTAGCAGCGACGACGCAGATGACTTACCAAGCTTTGAGAAATTAAAGTCATTTTTGGAAACCAGGTTTCGTACCTTGGAAATGGTAGAACCGAGCAGCAAAGGTCATAAACCGGTAAGAACATTCCATGTTACCTCAGAAAGTGAACTAAAATGTGTATTATGTAAAGAAGGCCACTATATTAGCCATTGCAAGCAGTTTTCAAAACAGCCCATCGAAGACAGATACAGTTTCGTGAAAAAGAATAATTTATGTTTTAATTGCCTTGTACCAAATCATAGTGTGTACAACTGTAGGCAAAAAACAAAATGTCACATTTGTAAAAGAAAACATCACTCATTATTACATCGCGATCACAAACAAGCAGGTGAAGAAACGCACACAAAAGAAAGAATAACTAACAACAATCAAGAAGACAAACAAGCTATGGTAGCAGCACACGCGTCCAGTGTAACAAGTCCTGGTCAAGATATCTTGCTGGCGACAGCACTGGTGAACGTTTTGGCAGCGTCGGGGCAGGCGCACGTTCTCCGTGCCCTCATTGACCAGGGCTCAGAGGCTTCCTTCGTGACCGCACGGGCGGTCGAGGTGCTAGGATTGAAGAGGACGGAGGTCAGCGGAGTAGTCTCTGGAGTTGGTGAGGACAATCAACTGCACATCAAACACATGGTAGGATTACGAATTCATTCAAGGTATGATATAGATTTTACTGTTAATGTAAACGCCTATGTATTGAAATCCTTAACTCGTAGGCTACCAGCTAAAGAAGTCAGAGGTAATTGGCCTCAACTCAACAAATTGAATTTAGCTGATCCCACGTTTAACATGCCTGGCAGAATCGATATTCTGCTTGGTGCTGACGTGTTTGGGCAAATCATAGACTCAGGTTTCTTGAGAGGGCCGGGCAACGTAGTTGCTCAATTCACACATCTGGGTTGGATATTGTCAGGTGATATTAATCCTTCAATTAATATTTCACAGCACATCACAAGTCTTCACATTACACGTCAGGTAGAAGAAGATAACAACTTCTTGAAGAAGTTTTGGGAAGTGGAATCAGAAGTATACACAAAGCCAAAAGTGTGGACACAAGAGGAAGAAAAATGCGAGGAAATATATCTAAACACAACCACACGTAAAAACGGACGTTATGTGGTGCATTTACCGCTAAAGGGCAGCAGTGAAGAAGTTGTAAAACAGTGTGGCGACACTAAGCAGCAAGCGGTAAATAGACTGAAACAATTGGAAAGAAAGTTTGAAAAGAATAAAAACCTAGAAAAGGAATACACAAGAGTTATTCACGAATATCTACAACTAGGTCACATGAAGAAGGCGGAAAAGGAAGATGAGTTAAATTCTGTATACCTTGCTCATCATGCGGTTATCCGAGAAGATAAGGATACCTCGAAGGTGCGCGTCGTATTCGACGCATCAGCTAAGGGCTCAAATGGGTACTCTTTAAATAACAATATGATGATAGGACCCACTTTACAGGCAGATCTAAGAAGTCTTATAATTCGTTGGAGGTCCCACAAAATATGTGTCATTGGCGATATCATTAAAATGTACCGTCAAATAAAAATGACTGACAATCACACAGATCTTCAGCGAATTGTATGGCGTGACAACAAATCAGAGGATATAGCAAGTTACCAACTACTCACTGTAACATTTGGGACTGCAGCTGCACCTTACCTTGCAGTAAGGACGTTGCAACGCTTGGCTGATGATGAAGAGCAAGCCTATCCCCGTGGAGCAGCTGTGGTAAGAAATTCATTTTACATGGATGATCTCATGACAGGCCACGAAGACCTCACTGAAATAAAGATTATATGTGAAGAAATTAATAATCTGTTGAAGGCAGGTGGTTTCCAAATGCAGAAGTGGTCTAGTAACTCTGACGAGTTGCTGAGGGCCTTGCAAGGCGACACGGTGACTCCAGAACCTGAAAAAGATAAAAAGGAAATTAAACTAGATAAGATTATTAAAATACTTGGACTTACCTGGGACAGAATAGATGACATGTTCAAGGTATCAGTTAATTTACCACCAAGCAGGAAACCTATAACAAAAAGAGTAATTTTATCGGATATTGCAAGCCTTTTTGATCCGTTTGGATGGCTTTCACCTGTTGTAATTTCGGCCAAGATTATGATACAAAAATTATGGTTATGCAGTCTCGGCTGGGACGACGAGTTGTCTCCTGAACTTGTTAGTGAGTGGATGACTTACAGAGATGAACTTCATGATTTACAAAGAGTGCAAATACCGCGCTGGATCCAGACTACATCTCGCTGCAAGGAAGTTCAACTTCATGGTTTTGCAGATGCTTCTATGGTAGCTTATGCCGCTGTAGTTTATGTAAGAGTGGTGAATGAAGACGATGAAGTCCATATAACAATTCTAGCATCGAAAACAAAGGTAGCACCTTTAAAACAGCTTACTATACCCAGATTGGAACTTTGTGCCGCTGTTTTACTGGCAAACCTATTACGTGAGCTCTCCCACTTATTGAATTTACCGATGGATGGAATTTACGCTTGGACAGATTCAACGGTCGTTCTCTCTTGGCTGCAGTCTCAACCAAATAGATGGCAAGTGTTTGTCGGCAATCGTGTATCCGAAATTATCCAGCAGATTGATAACACCAGGTGGAGACACGTTCAATCTGCTGACAACCCGGCGGATCTTGCCTCTAGAGGGATTAAAGCAAGCGAGTTAGCTGACAACGACCTTTGGTGGACTGGACCAGAGTGGCTGAAAATAAAGGATGCTAACTTTAATAAGATTGCTACAGTTCCACGAACAGATTTAGAAGCTAAGAAGTGCTTCCATACCATTATTGAAGAAACGCCAATATGGGAAAGATTTTCGTCATTGCCGAAAATGAAAAGAATACTGGCTCACTGCAAAAGATTTATTAATCGTCATGACAAAAGGGAAGGTTTTTTGACTGTATCCGAGCTTCAAGATATAGAAAGACTATGTATAAAACATTATCAAAGCCAAATATTCGGTCAAGAAATTGAAGATCTCAAGAAAGGTGGCAGAGTTAAACGTAAAAGCTCGATAATTAGTCTAATGCCGTACTTAGATGAGTACGATATTTTGAGAGTAGGAGGACGGCTAAATAAAGCAGACTTACTTGAAACTGAGAAGCATCCTATAATTATCCCTGGTAAACAGCATATCGCCAAGTTAATAATATCCGAAGCTCACACACGAACCTTGCATGGAACTATACCGCAGACTATAACTTATATTCGAAGCAAGTTCTGGATAATTGGACTCAAGTCAGCTGTTCGAAAGTTCATGAGAAATTGTATAGTCTGTTTAAAAAATGAAGCTAAGACCAAACAACAACTAATGGGCCAGTTGCCCACCTCAAGAGTCACAAAGCAGCGTGCCTTTTACCACAGCGGTGTCGACTACGCCGGTCCTGTTTACTTAAGAACCTCAAAAGGTCGTGGTCACAAGTCCAGTAAAGGGTACATATGCTTATTCGTCTGTATGTGCACACGGGCAATCCATCTTGAGGCTGTAACTGATCTCACGGCTCACGCATTTATAGCAGCTTTCAGGAGGTTTGTGGCCCGACGAGGCCATTGCGCACAAATATGGAGTGACAACGGGACCAACTTCATTGGAGCTGATAAGGAGTTAAGGGACATGTTCACAAGGGGTACAAGGAACGTAACTTCTGAAATTGCTGCGCTACTAGCTAATGATGGCACAACTTGGCACCTTATCCCTCCAAGGTCGCCGAACTTTGGTGGATTATGGGAGGCTGGAGTTCGGTCAGCGAAGCGTCACATTACGAGAATCAATGGGACTACTAAATTAACCTATGAAGAAATGGCAACATTACTGGCACAAGTCGAAGCATGTCTCAATTCTCGCCCAATGTGTCAATTGGATGATACTGTAAATACTCTGGAAGCCCTTACGCCGGGTCATTTTCTCATCGGAGAACCCTTGATCAGTATCCCGGATAAAGACTATGATATCCCAGATAAAAATAAAATACATTTGCTAACACGTTGGCAACTTATTCATACCCAAATGCAAGATTTTTGGAGAAAATGGAAGTCCGAGTATCTCAATACACTGCAACAAAGACGTAAATGGCATGATATTGTCCCTTCGCCCAGTGTTGGAGATATGGTGATTATCAAGGAGGAAGAACTACCGCCTGCAAAATGGCTGCTGGGAATAATCGCAGAACTGCATCCAGGCGCAGACAAATTGGTACGTGTGGTGTCAGTGCGATGCAAGGGCGACAATGTCTTAAAGAGGCCGCTGTCAAAATTAATATTGTTACCTAAAAACCCAGATGTGTGAAGTTATTTAATTAATACGCTATGGTGGGCGGTCAAATTCATTTGTTTTGTTTTTACAACCTGCTAATACCAAGTAATACACGTTTTACTTTAACGTTTCTACAAACCATTACTCTTGTTTGCGATTGAGTCGGTTAATAACATTGTATAAAACAAATGTATACCTACACTATGTAACCATGTAAACAGCTGACGAGCTAGTGCCGCTAATTATAAGTGTATGTAGTTAATAATCTCACGTAAAATCATAGTTAAACCTAATTAAGGTTTCGAGTAATTGTTAACTTATCATATTATTTGTTAAATTGTCTATGTTAAGGTTTTATTTGGTGTTCTAAGTGACCTAAATCAGGTTGTTAAGACACTTTGATTAATTAAAAAAAAAAAAATGGTTGTGGTTTTCTTATAAGTACTTAGGTATTTACTATTCGTAATGTACGCTTTTTTTTTAACAACTAAAAAATACATATATTGTTATATAATAAGGTGTCATAGATAACTTAATTGCGTCGTTTATTTTTATTAATTTGGTTCCTTTGCATATTTACTTATTAACCATACAGTCCATTTAAGTTCAACCCGTAACCAAACAATAAGCGATGTAATAACGTGAAATAAACAGTATTGTTGTATGATGTTGTCTACCTACCTCAAGTTAAAATGGTATTATTCATATCAGGCAGGTAGATGCAGTTTTAGATACGCGCTAATCGCATAGCCCTTACAAGTGAGGTTTTATTTAGCATACGTTTGTAATTGCTTATTGCTACTTTAAGATATTATGTACTTAATAATAATTTGTCAATCGAGAATAGTGCTATGTGGTACCGGTGGTGGGCAGATTGATACGAGTACCTAGTAGACCTAAGATGCTTAACGTTAGCCGTAAGTAATCGTATTTTTTTTGTTCTTTAAAACCTATTGTTTTGGTGGGCGGTATGTCGCATCATCGGCCACCGTTCTTCCTATACGTACATACTTATAGATATGATTATGTACTAACCAGTCTCAATAAACTTTACCTGAGAGAAGACGCGTTTTTAATAGCACAATCACCTGCATTGTAAATTGAACCTTATTCCCGTAGAAACAGAGGCATTCCATTGTAGTCCTCAGGGTTCGCAACGCATTTGAGGTCTTAGAATTATAGTCTTGAGAATTCAAATGTCTATGGGTCTCAGATTCCACTTACCATCAGGTAGCCTGAGTGCTCGTGTGCCTTCTCCTTATGATAAAAAAAGCACGCCATCATTCCCAGAGTGTGGTAGGCAGAGCCACAGAAATACCAACAACTCTAAAAAGACTTATTGATGATTCTGTAATCACATTTTGCACAAATAGGCTAAGATGTTTAATGACCTATTAAGTTTATTTTGTTTTTATGTGTTGTCATAGCGGCTAAAGTAAGTTTGTGAAAATTTCAAGTGTCTAGTTAACCAAAAACATCAATTACGTTTTAGGTTTCAAAATATCTACAAGGGAAATTATTAACCTCCTGAGACCTCTCGTACAAAAAAATGTACATAATACGTTCATTAGAAAACAGACCTATTGCAAAGGGAATAAAATAGGTTTTCCTTTGTTTTTATGAGGGACAATCAAACTAGAAAATTGACTCTATTGCATTTGTAATAGGTTCATATTCCATTGGCAAATTTCGTTGTATGGTGGGTCTTAGGAGGTTAACAATTACCTCTCGTCAATGTCTTCTGAACTTAATTATTGGAAAAGTGTTGGGAAACTGATTAACGAGTTTTATCTAATTAAACATCTCATTAAGCACAAACTTCACCCGGAATCTATTATTAAGAAAACGGAATTAAAAATCTACTTAGTTAAATTACACTGTCAATTTTATTAAAAAAAAATACGCACAATATTTTGTCGGGTAACGCAGGAGACAGGTGGTGGTGATTAAGAAAAATAAGTGTACTAATAATGAACTATGTAAATAAAAATAAAAAAAAATCTACGACGCAGTGGTTTTTAATGTATGTATGTACCTACTTATCATAATATGTCACTTAGTAAAGAATTTCCATAGAGCATGATCCGTTTTCATTGCTCTTGAGTGTACAATAAAATTTTAATTTTTAATGGCGGGACCTTGTGCGTACCACATAAGACTAAAACTATTCTAAGATTCAGCCCCTTAGCTACAGTATTTCCAAAAAAAGCGGCCAAGTGCGAGTCGGACTCGCCCATGAAGGGTTCTGTAGCAGCAAGTAACATAATATAAAAGTTCGTTGTAGCTTTAATCAATGTTTTTATGACGTATTAACAAAAAAACTACTTACTAGATCTCGTTCAAACCAATTTTCGGTGGAAGTTTGCATGGTAATGTACATCATACCTATATTGTTTTTAGTTCTATCATTCTCTTATTTTAGAAGTTACAGGGGGGGGGGGGGAACAAACATTTCAACACTTTGGAAGTGTCTCTCGCGCAAACAGTTCAGTTTAGGAAAAAAATATGTTAGTAATCTCAATATCATTTTTAAAGACCTATCCATAGACACGTATGGGTTTGATTAAAAAAAATTTTTGAGTTTCAGTTCTAAGTATGGGGAACCCCCAAAATTTATGTTCTTTTTTCTATTTTTGTGTGAAAATTTTAATGCGTTTCACAGAATACATCTACTTACCAAGTTTCAACAGTGTAGTTCTTATAGTTTCGGAAAAAAGTGACTGTGACATACGGACGGACAGACAGACAGACATAACGAATCTAGAAGGGTCCCGTTTTTTGCCATTGGGCTACGGAACCCTAAAAAAAGGTCTTGACAAACCGACGGAAAGAAACCCTCGCGAACGCCCGATGTTGTTTTTCAACTGAATTCTCAAGTCTTTTCCTCCCAGTCATTTCTTTTATGTGAATGTTCAGGTCTTTCAGATTTTCCCGACATAAATATACATATTAATTGCAAAGGATAGAACTCTTTGATAGCTTAAAGAAAACTTTGACAAAGCGGCGGATCCTCGGAAGCTTTGAGACCATTTTCAATTTGCTCATCCTGATCATGAAGTTCTTACAAAGTATCGGAAATCTTTATAGAGCTTGGTATAAAGTAAAGTAATTCACTGATACTGATAAACGAAGATATATACTTCGTAACTTGAGTCCTGAATATCGTTATCGATGAGTTAGAGTTTAGATGCATTGCATTGGCATGTTGGTTTTCGCTTTATTGAGCTGGAGCCGCGAGCAATTTACTTCTACTGAAAACTTTACTATAGTTATCAATTAAATAGTAAATTTACCCATATTAATTTAAAAAATAGTCACTAAAGCTCGAGGACACAATTAATATCGTCGCCTTACTTCCTCAAAGTAGTATCTGCATATTTTTTTGCTGTTGGTAAACTTATTGCCTTTAAGTATTGATATATGAAAATTTAATTACCAACAGCATAAAAAATATACTGATACGAGTTTGAGTAAGACGACGATATGGCGCGCGTCAAAGCGCTTTAAACCTATGCTACTCGTATGACCCAGAGTCTATGAAGTCCTACTATACTTAAGTCATTCTTGGGAAAGGAAATGTACTGGGCCTCTATTCAACTGCGTTATAACGATATCGTGTTTGACGTGTTTTAGAATCGTTTATGTCACAGTCTCCATTATTGTAAATGACATAAGAGTTATGAAAACGTTGACAATACGGAAACATGTCAAATACGATATCGTTATTGCCGTGTAGAATCCCAGCCCTGGAAAAACACCGCAAATTGGATTCTTTTCACGCATAACTAATTCATTCATGTTAGCCTAATGGGCGCCCTAAACTAAGTCGCCAGCGGATTTTGACCTGTCATTTTGTCGTATCACAACAGAGACTATTTAATTTTACCATTCTAACAAATAACTACGGCCTGCCATTGTTCAGGTTTTAAAGGCGCTTACATATCTAATGGACGGGAAGACCCCGGATGCTTTAATGATAATTATGAAACCGATAACTGCCGCACAGTTGGTGTCATTTAGAGGGTATTCATTACGTAACTACCTATTGTGTTGTCAACGTCATAGGTCGCTATTGAAAACTGTAGGTAACACAGATAAAAAGTTTTTTTTTCTGATTTTGGACTGACAAGCGGAATGATAGATGTCAGTATTGTGTACGGGCTTGTTCACGGAGACGCGGAGCATGGCGCGGCGCGTCGGGCGTTTTTTTTCGTTAACAGAGATGCGGCGCGGGCAGAGGCTCGTGTCATAACATGCGCAAACACAAACATATGGCAATGTACGATGTTGTTTATAACAATGCGGGGCGTGCAGCGGCGCGTGGTGCGGGGCGTTGAAAGTGTCGGGTACCGCCGTAATTGACGCGTGCCACGCTGCATGCAACGCGGCGATGCCATCCGCGGGCTCCAAAGGTATAATGCGTTTTAGGCCGACGTAGAACAAAGGTTACCGACATAGCCCGAAGAATAGCGAAACTTAAGTGGCAGTGGGCGGGGCGCATTGCTCGCAGGACTGATGGCCGATGGGGCCAGAAAGTTCTCGAATGGCGTCCAAGGACCGGGAGACGAGCTGTTGGTAGGCCTCCAACAAGATGGAGCGACGACCTCGTAAGGATCGCGGGATCGCGATGGATGCGGAAGGCACAAGACCGGTCTAAGTGGAGAGCCTTGGGGGAGGCCTATGTCCAGCAGTGGACGTCTTTCGGCTGATATGATGATGATGATGATGATGATGAGAACAAAGGGAGTGTCCCTCGTTGCTAAACGTCATAACTATAAATGGGCCCTATGGAGGCATTTTATTCAAAGTCGACGAAGCATTTGCAGGCTTAATAGTGTGGTCTAGAGATTGTTCTCTTGGGAATTTACCTAAATCTCTATGACTATGACCCCCACTCAAAATCAGTAAGACCGTGTACTCGTTTGCCTAGGTGGTACACACTCTTAAAAACAAAAGTTGTCTTTCCTGTGGTCAATAGTTTAAAGCTTAGGTGCATTTTTTTTTTTTATATGATACCTATAGGTCTAAAGCAGTCCTGACGCCGTTTATGCAGGAATAGGCTTAGCCAGAAAATTAGACGTTAAAAACGTTAACTTCCTGCGTGTCCACAGGAAAGACGCTAACCTAAATTGGGTAAGGGCCAAATAGTTGGACCATAGTTAAGTGTAGTTAACCATACAAAGAACAAAAGTGAAAAAAGTTCCGTTGTGACACGAAAATTATCCTTATAAAATGTATGGCTAATTTTCGTGTCACAACGGAAAAGTTTCATAGAAAATTTAATTGAGTGACTTAGCGTGGACAACTTTTTGGTCCTTACCCAAATCTGTGTATGACCCAGGTACCTACCTACTTACTTGCTAAATAAAAAAACTTGTTGAAAACCCTAACATTCATCTTGGTTAGGTAGGAATTTATGACAATGGCGATCATGGACGTGTTTTTTTATTATGATGGAATCACGTCAAACCTAATGACGTTGCAAACTCATTATTCATACAAATAAGCAAACGTAGATAGGTATTTACTTAAGGATTATTACAAGCCGGTTAAGTAAGTTTTTTACCCTTGAACCAGTAAATCAAAGCTATTGGCACATTGGTTATACGTTATGTAGGTACCTACCTACCTAGGTAGGTAGTTTTAGTTATCCGCCGGAATCAAAGGTTAAGTTAAGATGCATCTGTGTTATAAAAGAACACCTAAGTAAGTAGGTAGGTACATATCAAGAGGGCTGGCACATGTTGTCCGCGACTTTCTTGTCGCTCGGATCTCCCTTTCTATCTAGTCTGTAACGATAGAGACGCATTGAGCAACAAGCGAGATAATACAGGGCGGCTGTTCGGCGTGAAATTGGCAACATGATCCAAATTTTACCACAAAATTAGTGCTTACATTTTCAAGTATGTTTTTGCCAATCTGTCCCTCTTATTACTAGGTAGGTAGGTACCTACCTATTGAAATTTGAACTTACGGATTGCATCCGTATAGGCAGGTAGGTTACTAGGTTGTCAAATAGGTAAGTTAGTATGAAATGAGGGCGCTGTTCGGAACGAAATTGGCAACATGATCCCATTTTCACTCAAACTGTTTTTGCCTAGGTGCATGTATCTATCCATTTCTTCACCTTATTAGTAAATAAAAGCCGGAATCAATTACTATAATAAAATTACATAAGATTAGTTACTAAGGAGTACAAAATTAAATAATTCCGATGACTTCCGGTGACCCCTGGTTTAAACCTACCTACATCGGGCTGCAATCGATGACCCCTGCACCACTGAGATAATACCTATACGATAACGGAGTAACATCGTGTTAATTGCTTAAGCGAACTAGGCCTTACCCGCTGTTAATAAGGCAGTAAGTTGTATAGAAACGCTACATCATGCATGATTTCAATTGGGGTAAGTTATGCACATGACAATATGGCATTGGCAGATGACAATTTGGTTTTATTAGTGGCGACATCTATTAGGTATGTTTAATAAAACCTGTTTGACCTATATTGACAAAATTCGGTTTTTAAATCTCGTGAATGGATAGTAAGGACCAATAATTAAAAGAAAACTAATAACAATAACATCTATTATTAATAGGTTAATAGGTAATAAAACCTAACCTACATTACATTTTAGTAAGATTAAGAATCCGTTTATTTTCCTGTTTCCTCCCTTTAATGTAACACGTAGGGAAGATATTTCTAGTAAATAAAACCATCGTTCTTATTTAATATACTGAATATTATTCATGCTGCGGTTTCACTTTCTACTTTCAACCAAAAAATTTACGCAACGAACGTCTGCAAAGGCAAACTTGCAAAGACGTTTTCACAGAATGTTGATTGAAACTCATTATGCTAATAACTAATTTATAATTGCGATGTAATGTTCTACTTACATGCCCATTTCCCTTTTGATTTGAAGTCCACTTTATTCACCGCTGGTCCAATTACGTATGTATAAAACACATCAAATATGAACTTTGCAAGCCAAATAACCACCACGACCAAAGCCACAATTCCAAATTTACTAAAACCGTCCATTTGAGCCATTTTAATCAGCAACAACACAGAATATCAACGAAGAATATTTTTTACAAATCGAGGTTATATTGTTAGAGTACGCGGCGTCACCGGCTGACACTAATCGCGCATGCGTACTGGCGGTCAAAGAAAGTGGGCATGCGGGGCGCTCGTCAGATAAGCCGAAATGAGCGCGCGATGTCACGGAAACGCCCGAAGTCCCGAGCGGTTCCGATATAAACCGAAATGGTAATATTTATTTATCGCTGCGATCGTGTAGGAAATGGGAGTCGGCGGGAATTTTATATGAAATAAATATATCAAGAGAGTTAGTACTAACTACTTAGTTAGTATGGACATTTTACATTATTATTCTATGATTTTGGTACCGACAATTACGATAGGTAGGTAGTTAAGTAGTAGGGTGATCGCACCAGTGTTGGACACTTTAAGCTGACAGGCACCAATAATGGACACATAACTCTTAATTCAAAGATCATAAGGTTATAAATTGATTGTTGCAAAACAAATGAATAACCTTTTTTGTCTGTAAAATAAGAGTCAAGTGTCCATCATTGGACCTTGTCCATTACTGGTTTGATCACTAGATATGTTTTTATTTTTATTAATTATTTTTTCAGACGTCAAAAAATATACGTTTACAAGCAGGAAAGAACATAATACTTGTCTATGCTGGTTTTTTTAGCATACCTACCATCTAGAGAGGTGTTAATATCATACGTAAATCATATCGCTGCTTATCAATTAAAACGGCCCAACTCAAAATCGGTATTTTTTCAGTAGAGTGGTTTGAAAATAAAACAAATTAAATTTCAAAAATTCTTGTATTAAAATAAACTCAAAAACTTTTTTCTTTGTGCTATTAACTTCCTTGGTTAGTCAAGAATAGCTTCAACATAACATTATATTTAAATGGCACACGTGATAATCATAAAACAAAAAAACAATAACTAACTTCGGGTTAAGTCTTAATATTCTTAATATTATTATGAGCAAGAAGATCACAAGTCGTAATACTTATACAGTAATACAAAATCGTATGACAAATAACGATCTATTAGTCTTTAAGTCATGTAATAAAGTTAAATTTCTCACTAATAATGTTGTATAACGTTTTGTGCACAAAAAGTAACATCAAATTTCTTTTCAATAATGACTCATCATGTATTGTGCACAAAATTTTACATCTGAATTTTATTAACAAGGTCTGAACACAACTTCGGTCGTTGGAGACGGCCATACATTTTGTAATAAATGGCATATTATTAATGTTTGCGACTCTAACAAATATTCTCACTAATTGCCTTTTATCAGTATTATTAACTATTTAAGTATATTAAATCACAATATTATCACCAGATTTTTATATTTACTGGGCCTCTATTCAGGTGCGTTAAAACGATATCGTGTTTGACACGTTTAAGAATCGTTTATGTCACAGTCGCCGTTATTGTAGATGACATAAGAGTTATGAAAACGTTGACAATACGGAAACAGGTCAAATACGATATCGTTATTACCGTGTAGAATCCCAGCCCTGTATCAAATTCTTTTTGGTGTATTTTTTGTATTACAGAATAAAAATCTGAGAACCTCAAAATAACAAAATAATAATTATTATTATAAAACCTGTTATCAAAATAAAATTCTTCTTTAAAAAAACAAAAACTTTCAACAAAACCTTTCTGTTACAAATAATAATTGAGGTAAAAGCTATGCATTAATACTAATGAGTATCAAAACTTTATTTAAATCAGTCTTACAAAGATTCGTAGAAAGAACTATAAAATTTAGGAATGATATTCTTATTAATAAGTCCGAGAAGACCTTTCTTCTTCTTTTCTGCCACAGGATTTTTTTGTTTGTAAGCTTGTCTCAGGGTAAGCTCATTTATATTTTGTGTTGCATTCCGGGTCTTTGTTCTTGCATTGCCAATCAATTTTTTTTTTGTATTCAGCTGATTCTGACTGAGTGCTTTTATAGTGAAAACAGTATTTATTTATTTATTTTATTTAATCTTTATTGCACAAAAGAATACACTTAGTATACAAAAGGCGAACTTAATGCCGTAAGGCATTCTCTACCAGTTGACCCTTGGGCAAAGCAGAGATTGTAGTAACGGTGCAACATAAGGTGTAACTAATACACATACACTTACATAATTCAATAAGTTATAATAACATAAATACATATATAATATAAATGTATAATATATAATAATAAGAGGATAAACAAAAATTAATTCAGATAAAGCAATCATAATATCAAGATGATGACAATTCTACCTGCTAAGAAATTCGCGAACTTTCTTTTTAAAGGAATACTTGTTAGGAGCTTGCTTGATTTTAAGGGGAAGGTCGTTCCAAAGTCGTGCTGCTTGAAGGGCGAAAGAGGTGGACATAAAGCCAGTTCGGTGAATAGGGATAGAGAGCGTGAGATTGTCAGTGGATGGAAGCTGACGATTGTGAGTAGAACCCAGAAATTTAAAACGATGTTTTAAGTACTCTGGGGATTGTGGATCGTACAAAATATTATAAAGAAAACAAAGAAATCTAATTTTGCGACGTTGACGAATAGGAAGCCATTTAAGTTGAGATCGGAAAGAGGACACGTGATCATATTTCCGGAGACAGACAACAAAGCGAATACAGTTATTGAGAAGGCGATCTAACTTATCAAGTTGTCCCTCGCTAAGGTCCGGACAACACACGTCACCGTAATCAAAGATGGGAAAAATTAGGGACTGCACCAGGGATACCTTGGTCTTAATAGGCAAAAAGTGCTTTAATTTATTAAGATAATGAAGAGAGCCCATGACCTTGCGACTTATTTCAGTGACATGTGTTCTCCAACTGAGGGAGCTGTCTATATAAATTCCGAGATCCTTGACGCTGGAGCTAAAAGGGATAGAAATACCTTTAAAATTTGGTGGCTGAACAGCATCGAGGTTAATTTTATTCAGCTGGCCAGAGCTACCAATGATAATAGCCTGACACTTGGAAGGGTTAACGAATAAGCCAAACTTTTCAGACCACTGTAAAATCTGTCGGAGATCGTCGTCAATCTTGTCGATAGTACATTGTAGGTCAGTCACTTTACAACGCTCATACAGTTGAAGGTCGTCAGCATAAAGATGGTAGGAGCATCCAAGGCAGGGTGTAATGAAGTTTATGAAGGTGGAGAATAGCAAAGTAGAGAGAATTCCCCCTTGTGGCACGCCAGCAGCTAAGTCGAACCAATCGGAAAAAGACAATATTTATTTGTATTTTTTTTTGATATATTTTTTCCTTTTTGTTGATGTCACACTTACGCCTCCTTCACTTGAACTCGAAGAAAAAGAATTCAATGAATATCGGTTTTTAAAAGTGGGATCTTTAACACTGTCATCCGAAGAAACATCTTGATTTTCACACAAAGTTGCTGCAGAAGCGGCTGGTTTTTTGGGCATTTTTTTAATTTATCCGAAGATTCTCAAACATTTTTCCAGTTCGCGTGTTCATCTCTGGAACCAAACAACAATATTTTAGTGTAACACGCGTGACAAGCTAGTCAATTACAGTAAAAAATACTATACTACATATAATATAGTCAAACCACACGTTAATTAACCATTTGTTTTGTAAATAGTACCTACAATTATTTGCTTTAAATCAACCTATTATGAACATGATCTATGACGTAGAGTGTCCCAATTTTTTATAAATAATTTTAGTGCGACTAAATTCATTCGTTAGACAGGCATATCTCGCGAAGTAAATAATACAATTAGTTTTCTGTTTCGTAAATACAGGCTAAATTCTACATATAACAGAAATGGAATACTTACTCTTTCATGAAGAATGTTGCACTTCGTAATGTTACACTATTGCAGAAAAAATAGCACAGATAATAACAAATTTTATCGTAAAGAGAGTTGTATTTTGTGATGTTGCACTATTGCATAAACACTAAGCAACAATTCAGCGTCTTATTTCGCGATATGCCCTTATTCACCAGAAAAACGTAGTGACGTTGTCAAAAGCTGCGGCATAACTGGCATGTGGCCACTCTTACCGATAACATGGCGTCGAGTTTCAGCCAATCACATAACGGCACAGTGCTGCCACGCGGGCATTTTTTGAAGTAGCGACTTGGGTGTTTTATTCAAGATAAAGATTAACTTATTTTCTACGTTGTCTTATACTTAGTTCGAAAATGAAGTATTTTGCAATAGTGCGTTATTTTAGATAAGCAGCGATATTATAAACGATAAAAAATATTATTTTTTTACTTTATTTCGAATGCAATAAGGTCAAATCTGACCTGCCAAAACTTTTTACAAAACTCTTCTGAATAATAAACTACGTAAGAGGTTTGTCCTTACTATTGTAAGGCGATGGGCTTGTAACCTGTCACTAATTCACTGGTAAACATCTCTTAGCCTGATTGTGCAAAATAAGGTTAACATACATACATAAAGTAACTTTATTACCAGAGTGGGGTAGGCAGAGCTACAGAATTACCAACAACTCTAAAAAACTTGTTGATAATTCTGTAACCACATTTTGTACAATCAGGCTAAGATGTTTACCAGTGTATTAGTGACAGGTTGCAAGCCCATCGCCTAACAGTACTACAAGCCTTTAATCCCTTAGTCACCTCTTACGACATCCACGGGAAGACATGGAGTGGCACTATTCTAACCCGGCCACCAAAAAATACCTTATTATTTTAATGCTTACTCACCTTTTTAGTTTAGAGTTGCGATAGATGCTACAAACCGAGTTATGCATACCTAATAATCCATTTATTTTTTGATAGGTTATGCTAAATAAAACAGGGTGTGAACAAACACATTAACTTTCGTACTTTTTCACCATTTTATTAATCTCTCTCCCTTTATTTAAGAACCATGAGTGATCGCCAACCGCTGCGGTCTTCCGTCAACTGCTTGACTTTATGGTAGGTACCTTGTTACTTTAAACGCTGTGACAATTTCATATGGCAGTTTAAACATGACGTTAAATAGACAAGGTACTAAAGTTTATACACATTTTATGACCTCGATTGTACGACCCAACCTTAACCTTTTCTTGTATCTGCTCAAAGTAATTTCTTCTTGGTCTTCCTCTGCCTCACTTTCCTTCTATCTTGATGTTTTTAAGGTAAAGTCGTGTCGTAGCAGGTGTCCTATCATTGTTCCTCTTCTATTTTCTATTGTTGCTAGTAAATTATTACTTACTTTTATACTATTCAGCACTCGGTCATTAGATATTTTTTCTGTCCAACTAATCCCCTCCATTCTCCTGAACCTGCCTCTGAAGCCAGCGGTCCTGGGTTCAAATCCCGGAAATGGCAGATATTTGTGTGATGAGCGCGAATATTTGTTCCCGAGTCTTGGATGTTTTCTATGTATTTAAGTATATATTTCTCTATTTAAGTATGTTTATCGTTGTCTAGTACCCATAGTACAAGCCTAGAGCTTAGTTTGGGACTAAGTCAATTTGTGTGACATTGTCCCATGATATTTATTTATTTTTATTTATTTCAAAAGCCTCAAAATTTTCTCTGTCTTTGTATCAGTGTCCACGTTTCACTGGCGTATTATAAGGGTAAGGACCAAATAGTTGGACCATAGTTAAGCGTAGTTAACCATACAAACAACAAAAGTGAAAAAAGTTCCATTGTGACACGAAAATTAATTTTAAGTTTGATAGAAAATTAAATTCAGTGAGTTAGCGTGGCCAACTCTTTGGTCCTTACGCATAAGGCTGCAGATGTACAGTCAAGGTTATAAATATGTATACACTTTAGTACCTTGTCACTTTAATCGCTGTGACAATTTCATATGGCAGTTTAAACATGCCGTTAAATAGACAAGGTACTAAAGTGTATACATATATATTTATGACCTTGACTGTACAATTTTATGAAGTGCTTTTTAATGTTAGTTGTTATTTTTGATCTCAAAATGTATCATACCGTATTCCGTACAATAATGTACCATTTTTGATGCGGTACCCTAAATAATGCCATGAACATGACGTGTTAATTTGTATTAGGTAAGTGAACTCTGCACCAGGAAACTAAAATATTTACTTACTAAGCTTATAATTGACTTGCCGTACGTACTACGAGGTAAATATTGACTGAATATAACACCTAGGTATGTCGCAAACCTATTTGTTTACCGAATTGCCGGAGATCTATTCTAATTGGTAAAACAATAATGCTTTTGACATGACACTGTGTTATCGTATTGTCAACCAACGTTAGCTTAGCTCTTATTTAGTTGACGGTGATGGCGGCCGTAAAAAGAAATACCACAGGACAATGTCACATAAATTGACCTAGTCCCTAACTAAGCTCTAGGCTTGTACTATGGGTAGGTACTAGACAACGATAAAATTACTTATACAGGGTATTTTTTTTATCAGTACACAAATTTTAACATATGATTTTGTTTCGTTAATATGATAAATTACGACAGTAAAAAGAGATTAAATTTTTGTTGCAAATTATCTCTCTTTTACCTTCTCGTGTGGACACAAAGTCACACTAGAAATGATGAGATGATGACATGGGTTGTCAAGCTGTAGGTATGCGATACACTGCATTGATATTCGAAATTTGAAATTTCATGTACAGCTTATCAGACAACAAGCCCTCTCCTACTGATATTCTAAATTTGAAATTTCATTAATTAACTTACTTAACAACACTCTCCTCTGCTCGCACCCCTGCATTAGAGGGTCCATGAATATCGTTAAGTTAGTGGAATCATTGAATAGGCAATATCTCTAATATTTTTTAAGCTAGTAATATAACATAACACAACATGCGTTATTGATTAACAATAGCGAAGCAAATATAAAATTTTGTGCACCTATTAAAAATTACCCTGTATAGATAATAAATATTCAAATACATAGAAAACATCCAAGACTCCGGAATAAAATACTCGTACTCATCACGAAAATATGTGCTCTTTCCGGGATAAAAACCCAGGACCACTAGCTTCGAAGGCAGGATCACTACCAAATAAACCAACGTGTTGTCGACATGTCATAAGTATTATTACTTAATTTACAGAGTAAAATAGTCCTGCTGGGTCATACACAGATTTAGGTTACCGTTTTTCCTGTGGACACACCGAAAGTTAACGTTTTTAAGGCCTAATTTTCTGGCTGAGCCCATTCCCGCGACAACACCACCGTCAGGATTGCTTTAGACTTATCGCATAAAACATAACTTATGCACACAAGCTATTGAACTATTGACCACAGGAGAGACAACTTTTGTTTTTAACCCTATATATGACCCTGCTATAAAGTAGTTGGTTTGGACTTCAAGTATTTACTTATAGGTAGAATTCCTGACTAATTGTTGATAGATCTATAATTAATAGTTGGAATGCATCTAATGGCTCATTCTTGAACTGGATTTCTTATAGCTAGGTGTATCTAAGCTAGCGATTCCAAACACCGACTGAAACACTAGTACAAGTAAATCATACGCCACGTTTTAGAATCGCCATTACCTATTACTAAAAATCTTGATAGTTGGTTCCAAGGCCGAATTTAATTTATAAAATATATATGGCGTAGAGTAAGCTACAAGCGCACAGGCCCCGATGTAAGTAGATCTAAGACCCATACACATTATTACATTTTCAAGGTTACAATCTTAAGACATAAATCCTAACACAGCCAATGCATTACCAACCTCTGCCTCTGTTATTAATTTCATCGGTTGTCTTATCCCCACACCGGAAAACATAAATTCGAACACTGTTGACGTACAAAACTTTAACTACTAGACCGTAGTTCGACGCGTTTGTGAAATCAATCGTTAATTTGCATTGACGTATTGTTGATTGTTAATACACTTAGTCCTAAAATCATCATTAAAAATAAGTTAAGGTCACGGGTAAGACACCAAACTAGACATGTTTAAATCAGTTATTTATAAATAGGTATCATACATTTTGTTTTTAGTCGTCTACCCAAGAAAATAAAGAAGGTAAGTAATATTTTTCTGGTGTATGTATGTATGCATGTACCTACCTATTTGTAGTTTGTGGATTTTTGTGATGTAGTCTAAACGGCTTAACGTTTGCTGAAAGGGTGTGATGAAACTTCTTTTTCATCACACATGCTCGTTATAACACGCAGGCGTATAGGGCAGTTATAACCTACCTATTTACCTCCCAAGGGAGTTATGGGTTTAATTTTAAAATATAGAACTAACACTAGTACTTACATCATTTCAGACTAAGGAGGTGAAAAATCAGCCAAGGTTTATTTCCTTTATTCAAAACTTGGCTACAAACCAATTTACCGTATCTATATAAAACTTATACGATAGATTTAACTGCATTATATTTCTATTTTACTATTACTTCAGCGATTTTCGCAATTAATTTTATTAAATTTTATATTGAAAATTGGTACAGTCTGGCAGTATGGCCTGTTTAAGTTTGAAAACTAATGGGAGTTCGTATTTCTGTGGAAGAATATGTAGAAAAACGTTGAGTCATTTATTATTTATTTATTTTGTTTATTCAATAAACCCACAGCACAATATTGATAAAATATAGGTATGATACAGAAAGCTTATACATAGGCCAATTACGGGATTTTCTTATATAATAACTGATCAAGGAGAAATTTAGGAGGGGACATACATTATACCTAGGAACAAGAGTGTGGCTAACTTCCCATGGTTCTGCGCGTTGTGCTTGTAAGTGTGTGTGTAGATGTGTGTGTGTGTGTGTGTGTGTGTGTGTGTGTGTGTGTGTGTGTGTGAGTTAGTGACACGGACAGTGAGGAGATGACAAACTCGAGTCATTAAAAGCCCTCCGCCTACGTCGGGCTTCTAATAATCTCTTCAGTTACCTATTCCCTTCTTTCTTCCCTTGATGTACAATGTAGTATTATTTGCAGAAATTGATTGCTTTTGCGAAAATTGGTTTTAAACGGAAACCAAAGAAGATCTGGGCCTCTGTTGTACAATATAAAACCATATGGCCTTTGACGTGGTATTGTATTGTTTTCAACTCGGCCATCACTACTGTCAATTAAATTAATGAGTGCTACCGTAACGTTGACAAAACGATAATCGAGTTCAAAAATATGTATACACTTTAGTACCTTGTCTATTTAACGTCATCTTTAAACTGCCACATGAAATTGTCACAGCGATTAAGGTGTCAAGGTACTAAAGTGTATACATATTTTTGAACTTGACTGTGGACCTTATATGGTTGGTCATAGATAAAAGACTAAAGTTTAGTTCGACGTTATCTAAGTGATACAGTTTCTATATTGTAAAAGACGTAATTTTTATTTTTATACATATACAACGTGTTACAAAATAATCCGTAAAAAAGAATTTACAAAGGTAGTGTCAACCCTTATTAAATAACGTCAGTTCAGTATCTTAGGTATACAGTATACTAGGGTTGACACTACTTTCGTAATTTCTTTTTTACGGATTATTTTGTACCACGTTGTATTAAGACAGCGTGAACTAAAAGAGTCCGAAGGCAAGAAATGTACGTCCATGTTTTATAACATCATAGACAACGTTAATTGCGAACGCGACGTAAAAAGGAGCTGATGGAAATTTTCGACTAAATCTATTAGGTACATTAAATCGAGCCCGTAACAAGGTAAAGTTTAAGAGGTAATTAAAATTTCCGTGCAAGAAACTCGTTATCGCAGCTATGACTCCGTTAATTACTTTCTTACCGTTTTGGAAAATATAGAGATTTAAAATCGATAAACTACAAATGCATTAAATGGTCAACGCTGAGGACTAAAAATGGCACAGCCTCCTGGCTACTAGTATGCGAGTTGCTGAATATAGGTACATATAGCCAGCGCGTGTTTAGTGGTGGGAGGACCCTCTGCAGGGTCCGTCCGGATCGCTACCACCATCTTATCCATTAACCACCCGCCAAGCAACAGTTTTGTGTTCCGGTGTGGGGATAAGACAACCGGTGAAATTACTAGCATAGAGGCATTCCATCTTAGTCCTCAGGGTTGTAAAAGTAAAATACTGGTGTTCACGCTTAGGTACGCTTCATGGTCTCGATCTGAAGGGTCTCATTATAAAAGTTGTTTTTAGGGTAAATTTTTGATTTATCGCTGTTCTTTTTTAAACACTAGCTTTTGCCCGCGATTTCGGGTAGAAGTCATTTGTCTCGGGAAATGTCCTATTTTCTATATTACTGTATCCTTCAAGTTTAGTTGGTTGGTTACGGTGATGAATTGTAAAGACGGAAGAAATAAATAAACACAGATAGACAATTATAATGAATAATCGATGAAGGATTTCTAACCTGGAGGGTGATTCTCTCAACACAGCGCTGCGTCGATCTTAAAGGTGAAGTTTTATCTTTTACTAGCATAGAGGCATTCCATCTTAGTCCTCAGGATTGGCAACGCATTTGAGGTCTTAAAGTTTGTTTTTCCATACTAGATGAAAAGGGAACTAGGGTTCACTTAGTATGGAGTAAGTAACTTTGTGTGATAACACAAAAAGTTGTCATGAAAAAAATGTTGGCAAGTAGCTTTAAAAATGTCCTAAGTTCATAATGATTCTATCGATGTAAGAAACTACTGAAAAAATCTTGAAATAATGCTTGAACTTAAGGGTTTTTCGTTACCTGGACATAAGGAAAAATGCAATAATTCCGATTAAAATGATTAATTACTCCGAAAGTACTAAAAATTGCTCAACATACATGGGGGTTAAATCGGTAGCTTATGAGCTGCCCTATCACCTTTTCCCGGCTTAACGTGGATTTTTGGGACACCGGGTGTTGTGTATATGTATACACATACACAGATATTATTAAAGGGGGGTGATTGTCTTAACACAGCGCTGCGTCGAAAGATGAACGTAAAGCTCCGCTGGGCGACCGAGCTCTGCTGCCTAATTCTGCCCTGCTAACACAAAATGCAGTATCTCAGACAAAACTCCTGTAGCAAATGCAACCTTATTACCAACGGGATAGGATTGAATCTACTTTGGCTATTGAATTTGAGTTACGGCGTATTGGCTTAGGAGGGCAGAATTGAGAAAGCACGCGCTAAAATGTGTTTTTTTACACTCCGACGGGACTACTCAAACTTAACTTAGTGGTGGTAGGACCCTGTGCAGGGTCCGTCCGGATCGCTACCACCATCTTATCCATTAACCACCGCCAAGCAACAGTGTTCGCATTGTTGTGTTCCGGTGTGGGGATAAGACAACCGGTGAAATTACTAGCATAGAGGCATTCCATCTTAGTCCTCAGGGTTGGCAACGCATTTGAGGTCTTAGGATTATAGTCTTGAGAATTCAAATGTCTATGGGTCTCAGATTCCACTTACCATCAGGTGGCCTGAGTGCTCGTGTGCCTACTCCGTAACATAAAAAAAAAAACTTGCCAGATAAACGTTTATCTTTGCGTTCCACTCAGCGCTGTATTAAGATAATCACCCCCAGCTTCTTAGCGCATCACCACTATTATGTACTACGTCAAGAGACAAATAGAGTGTTTATAGCCCAAAAACTATGCATAGCAGTGATCTTTGGCCAATTTTCATAAAAACACTAAATTCTCGCTTGTAAAATTGACAATAAAGCTGCAGGTTACCTTTTATCTTATAAGTGGCAAAGCGGTTCTCAATGTCGTTTCCCATTTGAAATCGCCTTGTCCCTTTTATTATGAGGATTGTGGACATGGACTTTATCTTCCAAGAAGCGTTCGGACCCTTGTTAAATGCAAAGAGATGGGGACACGCTCCAATGAATACTGGTGCTTACGCTTAGGTACCTACGCTTGATGGTGTCGATCTGAAGGGTCTCATTATAAAGGTTGTTTTTAGGGTAAATTTTTGATTTATCGCTGATTTTATTTAAAACACTAGCTTTTGCCCGTGTGGTTCCCGGGTTAGAATAGTGCCACTCCATGTCTTCCCGTGGATGTCTTAAGAGGCGACTCAGGGAATAAGGGCTTGTAGTATTGTTAGGCGATGGGCTTGCAACCTGTCACTAATACACTAGTAAACTTCTTGGCCTGATTGTGCAAAATGTGGTTACAAATTTATCAACAAGTCTTTTTAGAGTTGTTGGTATTTCTGTAGCTCTGCCTACCCCACTCTGGCAATGAAGGCGTGATGTTATGTATCTATGTATGTACTAGCTTTTGCCCGCGATTTCGGGTAGAAGTCGTTTGTCTCGGGAAATGTCCTATTTTCTATATTACTGTATCCTTCAAGTTTAGTTGGTCGGTTCAGGTGATGAATTTTAAAGACGGAACAAATAAATAAACACACAGACAATTATAATTAATAATCGTAAGGATTTCAAACCTGGGGAGTGATTCTCTCAACACAGCGCTGCGTCGATCTTAAAGGTGAAGTTTTATCTGGCTAGTTTAAGAAGTCCCGTCGGAGCCTACAATACACATTTTAGCGCGTGCCTTCTTAATTAGGCAGCTTTATACGACACTGAATTCAACACACCTGCCTGCTGCCTAATTGAGAAGGCACGCGCTAAAATGTGTTTGCTCCGACGGGACTTCTCAAACTTGCCGGATAAAACTTCACCTTTGAGATCGACGCAGCGCTGTGTTGAGAGAATCACCCCCCTGTATGATGGCTTTTATCATTCTTACGATAGAAGATAGATCTTCATTCTTCATGAACTTAAGTACTTGACTTTTAAGAACATAAACATGAACATGCGAATTCAACCGACTTCACCCGATTAAAAATACTTTTTAAGATCTTGCAGCTTAGTATTACTTACCTTGTCGTCTTTTATCCAGTAGGCATAGCCAAGATACAAATACTGCACCAACGTTTCTGTATTCTATCGAATCGAAATATTTCGATTTTTGAAACGTTTTGAAACGAACAGTCCATTAAAAGTATTTATACTCGTACCTACTAAATATGTAGGTATACAAGACTGCATCAAATAACTTGATATAGAAAATTAGATCTCGAGGTAGAAGATTGTGAAGCGAAACTTAGATCGGGCAGTTGTCAAAAAAAATCCAAACAAATTTAGCTCCGAGGGATAACGTTTCTCACCCCTAAATCTAATCCGATGTCCACGATTTTGGAATACGTTGTAGATATTATGAAAAACTAGGTCGGTTTCCGCTTTTGTTTTTTTATTTCTCCAAAAATATTTTCTTGGAAAGGAAAACGTACAGACCTAGATTTTCATAATATCTACAACATATTCATAAATCGTAAAAGTCGGACAACGTTTAAGGGAAGAAAAAACGCTGTCGCATTTTGTATGGATTTTTGTTGCTTCAGTCCTCTTCGGCTTCGGGAACCTACGCTGAGCATGGTCCGATATGCTCTTGCCCGAAGAAGGATAGGATTACTGAAAGATGGGAAACTTTACATTCACCGCATAATAACAATTGAAATAGTAATTATCTTTTGGAATCGGAAAACAAATAAATTGTCAACCCACCTAATTCCCAGCCGGCAAAATAATGAAGGGAATTTTCAACAAAATGGCGGTTTCCAGAGCCGTCTGTCTTATTAAGGCAGTAATAAGCAGTATCATTAATTTTGTAGCAATTCTTGGCATTTGTTTTGCTTAACAATCAACGATTTGTTAGCGTTGTGGTGTCATTTTGAGGGTTAATATTAGGTCATTCCGACGGCTTGTTTTTGCATTGGTTAAATTAGATAAAAAATCAGCTCAGTTTCGACTTTAGAAGTTTCTCCACACTTTGGTACCTTGTCGCTTTAAATTCCTTTGACAGATCAGTGAAGCAGTTTAAACATAACATTACAATGACAAAGCACTAAAGTGTGGAGCTTCTTATAAGGCCGGTATAGCTATGAAGAAATAGATAAAATCTTTTATATAATGATCTCGTCAGCGTTAAATTGTTTTTCTATATTACCAAGGACCTAATAAATCCTAAAATCCTTGGATATTACACCAATGCACATAACGAAAAATCCCCAAGCTATTTATACCTACGATGTTGCTTTAAAAAGTACGTTTGCTACTATGAAAAAATAGGCGCTTTAAAAATAAATACTACCACGTCATGTTTTTTTTTGTGTGTAAAATGGTGTACAAAGTATGCTTAAGTACAATATAACAAAGTGAAGTCAAAATGCGCCGTTTGTGGATAAAATAAACGACATTTGCTAACTATATGACATTGTCTCTCAAGTTACTATGATAATTATGTCCAAGCAATTCATTTAAGGATGAGCGTAAAGGACAGAGCTATAGCAGCTCTGTCTCTTCCTCTCACCGTAGACTGATTTACTTAGCCTTGTCATGGTAATGTAATGAAAGAAGGATGTAGCAGTACATACTCCTTTCATTGTTTTCTTTTTTCTATTTTGTTATGTCGAAATGTCTCGAAATCTTTTGAATAAAAAAGATTTCGAAATATGGAATGCCCGCCGGTGGTTTTCAGGGGGACGCTCCAGAGTCTCCAACGGACCGCGTTGGCATTCACATGTGAACTAATGTATATTTAAACGTTAAAATAAATGAAAGAATATATTAACACTGCAAGACGTATACTTTTATTCTACGTAGCTTAGTTGAAAGTGCGTAAAGTATTACGCTTAGGAATAGGCGCCTCCCAGGCTTACATGGTGGAGGTGCGGGGTATTGTCACAGGAAATTATCCTGTAGAGCAGGACGATCCCCCTTAATGTATTGTTCCCTCCTTAGGTAGTCATTAGGGTTTCTCATAGGATAGCATAGGTAGGGACCTTGCTTCCAGAGGGGCGAGGGATGTAATGAAAGAAGGATGTAGCAGTACATACTCCTTTCATTGTTTTCTTTTTTCTATTTTGTTATGTCGAAATGTCTCGAAATCTTTTGAATAAAAAAGATTTCGAAATATGGAATGCCCGCCGGTGGTTTTCAGGGGGACGCTCCAGAGTCTCCAACGGACCGCGTTGGCATTCACATGTGAACTAATGTATATTTAAACGTTAAAATAAATGAAAGAATATATTAACACTGCAAGACGTATACTTTTATTCTACGTAGCTTAGTTGAAAGTGCGTAAAGTATTACGCTTAGGAATAGGCGCCTCCCAGGCTTACAGTAACCCCTCTGTACTATACTTGAAAGACAATATTATCATAACAAGACTTTCACTTCTGAAAACGTCTCAAGAGAAAACTGATAAACAAATTCAGGGCTGAGATTCTACACGGTAAACACGATATTGCCTTTGACGTGTTTCCGTATTGTCAACGTTTTGATAACTCTTATGTACTTGAGAGTAATGGCGGCCGAGCAAAAACCAATACTAAAACACGTCAAACGCAATATCGTTCCAAACCAGTAGAATATAAGCCCAGACCATTTATTCTAACATGTAACCCAAGAATTTCATAACCGTGCCCTTGGTTTCTCTAAATTCCGTCTTGTAGATTTCCAGACAGAAACTTAGGCCCAAGCCTGAACCAGAACATAATTAATTAGAGGCAGCATTAAATAGGAACACCGCAAAACCGCAAGAAGTTTGGCGACGAAGTTACGCGATTTGAGAGCATAGGATGCTAATCGTTGTGGTCGTATGGTTAACGCTTACACGTTTGTATATAATTATATGAATTGTATATTATTTGACGTGAGACAATATGTTTTTTTACGTATTAAAAAAAATACATATACCTACAGGTTCTTATAAAAGGTAAGTAGTAATAATCATGACGCGCGCCATTTTAGGTTGGGACGCCATCTTCGATGGACCTGCTGAGCCGTCAGATAGACCACATCTAGAAACTGTCCCGCGTCCCTTTTTTTTTTTTTTTTTTTTTTGATGACGAAGTGGAAATGCATTTACGCATCCCCCCGATGGCCTAAGGATGACCGTGCAATGGGGGGTATAACGGACTCTCACCTAAGCGAACTACCGTTTAAAACCACTCCGGCGTAACCCTCCTGGCTGGTTAACGGAGACGCCGCGGGACCGCCAAGGCATTGACCGCTGGGCGCCTCCCAGCCCGCTCCGAAGAGCACACCGCCAAAGGAGGAGACGACTGCGTACGCACACAGCGATCTCCCCAAGCTGGGGGAGCCGTGCAATGTGGGCCCTTCACCCACGTGGCTCCCCATGAAGTTCAGGCGATCAGCAAAAGCTGGGTTCGCCTTCCCTTCACAGCCTGCATGGAGTGTAGGGTGTTTTCCGGCAGGCTATTCCCCCCAGTCGCAGTGACCGGGGTAAGTCCACGTTCCTTCAAACACCCACACTACACCTGTCTCAGGTCTAAAATGTCCTCTGAAAACAGAGGTCACTAGACCCGAGACTCACGTCTGGGCGAACCAGGGTCGCTTTCCGGGAACGGGATACGGGGACACCTACCCGAGCTCCGTCCCTTCAAACTCCCCCTCGTCGCCCCCCTCATGTGCGCTCTTTTGGGGAGTATTTGGTTCCCCGGGCCCGCGCTGGCCCTGGAAAGTGGATATCCCGCCACTGGTTCGGTGGAAAAGGGAGGAAGGATGGGAGCTGGGAAGGAATGGGAAATCGGGAAGGTGGGAATGGGATAGGGACGTGCCGCTCTTAGTCTGGCCCCTCACCCCGAGCCTTTCCGGTATGGGTAGCCCTGTCCGGTATAGCCACGGGGATCATAGAGACACGCAAGCCCCCCCACCACGGCAAGGTGGCAGCACAATCGGGGGGGAACTGTCCCGCGTCCCTACTGCAACCTTGTCTGAATTTATGCAACTCTGCCAACGTAGCGCCTACAGCATATTAGAGGGAACAACCCCCTGACCTTCACCTGCCAAATATAAATGTGGACATATCGTTAGGGGACGCTCTAGACGCACATAGTGATCAGATTTGTGGTGTACTGAATAATAGCCAAATCAAAAACTCCTGAAACCGACATACGAGCATGAAAAGGTTGATGAATGTAGTGAATGCGAAAGTTGTATGTTTAGACCGGTTCTTTAGTCTCTACCTACCCCATTGAGAGACAGGCTTGAAATTTACATACCTTCATGCCTATCTCTCAATGGTATTTAAGTATGTCTAAAAAAAACTAGTTACCATCAGCCATTATAATCTACTTACTATTACAGGTCACATATCACCTGTCACCTGACATCGTTAGGATGTCGACATAGATGGCAGGTTTTGCCTTCTTCATACCAGAAATTAATGACTCATGTGGGAGTCGAGACATAATTATACACCAAGGGGTTAACATTCGAAAACTTTATTTATTCGTACTATGAAAAGATCAGTGAGTTCAATCGATCAGTTTAAAGTATTGAATAATTTATGTTATAACCCCTGATGTAACAAGAAGGGTGTTATAACTTTGACGTGTGTATCGGTGTATCTGTGGCATCATACCTGTCCATTACAACATTCATCATCATCATCAATTCAAGATCTTCCGGTAAGCTTCGGGGCGGGAAGGTGGCCGATTGAAAGATGTCCGGCTTTTACTTTTGATTTATTCTGTTTATTGATTTACTCTATTCACTTGATATTGGCGAAATCACTGCGGAATACTGCGGTGGACCGCCATTATTAAAAAAAGAAGATCATCATATCAGACGAAAGACGTCCACTGCTGGACATAGGCCCTCCCCAAACATCTTCACGACGGTCACTTTTCTGCACCCATCGGCTTGCCACGATCTTCAATAGATTGTGACAATGTTACGACGTATCATATAGATAGAACTGCAAGTCGGCGTTTTGTTCAGAGTAACAGCATTATACTTGTAAAATAGAAAATGCTTCCATCTCAGCAAACAGCCTGAGAAACTACTAGCAGTTAAAGTTAGACTGAACTTTGGCAATAACTTTGCGACAGCGTTATGTGAGAACTTATTGTCAGCATAGTTCCGATCTCCAATCCGATGGAATTTGCGAACGGGTGTAATATTTCATTAGGTACGATTGGAATTTGTAGATTGTAGGAAATCTTTTGTAAATTGGTGTTATAATGACGAGATAAGTGCTGCGGAAGCGAATTTCATGGGAGAGAAGTTCTCTATATTTGATATGTTCAATTTAAGTTAGTATATTTTTATCAGAAATCGTTTGACTGATATAAGGTTCATACAAAAACTTACAAATGGTATTTAAAACTAACAGTAAAACTAAAAAAAGCTCAGTCTAAAAAGGGCCCTATGGCGTTGTACCGAAGATGCTAGCAGCATTTTTTTCGGTGAATAGTTAAACCAATGAGTTGACCGAGGAAACTGCCAGCTCTTTGGTCTCTTCGAAATTTCTTTGAAGAGGCTTAAAGCGCTCTAGGACTCCATGGACCAAGGGTCTCGATGCCGAATGGAGAAAAAATATACCTTTTAAGTTGTATTATATTGTTATAACTATTATGTAAATCTGTAAGGATTTGTAAATATGGGCCTTGTTGACAAAATTTTTCTATTCTATTCTTTATTCGATGGGGATTGCATTGGGATGATGCTTGGTGGTTATAATGTTCACAAAATGCTTTTTTAGTGTTAGGTACTCTAGATTACATTGCACAAC
Organism: Acleris holmiana; assembly: GCA_949316455.1. NCBI lineage: Eukaryota > Metazoa > Arthropoda > Insecta > Lepidoptera > Tortricidae > Acleris > Acleris holmiana. Next base: position 10,594,335 of record OX438783.1, read on the forward strand.
GTACTAAATAGAATAGAAAATAGAAGAATAGAATATAATTTATTTGACACCAAAAAATAAATAACATTTAGAAAAGAATATACAGTATGCACGTATTCTGGCGCCAAAAAGGTTCCAACTCAGCATAATGCTGTGGTCAGTGGACCGCAGCGCTGGTTTTCGGTTGGCACCTTTGGTTGAACCATCAATTAAAATTAAACATGACACTATAAACTTAATTTAAAATCTATTGTAGGTATACACTACGGACAGCATTTAAAAAGACGTTACAAAAATAAATTTCATTAATTATCAATACAATCTTATGGGTATTTAACTCACACAAATTGTCCTAGTCCCAACTCCCAATGCCAACTAAGCTCTAGCACATACTCTAGGCTTATACTATGGGTATATAGTCCCAATAGATAACGACAAAATTTGGCTTGCCACTTTTTTCTTATTTACCCCAACCACCCAACCTACCTCCAAGCAGCAGCGGTAGAGATAAACAGCCGGTGAAATTAATTACTAGCATAGAGGCATTCCATCTTAGTTCTCTGGGTTCGCAACGCGTTTGCGGTTTTAGTATTGCAATCTTTAGATTGTAGTTTTGAGAATGCAAATGTCTATGGGTCTCAGATCCCACTTACCATCAGGTGGCCTGTGGGCTCGATTGCCTTTTCTATGCCATAAAAAATACCCAAAGGTTAGCTAGAAGTTATCTTCTAGCTAACCTTTGGGGCAATATTTAGTAAATAGGAACGTACAAAGGCGAACCTTGAAGGATTATTCCTTCAAGGTTCGCCTTTGTACGTTCCTATTTACTAAATATTTTATTTGGATTCTGTGTCTTGTACACTAATATGTTTACATAAATATACTCATAAAACAAACAAACGAACCTTTTAAATAAGTATTTTTGGAGTTGTTGGTATTTCTGTAGCTCTCCCTTCCCCACTCTGGGAATGGAGGCGTGATGTTATGTAGGTATGTATAAATATACTCATATGGAGAAACGCATTAGTTGTAAAATTTATAAAATTCATCCAAGACTCAGAAACACTAACGCTCAAAACATTAGTATTTTGCCGTCCTACTGGGGTTTGAACCCGGGTCAGTTACCTTCATTGAGTTTCAACCAACCGAGCAATATGCGAATGATTTATCTGAAGATTCAGCCAAGAATCCTCGGCGGTTCCGTCGTTGGTCCTTTTGAACTAATTACCTATATAGGCATCGAATAATAGCATTCCTGACAAAACGAGAAGTGGGATCTAAGGATCGAGCTTGAAAGTTATTACAATTCTAACTTTGATAAGATTAGGAATCGTAATATGATGTTAACGGATATTTTTTTGATAAAGATACATACATACATAAACAACATGACGCCTTCATTCCCAGAGTGGGGTAGGCAGAGTTACAGAAATACCAACAACTCTAAAAAGACTTTTTGATAATTCTGTAACCACATTTTGCACAATCAGGCCAAGAAGTTTACTACTGTAGTAGTGTATTAGCACAGGTTGCAAGCCCATCGCCTAACAGTACTACAAGCCCTTATTCCCTTAGTCGTCTCTTACGGCATCCGTGGGAAAACATGGAGTAGCACTATTCTAACCCGGCAACCACACGGGGTAAAGATAAGATTAGTTATTATTTAAACATGGATATTTGTGGAGGTACGACGTGCTAAGTCTGTTGCCATTTTTAAAAGCAAGTTAAAGGATCATTTTCTGTCACTTCCGTAGTTTTTCTATTATCTCCCTTACTTTTTTTCTTTGTTATATCTCATGCTTCGTCTGTTGTCATTATTTGGCTGTTTTTGGAGGATGTATGTATGTATATATTATATAGATGTATAATTATATGTATTTAGTATGTATTTATTCAATTATTTACTTTATGTATTTATATTTAGTATATTTATAAATAGTTCTAATTTCAAAATTGAAATAATTTAATTGTTTCTTGTAGTTATTTAGTTTGAGTTCTAAACGAATTAGTTTACACCCCCTGCCATGAATTTGTGTCCTCAGTTATTTCTCTTACAAGGTTGTCTGGAAGAGATCGCTATTTAGCGGTAAGACCGCCTGTTGTATACCTATGATTTAAATGTACTGTTCCATGTTCTGTTTTTATTCTATTTTTTTGGTGTTCAATAAAGAGTATTTGTATTGTATTGTATTGTATATTTTGGTTAATAGAAGCCCAACGGGGGTCCAAATATTAATATGCCTACATTGTCCGTCCGTCCGTCCAAGCGTCCTTACTTTTTCACTCATAACTCAAAAAAAATCGGCAAATAACCCCCTTATTTATAATCGCGTTCCCCGTGTTGTTGCCGAGTTAGAATAGCGCCACTCCATGTCTCCCCGTGGATGTCGTAAGAGGCGACTAAGGGAATAAGGGCTTGTAGTACTGTTAGGCGATGGGCTTGGAACCTGTCACTAATACACTAGTAAACATCTTAACCTGATTATGCAAAGTGTGGTTACAGAATTATAAACATGTAATTTTAGAATTGTTCGTAATTCTGTAGCTCTGCCTACCCCTCTCTGGGAATGAAGGCGTGATGTTATGTATGTATGTATTTATAAATGGTTATTAGTTAAAGAAGATAAATATTATTTGTCTCACTTTCTGTCGAATTCAAATCTCACAATGACCATCATCTTCTTGTAGTTCTTCGCTACAGTCGCACGTTAAATCCAATAGTGAGAGTGCAAAAAAGGAGTTAGTACAATGGTTAACACCCTTATTCATAAACGTCCAATAACAGATATTAGTTTTGACGACACGCTAGCCTAGTTGGGAGTGACCCTGCCTTCGAAGCTAGGGGTCCTGGGTTCAAATCCCGGTAAGGGCAGATATTTTTGTGATGAGCACGAGTATTTGTTCCTGAGTCTTGGATGTTTTCTATGTATTTAAGTATATTTTTCTATATATAAGTATGTTTATCGTTGTCTAGTACCCATAGTACAAGCCTAGAGCTTAGTTTGGGACTAGTTCAATTTGTGTGACATTGTCCTGTAATTTATATAGGGTGATCGCACCAGTGTTGGACACTTTAAGCTGACAGGCACCAATAATGGACACTTTACTCTTAATTCAAAGATCATAAGGTTATAAATTGATTGTTGCAAAACAAATGACCTACCCTTATTAACCTTTATTGTCTGTAAAATAGGAGTCATGTGTCCATCATTGGACCTTGTCCATTACTGGTTTGATCACTTAGTTAATGACACAATGACAGATAATGACAAATTAAAATGCACACTTTAGTTACTACGCGTTTATAAACAAGAAGCTTTAACAAAGTTATAGATGAATTATTAGCTTTTTAAAATGATTTATATCATATTAAAAACGCATCTCTCTTTCACTTTAATATAAACCTCGACACTTTATATCGTGAGACAGAGGCTGATAAAAACTCAAAGCACTCTGTGGAGGACTCTCAGCGCTCTTTTATACTGGGTTTCAGTTTAATCTACTTTTAAGTAAAATTCCTAGTACCGTCTTTTTAATGGTATCGCATTTTGTAGGTTATATTATTTAGACAGGTCAGCATTCTCTTGTAATAAAACCGGGCAAGAGCATGTCGGACCATGCTCAGTATAGAGTTCCAAAGCCGATAAGTACCACAAACATTAAAAACAAGTGATAACTAATTTTCTATTTAAAGTAATTTGATACCGACTTAGATTATTTTAGTAGGTTTAAACACTACAAGCCCTTATTCCCTTAGTCGCCTCTTACGACATCCACGGGAAGACATGGAGTGGCACTATTCTAACCCGGGAACCACAAGCGGGGTTATGCTCTCAGTACGACCTAACCTGAATTGGTTTGATACTGAAACACTCAAGGAAACATGGGCCCTAGCCAAGATGCAAACGCTCCTAACGTTTTTCTTTTCTATCGCTCAAAATGTATGGGATGACATTCTCGTGCGTTTCGATAAACCACGTGGTCGACTGTCATCCCATACATTTTGAGCGATAGAAAAGAAAAACGTTAGGAGCGTTTGCATCTTGGCTAGGACCCCTTGTGTATTTACAACCAATCATGATTCGAATGATGTTGCGTTTCATTGCTATTGTAATAATTCTGAGTTTCGTTTTGAGACGTTTTCCTGCTTTATACCTATTTTTTGTTGTCTTTGCTGAACCGATTTGGATGAAATTTGGTATGGAGATAGTTTGAGTCCCGGAGAAGGACATAGGGTGAAATTGGGCAGTTCCTTAGGGAAAGCGATAAAATATTTAAAATAAAATACGAACATGGAGTCACGACAGACAGCTAGTAAGTAACTTATTAAAATTTGACTGACTGTTGAGTTTATTGCGATTCTTTTTCTTAGCAGTCGTCTCCTCTTGGGAAGCGCTGGTAGGTAGATTGCTGACGAGTAAGGTGCCTCTATAAACATATTTTATTCCCACAAATAACCACTGATACTCCTCAGCAATATGACCCTACCTACCTGATGATAGAAATATGAATCCTACATCGTTTTGTGTCCCCCGAGAGTAATCTGTTTCGAGTTACCTGCATTGATTCCTCGTTACCAACTCCCTGGTCTCTGGATTAGTGCACACGCAAGCCATAGCACAAAAAACTACGTGATCGAGTTTGAAAAGTAACATTATCAAAGGATGGATTTTAAATAAATAAACATCAGGAGACAATCTCACACAAATTGACCTAGTCCCAAACTAAGCTCTAGGCTTGTACTATGGGTACTAGACAACGATAATCAAACTTATATAGAAAAAAAAACTTAAATACATAGAAACATCCAAGACTCAGAAACAAATATTCACGCTCATCAAGTCATCACACAAGGGCAGGGTCACTCCCAACTAGGCCACTGTGTCGTCGTTTTGAATACAATATTTTTTCTTTAAACCCTCGAAGTAGAAATAGAAATAGAAATAGAAATAGAAAATATTTAAGTATAAAGACGGACGTCGTATTTGACGTGTGAATCTGCCAGTCCGCCTGTGACATCGTAACTCGTAAAAGGATGTATCGATCGGAAAACAAATGAGACATTCGCTGTTTTTTATTTAAATAATACAAAATCTCAATAAAAAAGAAAACCATGCTAATAGTCCAGTCAACAAATGGCCAAAAGACAGTATAGAGTGCGTGAGCAGGAACATAAGCAATTTCTTCAGAAAGTTCAGGATGCTTGTGAACATATTAAACTTAAAGTCCCCACTTCTTCATTCACTCATAAGCCAGAGATCGGACAAATGGGTGTCATTACTCACAATAATGTGGACATGACTCCATAGATTTTAATAAAACCAATTATATTACATTAATTGATTACTTACCCTAAAAATTATTTTGATCCTTTGCAAGGCTTTGTTACAATGATACAAAGATTTGATATTGTGTATATTATTTTATTAAAGCAAATAAACAGGTATTTGAATCATTTTTCCGTGGTTATTTTATTCCCTTTCACGGCTAAAATAAACTTATGAGGTGAAAGCTCCTTTCGAATCCACGGAAGTTAATGGAGCAAACTTTATGTACTTAAATTAATATAATATCAATGGCCACTCCTGAATTATTTATTATAAGTATCCTGCAAAGGATCAAGATTCAAGAAAGTTCAGGTAAGAAATTAATTAATATAATTTAATTTGATTGATTAAAATTGGAGTCATGTCCACATTATTGCGAGTAATGACACCCATTTGTCCAATCTCTGCTCATAACTGTTTTTGAACTACACGCTCCGGAAAAATACAATTTTTGAATACCTAACTCACATTTTTCACCAAACATTCCTTGATAAAATTTTACCTATTTATCTCAGAATTTTTACATATACATACATAACATCACGCTTCATTCCCACAGTGGGGTAGGCAGAGTTATAGAAATACCAACAACTTTAAGATAGATAGATAGATAGATAAAACGTTTATTTACGTACTACAAATCACACACACAGTTGACAAAGGTAATTAAAAACAACACAATTACATTAAAAATACACAAAAAGTTGCCAGAAGAATGTGTGCGTTGCAGCAGTGCAAAAAGGAAATGGCTCAGCGTATAGCTTTGCTCATGATGAGCACAACGCTGATATTCAGTCTTTAAAAAGACTTGTTTATAATTCTGTAACCACATTTTGCAATCATGCCAAGAAGTTTACTAGTGTATATGAGTTTTTTTTTGGGTAAAATTATTATAAATGCAAGTTTTTTTTGTTTTTCCTTCTTTCACGGCTAAGCCGCTGAAGCGATTTCAATGAAATTTGCCATGGAGATAACTAACATCCCGGGGAAAGACATTAGGATATTTTTTATCACAGAAAATTATACAGTTCCCGAGGGATCAGCGATAGATCTACGATGATGGAGCCCTGGGCAGAAGCTAGTTTTTAGGGTCATAACCTCCCCTACACGGAACGTGGGTATGTTTTTTTTTCTCGTCTACCCCATGACATGAGGTATCGTTGAATAGGTTTTTCAAAAATATTACGGATTTTGTGAAAACAGTATTTTGAGTAAAGACTCAAGTATCTGCCCTCATCAAGTATCTGTATATGTATGTATAATTACTTAATGAATGCGCATACCTCACGAATTTAAAAGGAAAACTATCACGACTAAGTAGACATCGTTGGTTCTCGAGATACAGGCGATTAAAGTACTGTTAGGCGATGGGCTTGCAACCTGTCACTAATTCACTAGTAAACCTCTTAGCCTGTTAGTGCAAAATGTGGTTACAGAAATATCAGTAAGTCTTTAGAGTTGTTGGTATTTCTGTAGCTCTGCGTACCCCACTCTGGGAATGAAGGCGTGATGTTATGTATGTATGTATGAGAGCATAACGTCCTGTTAAATTTAGTCCGCTACGTTTAATGAGAACGACCACAGGGAAAAAGTCCACGGAGCAAATCATCCGCAATTCAAAATGGCCTTGAAGCTAATCGTCATCAAAAGAGAAGATGACCTTTTTTTTTTAGTTTATGACTTTATGTACAGGGCGCTATATTCAATTTTGTGTGACGTCACATAGCCTGTAACCAGCGGACCATCACGCTTCCTACGATACCCCATTTGTTAAATTATGATAAGTGGTTTAGAAGTTATGAGGGAACAGATGAACATACATATGTACATTCAAACATACATACATTAATACCCGTCAAAATCATAACACTCCTTTTTGCTTCGCCGTAGTCGGGTAAAAATTAAAACGTCTCTACCTAAATTTGTCGCTACACATTAAATTACGATTAGGATGTCTTATAAACCTATAACTTTCCTATTTTGCAGGGTTAAAAATAACAAAACAAACCTTCTCAATGATTATGTCAGGGTTTATTACCTAGTTTTGTAACGTAATCCCACTAAAGCTAGTCCAATATCGGAACAAATTAATTATTTTTTCTCGAGTCAGCGAGCGAGGCGTTTCAGAAGCCTCTCTCGGCAACAATTTCTTCTCATGAATTTCAATGAGAAACCACACTGTTTGACTAGTGACGTGCCGCGTAGAAAAACAATCGTGAGAAACTTACACAATAGGCAAATTTATAAATGAGAATCGATTCTTACCGTATAGATAATCGATTCTAACAGATTCTAACGATATTTTTAAGTACTGTTTATGATTTTATAATAAACTAATTCTTGATAATGTTTTTGAGCAGCAATGTAATGCAAATTTGCACTTCTGAGAGCAGACTTAGTTCCATTTCAATTTAAAATTTACCTCATTCAGCGGTCGTCGTTAATATAGATCATTGAGTATAGAATCAATGAAAAATACTTTAACGAGATATTTTAAATTTCAAAACTTTCCTCAGGGTTTTTATTTTTAACCCTTAAAATATAATTTATATGTCCTTATGGAAGACACACACTGACATTTTTAAGTTGAAAATAATGCTTTAGTTACACTATTTTATGGTTTCTTTTTATTATGATAAGGAGGCACACGAGCACTCAGGCCACCTGATGTTAAGTGGAATCTGAGACCCATATACATTTGAATTCACAAGACTAAAATCCTAATACCTCAAATGCGTTGCCAACCCTGAGGACTAAGATGGAATACCTCTATGCTAGTAATTTCACCGGTTGTCTTATCCCCACACTGGAACACATAACAATGCGAACATTGTTGCTTGGCGGTTGGTTAATGGATAAGATGGTGGAAGCGATCGTTTTAGGGTTCCTTGTTGACTACGGAACCTTAAAACAGAAACAGAAACACAGGTACTAGACAACGATAAACATACTTATATATACATACTTAAACAAGTAGTGCCCGTGTGGTTGCCGGGTTAGAATAGTGCCACTCCATGTCATCCCGTGGATGTCGTAAGAGGCGACTCAGGGAATAAGGGCTTGTAGTATTGTTAGGCGATGGGCTTGCAACCTGTCACTAATACACTAGTAAACTTCTTGGCCTGATTGTGCAAAATGTGGTTACAGAATTATCAACAAGTCTTTTTAGAGTTGTTGGTATTTCTGTAGCTCTGCCTACCCCACTCTGGGAATGAAGGCGTGATGTTATGTATGTATGTAAACAAGTAGTAAACATCCAAGACTCAGGGACAAATATTCGCGCTCATCACAAAAATATCTGCCCTTACCGGGATTTGGACCCAGGACCGCTGGCTTCGGAGGCAGGGTCACTCCCAACTAGGCCACCGTGTCGTTAAAAAAAGACAACAGATGGCTAAACGTAGAAAATTTATAGAGACAAGATAATACTATCCGTTTATAAGCTATGAGAGAACAAAGTATAATTTTACGAAATTTGAAATGAATGGAATGAAATTTGCTCATAAGCAATATCATTGTGTGCAGTCGTCCTCTCGCTTTTTTGCTGGGTCCTTACAGGGCATCACATCGCACTTTTAGAATTATAGTGAGTTAATTCAAACATTTTCAGCTTTCGATTTCGAGTCATAAATTAAGTACTATAGAGACCTAAATCGAAATTCAAAATATTTTGATTAGGTCACTATAATTCGAAAGATGCGACATGTAATACCTCTGAATTTGTTCCATCTGTTGTTTTGTGTAATGTGGCGTGCAATAAATATTTTGACTTTGACTTTGACTTTGAAAGAATCGTACAAACAGGTCAATAACACCCACCCACCGTATTCGGCAGATCGATAAAAAAATACATCGAAATACATTCTCCATCTCAATGTTATCGCTACAGCACTAGCCTTAGCCCTCTAGTTAGATTTTCTCATGTCAATCTTATTTTAAGAACATTCAAGGGAATCTCCTTGCCAACCTTATAAGAACTTTTTCCTTGAACCACGTACCTAGTTGCTTTAGGTTTTGTTAGTAAGGGTTAGGTAAAAGGTAAAGAAAAATATAACGAAAAAGGCATATAACTTACTGAATTAATTGAGAACTTTAAATCCACTTAATTTTCGGAGGTATTCAAATTTTCAAGAGCTAAGCACTGATCCTGTATCGTATACTTTTAACTCAGTAATTTTTGTATCTTTTTACCATTTTAGGGCATTTTTTTTAAATCACATGCCAAAATATTTTTTTTTGAAGATTACAACTTAACAGATCGTTTTTTCGCCTCCGTATAACCCTTATATTGCCATGGCCTACTTTTATCACATTCGCTAAAACGGCTCTAACGACGGCGACGCTTCTTTGATGAAATCTACACTAATACTCGTAACTATTGTAAAGAGGAAAGATTAGTATTTTTTATGTTTGTAACGAATAAACTCAAAACTTACTGGACTTATTTAAAAAAATATTTTACCAGTAGAATGCTATATTGTCATTGAATAACATATGAAATTTGTATTTTGGCTATATGTGAACAAACTCGCGGGCAACATCTAAATATTATAAAGAGGGAAGATTTTATATTTTTTGTATGTTTGTGCCCATGTGGTTGCCGGGTTAGAATAGTGCCACTCCATGTCTTCCCGTGGATGTCGTAAGAAGCGACTAAGGGAATAAGGGCTTGTAGTGCTGTTAGGCGATGGGCTTGCAACCTGTCACTAATACACTGGTAACATCTTAGCCTACTTCTGCAAAATGTGGTTACAGAATTATCAACAAGTGTTTTTAGATTTGTTGGTATTTCTGTAGCGCTGCCTACCCCACTCTGGGAATTAAGGCGTGATGTATGTATGTGTATGTGTATCTATGTTTGTAACGAATAAACTCAAAAACTAATGGACTGATTTCAAAAACCCTTTTACCAGCAGAAGCTATCTTATTGCTGAGTAATATAGGTTTTATTTTGTTTTTTGCGGATGGAGTACCGGGAAACAGCTATCTCCAATATAAAGGCGAAATATCGATCTGTTAAGTTGTCAACTTCGGCGAAATTAGTTTTCAACCCGAGCGCCGCTTGGTCTTCTAGGTAATATTACTATAATACCTCTAGGTATTTCATATGTTGAGGTTTAAATTTCGCTTAAAAATGGTACAAGGAAACCCCTTTCTAGAAAGTTCAGTGTCCGATTTTCTCAGCAAGTTCCGGCATAAATTTATTTATGCTAGTAAAATTTGCCCCAAGGAAAAAAAACCTACTCAATATGAAAAAAAACATTTTTTTATTTAAGAGTATTTGCTTGCAAAACATGTTTTGTACTAATATTTACATAGTTTATTTGACCCTTAATCAGAAATGTACTGTAGGTTACAAACTTACAATCGATGCTTTATGCGTTTGTTTTTTTGCATGCAAATTAAATTATTCCTAAACAAGTAACTGCTAACTACCCACTCGTCTGGCTACTTAAGAACTTTTAAAGTGGCTTCAGCCAAAACTAAAACTGAAAAGTACGTTATTAATTTTGCGATGTTTTCTACCATATTACTCGACGGTAGAAATATAAAACCGCTATTAAAGCGACACTTGAGCTAAATGAATTGACCCAGAAAAATACAATGTTTTTTTTTAATAATTTTTAATATATCGTCTAGGCTGTGTGTCTTATTTTTTCAATGTAACTTAAGGTATTATAAGATTAACCTAAGTTTAAAACAATGTACCCTTAAGCGATGTAAAACTTAGCCAACGTCACTTAACTCTATATGTAGCATTTTCAAAATTACCTTTTTTTTCTAGCAATTACTTTTGTCCAAAACAATATACACTATATAGACTTTGTATAGGCTTGTAGTGTTAGGCGATGGGCTTGCAACCTGTCACTAATACACTGGTAAACACGTTAGCCTACTTGTGAAAAATGTGGTTACAGAACTATCGACAAGTTTTTTTAGAGTTGTTGGTATTTTTGTAGCTCTGCCTACCCCACTCTGGGAATGAAGGCGCGATGTTATATATGTATATAATATGCAAAAAACATATAAAAAGTGTGGCTTAAGAAACTCTGGCCAAGTTTTATTCAAATCAGTAGGTACATAGCTAGTAGAAAGTTACTTATTTTTTCCAGAAAGGATTAAATTTATTAGCTTAACACTTTTCACAACAAGAGTTTTACGGGAAAGCAGTTTAATAGTATTACGGTGAAGCGAAATAATTATTATTTAAAATAGAAGAAGAAGAAGAAGAAGAAATACATTTATTCAAAGCCATAAGACACACATAGGTAAAATAAAACATTATACATTATAGAACATTAAGGCAACCGGAAAAGTGTGTCGTCACACTACTTAATATTTTGTTATTTTGGAAAGACGTTCATTACCATTTAAAAGCTTACAAAAAAATACTTTACAGCCCATCGTTTTATTAGGTATAGTTATAGTATCGTTTTATTATCTATAATAACCACAAAATCGTCACTACTATGAAAAACCTCGTATCTCATTTTTTGTTATGTACGACTTTACACTTGTTTCTTTTCATGTTTAAGGAAAAAAACGTATATCACTAATTATGAGAGACGATTTTTTTTCAAAGTAGTGACGAAAATGTCTTTTACGGGGTTGTACCTTCCCACCACCAATATTATAACTTTACACTGCAAATTCAAGCACAGATCGGCGCCTTAATTGCCAAGTCTGAGCTAAGAGGTTTAAGTCTTTAAGTTAAAACTTTGCACTAACAACGTTGTAGAACTGATGAGGTGCTTTATCAAATTTTTGTTTCAGTTATAAAAGTAGTTTATTTTGCGAGAACGGAGTATGAATTCTGCTGAGAGTTATGTGACAGCTAAGAGTAAGAGCTTGGAAAGAGTTATGGTTTGAAACAAGGATTGGTTTTCTATTAAGGTAGGTAATGGGAAGGTTTTATAAGTTAGTCATTGAATAACAGTTTACAAGTATTTAACGGATCGAGAAGAGTATAAGAAGGTGACTGCCAACCTCTACGAATGAGGAGGCACTCTAGTGCCCTAAGAGAAAAAGAGAGAGAGAGAGAGAGAGAGAGAGTGTTCATGAAGAAAAAAATTAACACACGCTTAACCGTGGTCCCACTACTTCGTCCCATTGTTCTATTCACTTTGGTCAGAAATCATTTTTAAGGTTACGTAGTCAAACTACGAACCCTTATAGTTTCGCCATGTCCGTCCGTCCGTCCGCAGCCTAGCGCAGAGACTCTTAATACTAGAAAGCTACAATTTGGCATGAATATGCATATAAGTCACGCCACCAAAGTGGTAAAATAAAAAGTAAAAATATTTTTTTTTTAGGGTACCTCCCCTACAGGGCGATGAAAGTGTTTATACCTTTGACCTTAAATAGAAAATAAGTTATTACTTGTTGATTTTTATTTTTGAGGTACTTAACGGCTTCGGAACCCTACACTGTAGTGGGTAGGTTAGTTTCGTTCATCATCATTCACTTAAGAGCTGTGTTCTTGTCGGTAGAGGTATTTCCATTCTTCCCTATTCCAAGCTTTCTCTTTAACACACTGATACGGCACGACGATCGTACGATCTTATCCTTTTTCCTTCTATTTTTCCTTCAATTATCATGTTTATGTACTCGTCATGCCGTAGCAGGAGACCAAACATCTTCCCGAGTCTATTTTCTATTGTCTGCAATAGACTTCTCTCTTCCTTCACTATATTAAGTACTTCCTCATTCGTCTTCTTTTCAATCCAGTTAAATCTTTCCATCCGTCTCCAGTATCACATTTCAAAGGGTTAGGTTTGTTAGGTATCTTTAAATGCCCGAAAGGCAAACCGCCCTGAAATGGGAGCTCGCGTGGCAGGACTCCGTCGAAAATGTCAGTGGGACAAAGTACCCTCTACTTCGTCCTCTCGTCCCCCTCTACCACGAGTCATTAAACACTCTATTGAAAGCCCCTTCTTGCAGATACTGATATCTCTTAAACGCTGTAACTGATTTTCATGAATCCTTAACAAGAATCATCCTAAGTAAACTAATCCGTTTGGGAGCCACACACAGCATACGTAAAACTCATAACACCCCTCTTTTTATAAATTATTCTTAGAAGTTAAGACTGAAACGTCACTTTTCAAAAACCACTAAGTCAGTGCCAAAAACACTCTAACAGCAAAAGTGACGCGAAGCAACAAATGTTTTCAACAAACCTCGCGTCTCACACTTCAAATAACCACTTTTAAACTTACCACCCCAAAGCTACCGTATTCCCGTATCTTCGGGCGAGTCTTTGACAAATCAGCGGCAGGATTTCCTGAGGCGACACTCTGAATATCGGCTTTGACTTGAGATACGTATCCACGTTTGAGACAGCGATACGTGTGAACGGTGCATGAAATATTTATGGCTGGTGAAGGATAGTGTTTGACAGTATTGAGATGTTCTTTTGTGTTTTGAGCGTTTTGTTGAGCTAGCAAATGTTGTATTTTATAAATGGATGGCTTTTGAAATTTACTAGTGGAAATGGCATAAGGTGTTCACGCGGCAACTACGTCAATAATTTCGCAATCGTTAAAAAAGAACTGCAGTCTTGTCTAGTCATGTCTAATTGATTTCAAAAGTTCACCTTGAAAAATGTAAGTGCAATTTGATACCTACAGTAGAATCCGTTTATTATGACTCCGCCTATACCAACCGGTTATTATGACGTAATTACACCACGAAGTTTGGTTTTCATATAAAATTCTTTATAAAAAAGTCGGATATAATGACTTCCCTTACAGTGACATGTCGCTTATTATGACCCATTTTTAATAAATTATGTCCGGTTATAATGACCGACATGATTCTTTACACCTCCGGTAATGTTCGTTGATTCCCGACGACGTTCGGCACGTGGCTCGTTTTTGTTTTGAATCGCAGTGAGTAATTGACGCTTGAAGGTCACGCATTGTTAGGGTTCCGTAGCCAAATGGCAAAAAACGGAACCCTTATAGATTCGTCATGTCTGTCCGTCTGTCCGTCCGTATGTCACAGCCACTTTATTCCGTAACTATAAGAGCTATACTGTGGAAACTTGGTAAGTAGATGTATTCGGTGAACCGCATTAAGATTTTCATACAAAAATAGAAAAAAAACAATAAATTTTTGGGGTTCCCCATACTTAGAACTGAAACTCAAAAATTTTTTTTTCATCAAACTCATACGTGTGGGGTATCTATGGATAGGTATTCAAAAATGATATTGAGGTTTCTATTATAATTTTTTTCTAAACTGAATAGTTTGCGCGAGAGACGCTTCCAAAGTGGAAAAATGTGTGTCCCCCCCCCCGTAACTTCTAAAATAAGGGAATGATAAATGTAAAAATAATATATGATGTACATTACCATGCAAACTTCCACCGAAAATTGGTTTGAACGAGATCTAGTAAGTAGTTTTTTTTTAATACGTCATAAAAACATTGATCAAAGCTACAACGAACTTTTATATTATGTTACTTGCTGCTACGGAACCCTTCATGGGCGAGTCCGACTCGCACTTGGCCGCTTTTTTTTTTGTTTGTTACTGTGAAAAAAATGTCATCTCAACGACGTAAAGCATTTACGATTGAATTTTGATTTTGATATAATATGTAGGTATGTATACATATGTATTTACTATGTTTCTGTATTAAAATACTTAAGTACATACATATTTACATAAAAAAGGTTTTTCATTTCACAAAACGTTTTGTATGACGTCCGCTTATTATGACGTGTTTGTCAATTCCTTTCGATGTCATAATAAACGGATTCTACTGTATATAATTTACACAAAAAAAATATTTTAACGTTAAGAAAATGTATGAATCTTCGCAACAGGTACTTCGTAATTAAAGTCAGATGAGAAAATAACAAGCAAAGTTATCTTGAAGTGTATCTGGCGATATGAACCGACAGAAAAACAGCTGTTCCATACATTAACTCTCACTTAATTCACCGTTAATGTATGGAACAGCTGTTTTTTTGGCGATTTCGTGGTTGGTCCCATCGGAAAAGTTGTTCAATATGACCATCTTATTCACTTATGGCCATTCCGGATCATGATCCGTATCAGTATTATTTTAGCACACTGGCTTAAGCACCCGCGGCTTTACTTGGCATATATGTATACTACATTGTCACGACTTAATATTATAAATCACGGTTTCAGCGCGAAATATTTAACGCCCAGAGAATGACCGCCAGACCTTGTTAAGAACCAGACAGAAGTTCTTGTGGCAAAAACGTGAATTAACTAGGGACTTCCTTCTGATATTCAATTTATCGATAACTGTTTCAAACACATATTTCAAAGTTATATTTCATATTAGATAGGTGTTAAAATAGAAATTAACTAAAATGCTGATTGATAAACCAATCGATGTTATTATAATAATAGGTTCAATTTAATTTAAGTAATTCATCGGCATACCTACTATTTAAGGATTTTAAAATTCTAATGAGATTCAATTTGAATTAATGTTTTTCCATTATTTTTACGTGTTTCTTACACAAAAACTTCTTTTAATGCTTTTCAATCGATTTCCATACGAAGTAAACTGAAACCAAGAGTGCCATGTAACGAAGGCCTATTTAAATAAATAAATATCAGAAGACAATCTCTCACAAATCGACCTAGTCCCAAACTAAACTCTAGGCTTGTACTATGGGTACTAGACAACGATAAACATACTTATATAGATAAATAAATACTTAAATACATAGAAAGCATCCAAGACTCAGGAACAAATATTCGCGCTTATCACACAAATATCTGCCCTTACCGGAATTTGAACCCAGGACCGCTGTTTTCGGAGGCAGGGTCACTACCAACTAGGCCACCGTGTCGCCTTAATTTAGGTGAATTTTATGACATCGTAAAAATAATAGTATGTTGCAATTCATATCTCATAGTCATAACTGTCATAAAAAGTACAATTTATCGATAAATTACCATCGTTCGGCAGTCACTAGGACGATTTTATTCGTGCCACAAAAACTTCTAAGCCTGTTTAGTACTGAAGAGAAAATTAAACACATCCTGTATACACGATGGGGTTTTATTTAACCCCAAATCAACAAATAGCTGTAAGTTGTCTAAGTTGGGGATAAACTGACCCTCGCTAGGGCTTAAAAAAGCTGCGTCATGCGAGTAGATTAGACAGGAAGCTGCCGGGTATCTTTCAGTTTTAATTAAATACGCCCCCGCCTCCAAGTTGCCAAGTTATTTTGACGACAACGACGATGGCACAGTAAAATTTAACACTAGTACGTTTTTACACACGTGGATTCTTAAGTAGCTGCGGTCAGTGGCCTTTTCATTTATTTATTTATTTATTACTAACATGTTTATACGGCATTACAGTGGATACTAGTGCACCGAATAAATTAACAAACAAACAATTACAATACGATTAAACCATTTTTTTAACATTAGGTACTAATACTGGATGGCCTCACATCCATAGCCTCGCAAAATCGTAAACACTCGCTACGCACAATGGTCCATGCAGAAGCCAACAGCGCACTCCGGTGCTGACGCCAGCAGCGCGTTGAGCAGCGACATTGCGCGCGGCAGCGGGGAGTGCCTGCGCGCCTGCGTGCGCGCCGCCGGCACGGCCAGCAGCGCTCGCGCTCGCGGCCGCAGCGCTATGCGCGGCAGGTCCGGGACAAACAACCGAGCGACCAGCCCCACGAGCTCAGGGCAATCCAGCTCGCCACGCAGTAAGCGACAGGCCGTGAGTAGATTACTATTTCGCCTCACCTCCAATGGGTTAAACCCTAGGGCACCGAGCAAAAATATTTACGGATATAGGAAAGGAAAATATCCAAACCGTTTCCTATATAAATGTCTAAGGAACGCCTTTTGGATTTTTTCTAGTAAGAGAGAGTACGTAACTTCGTAAGGGTTCCATATTACTGACGCCGCTTCAAGTTTGCTTCTCACAAGAGCGTTAAAAACTAGCGTAACAGCTCCAAGGTTGTGGAAATGTTTTAGGTGTCGCAATATAAAACCAAGTCTCCGAAAACAATTACTGGCGAGTGCCTGAATATGCTCATGAAAGTCATATTACTGTAACTTATCTCAAGTATTTTGATACAATACAATAACTCACAAGTTCACTTGGTACTTTATTTTTAAGACATAATTGATTAATTAATATTATTTTATAGTCTTAAAATTTACTACACGTTTCTTATTGCGTCAAGGGTTAATAGTATTTATATTACCCTACTTTGGGTGCAATAAGATATCAGTAAAAATACAAAAGTCTAAGATAATATTTATTTATTGCATAGTTTCATTTAGGCTCCCTACCTACGGTAGTGTTTATATTTTCTACTGACTCTCAAGGTCATCGGGTTACGTCAAAAATATGTCGCTATTCGAAAATAGCTACATCGAACAATTAAATAACAACTCTACTAGGGACTGCTATTTGAACAAATCTGGAGATTGTACTGGCCACCACATTTTTCTATAAGCAATACTCAACTAGCATACTGTTGGAACATTGACTGCGATGGATGAAGCTTATAGGAAATTAATTTACTAAGGGTTTTCGCTTCGTAGCTAGATGGAATTTTGAATGGCTAGTTAAATGAGCCTCCGGAGCGCGCTTTGTGTGAATAAGTCAGACTAGTTAGTTGCACGTGAAACGAATTTTAAATAAACCTACATTTTTTAAAGCGGAAATTTGTTTTCGAAGGTGCTTTGTTTGTTGTTTATGTAGTTTTTTCATTGAACAGTTGTTTTTTGGTATGTGTTTTGTTATCATGATAAATGGTTAGCTTTTACACTTAAATTTAGGGCTAGCTCGTGGCTTCATACAAATGTAATTGCGTTTTAGAAATTAATACTGTTTGTCGAAAACTTTGAATGATGCGAAGTAATTAGGGTGATTCAAAATTGTTTCAAAGAATTTTGTATTAAAACTTGATGCACAAAAATAGGCTTCTCCGGTTATACGGTTACAGAACTTTATTTTGAGACCTACCTACCTACGTGCTATATTGGCGCCGGGTTCAATTTCCATATTTTTAATTAACCAGCTTAGGGCTTAGTTTTGGATAAAGTTGACCTGTAATTTGTTATGTAGGAGCGCAATGAAACCACCGACTTGAGCAACTACTGGTTTATTACTGATTAGACAGGGCGCGGGAAGCATGTATACCCACATATATATCATCTCCTCCACACTAATTTTCGAACCTGAAAAACAGAAACAAACATAATATCAAAACAAACCTTAATACTACAACTTATAATTAATATTTTTTCTTGGCCGTAAACGGTGCCTTGATTCCGCCGGCGCTGGTGATTGCGCTGGCGCAGGCCCCGCTGCAGCGACCGAGCCCGGCGCCGGCGCCGGCGCGCCTGGCGGGGGTTCAGCCTCGGGCCCCGGCGGCGAGCTCTCCGCGCCGTCGCAGTCCACCCACATTTCGTCCTCCACCGGGTCTGGATTCGTATCATCATCTTGTACTTCACGAGAAACCTCACATTCATCCATCCCAGATGCGAGTTCATCCGTTGTTCCCGTAACGTTTACCGTTACGGACGATGGTGGAGCATGCAATGAAGGCGTGTGTGGACTAGAAACGACATGTGTCACCCTATCATCACAACCATTTTCATCCATACCATTAGGACCCTTATGCTTAAGTAACTGGTCCATATGCCTTATGCAACTAGAATTATATTTATACACGAATACTTTAAACATCTTATTCCCAACTTTTTCCTTTAAAATACCTAATTCCCAAATTTGTTTACGCGCACTGTACCAGCGTACCCAAACCTTTTGTCCAATCTCAAAACAACGTTTACTTATTTGCATTTTGCTTTTATCCTGCGCGGGTAAGCAGTTATCTGAAGGCAGAATTAAATCGAGCCGCGACCTTAAATCTCTTCCAAACATTAGTTTAGCAGGTGTGGTGCCGGTAGTACAGTGCACTGTATTTCGGTACTCGAATAAACAACCATACAATTTATCTAGTAACAACTGTTGATTCATATTTTCGCTTATAACTGATTTAATCATTTTTTTGCAAGTTTTCACAGCAATTTCGGCTTGACCGTTGCTATTAGGATGGTACACGGGTGAATTTAAATACTTAATGCCGTTGTTGGAACAAAACCGGTTGAACTCGATGCAATTAATTTTTACATCGTTGTCCGATACTAGGACTTTAGGTATTCCGAAAATGGAAAATAAATATTTTAATTTATAAATTAATGCTTGTGTTGTGGTACCTTTACTCATGAGCAAACAATCTACCCACTTACTGAAGGCATCGACCACTACCAGCAATACCTTTTGCCCTATCGACATATAGTCAATATGAATGCGATGCCAGGGCGCGGGGGGGCGCGGCCAAGGCGCGGGCGGCTCGCGCGGCGGCGCGGCGCGCTGTGCGAGGCACGCACTGCACGCGCCGCTGCGTTGCTCGATGTCGCCGTCGATGCCCGGCCACCACATTCTGCTACGCGCATTGCTCTTCATTTTAACGATTCCTTGGTGGGTGCTATGAAGTTCTTCCAACATCCGTTCCCTTAGCGCTAAAGGAATGACGACCCTGTGACCTCGTAATAAGAATCCGTTCTCAAATTCCAAGTCCGTTCTACAAAGATAGTATGGCCTTATATCAGTACAGTTAATATTACGCGGCCATCCGCGTCGCATGTACTTAGCGACCATCATTAACACCGAGTCCGCACCTGTAGCTCGCCTGACGTCCGTAGCCGTCAACGCCGGTGTGACCGCGTCTAAGAAATGTAATAAGCTAAACTTATCAAATTCTTTATCACTATCACAAGTCATTTCAGGTAAAGGTGCGCGCGAAAAATAATCTGCAACTAAGTTATTTTCACTGCTCGTATACTGCACTGTATAGTTATAAGCGGATAGAATAATCGCGTATCTTTGAAGTCGTAAGGCGGTCGTGATTGAAATTCCGTTTTTGCTATTGAAAATAGAAACGAGAGGTCGATGATCCGTTTTCAGAATAAATGGTTCACTACGGCCGTATAAGTATTGGTGGAACCTTTTTACGCCAAATATGATGGCCGTCGCTTCTTTCTGAATTTGGCTATAATTACGTTCACTACTAGAGAGCGATCTCGATCCGAAAGCGAGTGGGCGTTCACAGCCGTCTGCGTCGCGCATCGACAGCACGGCGCCGAGCCCAGCCGGGCCCGCGTCTACCGCCAGCACCAGCTGCGCGCGCGGGTCAAAATGCGCCAGCGCGCGCTCGGAGGCCAGTTCGCGCTTCACGAGCCTCAAGGCGTGGCGCTGCCGCTCGCCCCACTGCCACTCGGCTCCGGCCCGCAACAGCTCATGCAAGGGACCCAGTAGGCTAGAAGCGTTTGGAATAAAATTCCTATAATAATTTATCACCCCTAGAAAACGTTTGATTTCCGTCACGTTTGTAGGGTCTGGTGCGTTTAAAATCGCTTTTACCTTGTCAGTACAAGTTTGCAGCCCACGGTTGTTTATTGTATAACCTAAATAAGTTACACTATTTCTAAAAAACTCGCATTTCTCCTTCTGTAGGCGAAGACCAGCCTCGCTGAGTCTACTTAACACTTCACGTAACCTTTGCAAATGAACTATTTTGTTAGGACCTGTTATACAAATGTCATCTAGCCAACAACTTACTCCGTCGATTCGTGATAAAAGGTTTTCCATTGATTTCTGAAATATGGCCGGCGCATTAGCCAAACCATAAACGAGTCTAGTATATTTAAACAATCCCTTGCTGGTGTTGATGGTAGTAAGTTCCTGTGATGCATCACTTAAAATAAACTGGTTATAAGCGTTTTTTAGGTCAATTTTGCTGTAATGTTCACCACCTCCTATTTTTGCGAATACCTCCTCGATCCTCGGTAACGGGTATTTATCTATAATGAGGTCTTTATTGAGAGTAACTGAGAAATCTCCTGCAATCCTGACTTTGCCGTTTTCTTTTAAAACCGGCACAATAGGAGTTGCATACTTAGAATGGTTAACGGGCACTAAGATACCTAAACTTACGAGCCGCCTCAATTCATCTTCAACTTTATCTTTTAAGGCAAAAGGTACTGGCCGTGGTTTGAAAAATTTAGGAGTTGCGTTTTCTTTTAACTCTAAGTTAACCTTAAACTTATTAAATGAACCCAGCTCATCCCGCCATAATTCAGGGAATTGTTCCAACACTCGGTCCACATCTAGGTCATCACTGATTTTATTTACTTTAGTTGTAAACGCTAAATTAAACGCGGACATAAAGTCCCGCCCGAGCAGGGGCGGTCCACCTTCTTTTACCACAAAAATATTGATCTTTTTCGTATGACTCTCATAAGTTGCATCTATCGTGAAATAACCCAGTGGCGAGATTTTATGTCCGTTGTAAAGACACATTTTAACATTGCACTGTTCCAGTTTGTAACTAGTGAAATTATCGTTATATAATTGCTCTGAAATGACCGACGTTCCGGAACCAGAATCTAACTCCATAGATAATAATACATTCCCTAAATGTAACTTTAATAAAATGGGTTTAACAATAGCATACCTTAAGTTAAAATTATTGCATTCCTCACAGCAATTGACGTCACCAAGGTCTGTTTCGCACTCCAAACTATTTAGTCCCGTGGTTTTACAAACTTTCTTTAAATGCCCCACTACACCGCACCTTTGGCACCGATATTTTTTGTAACGACACTTTTCACCACAATGGCTTTTCATGCCACACACGGAGCATCGTTGCTGATCGCGACCTTCCGCCGCCTGCGCCGCGCCGCCGCGGCTGCCGGTGCGCCGCGTACCGCCGCCGCCGCCTCGACCGTATCCTCCTCCGCTAGAAACGCGGAAAAGTGGTTCCTCCTTAATGCTGGTGGAACCGGTCGTCATCACCACCTTCGCGTCTTTAACGGCCTCCGCTTGCTCCGCTATCTTTAAGGCCTCTGCTAACTTTAACGACGAAGCGCTTTGCTCGAACAGTTTCTCACGTTCAGGGCCGGGACCCAAGCCAAGGACGAAACGATCCGCTAGGTTCATCTCCAAGGCGGTACCAAAGTCGCAATAAATAGCAAGTCCCCTCAGCCGTGCCGCCCAGTCTCCTAAACTTTCAGCTGCATCCCGTGTCGCTCCGTAAAAACGTGCCTTGTCAGCATAAGTACCTTTCTTCGGTTTAAAATGTTCATCGAGTAATTTCACCAGCCTGGTATAATCAAGCGACTCGATCTCGGTTGGATGCGCTAGATTGCGCAACAGGCGGTATGACTCATCGGTCAGATGCGTTATCAACACTGCGCCTTTATTTTCATCCGTGATCTGGTTGTTTACTTTTAAAAACTGTGTCAACCGTCCTTTGAATATTGACCATTCGCACTTCTTATGATCAAAATTGGCCAAATTACCCAAATAAGACATGGTCTGTCTTTTTTTTTTTTTTATATACACGCGTGGGTACTTTAATATCCTCGTTCGACACTGTTATGTAGGAGCGCAATGAAACCACCGACTTGAGCAACTACTGGTTTATTACTGATTAGACAGGGCGCGGGAAGCATGTATACCCACATATATATCATATACAATTGACTTAACAAAAAATTACCTACAAAAACCGTGTAAAAATTTTCATTTTCACCAATCGCTGAGTTTTTATCTACCCTGCTCAAAACAGGTGTGCATTCCTGTTCTTTGCTAGTAAAAACTTGTCCGATGTCTGGCCTCATTTTTACCTTTCTCCACGTCTGACTCTAGCAGGTATATTCGACAGAACTTTAGCAAAACTTATACGTATTTATTTAAGTCGATAAATAAAACAGTGAAGTCGGAAACACAATTAGAGTACTCATCCTGAAACATTGAACAACCTTCAAGTATCTGAATATAAATAAATAAGAAAATAAAAAGCGTAAGAAAACGATATTTTTGAAAAAAAAACTGATTACTGTTTTTGTGTTGTAATCTAGTAAACCCATTTTTTCTTCGAGTTGTACTTCATCGAATGTATCATTTCATGGAACGCTTTTTTCTGCTGAAACCAAGACGTTTTCAGGATTGTTAATAATAATTTCGTAGGTTAGGTTAGAATTAGACTTGTGACTACTAAAAAAAGTTAACTCATATAACGAAAAATGCCTTTCGATGAAATGAAAAATCTGCGTAATGGTACGTTTGTTGCAATAATAAATACCCATTAAATCTATTTTAATACTGAAGCGAAGTGTTGGTTGGCCTCCCACAATCGACGATTGACGACGATGATGAATGCAACTAACACAAAACTGACGGTCGTGGAGACCCTTTGCGGTGATATTGATGTTGAAAATAAAATCTATTATTTTTTATTAATTATTTATTTATTATTATTACAGCAAAGCCCTTTCAGAATAGGTCCCCGGCAGTACTGAAGGGCCCTCGACATCTAGCCGTTTTGCCCGAGCCGTTTCACCCCGTCTTCATGGGATGACGTTTGAGACTGCCGCACTGAGACTTCATTTGTTTTGTTCTGTCTTTTTACACTAAACTAAAAAAGTGTACAGGCAGATAAGCTTCAAAGAAATCACTAAAAGGACCAGAAAGTAGTTTTAAAAAGACAAGTTGAAATGTACCAAATTAGTTTCCTGAAGTATAAAAGTTTAAATATTGTCACGTGTAAATCGTAAAATGGCTTTTTTCTTCTCTTATAGCTTAGGCTCGTAGATTATTAATCCGTCGATGAATATAATAATGAGTTTTTTAAGAGAATCACCTAGGTAATTGAGCTAACTTTAGATTAAAGTTAACCGTGTTTCTTTCTCTGAGATTGTTTATGATTGTGTAGTTATAGGGGGGCATCTTAACATGGGGGGGAAGCATTACTATATTTCTCAAGTAGCGACCCGCCCTCGCTTCGCTCCGGGTTAAAGTATTATATATATAAACCTTCCTCTTGAATCACTCTATGTATTAAAAAAAAACGCATCAAAATCCGTTGCGTGGTTTTCAAGATCTAAGCATACATAGGGACAGACAGCGGGGAGCGACTTTGTTTTATACTATGTAGTGATAATCAGCCTAAAGTTATGGCCGCGACAGTAAAAAAAAAAAAAAACTTGTATAAATTTTGCAAAAATGCTGTAAGTATTTTTTACTTCGAAAATATATCGATTCATTCATTTTCTTTCATATAGGTACATAATACTCGTAATCCAATAATCCAATTCCTGGATCACAAAAAAGAATTGTCTAAAAATCCCACCTTTTTTTTAGGGTAAGTACATCTTTTTTCTAGTAACTTCCGGTATCATTATTTTGGTGGATTCAAAAATTAAGTGTGTTAAAACGCTTTATGACTGTTTAGAAATATTTTGCTTAATATCGAATTATTTACAAATAAATGTAAGTGGCCAAAATATGTAAAAATAGTAGAATATAATATACATAGTTCGAACGTTAAGTTTTGCAATTCCAGATTGAGAGTCTGTTTTTTAAATTAACGAGCCAAATCTATTACGATGATTTACCTAGACATTGGCTTTGTTTTAATTGTATGGTCTATCGCTATGAAAACAAGATAAAAAATAAACCCCGTTTATTATTTTCAACCGGGCACAAAGGAAAACCAGCTGACATCAGCATTGCAAATGAAACGAGATTTTTAATGGCGAAGGAAGTTTTGTAGTTTACAAAATGACCTCGGGTATATCTTTGCTGGTAAAAACATTTTTATGGTTGAAATTAGTGTCTTCAGAAACAAACTTTTGATCACCATAAGTTTAACATGTTATAGATTAGGGAGCTTATATGTACCTATAATGATTCTAAGTCACCAAAATATTTGTGCAAAACATAATTAAAATCCGTCCGTTACATGGATTTGGAGGAAAAAAACTATTTTGGGTTAATTTTGTGGTGTAACAGGTAGTAGCAGAGGGATGAAATTTTGTAGGTAGAGTTAAAGCCTGACAAGTTTCTATTTGGCCCTATTTCAATACAAGTTTGTATTGAAATAGGGCCAAATAGAAACTTGTCAGGCTTTATCTGTGTTTTAATAATAAGCGGGAGGCACACGAACACTCAGGCCACCTGATGTTAAGTGGTATCTGAGACCCATAGACATTTGAATTCACAAGACTATAACCTTAAGACCTCAAATGCGTTGCCAACACTAAAGACTGAGATGGAATGCCTCTATTATGTGTAAATAAAATTAATTGTCATGCTATCGAAACTATAACATACGTATATGTTAATGCAAGTTCAAAGTGGTTCCATATTTTCTAATCGCTTGAAGTATCAGTTTATTGACGGGTGAATTCACGTTCGGGCCGTAAATAAGGTGTTTTCTGGGCAGACCGTGCATTTAATAGTTACCGCCCCTGGTAACGGGCTTATAGGCGCGTGGAACTGCCGAAGTTGCGCCGGGAAAACCGTTATTCCTGGTCAAGTTTTAATAATTTTATGGCAAAGAAGAGAAGAATTAGTTTGTGCTAATATATTTAGCGCACGCGCCTTCGGATGCGTTATATTTATGGTAAAGAGCATCTCTACTGAGATTCATGTGTACAACCTATTATAAATACATAAACATTCTTTGCTTTGCAATTTATTCTATAACAATCGTCGTTCATTTATTAATATCTTGATTGTTAATCTCGGTAGAGATGCTCTTTTGCTGTAAATATAACGCATTTGAAGGCGCGTAATAAGTAGTTATATTTGTAACAGCATTCTCTTTTTGTTTTTTGGCTGTCATTGCAATAAGCTTTCCACAGCTATACCAAATAACTGAAGTTTTAATGCAATGTGCTCTACTTACTTTTTCTTGAATTCGGTTGTACATAAGTTACAAAAACAAAAAACCTAAAGCTAAATATTTAAGATCTTGATGTTCTCCTCTTACTTATTTTTATTTAACATTCTACATACGTTCTGTATGTTCCTTAGTTCACGACGAATGTCCTTTAAGGACGCGTCATTCATAAATTAAACATGAAAGCGGAAAACTATTTACGCGAGTCGTCTAAAATCGTGACACGAACAAAGCCCTAAGGGACAAGGCTTAAAAATATGTGGCACACCACACCCAGGTGCGGAGGCGGAGGCATCTGAATTAAATATATGTTGCCTGTTGGGTTTTCTCTAAAAGTCGTCTCTCAATTCACGTTGTTAAAGCGTATTTAGTACAATTTTATTTAATTGTATTAAGCTTGAGATATTAATAAATAGAATCTTGAACTTCCGCTTATGAGAGAAGCATTTTCTTTTTCCTGAAATCATTTTGCTAGCCATCAAAAAGTGGCAAGTTTCACACAGCGAAAGGAAAAGAGTAGTGTTAATAAATAAATATCAGGGACAATTTATTTGACTTAAACAGCCACGTTAATTCCCGCCATTGACCTGACCAGGCCCAGCGCACGAAGAGCGTTTAGGCGTGAAGTTATACCTAATTGCATCAGCTCACATCTCTGAGTGTGACTTATGTAAGGACTGATATGATAATTTTTACGGGGGACCGCTAAGTAAATGAAATAACATAAAATACCCCAGCTACTTATTTTAGTTAGTCTCAGTGTTCAGTTAACTATCTACTTATCAAACAATCAGCCCTTACGGCCACTACTTATTATTTTTAACTTTTTAGCGGTTTTTTACAGACTATTTATTTAGTCGGGGGTTTTTTTAATTTCTAATAGTTAATAACTATCGCAACTCCAAATCATTGATATGTATAATGTCATTAAATATACATATGTACTTCTATTACTATTATTTAAATTTATATTTTTTATTAATATAACGATTTCTTGCAATAAAAAAAAATGTTATAAACATTTTTAAAGATACCCTTGTTTATTCCAAAACTGTTTAAATTATAAAAGTCACTATGCAGAAAATAGGAAAATAGAAATAGGGAAATAGGAATAGTGGTGGTAGGACCCTGTGCAGGGTCCGTCCGGATCGCTGCCACCATCTTATCCATTAACCATCCGCCAAGCAACAGTGTTCGCATTGTTGTGTTCCGGTGTGGGGATAAGACAACCGGTGAAATTACTAGCATAGAGGCATTCCATCTTAGTCCTCAGGGTTGGCAGCGCATTTGAGTTCTTAGGATTATAATCTTGAGAATTCAATTGTCTATTATGGGTCTCAGATTTCACTTACCATCAGGTGGCCTGAGTGCTCGTGTGCCTTTTCCTTACCATAAAAAAAAAAAAAACTTATAAGTAGGTTAGGTTAGGGTTATCTTGTGTCCCTTAGAGCAAGCAAATGTTTTATTTTGGCAAATATCGTATTACCTACGGGAGACAGAATTTCCTTATTTGTAGCGAATGAACAAGACGAATCAGGGCAGAACCGACTCGGATAGGTTAGGTTAGAAGGCCAAGGCGGGAGCTCAGCTCCCACCTTGGCCTTCGAGGTTATTTTTTTTTATCTGCTTAGAAAAACTTCCTTTCGATAAATGCATTCAATTTTAATAATATAACTACTAATTATATGAGTACAAATAATACCTATACTATCATATAAGTTTATAAAGAAAAAGTCTTCGAAAAAAAATTATAGGTCCGCATACAATCTTGGCCACAGTATTATGAGTATAAAAATCGAAGTACTGCATATTATGAGCAATACTAGTAGTACTACAAAATTATAATGAATAATATTCTAAGAAACATTTTTCTAACAAAGTATGTTTATGATCACAAAGCGGTATTATAAAAAAAAAACTAAATTAAAATTGTATATGAGCCAATATGGACCCGTTGAGGAGGTACACAAAAAAAAAAAAAAATATCCTACCACTTTGTTGGCGTGACTAATAAAATTCATGCCAAATTACAGCTTTCTAGTACAGTCAAGGTAATAAATATGTATACACTTTAGTACCTTGTCACTTTTATCGCTGTCACAATTTCATATGGCAGTTTAAACATGACGTTAAATAGACAAGGTACTAAAGTGTATACATATTAATGACCTTGACTGTACTAAGAGTCTCTGCGCTAGGCTGCGGACGGACGGACGGATGCACGGACATGGCGAAACTATAAGGGTTCCTAGTTTAACTACGGAACCCTAAAAACACAAGGTTTGAAGCTCTGAGCTTAAAATGAACAAAAACCCGAGATTTTAAAAAAGAGCACTAATATTATGGTTTGGTTGCCCTTCTAGATTGCTCACTTTTTTAATCCAAAATTATTATTATTATAGCCTTTTATTTCCTTACCCCTTAACTATTTAAATTTCAGATGTGTTAGTATTCTTATTTACGTGCTAATAGGTATGTTGTAGTTTTATTCATTGTTTTGGATAAAGATCCCTTTTTGGGTAAAGGCCTCCCTCAGTTTCGTCCATTCCTTTCTGTTTCGTGCTTTGTTGGGCCAGAGATGTCCCGCTGTAGATTCTATGTCGTCTGCCCATCTTTTTCTTGGTCTACCCACTCTTCTTTTACCCAGTCTTCTTTATAGTCCAGCGGTTATCGGTGTAGCGAGCGAGGTGTCCCGCCAAGTTCCACTTTTGTCTCAGAGCAAATCTGAGCGCATCTATTACTTTAGCCCTATTTCTAATGATTTCGCTCTTAGTTAACTTTATGTATTTTCTTTATTTTCAAAATGTTTCTTGCCATTGCTCTCTGACACGTCTGTATTTTTCTTTTGACTCTATTCGAGTACACCCATGTCTGGCACGCATACGTAAGAGTTGGTAGTATGCAAGTGTCGAGTACAGTTTTCTTCAGAGGCAGTGGATATGTTCCCTTCAAAATTTCTTTCGGTGACCAGAATTTATTCCAGCTGTTTATTAGATTTTTAGCTGTTTACTTCTTCCTCGTTGCTATTTTCGCTAAATGACACTTGTTTTCCGAGATAGATGTATTTATTGACGTACTCTTATGTTTTGGTTGCCCTTCTAGATTGCTCACTTTTTTAATCCAAAATTACAAAAACGAAAAGGTAAAGTTCTTGGTAAGTATTGTCACTAAAAAATAATTATGATTATTACAAAATCTTCATGCATAACTTTCAAACAGATGTTCTTATTTGAAATAAAAAATAAACACAGTCCTCAAAGCTACATTTACTGACTTCACGATTACCGATTTTAATTTTCTGAATTTAAATGACTGTACATTTTCACACAGGGACCGTTTTCGTTACGGTATAAACGGAATGGTAGCGGTATTGGACATAGATACCGCATCGTTATAAAGGTAGAAAGAACAATACCGGTTGAAATATGTATAAAGGTACGCTACGGGTATAGATTAATGATTTATTAGATGTACCTAAACCTTTATTAAAACAGTACCGAAATTCCGCTTGTACCTTTTACATTCGATGTAGGTACTAGAAAATACCTACATCGAATGTAAAAGGTATAGTACTAGAAAATAAAAAGTTTCATTAAGTATTTACTGTAATTGTATAATTAATTGACACATTAAATTAAAACCGTGGAATGATAAAGTTTTCACTCTCATAAAACCCAAACTATACCTTCTCGAAAACGGTTTAGGGACCCTAGCCAAGATGCAAACAATACTAACGTTTTTCTTTTCTATCGCTCAAAACATATGGGACGACAGTTGACCACGTGGTTTATCGACACGCACGAGAATATCATCCCATACTTTTTGAGCGATAGAAAAGGAAAACGTTAATAGCGTTTGCATCTTGACTAGGGCCCCAGGGCCTCTATTCAACTGCGTTATAACGATATCGTGTTTGACGTGTTTTAGAATCGTTTATGTCACAGTCGCCATTATTGTAAATGACATAAGAGTTATGAAAACGTTGACAATACGGAAACAGGTCAAATACGATGTCGTTATTACCGTGTAGAATCCCAGCCCTGGTATCGAAAAAAATAACGGTACCGATTATATACAATACAATACAATACAAATACTCTTTATTGAACAACAAAAATAAAAAATTAAAACAGAACATGGAACAGTACATTTAAATCATAGGTATACAACAGGCGGTCTTACCGCTAAATAGCGATCTTTTCCAGACAACCTTGTAAGAGAAATAACTGAGGACACAAATTCATGGCAGGGGGTGTAAACTAATTCGTTTAGAACTCAAACTAAATAACTACAAGAAACATACATACATACATACATACATACCATCACGCCTTTATTCCCAGAGCGGGGTAGGCAGAGCTACAGAAATACCAACAACTACAAAAAGAGTTGTTGGTAATTCTGTAACCACATTTTGCACAAACAGGCTAAGATGTTTACCAGTGTATTAGTGATAGGTTGCAAGCCCATCGCCTAATAGTACTAGAAGCCCTCATTCCCTTAGTCGCCTCTTACGACATCCACGGGAAGACATGGAATGGCACTATTCTAACAATTAAATTATTTCAATTTTGAAATTAGAACTATTTATAAATATACTAAATATAAATACATAAAGTAAATAATTGAATAAATACATACTAAATACATATAATTATACATCTATATAATATATACATACATACATCCTCCAAAAACAGCCAAACAATGACAACAGACGAAGCATGAGATATAACAAAGAAAAAAAGTAAGGGAGATAATAGAAAAACTACGGAAGTGACAGAAAATGTTCCTTTAGCTTGCTTTTAAAAATGGCAACAGACTTATTATATATTCTGCTACCAATTTTTTTATTTCCTCGTCATATCGTTTTAAAACGCTACGTTTATTTTCCGACTATGCAGTCCCTGTTTTCACATTTTATGTTCAGTAAGAGTAACGAAGGTGTAAGTTCTATTTCGAATCTCGCTGCTTCTTCAATTTCATATAGCAGGTAACGTGTCCGGAATCACTTGTGAAAATTCTGATACTACATTTCACAGTTGCAATGACACTGGTGATTTTATTAGAGTGGAACGAGTGGAATATAAAGCAAGTGAATGCAACAAAAAATGCATCAAATGAGTGGGCGAAACCACGAACATGTATACCAATGCTTCTTGTTTGCCGAGCTGAAATTGTACACGGTAAGAACGATATTGCCTTTGACGTGTTTCCGTATTGTAAACGTTTGGATAATTCTTTATTTCCTTCACAGTTTTGGCGGCCGAGTTAAATACAATACTAAAACACGTTAAACGCAATATCGTTTTAACCCAGTTGAATAGAGGCCCCAGGTGAAAACCATATTGTCTTTGACCAGTTTTCGTATTGTCAACTATTCGATGGCTCTTATTTACTTGACAGTAATGGCGGCAGAGTTGAAAACAAAATTAAAACACGTCAAACGCAATATCGTTTTAACCCATTAGGATAGAGGCCCCGGGTTAAAACGATATCGTCTTTGTGCTGTTTTCGTACTGTCAACGTTTCAATGGCTCTTATTTACTTAACAGTAATGGCTGAGTTAAAAATAATACCGAAACACATCAAAGGTGGTTTTTACCTCAATAGAATAGAAGCCCAGCTTATTATTAGAAAAAAAAAACATTTTATGAAACGGTGTCATCCATTAATATTTAAAAGGGCATTTTAGGATTCCGTGCCTAAAAGCAATATGGTGCTGATTTAGTGAAATTCTGCTGTCCAACCTGGCGCTTAGTCTAAAGAGCAATAATTGCCCGTCAAAAATATGGACGTCTCATTCCATTTCACAAAGTTAGAGTAAGGCAGCTACTGTTGCCCGTTTGAATTACCGTAAATTACCGTCCCGTACAAGTGCACCTTAACTGCTTTAAGGGTCCCATTTGGAAGCCACCATATATGCAAATAGGTCGGCAAAAATATACTTAATAGTTCTTTGATATGTGCAAACACGCCGGCAAAATATGTTTGGCTTCTGCCTAATATTTAGTAGCTTCACAAATCAGTACATTTTTATATCAATAAAACTATTGATATATTCACGTATAGCTTTGTTTTATTTCCTCAGAGAAGTTCTTAAATTCACTATGTCCGCCTCGGAGGAAAGGGCAATAGATAGACTCGTATACTCTACTGAGTTACAACTTCATTCGGCCCTTTAGGTACATAACTCGTCCATCTATCATCTCAGATCTACAGTCTCTTAAAACTGTAAAAAAAGTAAAATTCTAAGTCAAACCAAAAAAAAAGATACGGCCCTCGACACTTTCAAGGGAATTAAAATTTATAGGTACTTCCTATAAACCTAGAATCCTGAAAATTGGCAAGAAGGAAGGTGTTACAGCACAAGTAAAGAGAAAAATCCGAAAATTGTTAATTTGTTGCTCCATCACAAAAAACAATACGTTTTGCGATTGCAAACCTTTTTGTAGTTGGTAAACTAATTGCGACCTACGTCGATGTATTGACACAACAGTTTTTCAACGGCAAAGTTGAGATTGTCCCTAAATACAAAAAAAATACATTCTTATAATTTTGTATGGAACCCTCGGTCCGCAAACCCAATTCGAACTCGACCGGCTTTTTTTGTACATTTCTTGGTTAATGTGGTGTTTCATAAAGTGTATTGTATCGCATGGCTAGTTTTAGCCCCTTGTTGTGTTATCTACTATTTCGATTCAGAGAAGCAGGTTTTAGAAGCAAAAGTTATTTTACGACCGCTGTGAACGCGTTACACAAGCTTTGCTTCTAGTTTCCTTTATTTTATTTATTTATTTAGGATTGTCTTTGCAAAGAAATTGCCGCCATTGTGCTTGCTACAAAGAATTGAAAGCCGGCGCAAGGATAGTTTAACTTCGCTTTGAAATGTATTCCGTTTTAAATCGAAAATAATGTTTGATTCAGTGTTTTTGTATCTTTTCTTATTTTGAAAAGCTGATGGTGATTGACTAGCCATTGGAAAATACCTAAATAAATGTTTGGTCCTTTAACCTGCGCCAAAGCCCAAAAGGAGGGGTTATGTGTTCGACCTATATCCATGTCCGACTTTATGTTCCCTCGTAGAGGCTGGATGGATGGGCCGATTTCAACAAGCGAGGTGTCGTTAGATTCGTCTCAAAGTCGCAAGTGTCACTGGGTACTTACATTAAACTAAAAACAATTTAGCGGCACAAAAATAAATGGTAACTAAAATTTTACATAGACGACATTATCCAAACATGTATTTGGGTTTTCATTACTTAGGTACTTTTTGTGAGACTTGTTTTTACTTTGTTTAGGGGCTTTGGCTTATAGGAGCCATTTTAGCCCCATAATTCCCTAATGTTTTAGACTTGTATAATTAATGAACCAAAAGAGCTAATTGATTTTTCTTCTGAAACTAAAGGTAGAAAAAAAAATGTAGTATTTTTGATGCATCGTAAAACGCTACAACATACAAGCGTCAAAATTGGTACAGTCAAGGTCTTAAATATGTATACACTTTAGTACCTTGTCTGTTTAACGTCATGTTTAAACTGCCATATGAAATTGTCACAGCGATTAAAGTGACAAGGTACTAAAGTGTATACATAATTATGACCTTGACTGTACGACTTTAGTAGAAATCCTAAAAGAAACTAATAAATACTAAACATCGGTCAAATTTGAGTTGGGCTCGCGCTTATTCAAATTGCAATATAATACCTACTTTGCGGCGGTACGGAACCCTCAGTGCGCGAGTCTGACTTGAACTGGATGTGTAGCTAACATTATGTTGTTGTGCTACCGATATACCTTCTTACTGAGTAAATATCTTTTACTTTATAATTTTATCCAACTTGAAAACTTCTTTTTTTATGTTAAGGAGAAGGCACACGAGCACTCAGGCCACCAGATGGTAAGTGGAATCTGAGACCCATAGAAATTTGAATTCTCAAGACTATAATCCTAAGACCTCAAATGCGTTGCCAACCCTGAGGAATACGATGGAATGCCTCTATGCTAGTAATTTTACCGGTTGTCTTATCCCCACACTGGAACACAAAAACGCAAACACTGTTGCTTGGCGGGTGTTTAATGGATAAGATGGTGGTAGCGATCTGGACGGACCCTGCACAGGGTCCTACCATCACTAAAGTCAAGTGTCCCCTTCGAACAGAATGGGTAGGACAAGGTATATTTTCTCGCTTGTCGCTTAGTGCGTCTCTATCATTACAGATTAGATATAAACCGGGCAAGACCATGTCAGACCATGCTCAGTGTAGGGTTCCGAAGCCGTTAAGAACTGCAAACATTAGAAACAACAAGTAATAACTCATTTTCTATTTAAAGTCGTCTGGAGTCGTCTTCGATGATTTTAGTATGTATAAACACTTAAATCGCCTGTATCTCAAGAACCAATGATGTCTACTTAGTGTTGGTAGTTTTCGTTTTAAATTCGTTATAAGCGCTTTAATTAAAGATGTTTTTCAAATTTTTTGTATTTGTATTTTATTTTATAACGTTGTTGACGTGACTAATATTTTATTTTCATGCCAAATTACAGCTTTCTAGTTACTAAGAGTCTCTGAGCTAGGCTGCGGACGGACGGACAGACATGGCGAAACTATAAGGGTTCCTAGTTGGACTAAGGAACAATAGTTAAAAAGGGAGATCCGAGTGAAAAACAAGTCGCGGACAACTTGTGCTAGCCCTCTAGGAGACTTGACAAGATGAGTAAATTCCCTTTTAAAATTCATGAGTTGGATTGTCGATGGCAACCCCTCAGTGATAACCGTCGATCGAGATACCAGCTTTATTTATATTTTCAAGGCTTTCATGCGGAATATATTCTGCCCTCCATAGTTAGTATCTCAAATTCAATAACCAAAGGAGATTTGTTTTAATTTTGTTATTAGTAAGGTTGATATTGCAACAGGAGTTTTATCTGAGATACTACGTACTAGCTCGGGAGGAAAGAATTGGAACAGGGATGTTGTCAAAAGTATCACGTAATCAGGGCCTCTGTTCTACTGCGTTATAACGATATCGCGTTTGACGTGTTTTAGAATCGTTCATGACTCGGTCGCCATTATTATTAATGACATGAGAGTTATAAAAAGTTGACAATACGGAAATAAGTGGGGCTAGACAAGTTGCATTCGACAATCGTTAGCGGTTATGTTTCGATTGAAAAATATATAGAATTGACGTAAGCCACCCAGATAGTACCACGTCTATCTGTGGCTTAATCGCTAACAATTGTCGAATGCAACTTGTCTAGCCCCACGGGCTGAGATTCTACACGGTAAGAACGATATCGCTTTTGAAGTGTTTCCGTATTGTCTACATTGTGATAACTTTGTACTTTAATGGCGGCCGAGTCAAACACGATTCTATAACACGTCAAATGCGATATCGTTATAACGCAGTAGAATAGAGGCCCAGGTTGTTATTTTGGATTCCAATATTTGATCTATCTCGTATACACGATGAGTTTGTAATTAGTATGTAGGGAGTCCATTATTCTTACTACCTACACAAATTAATTGTTATCTACGCATGTGTTGCGGTTATTACTTCATTTCCGAATTATTTAAATGACATTAAGTGTCACCCATTACGTTAAGAAATTGTATGACGGTTGTCTAAGTTTTTTGGAATTTGTTTTTACAATGCGGAATGGAATGCGGTTACAGAATTATATTGTTTATAATTCTATACCCGCATTCCATTCCACTTTGGGTTAGAATAGTGCCACTCCATGTCTTCCCGTAGATGTCGTAAGAGGCGACTAAGGGAATAAGGGCGTGTAGTACTGTTAGGCGATGGGCTTGCAATCGGTCACTAATATACTAGTGAACTTCTTGGCCTGATTGTGCAAAATATGGTTGCAGAATAAACAAGTCTTTTTAGATTTGTTTGGTATTTCTGCAGCTCCGCCTACCCCACTCTGGGAATGAAGGCGTGATATTATGTATGTATGTATGTATCCTCAAAGAGATCCTATTGCTAAACTGACTTCTTACTAAATAAATGAGGTATTCATTCGATAAATCTAAATACTGGGCATTTCATAGTGCATAGGGCAATCTAGCTAGATGCCATAGTGAATCAGCGAGGATCAAGCGCCACATTAGCCGCCCATTGATATTAGCATAATGGAGCCCGAGCAGAGGCAGCCGTCAGGACGCGTGGGCAGCCGGCTACGTTCACAAAAGACTGGTAATACAGTAGGCCCTGCCTTTATTCTAATGGGTTAAAATTATATTGCGTTGGACGTGTTTAAGTAAATAAACATAATAAATATCACGGGACATTGTCACACAAATTAGACATATTGGTTCTTGAGATACAGGCGATTATAGTGTTTATACCCACTAAAATCATCTAAGACGTCACCTTATGACTTTAAATAGAAAATTGTTTTACAAAACCAAAATCTTCCTTCGAAAACGCGAAAAATAACTTATTTCAAAATTGTCGGCGACCACAATATTTTCACAAAAAAAGCCCACTTCAGTTGGATTAACCTATTAGGTAGGTGCCTACAATTTTAAAATAAGTTGTTTTTTGCGTTTTTGAAGCCGGTTTAATGTTTTTAAAACATTTATTTTATTTTATACTTTTTAGTGATCATAATACGCTGTTCCGTAGTCCCACTTATTAGATGATAATACATGAAACTTTAAGTTTCAAGCGCGCCGCAAGTAACGCCATCGGAAACTCATAGTCATATTATTACTTCAACAAATAAATAGTCTTCGTTGTAGTCGCTCAACTATCTTAATCGAGATATCTTATCGCCACCCTTGAAATAGGTACCGTTGAGGGGTTCCGATGACCATCTACGGTCTACATCATCAGTTCCACTTCCCTTGCATTTTTAATGCAAATGCTAGACTTGTTACTAAAAATACTAAAATCGCTATATGTTTGTCTACAATATTTAAGCAGTTTTCTCAATTCCTCACTGATCCCCTCATCAGATTCAGATATGGTGACAATAGGACCACCTCGGAAGTACTCTATCAAACAAAAAAAAACCAAAATCGATCCTTAATTGACGGAGTAATCGGTGTATAAATAAAAAAAAAAAAAAAAAAAACATACAATGGAACGTACCTATAACCTCCTCCTTTTTTTGAAGTCGGTTAAAAATTAGTTGTTACTTGTTGATTTTTATGTTTGTAGTACTTATCGGCTTTGGAACCCTACACTGAGCATGGTCCGACATGCTCTTGCCCGGTCTTTTCATTCTACTTGGTCTGAAACCCTAAAATCGAAACTTGGTTCCTAAGGATCCGTCAATTGTGGATTTTTTGATTTTTTTCGTAAATCGTATCAATTAAATTTAAACTTCAAATTTGTGTAGAGCTTAGTAGGGACTAGGCCAATTTGTGTGACATTGTGATCAATTTATTATTATTATTTATTATATACTCAAGTGCAACTATTCGTTCCCATCAGACATTTACCAATACCGGGGCTCGAAATGAGACCAAAAAATTCGGTATAATAATAGTACAACACCATTATTCTGAACTTTAAATTACCTACTGTTATTTTCTCCAGTTGCATTATATTCAACGTCACCCAGGAATTCAAATTATTACTTGATTGTTTTGACTGTCATATGATTGATTGATTTAGGGGCATTTCTTATCGGTAAAACCATATTGCTTTTGACAGGTTAACGTATTGTTTTCAACTCGCCTGCCATTACGGTCAGTTAAATATTAATAGCTACCTATCATAACGTTGACAATAAGGTAACAAGTCAAGAACATATCTTTTAAGTAGCGTTATGTCCATACTTCGCAAAACGTCATATTCGGAAAACATGATATTCGCAAAACATGATTTTAGTAAAACATGATACCTATACGCAAAACACGATATTCGCAAAACATGACATTCTCAAAACATCATTATTAAACAAGACATCAATTAGACAGTGTCGACGGAGCTCCGCTACCACCGAGCTCCTATTTCTGGGTGGTTTGGCCCTCCGGGCCTGCTGTAATACTATCATAACCTAAACCTACCTACGATTCTATAACCTAATTCCAATTAGTATGTTAAATAGCATCTTCGTAAAAGACGATATTCTCAAAACATCATATTCGCAAAACACGATATTCGCAAAACACGATATTCGCAAAACATGATATTCGCAAAACATGATATTAGCAAAACATGATATTCGCAAAACATGATATTAGCAAAACATGATATTCGCAAAACATGATATTCGCAAAAGACAATATTCTCAAAACATCATATTCGCAAAACACGATATTCGCAAAACATGATACTCGCTAAACATGATATTTGCAAATAGTGGAATAAGGTTATACAATTGTAGGAAGGTTTAGGTCATGTTACTTTTACAGCAGGCGCGGAGGGCCAAACCACCCAGAAACAGGAGCTCCGTCGACACTGTCTAATTGATGTCTTGTTAATAATGATGTTTTGAGAATATCATGTTTAGCGAATATGAGAATATCATCTTTTACAAATATGCTATTTAACATACTAATTGGAATTAGGTTATAGAATCGTAGGTAGGTTTAGGTTATGTTAGTTTTACAGCCAGCCCGGAGGGCTAAACCACTCAGAAATAGGAGTTCGGTGGTAGCGGAGCTCCGTCGACACTGTCTAATTGATGTCTTGTTTAATAATGATGTTTTGAGAATGTCATGTTTTGCGAATATGATGTTTTTCGACTATCGTCTTTTGCGAATATCATGTTATGCGAATATGATGTTTTGCGAATATCGTGTTAGAATATGCTATTTAACATACTAATTAATTTACTTATGTTGCTAATTGGTAGGACTTAGCGTGGAGTCTATAGGGAGTAGTATAAATTGAACCCTTATTTATTTCTTTGGTTTGTTAATTTAATAGGTTTAATAAAATATTATAATTAAATTATAATTCATTCATACACATCAGTCATAATGATAACCTACAACCAATCTAATATTGACTCTACCATAAATCTCACTAATGACTAAATGCATTAGTATATTAATACCTATTATTAATATGCAAGGAAGGATCAATGCAACAATTGATATAAATTAGCTTTCTAATCAAGTTGCAGTGCTAACTAGATCTAATCTGTATCCCATTGTATACTAGATCAGAAGCCTTACTCTACATTGACTTTATACCTCTTGCTATCGTATTGTTAACATTATTATTAGCTCTTATTTATTTTATTGTAATGGCGGTGATGTTGTTTTATTGTTAATATTTCATAAACGGATCGCTTAATCGGAAAAGATGTTTTCACAAACCTGCAATACTTTTAAAAGACCTATCTAACGACACCCTACACTATGGGGTAGACGAAAAAAAAAAATACCTCCAAAATAAAAAATGTTTACAATATTTTATTTTACCTTTTTGTTGGCATGATTGATATGTGCTATATTCATTCCAAATTACAGCTTTCTAGTAATAACAACCTCTGAGATAGGATGTGAACGGACGGACGGACATGGCGAAACTATAAGGGTTCCTAGTTAGACTACGGAAGCCTAAAAAAACTTGTAAAATTAAAAAAAAGCGGTCAAACGTGAGTTGGGCTCGCGCTGATTTGATTTGAAATCGATTTAAAATGGGTTACAACTATACCTTCTGCGGCGGAACGGAACTCTCGGTGCGCGAGTCTAACTAGCGCTTGGGCGGTTTTTTAACGTTTTTAATTTATCAGTGTTTGACCGCTTCTTTATATTCTTTCTAAAAGCTTGTACGAAAACTTCAACGAGTCAGAACTAAAAAATAATGATCACAACGTTCGCATAGTTCAATATATTGGGGCAGCACTCGGAGATAAGTTGACACGGGCCAAATTGAATATTATGCACAAATTGAATCCACTTCGCCTTGGGCACCTGTCAACAGATTTCATATTCCACTGCTCACTGCTTCAAACACTTATCTAACTGTAAAAAGCATTTAAAAAACCACCTTGCTACGAGCACACAAAGTTTAAATTAACAACGAAGAATAATGTGACTTACGTGGATTTATTTGCTTGATTTCCGTTGCCTGGTTTACCACTGGTACTCATTGTGAGAGATTTGTTATCGACCAATAATTTTCGGGCGAGAAACTTGTCGCTTTTGTAAATTCAAGCAATTTCAGAGCGATTGATCTCGAATGGGGACTTGATTATTTTGAAGGTGTAGCATATTGCTATCTGCTTTTAGAAGACCAAATAAATAACTATTAGACGAAGTTTTCATCGTTATTGTCAAAATAGTTTACAGGCATACATTTTAGGGCTTGTACTGTTAGGCGATGGGCTTGCAATCTGTCACTAATACACGAGTAAACTTCTTGGTCTGATTGTGCAAAATGTGGTTACAGAATTATAAACAAGTCTTTTTAGAGTAGTTGGTACTTCAGTAGCTCTGTCTACCCCACTACGGAAATGAAGGCGTGATGTTATGTATGTAAAAGTAATACAAAGTAAAAAATACTAATCTAAAAACTAAACTTACAAAAGAATCTGAACAAGAAGTCGACCTCATAGGTGCCTGTTCATGTTAGTACCATGTAGCAATACATGGTACATCAATAGCTGCGATAAGGTTCTAAAATGTTCAGCGGCAGTACTTAAGCCTCAGTTTCCTTGGTTGATAGACCGTGCTTTTCATGATACATTGCATCGCGGCAATAGCTCCTGGCTCAAAAATGTTCTAGCAACTTGTCAATGGATTGCTACAAGCATGCAGGCAATTGAGTAATGAAATTAAGTCTTTACACACTTTCACAACTAAGTTAACTTAATAAGATTTTGAGCTACACGGAACTAAAATGTATACTTACTAAAAATAATCTAAAACAGCACCAAATACCTTTTAAATAGTAAGTAGTTATTCCTGTCTTATAGCTGACTTTATAATTCTTTCCACAATGTGGATGTTATGATAATTATTTATTATTATTTATTTATTTATGTTAGCCATTATAATGTACATATTTATTTTTCTATTTATTTGTTTGGTAAGCGTAAATTTAATACTTTTTCTAGTTTGTTTAGTTTTTGATTATTGTTTTTGTCCGCGAGAAGTGCACCACCTACTATGTAAAATGTTTTCATTTGTGTGTTAAAGGTTGTCTGAAAGAATTCGCTAATCAGTGATAAAACCGCATGTTGTTCACCTGTGATTAAATGTGCTGGTCCTCTGTAATGTCTTTGTTTGGTGTACAACAAAGTGATTTGTATTGTATTGTATGAGGCTACTTACTTGTGTAGAAACGGCGGCGATAGATAGAGCTGGTAATGTTTCGACATGCTCTTGCCCGGTTTTTAATCAATTACATACTTATGTCATACTGTTGTTTTTTTTCCTTAGATGAAAATCAAAAGAGGACGATATGTAAGCGCTTCATTATAGGCGCTGAGCGCCATACCAGAGTCAGTTGCCCGGCCGCCACCGATCAGTCAACATGTGTTTGAGCGAGATAGGGCAACATGAATTTTAAGAGAGTAACACAATTGCATAAACGCTGTCATCTTTCGCGTCGTTATTGCGAGATTTATTGCCGTCTCACTTACGCAACGATGTTAGCCATCAATTTAAGTCTATTGCTCCTTAGCGCATGTATAAGCCATTCTTTTACAGCTGTGTGTGTGGTGTTTGCGAATGTAGGTGTCGCGTCACGCTTTATTTTAGTGTTTTGTATGGCGACAAAATGTCTTCCCCTTTTGCTTTAGTCTAAGTTTTTTACTCTTGCAATGGCCTGGTCGTCCGGTAAAAACCTTTTAAATTTGGGATGTCACGTAGTAGCGGCGCAATAAACACTTCACACGGTGGAGGGCGGAGAAGTAACCCTAACGTTTCCTGTGGAATATGACATGTCATATATAAATGAAGTTATTATAAAATAAAATGTTTTAAAATACAAACATCGAAGCGGAACGGAAAGGCGGCTCTTTTTTACATTTTATTTTATTTTATATCTTTTAGTAAGTAATTATAATATGCGTCTCGTTCCACTTCTCAATTAATAAGAACTACATGGTACTTCACGTTCGCAAGCAACGCCCCGAGGGAAAGTCATGGGGCATATTATGTTTAAATCATTTGAATGTGCTTCGTCATAGTCGCTCAACTATCTTAATGGAGATATCTTATCGCCACCTTTGAAGTAGGTACCGTTGAGGTGTTCCGGTGGCCATCAGTGGTCTTCATCATCAGTTCCACTTCACCGAATGATTCTTTTTGAATGCAAATGCTAGACTTGTCAATGTGAATACTATAATATTTCAGGAGTTCCCTCGA
Organism: Acleris holmiana; assembly: GCA_949316455.1. NCBI lineage: Eukaryota > Metazoa > Arthropoda > Insecta > Lepidoptera > Tortricidae > Acleris > Acleris holmiana. Next base: position 10,636,707 of record OX438783.1, read on the forward strand.
TTTCTCCAATATCCCACCATCAGATCTTGACGTGCTGGAAATGGGACGAACTTTGGGGTATACTCATTTCAATAATATATGTTTATCAAAATCGGACTAGATACTCTATAAAAAATTATGCACATACCATGCATATTATGGTGTCTCTAACCATAGGGCTTTAAATGTAGGTATCGATTCTACTCCTCAACTGCTACATTATTTTGTTCTACGGCTTAGAAAATAACTTAATTTACAGTAAGTTAAACGTGATCAAACTTTCAAACTTTAGTAGTAAAATCAGTAAATTAATTTATTTTGTATGAAAAATAAAAATTACCTCATTTTTAAAGTAGTAGAACTAAAGGAGTTCCATTTGAGGAGTTGAATCGATCGCTAAATTTAAACTTAAAGCCCCTTCAGAGAGACCTTGTAGATATAAAGATAAAAAAATATACGGGTCGACTTGAGAACCTCCTCTTTATTTTGAAGTCGGTTAAAAATACAGATACATTATTATTACTAAATACCAGTAAACACTGGTATACATCTTAGCCTACTTCTACAAAATGAGATTACAAAATTATCAACAAGTCTATTTAGAGTTGTTGGTATTCCTGTAGCTCTGCCTACCCCACTCTAGGAATGAAGGCGTGATGGTATGTATGTATGTATGTAAATACCAGTAAAATGAGGTTTAGAAACACGAGGCGACTTTGATATTTTTTTGAATCATTGATTCTGAGCGATGTGTCGGATATTTTCAGCTCTTTCGCGATATTACTTTTATATGTATACAACAATGCGAACACTTGCTTGGCGGTAGCTTAATGGATCGTGTTTTTTTCTTTAAAATATCAATGCTTGTGTAATAACCGAAGTAGCATTCATTATCACGCCAAAAAAAAAGCCAGCATATTATTTCCACAGCAAAATGGAATAAAGTAATTACAGATGTCAAGCCGCCAACCCGGAAGATACGAGGCCACTGCCGCGCAGGCGCTTGATTTAAAACAGTACTCCAACACCCGATTTACATTCGGATTTCGTAATGTCATTACGAGTTCTTATCCTTTCTATAGTGTAATATTATACCTACTCGTAATTCAATAATACTACTACAAACAGGTTAGTGTAATCCTACTAATATTATAAATGTTAAAGTATGTATGGATTGACGTTTGTTACTTAATCACGCCAGAACGTTAGATATTAGCTTAAAAATAGTATTTTTTTAAATAAATGCAATTTTCTGTATTAGGTCTGTCTATTTTAAACATGGAACCACAGCTGTGACGTCATTCCTGTCGTCGATTTTGTATAGTGTTTCTATACAAATCGAGGGAATCTGAACTATGACTTATTAAAGCTTCGTATCTTATAAAAATAACACGACAATTGTTTCGCGTATTTATTATCCTTCTGGAGCGTAAGAAAGAAAAATATGCATTTTCCCTATTGATGGGTGAAAAGGTGACTGTGACTAAAGGATTCAGCGGCCAGCTATTTCCAAAGGAGATAGTTGCGAGAATGGAAATACAAGAAATGTAAATTTGGTGGATTTCAGTTAAGTTAGAGTGGCGTTTTAACTTTTAACAAGATTCCTCGGAAGTTTGGCCTTTTTGTAAACAGGGGCTTTTGACAGGTTTAAATATTAAATAGGACTTTAATAAGTTTTGAGGTTTGCACAATTAATTCAGTTGAAATTGCTATACTTTATTTAGTCTTTAGTTTTTTATTTTTATTAATACCTTTCACTCCTGTTAAGGTGTATAACAAATTATTATACTATAAGTAATTTTATTAATTAACGCAACCCCTGCTAGTAAATTATCGCTTTCCTATTATGTGGTTATTATACTGCTGACACCAGCTTGTTCCTGGCAAAACACAATTCTGTTGAAAATATAAAAGAAAATAAGAATAATCAGCCTTAAGAATTTACATCGCCGCAGATTTTATGCAAAATTGCACACGCGGGTAGCCAATCATTCAAATTCGGGTATTCACCAGCATATCTAAATCTTTCTCGTCAAGCGGTCACTATAAGTGTAGAGGTCAGAATACGCTGGTCTTTAGAAAGCGACATAGGGTTGTCTCTCATTTCGTCACGGAAGAGCAGCTTGATTGTTGTTTGTTAACCAACCAGTGCACGCATTTAGTTCAGCCAATCAGCGTTGAGTTATGTGCTTCTAGTCATTAGCATACGGGTTTTGATTTTGGTGGCAGAAGCACGATTATTCATAAAGATAGAAGTGCTACCACTTTATCTTCTTCACATAACATGTTTAAAAAACCGTTTGTCGAAATGCTTACTTGACTGATTTCCTTAGGTGTCCTGAAAAAAATGACACAAGAAATAATTCAAAAATGTACTAAATATGTCACACATGGTATCTTTTTACACAAGTTGCTTGTTATGCTCGTTGTTCATTATGTAGTTTGCAAAAATAATACTAGAGTAATAAAACGATTAGCGAGAAGAATTAAAGAATTTTTAAGCATCTGCTAATTATCTCAACTAGTTATTACAAAAATGATGTTAATCACTTATCCCAATCGAAACTTTACATACTGTATTGGTAATAACCATACCTGGGATAACTCGGGGCAAGTTCTAGGGATTTGGTATCGATAAAAAAGATGTCGATGTAATTAAATACTGATTATGGCACCATGAAAAAAGTAAACAGTCTTATAAAAGGTAAGGAAATTTCAATAACTAACATAAATAAGAAATTGGTTTTGAGTCTTTTTTTTTTAAAGAATGCCCCTTTGACCACTGTGGTCGTTGATAGAACGTTTAGCAGTTTTAAGTCGATATTTTCATCTAGACGGCAATCGTTAATACCATAGAATATGGATAAAAATAATGAATGTATATCATGAAAGCTATTTTAAAATAAACATATAAATAGGTACACGTTTTAATATGTTTCTTTTTTTATTTAAAAATGAGGAGAAAATAAGTAATATTAATTTATGTCGCATAACATTTAGATTTTGGCAGTAACATCGATATATTTTTTGTCGATAAAACATTTTGCTACATCACTTTCGTATACGTAACATTAAATTTAGGATACTTCTGCTACATACATATAACTAGCAGCCTTCTTTGGTATCAAAGCATAATTTATTTGTCGACTATTCAAGTCAAAATTACACACATCCCTTACACTGAAAATATTCAGCGAGGGCCAAAGGGACGTGTCAGTCTTTCTGTCTTTCATAATGAAATCTGCCACATTTATAGGCTTAAGTTCAGCGGTAGTGCATGGAATTATAGACCTCTTTGTTAAGAGTAAGAGGTTGATGATTCCATGCTTGCGATTGGGTGTTCCGACTTATTAAAGTTAAGCCTAAAATTGGACACCTTTCCGATGTCAATTTTGCCTGATACTTAATTGAGGTAAAATGATTGAGCTTGATTCGAAGAACGATTCTGAACAACTGATAGTCAACTGGTAGAGAATGGCTTACGGCATTATGTTTGCCTTTTGTATATTAAGTATGTTCTTTTTTGCAATAAATATTAAATAAATTAATAACCAAACTTAAACTTATAAACTGCCTTTCGCCAACGACTTGCCAAGAGAAAGTCACTTACATGTGCTTTTCTTGGGCTCAAGACTGTCTCCATCCATTGGTCCAGTTCTTTAGCCCGAAAGGCGTAACAAACGGACAAACAAGCAACACACCCATTCACATTACTAATATATAATAAATGGAGATTGTTAGTTTAAGGAAACAAAGATAACCATTCGATCTGTTTGTGTAGGATGACCATTTTTGTTAGCTATGTAACCAGGGCCTCTATTCTACTGCGTTATAACGATATCGTTTGACGGGTTTTTTTGAAACGTTTATGACTTGTTCGCTATTATTATCATTGACATAACCTGTTAAATGTTAAAACATGTTAAAGACGATATCGTTATTTCCGTGTAGAATCCCAGCCCAATAGTACAGTTTCTTATTAGTTAAATGATGTATTAGACACACAAAGTATTAGAAACATAACAATGTAATAAATAGAGTTTCCGCAAAGCGGTGAAATTCCTTAACGCGTATTTCAAAAGTAAATAGGGCATAAAAAGGACGAGGAACAAATTAAGGTCAAAGCTAAAAACTAGACATCAGGGCCCCTATTCTACTGCGTTACAACGATATCGCGTGTGACGTGTTTTAGAATCGTTTATGTCACAGTCGCCATTATGGTAAATGACAAAAGAGTCAAATACGATATCGTTGTTACCATGTAGAATCCCAGCCCTAGGCCTCTATTGATCTCGGAAATACCTTTTTATTTTGGGCGTGTTTCCGTATTGTCAACGATTTGATAGCTCTTATTTACTTGACAGTAATGACGGCCGAGTTATATAAACAATACCATTTCTCGTCAAAAGCAATTTGTTTTACCGTGTTGAATGAGGCCCATAATATTAAAACTTGGTTAATTATATCTGGAGCGGTCCGGGAAAGTTTGTGTACCTACAGAAAATGTATTTTTGTAGAAAACTTTTCATAACCTTGTAGGTAAGATAAATATAATAATACTATTTGGAATACGGTTAAAATCTGTTCTAGATCGAAAATAAGGTACAAACTCAGAAAAGTTTCTATATCAGACAATAATATCAATAAGTTTGTCATTGAAATCAATACCTGTGGGTTTCGGTAAAGAATATAACCTACAGGTCAAACCATAAGGCGAAGAAACCATTCCTTTCACTGACGCCGCACTTTGTTTCATGTCCGTCGTAAATTATAAGAGCGGCCTTATAGCTCTGATCCGGTCAGTGGATGATTTGCTTTATTATTACGAGAGTTTTCTTTTACGTCTGTCAATGTAGCATTGTTTTAGGTGTTTTAGTTGAATCTTCTTGGTAGATATTGATGTTCCATTAGAGATACAAGAACTAGTGATTATTCCATCTTAAATTTAATTCTTAGGGTTGGCAACTCTGCTGATCCTGTTATTCCTCCTGATTTCTCAGAGGTATTCGCTCGCTACAAAAGTAAATCTTACGGTTGCTGGAAGGAATATTTTGATGAGAAACGGTCTCGTGTCAAAGGAATTCCGCAGAAGAGTAGTCAATGATCAAAATGTTTATTCAGTAAATAGGCCACCATAGGGCTCTTGTGGATAATATGAAGTGAATCTACTAGCGCCTCGGACAAGACTAGCATTGCGAAGAAGCGCCCAAGAAACTTCAATCTTTCTTTTTCAATCATAAAGTACAATAATACTTAAAAGTTACATTACAAGTACTTAATAAAGTAATAAATCATAATTTTATTATTAAAGCTATTACAAATAAAATCATTACACATGTAAGGCTAATAACATTAAACTAAAAATAATGAGTCTAGGAGAATAACACGACGAGGTCTCTACGTCAAAAGCCATAACTAGAATAATAAACTGAAGAACCAGTCCTTGCAAACGTGAACAGACCGGACCCCACAAACAGCACCCGAGTATGACGCGTATCTGTTCGGAAAGTGGCGACCCGATCAATGACGCCGCCGTAAGCAAAGAACTTTAGCGAGCATGACATGCTCATGCATAGCTCGGCTGCGCAGATCTGATGTTGCTAGCTAGTTTAGGCTTCGGTCCGTACATGATCCTTTGACGCATTTACTGCCACCTCCTTTTCCTGGGCATTCACCAGGTGCCACTTATTATCCAGTGCCTCCAACGCACATATGAGTTCATACTAATTTGACATTGGTTTGTTCGCATTGGATCTAGGTGATTATTCTAAAACAATTCAGCGTTTGTGATGATTTTTATTGACCTTAACCATAATAATATTGTATATACTCATAGTATAGTTTGGGGCATTAGAAATCTTCTGATCCAATATATTAGACATAAGTAGAACATTTCAAAATTCAGAACTCATAGATGCGTTGAATGCACAGGGTGAGAGTCAATAAATATTATGAACGTGTCTGTTCGTTCAAGGCACTGGGTAAAAGTAATGAAAAGACATATATGCGTCAGTGGCAGTAAATGCGTTCTCTAAATTTGCACATCTCATGAGGTACGTCGAATTGGGTTATCCCAAAAAAAAATACCACTAGTTTTTAATTTTTTTTTCGATAAAATAGACTAATTGAAGACAGTAATTTCACGGTTTTTGCATTTAAATCAATATATTAATTTATTTTAATTTTTAAAGAAAATGTTTTTATTACGTCACTACAAGCTGGTTTGTTTGAGAAATGCTTTAAAACTATTGAATTCGTTTGAGAGTACGCATTTCTGTCAGATCACGTAAAATGTCAATGTCAAGTCATGTCAATATAGGTAAACTAAAGTATTAAAAAAAAATGGTATTGTGAACATTATATTCTTATACCTAAATCATACTTACATTAGAGCTTTAGCTCCACGTATTTCAGCTACGTTGTGATTGGAGCTGTCTCCCAAGTATGTCAATATCCTGACTATATCCACTTTGGGTAGATTAGTGGAATCAGCCCTTACAAAGTTTAATAAATGTACAGCGTTGGTCGTCATTATAAGCAAGAATATCGATATCCAAGATCTGGCGATGGTCAATATGTGTAGCAGGATCGTCAGATTCCGTAGAATTTGAAGCAATGTTGTTAAAATGCAGAAAATCAGAAAACGAGTAGTTATACGTTGCACACCAAACAAACCGAAATTTTATTTTTAGTTTGTTGAGTTTGACAATTTCACCCACAGACTAGCCTACGGGCGGAGGTTCCAAAACGGACTTGTATTTCAATCATACCATTTTTTTAAAGATCTGACCTTGTCATGTTTATATACAGTTAAAAATTGTCTTAATTTTAATAAGCGTTAAAATAAAACAGAAATAAATAAGACAAAATTCAATATACATTATTTATTTATTACTGCATTCCGGACTCATATTATATGCAGTACTATGGTTGATCACAGATTAGACACAACTTACCAATGAAGATAGTGACGTCACTAAATTACAGGTCAAATAATGTCAAATGATAAATTAGAAATAACTATTTAATACTAATTTTGTAAAATAATCTGATAACAGGGAATGGTTCTACAACCCTTTTTCTCGAAATGGTTTTTGAATCACTATACATTACAAAATTATGGGATAACCCAATTGCCTACCTGCGAAGAGTGCGGGACAGAAGAGAATTTGCATCACTTTTTAATGGAATAAGTACGGACGTGAGGGAAAGGTTGTTAAGGGACTATGGTATTCATTCTTTTAATGTTGGCATAATCTAAGTATTATTGGCGGCGGAGGATTTTTTCTAAATGAGCGTAGTCAAATTTGGTAGCCTTTCTTTATATTGTTTTGAAATGTAATATTTGTAAGTGTTGTCGTAATTAGGCCTGCTGGAGCTGATATGTTCAGATTGAACAAAGCTTCTAAATAAAAAAAGGGTTGGCAACTCATTAGCAAAACATCTGCAGGTATTACTCGTAGATCCTACATACCATGAACTTCGTATTTTGTTCCACTGTGACACGTGACCGGTAACATTTAAGTGTACATTGCGCAGCTTATATGATTCGCATTAATGTAGGCACTTGTTAACTTTACAATGTATACCGTGACAAGCGTTACTACGTTTTTTCATTTTCATCCAACATTTAAACAACAACCCCAAAAGTAATGAACATTGACAGGGCCCGAATCATGAACTACATTACTTAATAATTGCAATATTGGCTTTTACCAAAAGTTAGATGCAAAACTTTGCAGACGATCTGAATAGTAAATGTTTGTTTATTAATTTACAGTACATTTGTGAATTATCCTGCCAAAAGCAACATAAACGTACGAGTGATTGACACCGTCTGGTCATGTAAAATTCACCGTAAAATATGAAAGGAGTTTTAAAGCTTTTCAATATAACTTATTAAAATATATTTAAGGGTTATATCTACTAGAGATCTGAGGGGTCTGAGCAATTCAGTTTACGTTGAGAGAAAGAGACAGAGATAACTGTATCAATCTGTACGTTACACTCATCCTAAACCAAATTGCTTAGGCATGTCATTGTAGCTCCCCTATTAGATGCTGTGCTAGAGTACCTCTACAATATGCAGTTTTATCTCTTAGTGGAGACTGAGGGATCTTGAAACAGAGGTGAGTTGAAACAACTTTAATTTTGCGGAATCTATAACCACATACATAACATCACGTCTTCATTCCCAGAGTGGGGTAGGCAGGGCTACAAAAATACCAACAAATCTCTAAAAAAACTTGTTTATAATTCTATATCGCATCATTTCTTCCGCCTCACCTGGTACCCCTGCACGAGAACTCTTTAGGACTCAACGAATCCTAACACTACCCTCTCACTACGTGTACGATGTAGCTAAATTCGTTAGGTGGAACATAGATAGTTTTCCTACTAGAACACTGACCCGCACGCGACTAGGATCCACAAATCGCTTACTAATCGCACGCTCCAGACTGACCAAGTCGACCAAAACTATGCACATTTTAGGACCGAAGGTCTACAACAGGCTACCTTCACACATTAAAAACTTAGAAAGCAATGCAGCATTTTGTAATAAGTTAAGGAAATGGCTAATTGACAATTCCTTCTACGACTTTAATGAATTCATAAAATGACCTTTTAATTTCAATTGTGTAATCTATAACTTATTTCGAATACTATCTAAAGTACCTACTACGAGTATAATGCAATTAACTATGACATGTAATACCAAAGTTTTGTAATTATTTTGACATGTAATATTTTATAATATTATAAATAAATGAGTATGAGTATGAGTATGAGTATAACTAAATTTTGCACAATCAGACAAAGAAGTTTACTAGTGTATTAGTGACAGGCAAGCATATCGCCTAACAGTACTAGAAGCCTTTATTCCCTTAATCGCCTCTTACGACATCCACGGGAAGACATGGAGTGGCACTATTCTAACCCGGCAACCACACATGGGAATCTATAACCAACTCCGCAAATGGACGTTGTTTCAAGACTCCTCCGGTCTTCCTTAACAGCTTCTTGTCGAGGAAGGCGCACGACGCGGTTTTTTCGCTGTTTCATCGCCTGGCAACACTACCATTCAACGAGAACGACGCGCAACCGAATGCACGTGGCGTACCAGCACTTCCACTTGCGTGGTCATGCATATGCTCATAGCAAGCAATAACTTTGTAAAAACGGAAAATTAAACCCTTTGTAAAGAAGAATAAAAACCGGGCAAGAGCATGTCGGACCATGTGTAGGGTTCCGAAGCCGTTAAGTACTACAAACATAAAAATCAACAAGTAATTACTAATTTTCTATTTAAAGTCATTGGTGCCGTCTTAGATGATTTTAGTAAGTACTAGCGGCCCGCCAGCGGCTTCGCCCCGCTGTAAATTTCTGACTTTCCCGGAAATTATTCGAATTTTTCTCGCCGTAAAAACCATCCTTGGCCTTCAACGAACATTTAAAAAAAAGAATTGTTAAAATAGGTCCAGGCGTTGTTGAGTTATGCGCTTACCAACACATTTTGCGATTCATTTTTATATTATAGATAAACACTTTTATCGCCTGTATCTCAAGAACCAATGATGTCTACTTAGTCTTGATAGTTTTCCTTATACACTTTTTATTATGCTCTTTCATTGCATATTTATTAGATATTTAGTGTTTATAGTTTTGGCTGTAGGGGAGGGGGGGGGGGGTGTCCTTGACTCCAACACGCTTTAAAGATTAATGTTTCATCCCTTAATCGAAAAATTCCACAAACCCGTAATATTTTTGAAAGACCTATCTAACGACATCCCACACTATAGGGTAGACGAGAAAAAAATACATCCCGACGTTATGTGTTCCTACACACTAAACACAGGTACAATAAAAAATTTTTTTTTCAAGATTTTACTGTACCACTTTGTTAGCGTGAGTATTATGTGTATGTGTGTTTGTCGGTTGTACGCCATGTCTGTCCCTCCGTCCACAGCCTAGCTCAGAGTCTCTTAGTACTAGAAAGCTATAATTTGGCATAAATATTTACGAACCCTAAAAACGTCTTATTGTTCGCCAGAACATAGGTTACTAGGTTATATATAGATGACATAATCAAAACATCCACAGTCCTGTTTTTCCAACTTGTTTTTTAACTTGTTATATAAATCGTAATTAATCTTTAGTTAACTGATACAACAACGATAAGCGCACCGCTTATCCTAATTATATCTTTATACAAATGAAAAACTTTAATGTGAACGTGAATGCAAAGGTCTCAGTATAAACAGTTGTGTCGTTGCTTGCAGATTTGCAACTCTTTCAGTGTTTGGCGCCACGACCGTGTGGTAATCTCTCGGATAATAATCCCCTACTGGCACGACGTGACTAGGGTTGTAGTCTGATATCGATGTTTTTTATTAAAAAATATTTCGATAAAATATATTTTACCAGTGGTAGGAAATATACACTTTCTCAAAGCAATTTAACAAACTTGCTTTAAAAATTAAAATAACTAATACATCCAATGAAAGTGAAACTAAATAACCATAATAGTGACCTAATAATCAATTAATTGTGTTAAAGCATTATCATGGCAAGTACCTAACCTGTGGTAAATCATCGATACCTATATAACGGCGCAATATTGCTTTCGAAATTGGCTCACCGTAGCATATTGTCTAGGCTTAGTGTTAACCATTGAAATCTTCTCAACGCCATCTCATGGCATGAACGAAATTGTCACTCAGAAGTCGATGATTGAGTTACACTCAAGGTCCGAAGGCATATTTATGTACGTTTAAAATTTTAAAATTAGTTTTTAAAAATGCTACATTTTTACATGGTAAAAATAATCATGCCCATTGTGTAAAAACATCGACAGCTACAACAGCGCAACACTAGTCGGTCTCATCTGGCATACAGTACAGACGCGGGGTGAGCATCCGTTTCGCTAATGCACAGGGTCATTCCTTTTTACACTCGACTCCTTTAAACTACACTTGCCACGAGATAAAGACATAAGGGTACTTTCTATGAGTCCTCTGATCAGGGGATCTATATTCTACTGAATATGGGTACTAAACTTTCCTACGCCGTTAATAAATGATGACTTTCGCATCTTCATCGTAAAGGTGAAGTATGCTAAAAAAATATATTTAAACGTGGGTGGGTAGTTAGAGCGTAGTACTGGCAAACGAAAGCTGTCCCAGAGAAAGGGCGGCAATTTCAAGAAACCTGCAGCTGTTTACACTGACTGTACACTGAATAAACGGAGTTGATACTCCAACACTGATGTAAAAAGATCAGGACATCAAATATTATCAACTCCGTTTATTCAATGTACAGTCACTGTAACCAGCTGCAGGTTTTTTGAAATTGCCGCTGTTTCTCTGGCACAGTTTTCGTTTGCTAGACTATTGGACGACGGGCTCTGCCAATCCCACTCTGGGAATGAAGGCGTGTTTTTTTTTATATAATAAGGAGAAGGCACACGAGCACTCAGGCCACCTGATGGCAAGTGAAATCTAAGACCCATAGACATTTGAATTCTCAAGACTATAATCTTAAGACTGCAAACCTAAAACCTCAAATGCGTTTCCAACCGTGAGAACTAAGAAGGAATGCCTCTATGCTAGTAATTTCACCGGTTGTCTTATCCCCACACCGGAACACAACAATGCGAACACTATTGCTTAGCGGTAGGTTAATGGATAAAATGGTGGTAGCGATCCGGATAGACCCTGCTTAACCCGCGGACCCTGGTGTTATTTATGTATGTATGTTAAACGTGAGTTTGAAGGGCTTCCGTAAATTATACAAATTCAGCCGATTCAAAAACGTGACGTTGCATTGTTTGCGGTAGAGCTATAGTGTAAGCACTTTTTTATGTTATGAAGAAGGCGCACGAGCACTCAGGCCACCTGATGGTAAGTGGAATCTGAGACCCATAGACATTTGAATTCTCAAGACTATAATCCTAAGACCTCAAATGCGTTGCCAACCCTGAGGACTAAGATGGAATGCCTCTATGCTAGTAATCTCACCGGTTGTCTTATCCCCACACCGGAACACAACAATGCGAACACTGTTGCATGGCGGGTGGTTATAGATAATAATGGTGGATAAGATGGTGGTAGCAATCCAGACGGACCCTGCACAGGGTCCTACCACCACTAAACCCATACACCACTGGTTAAACCATACAATGAGAACCAATATTATAGCATAGAAGCCGGATAAGATAATATGATAATAAGAGGAAATGAAACAAAATGTTACCGATATTTTCTCCTTTAACTGTCACTGCGCCACCATATCAAATTCAACGTCGACTTTAACCCTTTGAACGCCAACGACGCCTAAAGTAGTCAGGAGCTGTCGTGCCTACAGCGCCACCGACACTCGCAGTTGTCAGAGATACAGTTTAAAAGCGACGTTATTTCGTATGGCTTAAGTTTAAATTTTGCATAACTTTTAATACATGTTTGGCGTGTGAGTGAAGCCTTTGTATTTGACGTAAGGGGTTGAAAAGGTTAAAAATGGACTTCTCTTGGACCTCTTGGGGCTTTACAGATGCAGATCAAGGAGAGACAGAATCAAATTTACTCAAAGCTCGTGATGACCTACCAAATAATGAAAAAAAAACCGGCCTAGTGCAAGTCAGACTAGCGCACGAATGGTACCAATTACCTATACAACCACGGTGTCTGAATTAAGATCGAGCAAAAAATTGATTATTTTAATTATTAAGTGAGAGTTAAGTGAATATATATAAAACCCATATATAGCACATATATATACAGGGTGTCTCATTTAAATCGGTCAGTATGGGAAATTCTGAAACTATAAGTCATACGAAGATCTGTTCTTAGGAACCATGTCATTGATTTTAATAAGAAGAAAACCTGCATTCATACATTTAAAAAAAAACCTGTACTCAGCTCTGGAATCGAACCCGGTTGTTTTGAATAAAATAAATTTTCACTAAGTATTTGTATTTAGAAATCGATTGTGTAGGTCTTAAGCAGTAAATGGCTCTATGAAACATGATGTCTTCGGCTTGTAGTACTGTTAGGCGATGGGCTTGCAACCTGTTACTAATACACTAGAAAACATCTTAGCCTGTCTGTGCAAAATTTGGTTACAGAAATACCAACTAGTCTTTTTAGAGTTGCTGGTGATTGTGTAGCTCAGCCTACCCCACTCTGGGAATAAAGGCGTGATCGTATGTATGTACAAAATAGATAAAAGTCAAACATGAGACAGTAGTATAAAAGTTGTTTGTATTGTACTTATACCATGTTTTTGTATAGAATTTGTATGTTATTGAACCTACTTAAATAAATGAATGAATACTTACATTCGTATTTTGTTTTCTTTTAGTCCGGTTTCTATGCTAGTACTTATTCAATGGGTTAACCATTATAACCTTTTCTACGCCTTACGTCAAATACAAATGAATTGCTCACACGCCAAATATGTATTAAAAGTTATGCAAAACGTAACTTAATCCATACGAAATAATGTCTGTTTTGAACTGTATCTGAGACAACTATAAGACAAGTGTTGTTAGGGTCCTACTGGACGTAAAAATAAAACAAGCGGACTGTATAAAAATAGGGGCTGGTATAATCCCGTCTAAACATATTATGTCCCGGTCAAACAGTTATTAATTTAAAACAATCGAAAGCTCGTCTTCGTAACTGTTGCTAAGGCGAGAGGCCGCGCCGCGCCGCGCTTGCTCGCGATGACGTCACGTGCCGTGTCGTCGTCCCGCGCGTCTCCTCCCGGACGCATAGAAGCCGGTTCGCAACATGCTCCCCGGGTTGAAGTGTATTGAAGACTTCAAAGATCTGGAAGGGGGCAGATGTTATTAAAAGCCCTACGTATGGTTCCCTTCATTGTCTTTAACTCGGCGACTCTGGTAACTCCGTCGCCGCCAGGGTAGAGCTTAGTGACTCGTCCTAGAGACCACAGCAAGGGTGGTAAAGCCTTCTCTTTGACGAGGACAAGAGAGCCAAGTTGCAGCTCCTTATTTGAAGTCCGCCATTTCATTTTCTCCTGAAGTAGAGTAACATATTCCAATGAGAAGCGACTCCAAAAATGTTGTTTTAAAAGCTCGATCCTTTTGAACCTCTCGAGACGATTGATGTTACTCGTGTCAGGCACCTGAGGCTGAGGAATGGATATAAGTGATCGTCCAATTAAGAAGTGAGCAGGAGTGAGAGCGGAAAAGTCTGAAGGATCGGTGGAAAGAGGGGTAAGGGGGCGAGAGTTTAGTACAGCCTCTATTTGAGTGAGGCATGTAGCCATCTCTTCGTTTGTTAAATGAGTAAGTTGTAAAATGCGCTTGAGATGATATTTTGTAGAGCGCACGGCTGCTTCTGCTAAGCCGTTAAAATGTGGGGTATAAGCCGGAACGAATTTAAATTCAACGCCTTCTTGAGCTATGTGACCCTGTAGGTCTGACTGTGCGAGGAATTGAGCCAGCTCGTTATAAGTGCCAACAAAGTTGGTTCCGTTATCGGACGTGATACTTTTAGGCTTGCCGCGTCGTGAAACGAAACGATTTAAAGCGGCGATGTACGCTTGGCTAGATAGAGCCGTAACGAGCTCGATATGACAGGCTTTAACCGAATTGCAAACGAAGATTGCCAGGAAAGACTTTATGAGTCTACAGCCTCTGCCCTTCCGGTCTGCTATCAATACTGGCCCAGCATAGTCAACGCTACAATTTAAAAAGGGAAACTCAAGTTCCGTTCTGGAGGCCGGTAGTTGGCCCATGATGGGTTGAACATTTTCAGCTTTAAATCTGAAACATCGTATACATTTGTTGACGATAGTCTTAGAAAGGTTTTTGCCGCCTAACGGCCAATAAGTTTGCTTAATATTTCCTACCAGAAGCTGAGGGGGGGCATGTAAATATTTTAAATGATAATGATGAAATAGAATTTTGGTAAAGGGATGTTTGCTGCATAATAGAATTGGATGCTTTGTATCGTAACAGTAAGGTGAATTGTCAAGTCTGCCGCCAACCCTAATTACGTTATTAGAATCAATAAATGGACTTAAAGAAGTCAATCGATTTTTGATAGGAAGTGCCTTGCCGGCTTTAAGAATTGCATATTCGTCGGGGAACATTTCCAACTGAGACTTATGTATGATCACTTGCAATGAATTTTGAAGTTCTTTAACCGAAAGATGTCCAATTGATTTATTTTTCGGATGACGACAATTGTTAATAAATCTTTGTAAGTATGCTATCGTGTTTTGTAGGTTAGTTAATTTTGATTTATTTTTCTGATGACGACAATTGTTAATAAATCTTTGTAAGTATGCTATTGTGTTTTGTAGGTTAGTTAATTTTGATTTATTTTTGATTAGGTTAGTTATTAAGTCAGCATTAGAAGTATTATCAAGCGCGAGAGAACAAGTAATCAACTCGGGTAGATCCTGTTTCACGTCAGGGCTAGGCATTTTCGGCCACTCAGTGTCATTTCTTGACAAAAAAGATGGCCCTGACCACCATAAAGATGAGTTACTAATGAGGTCAGCCTTCAGCCCGCGAGAAACAAGATCCGCCGGATTGTCCCTCGACGGTACGTAGCTCCATGTATGACCCTCTGTGCTCTCTTGAATTTCATGCACACGGTTTCGTACAAAATTCTTAAGGTGAGTCGGTGATATAGATAACCACCCTAAAACAATCATTGAGTCACACCAGAATCTACACTTACTAATTGTTAGTGTTAAAGCGGCCAATACTTTGGTACACAGTCTTGCAGCTAAGAGAGCCCCGAGTAGTTCAAGACGAGGTGTAGTCGTTGGCTTAATCGGCGCTACTCTACTTTTTGAGGTCAAAAGATGTATCTTGATTGAACCGTAGGTGTCTATAGAGCGAATGTAGAGGCAGGTGCCATACGCTCTTTCTGAAGCGTCTGAAAATACGTGAATTTCATGAAATATGGGGTCATTTGTAAGAACCCAACGAGGAATCTTTAAGTGATTAAGATGTGGTAAAGTATTGGCGAATGACAACCATTGATTTCTTATTTCATCAGAGACCGCTTCATCCCATGAACATTGTGCGAGCCACAACCTCTGCATAATTATTTTTGCTTCGACAACGCATGGTCCGACGAGTCCCAGGGGGTCGAAAATTTGGCTAATTACAGAAAGTATGTGGCGTTTGGTAATTTTATCACGAAGTTCGATATTAATGGCATATGACAAGATATCTAAATCGCAAATCCAGTTTAATCCTAAAGTCTTTGATGAAATGTTAATATCACCTTTAGAAATATCTAAGACATTGTCTGACTGGCAGTGTGAAGGCGCAATTTGATGAAGAATGTTCTGATTGTTTGATTGTAGCTTTCTCAAATTAAATTTAGCGGTTCTTAAAGTGATTATAACTCCTTTGCTAAGCTTTACAGTGCTTTCAATAGACGATGATCCGCCTAAATAATCGTCAACGTAAAAATCGCGCTGCAGAGACTGCTTCACGTCGCTGTCGAAAGCACTGGATGCTAAACTAACCAGACACTTAGTTGCTAAATATGGCGCACATGCCTCGCCATACGTGACTGTGTTAAGAGTGTAGGTTTTTAAAGGCTCTGATGAATCATACCTAAAGATGATCTGTTGAAGATGGCGTTGAGCGGGATTAAGCTCAATCGCTCTATACATTTTTTCTACGTCTCCGCTTACCACGTACTTGTGTTGACGGAAACGTAGTAGAATAGAGTAAAGGTCCTCTTGAACAGTGGGGCCAACCATCTGGATATCATTAAGAGACAAACCAGAGCTAGTTTTGGCCGAAGCGTCAAAGACTGTACGAAGTTTTGTAGTAAGGCTAGACTCACGGATAACACCGTGGTGCGGCAAGTAATAATTTACTTGTTGAAGACATCTGGGAGAATTATTATTTTCGGTCATGTGACCGAGGCGTTCATACTCCCGCATGAACTCCATATACATGTTTTTGAAGATTGGTTCTTTTTCAAATTTGCGTTCCAAAGATAAGAAGCGGCATTTAGCCATTTGAAAAGAATCGCCTAAGACCGAAGGATCATCCTTCAGCGGCATCGTGACGACAAAGCGGCCGTCATCATTCCGAGTGGTGTTTTTTAAAAAACTTTCCTCACATGCACGTTCCTCGAGAGACAGGGAGTGCTCGGCTCGAAGGACCAATGTTAGGGTCCTACTGGACGTAAAAATAAAACAAGCGGACTGTATAAAAATAGGGGCTGGTATAATCCCGTCTAAACATATTATGTCCCGGTCAAACAGTTATTAATTTAAAACAATCGAAAGCTCGTCCGTCTTCGTAACTGTTGCTAAGGCGAGAGGCCGCGCCGCGCCGCGCTTGCTCGCGATGACGTCACGTGCCGTGTCGTCGTCCCGCGCGTCTCCTCCCGGACGCATAGAAGCCGGTTCGCAACAAGTGTCAATGGAGTTATAGGCACGACAGCTCATGACTACTTTAAGCGTGGTTGGCGTTGAACAGTGGAAAGTGTACAACTCGCCAAGTTTACGTATGATGTCATAATGCTAAAGATTCATATTCGTCACTTAGACGTCAATATGGCAGCATGTTTTAACTTTTTCACGAAAATAAACACTACCTACTTTAAAAAAACATATCTCGGTTTAGCCCCAATACACTTCGGCCAGGTATTGCCTATTGCTGCCTCTTTGTATTTAAATATCATTAATATCATTAAAAAGTACCTGCACGTACTACTTTCCACGATGTCTCAAATGGGATCCCATCATTTCATAATCAGCGTTTCACAAATGACTCAGTTCACGAATATATCATTTGAAAACCCGTGTTTTTTCCGAAGCTTTAAATGATATTGGATTTTTTTCAGGACCATCTTGTAGAACCCATTTAGGTAAGGTTAGTTTTATAAAAATCCTGAAATATTTAGAGTTACAGAAGAAACGGGTTCGCAAATGAATAGGTTACGAAACGATGCATTTGTCCAAAGCTTTGTCGGGGAAAAGGCAGAGAACCGTCTCAAATAACTGATAGCCTTCGTACACTTAACTTTTGTATAACTATCTCAAACGTTGCCTTAAACTAAACATTTATTTATCACCCTAAACACTCATCAACCAGTTAATTCGCTACCTAAAATGAAAGTCCGTACGGTTACTAACCAATACGTCACAAAAAACCGCGAACGCACCAACGCAAATCCCACATGCCATAAAGACCAAAATGGAAGGTTCAAAGGGTAGCCGTAGGGGCAAATGAAAAATCTAATATCACTCAACTCTCGGGGAAACTCAACAATTGCTGCTCATGAATTTTAACGAGGCATTTTCTTTGCGACGATGCCTAAAGTGATCCAGCCACTTAGTTCCCCACCTGAAGAGGAAGCAGGCCAAATAATGGAATATAAAAGGATACATTGACTTGCGTTATTGGGGTTTTGAACAATAAATAGCGTGTTATAAATTGGGAGCACGTTGTATATTTAGAAAGGGCTTTTGTAATTTCATCGGTTCCTGGGTAAGTTAATAAGTTATTCTTCTTTGATGTTTTGAAGAGCATTTTACAAAAGAAGATGTGAAGAAAGGTGCTGTGGTTGTGTGTATAACTCTTTATAACGGAGTCATAAAGTGCAAAAGTTCGTTTAAAAGTTGTTGATATTTTGATGCAGTTTATCTGTCTACTGTATAATGTCAAAGGCGATCTTTTAGTCCTTTAAAGGATATATTCTACTCTCTTTTAGAGAGGATTGGCTAACGAGTTCTTACTGGGTGTGACTATGTTAGTGAAGGGGAAGTGTTGCCATATTTTAATCATCAGATCATCTGTTAGACACCATTGTATCGTAAGGAAGAAAAAAGGAAAGTCCTTTATTCGTTACAAGCAATAACAAATAAGATTCTGTCAAAAAAATAATTTGAGACAAGCTTTTGTCGCCGTCTGTACTTTTTTTTGCAAAGTCATTTAAGTACTGCTTACCAATACCAATCTTATGAGTCAAAACTCGATGGGTCTACGGTAAGTATAGCGGAGATTCTGTCACCACCTTCCGACTCCATCGTCAGACCAGCCCCATGTCTTCATAATATTGTATTCTTACGCGATATAAAGATGCGTACAAAATTTCAGCTCAATTGCAAACCGGGAAGTGGGTCAAATTTAACTTGCAAATTTAGACGGTCAACTTACATACTTTTATAATAATATACTTACATACGAACAGCAAGTTAAACAAAAGCTTGTAAAAATAGAGTAATACGCATCAAAATAATGTAGTCACGAAACTCAGCGAAATGCTGTCAATCAAGTTAGCGCTGGTCGCCTGTTGGAACCATCCGGTGAAACCACGGATCACATAATTATTAAACACAAAAAATAGAGAGTACTGTATTGGCATGTTTGAAAAGAACTTTATTAACCTTAAACACCTTTTTAGATCGCTAATCAATCAGCGATAAGATCGCCTGTTGTGGGCGGTTTTCAAGAAAAGTATACATCGTTAAGGACAAAAAAGAAACTAACTTTTCCATTTCGTCACGAAAATTAACGTATGTATGGCTAATTTTCGTGACGAAATGGAAATAGTTAAATTTTCTTAAATTTGTCCTTGACGATGTACACTTTTTCTTAAAAACCCCTGCGTCTTTTAAATTGTGCTATTTCTCTGTTTTTTTTGGTGGTCAATAAAGTGTATTGTATTGTATTGTTATCAATGTCCCTCTGCGGGGCAAAGGCCTCTTCCTCGTATTTCCAACCCTGTCTGCCCATAGCCATCTCTGATTAGTCGCTTCGAAGTGCAACTGAGTCATCCCGCCACCTTCGCCTTGGTCTACCACGACGCCAGTAGGCCATCCTGTGGCACCCACTGAGATAATATCAATTTTAATTTCAGGTCATTCAATGACAAAAACTGCTTTTCAATAAAGTAAAGCAAATTAATTCAACATTTTGTTTTTATTGATTACTACAGGATGTATTTAATTGATGTTTTTCCTATTCGTATATTAAATGAACCATAATAAATGAGTTAAGGTTCAAAATATTTAAATTTTGACAATATGTTAATATGTGTGTGAATGGTGCCACTCCATGTCTTTCCGTGGATGTCGTAAGAGGCGACTAAGGGAATGAGAGCTTCTAGTACTGTTAGGCTACGGGCTTGCAACCTGTTACTAATACACTGGTAAACATGTCATCTTAGCCTGTTTGTGTAAAATGTAGTTGCAGAATTACCAACAAGTCTTTTTGTAGTTGTTGGTAATTCTGTAGCTCTGCCTACCCCACTCTGGGAATGAAGGCGTGAGTATGTGAATGTGTGTTAATATTTCATCAAAATATTGGCAGCTCATTAAAACAGATTTATTTTTACTACAAAAGAGTTAAAACTGGAGTTCGGTCCATTTAACCATGATATAAATAACCAATGCACAATTTTAAGCAAAACCACTTAGCATTAAAACATTTCAAACCACACTTTGCGTCCGATAGTATCTTTTAAAATTCCCAAATAAATCAATGGTATTAAACATTGTCATTATTTAAGCACTCATTGACACTTTGAACACCAGGCTCCAAGATTTCAATACAAAACTAACCCTCTTTGGTGTTTTTGGCGTTGAAATATATATCTTTGTTGAAAGTGTTCAGGGCCCTTGTCACGTCTGGCTTGTTTAATTTGCATACAATCGCTGTTTGGTGGCAGTGAATGTGTAAACCGAGCTTTACTCAGTCAGCCAACGGATTTAATTGCGTTTCGAGAGGAGTGACCATTATTATGAGTGCCCGTTGGTTAAGGCCCGCAACACTCGGCTGTGAAATGGATCCGTTTTTCATCATTTCAATGGTAAATATTCATGAAATGCTCAAGTATCAAAATCAAAATGTTTATTCAGTAAATAGGCCCCCGTGAGGCTCTTTTACACGTCGGTAATATGAAGTGAATTTACTAGCGCTTCAGATAAGACCATCATTGCGGAGAAGAAGCGCCAAGAAACTCCAGCAGAAGGTCATTTTTTCAACCATAAAGTACAGAAATACTTAAAAGTAAGTTACATTACAAGTACTTAATAAAGTAATAAATAATAATGATTAAAGCTTGAACAAATAAAATCAATACAAATGTAAGGCTTATAACATTAAACTAAAAATAATAAGTCTAGGAGAACAACACGATGAGGTCTCTACGTCAAAAGCCATATATTTTTGTGATTGAGTTTTGGATGTCATTTGATATTGTACGAATCAGTAGGGCTAGACAGGTTGCATTCGACAATCGTGAACGATTATGTTTCGATTGAAAAATGTATGGATTGGACGTAGGCCACCGAGAGTACCACGTTGCTATCTCGGTGGCTTACGTCAATTCCATACTTATTTCTTTCGAAACATAATCGCTAACGATTGTCGAATGCAACTTGTATAGCCTCCCAGATTTTTCAGAGTATAGTTTCGCCATGTCCGTCTGTGGGCGGTTTTACTCGGACTCTCTTAGCTACAATTTAGCATAGTTATAAATTTAAATTATGTTGACCAAGTTGTAAAAAATTATAAAAAAATCCTCCCTATACATGTAATACAAGTATCATTCATTCGATAGCTTTAAGAAAATCAGCATGTAAAGGAATCTTATCCCCAATTTTTAGATTTATGCAATATTTTTTTTTTAAGAAATATAACTATTTTTGTAAATCATTGCTTATCCCTGCTCGATTACGGTACAATAAATGAGAAGTAGATTTAAAACAACTACGTATTTTTAATAAGGACTAACTGAATTTTCTCACTAAAGTACTTTTTCGTGATAATTATCAGCATTTAATATCTGAAAATTTTTCGGGCCCCAAAGCGCACAAAACAGTCCAGAAGTAACATGGAGTGCAAAACCTGTCAATTTCGCGGCCGTAACCTGGACGAATCGGTATATCTAAAAAGAAAGATAGATGGAAAGACGTTTATTCACTATGCAGAACACTCACAAATAGATATACAAGAAAACCATGACAGCACAGAGTCCTCGCGATAGTGAACGGACACTGACTCGGCATTATGCTGAGCGCTGATTTTTGGCCGGTACCGTCTCGGTGACACGGAGCGCTCTACAAACATACTATATATATATACGGGGTGATTTTGGGGTTATGATCCGGAATGGCCAAAAGTGAATAAGATGGTCATACTGAACAATCTTTTCGATCTTTCTTTCTTTTCTTTTCCCCGGAGCCCGCTCACCGCTACACTCGCTCAGGCAGGCGAGTGCGCACGCCAGATAGGTGGTAAATTATGTATTAATATTATGTAACGGTGTACTACCGTAATACGCTTGTTAATAATGCCAATGTTAGTGTTAAAATAATCCGCTTCATATACACTTTCTTTATTAGGAAAGCAATATGTAAGTGTAAATAATGATGATCTTGATTATGTTAGAAATAGTGAATGTACTCGTATACCAGTAAAAAAAAAATATGAATATAAATTTGCATGTTAAATTATCTATAACGGTTTGAAATTAAATTAGTGACGGCTAGCTTTATATAAGGGGGGAGATGTTATATATATGTGGGTAGTTATAAACGTAGGGTACTTAACAAGGAATATAAATAAAAGCAGTCATCCATGAATCAGCATACTGGTCGTTTCATTTGTTTTTATCCTAAATACTACAGGACCAACCACGAAATCGCCAAAAAAAACCAGCTGTTCCATACATTAACTCTCAATTAATTCACCGTTAACTAATTTATGGAACAGCAGTGGTTGGTCTTATCGGAAAAGTTGTTCAGTATGACCATCTTATTAACTTTTGGCCATTCCGGATCATGACCCCAAAATCAACCAGTATATGTACATTCGTAATGACTAGGTACCATTCTTTTCGATGCTTCATTCAACTCGTTTAGGATATGAAAACTATGCATCTAATTCATTTTATACATCATGTTTCAGAGAAACACTTGCTGCTTGAGACCTATACAACCGATATCTAGATAGAAATGTTGTTAGTTTTATTTTTCAAAAGGGTTTGATTCCCGAGCTGAGTACAAGTTTTTTTTATGTATGAATGCAGCTTTCTTCTTGCTAAAAAACGATGACATTGTTCCTCAGGACAGTCACAGACTTGTCCATACTGCCCGATCTAAATTTGCCACATATCTGCTATAGCGCTGTCTCTTTTACTGCCTATTTTTTAACAGGCTTTGATACTTTATAATACAGCCTCAGCATAGGAAACAAAATCAGAAATCTCATTGTGTTCACGTTTAACCTTCGTTATTTAAAACTGGAAATGTACAAATGCGTAAAAAACTTTTTTCGTCACCTGACACGGAGCCTTTTATTACGAAGTTAAATTGCAAAGAGCCCAACTCATTAACGCACGAGATTTTCTTTAAATACAAAATTACCTGCAAACGTATATTAAGACAGATTCGTTTTGTTTTGTTATTTGCCTTTTAAACAAGTTTTACTTTATGTTCATGTTTACGAAGTCTCAGAAAAACATTGGGGAAATGAGAAATTGTTTCTTTTATTTACATATTCATGGACAGTGTACTCGACATGTGATGTGAAGTGATATCGTTTGTTCATGATAAATCGAATGTACCCCTAAAGGTTGACACGCAGAGAATGCCTTGAGATATTACGTGCACAAGTTTTTGTTAATTTGTGAATATAGTGCAAAAAATCACTAAATTTTAAGATAGTTTTAGCAAAAAACCTGAATGGACGATTAAAATCAGACCGAATGTTTTGTTTCGGTTTAGGCTAAAATGCATGGTTTAGATAAGTATTATGTTATGTTATAAATCACTTTGTTCGATAGTTTCAGAATTTCCTTTTGCACACATTCTGTAATGTGCTTACAAAACACATAATGCATATATTACCTATGCATTATGTGATTTGTAAGCACATCAACATCCAAGGAAACATAGCATTCTAAGCGCGTAATAGTGTTTTTTTATGTATTTAATTGGCATTTTGAAGCGCCAAAAAGCACTTTTATGCGAGATATTATTAAGGTGACCATCAAACAGAAAAATTAGGGAAAACCGGCCGATAAACAAGAAAGCTAGGGCAATAAACATTTATAATGATGATGCTGTAATTTTACTTTTATTAAAATACTTTTCGTGTATTCAGCAAGCTTTTTATTGCGCAAGTAACAGTAAAAGAGGTTTAAGTACTCCAAGTATAAAAGTTTTATTCATTTTTCCTGTTGCGTTCTGAAAATGTTACGTATTTTTGGTGTTGAGAGTAAAAAGTTTTACTTTATTATCTTTTGTTACTCATTTGAGGTATTCGTCGCCTATTATAAATTGTCATAAAATCTTGTAATTTTTAACCTACTTTCTGTTCCTTATTATCAAGATCTTATGTGATGCAATTATAGGGTTTAAATGATATTGTAACGATACGTCCAAAGTAATAAGGTGTTACTGTATAGTAATACACACAAATTGCTTTACAAGATTATAATTATATTCTGAAATAAACAAAAGACGATCCACCAAGCGCACAATGCCGCCAAGAGAGACTTCCACAGACAACCCGAGTGTGTTTCATCTGTCAAACGCAATAGGGATGCGTTATGAAATTAGTGATGTTCCCAATCCATATTTTTCCCGTCTAACAATAGGTAGTATCTTGGCCCAACTTTAATACTTGAAACTTAAAAACCTTGTTTTGTAGAAAACAGATTTCTTTTAGCGATAACAACGCCTGTTATCTACCGTATACGTTATTTATTTATGTTGCTCTGTTGTATTTCTTTGCTAATCTATTGTGTTTTTCAATAAAGTGTAATTAATATACTTGGTTAGCAACGCTGTTAATAGTCGTTTAACTAACTACATTATCAATACTATCGTTTACTAATTGATAATAAAATCATCGTAATGCCCCGTTAAATAACGTTTGAACATGTCTAATGACGAAATAGTACCTCATAAAAACATGAACGATAATTAACCGTATAAATAATTGGCATGGTTTTTGGATCAATATTACAGTCCGGTTTAAATTTCCAGGAAGGACTAACGTGTTTCACAATTTCCTGTAAAATATGAAGTAAGTGGTTGTGTTGGTGTGGTTATTGGTTATGGTTAGAATTATTTGGTTAGTAAACAGGCTAAATAATTTTAACAGTATTTATTAATGGTGTGTTATCATTATGGCATTATTTTTAATAAGATACATACATACATAACATCACGCCTTCATTCCCAGAGTGGGGTAGGCAGATAATTAAAATAATTAAATTAATTTAATAAGATGGTTTATTTTTTATAAAATACCAAGATTAGGCCGGGCTACTTCGACCCTGGACTTCAGAAGCACTTGGAGCTAAACCCATGTGCGTCTGTTTAGGTCGTCTTTTATCTCATCTTACACGGACCCTTTCGGATATATTTCAACCCCTTTAGGGTCTTTTCTGCGCACCTTACGATCACGTGTCGACCCCCTAAGCCACTAGCCACCGACGCTTTCATCTGTTTAGTTCACAAGAGAAAGCACTCTGTTACCTGACATGTTCGGTTAAATTGTAAGGTCTCGTTAAAATTTGACACATTTTGTATGCACGAGACGTTTTGAATATAGGAACCCAGGGTCAGACGTGTGATATTGATTGATTTATTTTTCTAAAAAGTCCATGGAAGTGTATTTAAAAACAGTCGGTACTGGCGAAATACACCTAACAGGGGTAAAAGACTTTCATTAAAAATGAATTACTTGAAAATGTTTTAGGTACTCATTGTTACATAGTCTGTATACATTGTGTTGTTTCAGTGTGCCGCGTGGGCAACGGTTGTTGCGCGCGCGCCGCGCCGCCTCGCACGCATTTGCGTTCCTGGCTTCTCCCACAACGTCGGTAGATGCGCCTGCGCACCTTCGCCGCCGCGCGGGGACACCGTAAGAACCGTTATTAGAAATATAGAAAATATTACGGCCTAGGGTCAAAATAAGCTTGTGACAACAATGATATCATCATTTATGTAGAGAAATAAATACTTAATTACTTAAACACCTTTGATGTAACCTTTGGTTCATCAAATTGGTCTCTGATTATTTGGAAAGTAGGTTTAGGCGGGGAGGAGCCCGCTTAGTATTTAACTTTGTGATTTTTATTACTTGTTACGAAAGCCGCGGTTAAAATACCTATCATATTCTGTTAGAAACAACCGGCTATAGATCTATTACTGCTTAAAAGATACAACTGTTAGGTAAGACGAATGGACCAATAGTTTAATTTTTTTTTATGGTAACCTATCTTGAATCGTAAGTTTTGTTTCCCAACTGTTTAATTTGTCTTAATATTCATGAGTTACGAGTAGAAATGATTTTTTTTTGAATCTATTAACTTTATAATACCTATAATAGAACCTGTAGGTTAGGTAAGGTCTATTTTATAACAAACCTGGAAAGATAAACGGTTTAAGTTGAAAACGGAAACCAAACCTTTGAAACTCCGGACCAATGAAATAGTTGGAAAAAAAATCGCAACATTCTCTTGTCGGGTTTTACACTAACATACATAATAATCAATAACATTTTAGGATGACTCGACATAAATGCGCAGATTGCGGTGAAGAGTTTGTGACCATCCATCAGTATTACCGGCATCGTACCACTGTCCATTCAGGGGTAAGGCAGCAAAGGGGCAAGCCCAAGAGGGAAGAATTGGAATGCGGTCAGTCTAATGAGGAACTGTCAAATAGGGGGAATCCAGTTGTACAAAGGTATGGTCGTGGAACTCCTCGTGATGATGTCTCTTTACCAATTAGGCCATTTTAGACAACTTAAATTTAGTACAGTGTTGGGACACCAACCGGCGATTGTCCCGAGTGCACGTTATAGAAGTATGCATCCACGGATAGCCACCGGTTAGTGTAGTGTAGGTAAAGAGGACAAATAGAGAGATCTCTCTCCAGGCGGGTGTTATGCCTGGGGACCGAAGTCCATTTGGATGAAGTTGGAAGTGGTATATAAGTCAACCGACTGAAGAAACTTCGTTAGCGCGATGTAGCGCACTGTCAGATTTAGTTGCGTTGTCTGACGCTGGTGGCGCTAGCGAGTTGTTTGTTACAAGTTGTCACTAGATGTCGCTAGGTCGCCACAGTAGAACTCTTTTAGATGGACGGGAACGTAATAATAGGATAAGTGGGCTGTATGAATGAAATGATATGGATAGGTAAATTAGGATATTAAAAAAACTTTGCACTACCTTCCACTTTTTAGGGTTCCGTAGTCAAACTAGGAGCTCTTATAGTTTCGCCATGTCCGTCCGTCCGTCCGTCCGCAGCCTAGCGCAGACTCTTAGTACTAGAAAGTTGTAATTTGGCATGAATATATTAGTCACGTCAATAAAGTGGTACAATAATATGTACAAAAAAATATTTTTTTAGGCTACCTTTCCTTCACGTAGTAACGTAGGGATTTATTTTTTCTCTCTTCTACCCTATAGAGCGGAGTGTCCTTGGATAGGTCTTTCAAAAATATTACGGGTTTGTAAAACAGTTTTCGTTTAGGTAATCCGTTTATGACTTATTAAGCTTTAAAGCGCTATTTTTTGTTAGGCTCAAGTGCCCCCCCCCCCCCCTTACAGCCAAAACTACTAATACTAAAAATCAGAAAAAAAAAACTTAAATTTAAGAGCATATTATGAATTTAAAAGGAAATTATGACGACTTAGTAGACATCATTGGTTGTTGAGATACAGGCGATTAAAGTGTTTATACCTACTAAAATCATCTAAGACGGCACCAATTGACTTTAAATAGAAAATGAGCTCTTGCCCGGTTTTTTTCTTACAGGCTAGAATTAGAGTTCCTAGCATCCCAGTATCCGGCTCAAAACACTGAAAAGCCGAACAAAAACATCAAAGGACTGAAAGGAATTGAAGTTTTGCAGGATTTCGCGGAAAACACAACTCTTCATGGCATAAAATATTTTACAAAACGAGTTTCGGTTGTGGAAAAGTAAGTAGTAATGAAACTTTAGAGTTATTTACACGATAACCGTGTACTCAGCTAGTACATTCACGTATTTTTGACGCATTCATGCAGTGCCTGATGTTAGTGGCGTTTATTTTAATCTGAAAATTACACTATTCTATGTCGCAAAATCTTTATTAAATGACAAAAAGATCATCATCAGTACATAAAAAAATTAACCCTACAGAATATAAAATTGACAAAGGCAAAACGTAAAAAGCATACAACAGCCGGTTTAACTTTGACTAGTAAGATGTAAACTCAAAATACAGACAAACGTAAAACAAACAAAAAAATGCTATATTATGACACTTTTAACCAACTTTAATCGTTGCCTCTTGGGGCAATAAGATCCAATGGGGCAAGTGCGACGATTCAATTTTATATTGGTAGATATTGTTCGTTTGATGCACTTGGCCCACTTAATCTTAACCCAATCATAATTTCAGCAGCGTCAAGTCACTAGAAATAAATATCGTCAAAATTAAACATTGGCTTTCCGTGACAAATTTCTATTAAACAATAATTAAAAGTGGTTGACCGTACGTTTTATTGGTCATACACACTCTTAAAAACAAAAGTTGTCTCTCCTGTGGTCAATAGTTAAGAGCTTGTGTGCATATAAGTTATGTTTTTATATGATAGGTCAAAAACAGTGCTGACGGCGTTTTTGCGGGTAGGGCTAAGCCAGAAAATTAAGCCTTAAAAACGTTAACTTTCGGTGTGTCCACAGGAAAGACGGTGACCTAAATCTGTGTATGACCCTTATACTCGTACGTCTTATTGGTCTTGAAAAGGTTCTGACTAAACTCAAGCGCCTTCGTGGTTTCAGAATATTCTGGATCGTGACCTTTATTGCGAGCATCACGCTGTGCGCCTACCTGATATACAGTGTGTGGTTCAAGTGGCGATACAGCCCCGTGATAGTGCCGATCAACGATAAAATCATCTCGGTCGGAGAGGTACGCAATTTATATTCTTCTCCTAATTATTTTGCCAATTTATCAGCCTAAGCCCACAAGTACTAAGGCTGAATCGCTTTTTCAGGTACCGTTTCCATCTGTCACCATCTGTCAGTCATTTAATTGCGATGAAACAGGTTTTGAATATTTAGGATTCTGGAATGATACAAAGGATTCGAGGGTTTGTATTTATAAAAATATTATTGTCTTTTGTTCTGCATGTTTATTACGCTGTTATTTTTGTATTTTGATAGAATTTGCCAGAAAGGTAGCTCTGGCCCCGTCTCGCAGATTACCAAAAGGATGTACATTTCAGATGGATCTACCGAACCTGTGTAAATGGCGAGGTCAAAATACCTCCTGCGACGAAATCTTTAAAGAAATATTCACCAGGGAGGGCAAGTGCTATAACTTCAATGGACTCGCATTTTTTGAGATTCTCAGCTCAGAGTAAGATGGGCCGTGCTTCTATACTTACTGATCTTGTCTGAGATGCTGGTCTCACGATACGTCGAACTAAATGTCAAGTTTAAACCTGTCAATTCTGACGCATCATAACGGGCATCTCAGTCAAGGTCAAACTGACTTTGACCTCACATGGTCCCTAATAAACTGGCTCGAGTAACATGCTTCTCTTCAAAGGCGATGATGCCACTCCCACGCAAGAATCAAAAGGAATTAACACAACGAGATTTATAAAAAAAAGATTTATTATTAGTTCTTAACTATTGAATTAAAAATCAAATTCAAAGATCGTAGGGTTTCAAAGATTCAATCAAAAATATGCGAAGGTGTCGTTTTGGAAAAATTAAACTATAGAGGATTATGATTGTAATCGTATTTTCAAGTAAATATAACTAAATATGACAAAGTTTAATCTATCCCAAGAACAAAAACCATAGGCGTTATTTTTGTTAAGATAAAGATCGCGGAACGCAGGTTCCTACCCATGTTGCATAGGGACCCCTTTATTTTATTAATTTCTTTGTTTGTTGCTATACTTAGTAGCAATAAAAATATACACCCTTGGTACCCTTTGGGTACGAAACCCCAAAAACGACAGGTTGGTTCAGTGCCTTATGTGCAAAACGGTATTCATAAAAATAAGTTGTAATTTTCAGTGCACGTTACATTGCAATACAGCACCTCCACTTCGCCGCTACGAACCCAAGTCTTCATTGGACTCCTCAAGGATACAACTCGGAAGGACTTGCATATCCGCGACGGGGACAGGTTTAATTACAACATTGAATTACTCATTTTAGATAAAACATATACTTATAGGTGGGTAGGTAGGAACCCGCACGTCATCGGCCCCGCCTAATACGAGCGTCTACCCGCCGAACTCAAACGCGAACCATCTGATGAAATATTTCGACGCCGGCTGAGAAATCTTTTGTTTGAAAATGCACTATACTCAGTAAATAAATTTCTCATTGGTTATTTGGTCGACTGGTAGAGAATGCCATTAGGCATTAGGATGTGTTTTATCACGATCCTTACGGAAAAAACTACATACCTACTTGTTTAACTATTATCAAGAATCACTTGTATTTCATTGTTTTAAGTTTTAAGTAATTTTCTTATGCTTTTATATTTATATTTGTAATTCTGACGATCTCAATGTAGTTTATAATAATTTGACATGCTCTACATGAGCAATAAATAACCTAATATGATCTACAAAAACTGCCATGTTTATTTTGCTTGTAATTACCATTAGAACAAAATTTTGAAATTATACTAATTATATCAATTAAGACGCTTATAATAATAATATTATGCAGAGTAAGGGTAAATAGGTCGATATGACGTACGAGTATATTGTGTTTGTTAGGAACCAAGCCCTTCATTTTGGAAACGGTGACAACTTCATTTTGAAAACAAAACTTGTGTACTATTATGGGTATTTTGCTTATAAATGATTGTTAATAGCTCCATTCTTCTTTTTTACCGACAATTGCCTGTCCTCATTTTACCATACGTTATCATACATACATGCATACATAACGTCACGCCTTTATTCCCAGAGTGGGGTAGGCAGAGCAACAGAATACCAACAACTCTAAACTTGTCGATAATTGTGTAACCACATTTTGCATGGTCAGGCTAAGATGTTTACCAGTGAATTAGTGACAGGTTGCAAGCCCATCGCCTAACAGCATCTACTACAAACCCTTATTCCCTTAGTCGCCTCTTACGACATCCACGGGAAGACATGGAAGTGGCACTATTCTAACCCGGCAACCACACGGGGGCGATTTAATTATAAGTTTGTTTTTCATAGAATCGCGTGACAGAGTGGTAATACAAAATTTAGTCTCCTCTGAAAACGGCCACTCTGTCACAGTATATTCTGAAAAACCACCATAAAGAATAAAAATTATCGCCACCGAAATAATCATTAATTAGTCCAAATAAAAATTCACGCAACGTATTTTAAAATCAAAAATGAAAACTATAATTATCAATAGTTGAAAAACACAAAATATAGAAAAATGACGACGTATTGTTGGTAAAAAAGTAGAACGACCCAATAATGATTCAGTTCCCAAATTAAACAAAAAACTGGGACTTTGTAACAAAAACCGGACATTACTAGGTTTATTTCCCAATTAGTGCTTAGTTTAACCTCAAATACTGATTTTCCCTTTTCCAAATTGAGAGCCTTAGTTCGCAGATCAGGTTATGTACCCTAACTCTTATCGTTTCCGAATTTCGCAAGCAGCCCATTTCCCTTGGTCACCCTGTAAAGTAATTTTACTTTTTTTCTTAGGCACGCGGCCCTTATCCTGATTTGGAGGTTGAGTTTGTCAGAGATTTAGGGTGTAAAAATAAAAATTTCACCTTTAAGGTACTTGCAATTCCATCCTACATAAGATTTTTTGTTTATTTTTATTAGTTTTAAACAAACGGAAAACTATTATGTTTGAAATGTTTCTTCAGATTTACCTACAGCATCCTACTGGTCTTCCGCAATCTTCACAGGACTATTACACAGCGGTTCTTGGTGAAATAACGACGTTATCCCTTAGCTATAAGGTGTTAAATACTTCAGAGAACTTGGTCGTCTTCTCTCCTGAAGTGTAAGATACCATTTTATCTTATTCTAGTCAAGTTACTTTTTTACTCGCTTTTTTGCTTTTTGTGATCGGCCTTCATCCTTTTTAGGGTTCCGTAGTCAGCGAACTAGTATAGTTGTATAGTTTCACCATGTCCGTCTGTACGTCTGTCCGTGGTTCATCTCAGACACCCTTGGTAGCTGCAAAATAAAATCTTGTTTTTATCGGGTAATTTTTTTACATTTTGCCATCGAGTGAGGTATCCTACACCCGAGCTAATACTCTTTCACGGGAATATAAACCGTGAAAAAAAGTGTTAGACTTCTTTAGGTAAGGAATTAAAACATCAAAATTAACCAAAAAATAATTTAAAAATAAAACAACCATTTTTTTATACATTTAAAAAATCACCGTCTGAATCACTCTTAAAAAAATATTTAGTACATATTATTATCAATTTTAACCAATTTCAAAAAAGGAGGAGGTTATACGTTCCATTGTATGTTTTTTTTTTGTTATGTATGTTCACCGATTACTCCGTCAATTGTGGACCGATTTTTTTTTTCTTGGTTTGATAGAGTATACTTCCGAGGTGGTCTCACTGTCACCAAATCTGAATCTGATGAGGGGATCAGTGAGGAATTGAGGGAGCTCCTCAAATATTGTAGGCAAACATATAGCGGTTTTAGTATTTTTAGTAACAAGTCTAGCATTTGCATTCAGAAAATATAATTTGGAGAAGTGGTACTGATGATTAAGACCACAGATGGCCATCGGAACTCCTCAACGGTACCTATTTCAAGGGTGGCGATCAGATATCTCGATCAAAATAGTTGAGCGACTACAACGAAGAATATTTACTTATTGAAATATCACTATGACTTTTCGGCGGCGTTGCTTGCGGCGCGCTTGAAACAAAGTATCATATTAACTAGTAAGTGGGACTACGGAACAGCGTAGGTATTATGATCACTAAAAAGTATAAAATATAATAAATGTTTTATAACATGAAAAACCAACTTAAAAAACGCAAAAAATAACTTTTTTTGATTCTAGGCACCTAATAGGATAGTCCAACTGAAGTCGGCGACCACAACACTTTCACCAAAAAACCCAACTTCAGTGGGACTAACCTATTAGAATTTTTGTTTTTTATTACAATTGGATGCGGAAGGCACAAGACCGGTCTAAGTGGAGAGCCTTTTGGAAGGCCTATGTCCAGCAGTGGACGTCTTTCGGCTGATATGATGATGATGATGATGATGATTACAATTGGTAGTCCGTTTAGAAATATTGAACTCAAAAAGTGTATTTTTTAAATTACGTGTGTTCTTCGTCCGTATACCAGGAGTTATCTAAACTATGATAACTTTAATACAGTTTTGGTTGATCTCTTTCGCTTAACAAACATTAATTACCTACTTGTATTTATTTTTACAGTCGCCAGTGTTATTTCCCGGGTGAGCGACAGTTGCGTGATTTCAAAATATATTCACCAGAAAATTGTGAACTCGAATGTATCTCTAACATTACCTTCAGCTGTTGTAACTGCGTCATGATTTACATGCCACGTAAGTCAAATGAAAATTGCAAAATAAAATAAGTACTTTCTTAGAGTGATTTAATGAATATAATTACGACCCATTACGACCTAATTTCATAATGCCTTGATCATCAATTGGACTTAATTTCATATTGACTTAAGAGCTTATTGCACCTCCCGAATTAGCTTATTGCAAGAGAGACGCAGAAATACGTTGGAATGAGATGGAGATATCTCCAAACGTAGCTTACGTATTGAGGCGTCCCTCTTGTTAGTGACTGATTTGGGAAGGGTCGCTTTTTAGTCTTATAAAGTTACTTTCTTAAAATACCCGCATAGTAAATTTAAAACAAAACGTCTTATTTCCAAAATGCCTGAATGCTCATTTTACTTGAGTCTAAGAATGAATTAAATTAAAAACGAAAAACGTAATGTCTGTATCTAAATGTGAAATAAATTAATAAAGACAGGATAGTAAAACAGTAATGGACGTTTTATAATTACAGGCGTTGTGGGATACATAAATTTTGGACTTAAGGTGTTTTGAGATTTATCCCAAAACTCTTAACACTTTTAAGTGTGACGAATTTTAGTCATATTAGAAGTTAGGTATTTTAAGAAAATAATCAGATATTTCGGTGCCCTCATTACTGTTATTGTGTATCCTACGAAACTAAAGTATTGTCTTGAAATTGGAAAGTGATTTTGTTGTAGGTACAAATGAATACACAATTAATAGGGTATTTGACATAATTTAATAACAATTGACCTACGAGTAAGTAAATTAACGAAAAAAGTGGCTTTTCCGTTAAGTTGACTACACGAAGGTTAAAGGTAACTTTGTCATAATATGCTTAACATTGTGAATTCATTTATACAGCAAAAATACTCTTTGATTTCTGATACTTTAGTCTATTAAAATGCTTTTTGGAAGACCCTTTATTGTGTTTTTAATTAACAAACTTCATAAAGTTTTTGTTATATTAATTTTTTTAGATAACATCACAACACCGGTTTGTAAAAGCGAAAATTACAATTGTACTGTTGCAGCACAAGGTCCGTATTTAATTGCATATTAATTAGAAATTAAACATTGGGTTTGAAAAGGTTTCAGTGATGATATTGTGTTGTTGTTTAAAAAAAACTGATTCTTCTAGAGTTTCTTGTAACGCCTGAACTAAGCAATTAAATTAGTCTATAATCATACCTAATCAATGTGTTTAAGAGCCCTTACGATTTCTCGTTGGCCGTTTATGACAACCATACACATACACACAGACACCATCAGAGTACATATTATTAGTTTTTAATAAACGGTAACATCAGCGTTACGCGGCCTGTACGCTGATAAGCTATTATTTGAATGACTTGTTTGAAACTTGTGTGTGTGAAAAAAAGTCATTAACTGACTTTCAGTGCGGCGTTGGTGTGGTTTTAGTAGTCATATTGAAGTTTTATTTACCTTTCTTCGTGAAGCTGACTTCAACATGATGGTAATGATTTTTACAACCTATGTATGTTTCTATGTATGTATATATATATATATATATGTATATATGTATGTATGTATGTATGTTCCACTCTAGCGCCGTTCCTATTTTTTTTCATCTGAGGCCCTAACTAAGATTCGTTAGCTAACTAGCGTTTCTATTCATACATACATACATAACATCACGCCCTCATTCCCAGAGTGGGGTAGGCAGAGCTACCGAAACACCAACAACTCTAAAACAGCTTGTTAATAATTCTGTAACCACATTTTGCACAATCAGGCCAAGAAGTTTACTAGTGTATTAGTGACAGGTTGCAAGCCCATCGCCTAACAGTACTACAAGCCCTTATTCCCTTAGTCGCCTCTTACGACATCCACGGGAAGACATGGAGTGGCACTATTCTAACCCGGCAACCACACGGGCTATTTCCAATTAATTAATTAATTAATTTAAGTTAATTTCCGTTTCTATTCATTTTGTTTTTTACCCGACTACGGCGAAGCAAAGGAAGGGTAATGATTTTGACTCCCTTTGTATGTATGTATGTTCGTATGTATGTATGTATGTATGTTCCACTCTAGCGCCGTTTCTAATGAACCGATTTTGACAAATGAGGTGTCTATCGATTTGACTTTTTTGTGCGATGGTTATAGGCTATTTTGTTTTATTATAAATTAAACATGGCAGATACAAATTTAAAAAATGTAATTAATAGACTTTGAGGATCATCTAGCGGCCAGCGGCGGTACTACGCTTGTGAAATGTCTAGATATTAGTTCCGCTACCGGATGGTATAGATGGTGTAGGTAAGCAATGTTTGTGTCATTTGTTACACGTGTTTGGCCTTCTCGCCTACGAACGATATTTATCTTTTTTTTTTTGCAGTCGGGTTTTAGATTTATAAACTTATTGGCAATAATTAAACCAATCAAGATCACGTCATACAAGTGATGCGACTGGTTACAAAACAATACGAATAGAAAAGCTAGCGTTCGCTTCTTGGTTAGGGCCTGTGATCGGTGGCCTAAAAACGCTATCTAAAGCGATTTATGAAAAACATTTCAAAATGGAATTCCATACATTTCACAGTTTTCCAATAAGCGCTCAACGCCCGGCAGCTTAAGTGGATTCAATGCATTTTGTCTAGGGCCACTGCTATTTGTTCTGAGTCTGGCGTTGCATCAGAAATGTCAGATTAGTTTTTTTCGTTAACTTCTTTTACTGAGATACTCGTCACAAAACATATCAAAAGCAAGATCAGTGTATTATATTATCTACGTGTCATGGTATTGTTATTTAACCCGGCCATTGTTGTCAAATAAATAAAACTATCAAAACATTGACAATACGGAAACGCGTCCAAACCGATTAGGTTTTGCCGTGTAGAATTTCAGCCCAGGGCCGGGGTTCGGGTTATTCCTATCTTCCAACCTGTCCAACCCAGGTATATGGAATATTCCATATACCTGGGTTCTACAGGGCAAAAGCTATTTTGCCTTTGATGTGTATCCGTATTGTCAACGTTTTGATAGCTCTTATTTACTTGACAGCAATGGCAGGCAAATTATAAATAGTACCGTAACATGTCCGAGACAAAATTGTTTTTTACCGTGTAGAATCTTAGCCCTGGCATTTTGAATTTCAGAAAGATTTTCCGTTGAATCTAGCAGAGGGATGAACACGGGCCGTTGCAAATGTTTCCCTAGTTGCCTAAGCATCGATTACGAAGCAGAATTGACTAGATCGTATTATCCCGATTCCCATACAGATTCCGGAACAAATAGAGGCAGGTACTGTACAATTATTTTTTCAGTACACGTTGTACGGTGGCCTTTTTACCTAATACACACGTATTAGGGCTAACTCGGGGCACGAATACCAAAGTGATAAGTCTGTTGCCATTTTTAAAAGCAAGCTAAAGGATCATTTTCTATCACTTCCGTAGTTTTTCTATTATTTCCTTTACTTTTTCTTTCTTCTATCTCATCTCATGCTTCGTCTGTTGTCATTGTTTGGCTGTTTTGAAGGATGTAATATATTATATAGATGTATAATTATATGTATTTAGTATGTATTGCAAAACGGCCACATTTCCAAATCAGTTGGTGTTGCATTTAAAATTATATGATGTTGCTAGAAGATTTTCAATGCAAAAACAAATGATTTTGGAATGTGTCCGTTTTGCATTCAATGAGCGATTTAGTCTATATATAAATAGTTTAAATTTCAAAATTGAAATAATTTAATTGTTTCTTGTAGTCGTTTAGTTTGAGTTCTAAACAAATTAGTTTACACCGCCTGCCATGGATTTGTGTCCTCAGTTATTTTTCTATACAAGATTGTCTGGAAGAGATCGCTATTTAGCGGTAAGACCGCCTGTTGTATACCTATGATTTAAATGTACTGTTTTGCGTTCTGTTTTTTTTTTGGTGTTCATTTAAGAGTATTTGTATTGTATTGTATTGTGATGTAGCACTACATTTTGGCGACAGAAAAATTATATCGATCTTAGAATTGCAGTCTTTAGATCGTAGTCCTGAGACTTACTTTTGATCAGGTGGAACTCCATGTACTTATTTACCTTCATCATGCCATAAAAAAATGCATATTTTTTTTGTTCAATTTGCCCAGGTACGCGAAGATACAAATGTACTTCAAGGAATCTCGTGTGATGTCCATGCGCCGTTGGGACCTCGGGCTGAGAGAGTACGGACTGGTGGACTTCCTGGCCAACTCTGGTGGTCTTCTAGGGCTGTTCCTGGGTTTCTCTTCGTTAAGCCTGGTGGAGATCTTCTACTACCTCACTTTACGGTCAGCAGAAGTAATTCTAAACTGTTACACAGTTGGAATAGAATGGGTGCGAGCCCAATTCACACTTTAATGGTTTTCAGTATTTGTTATTTTTTAAGGTTTCTACTGTAGTCATATTAAATTTAACGCTTGTAAGTTACACAATATTTTCGATGCAAAAAAAAAACGTTGAAAAAAAACGTTCCTTTATTTTTACTTTCAATTATTTTGGTTTGATAACGTTATCCGCCATAACAAGACCATATTCTGAAAAACAACCGCTATTTCTTGCAGTTCAAAAGATACAGCTCTTAGTGGTGGAACGACCCTGTGCGGGTCCGTCCGGATCGCTACCACCATCTTATCCAGTAACAACCCGCCAAGCAACAGTGTTCGCATTGTTGTGTTCCGGTGTGGGGATAAGACAACCGATGAAATGACTAGCATTAGGCATTCCATCTTAGTCATCAGGGTTGGCAACGCGTTTAAAGTCATAGGATTGCATTCTTTGAAAATTTAGTCTATGCGCCTCAGATTCCACTTACGAGTGACATCTGCCCCTATTTCACCATCCTAATAATGATAGGTGAGAGGTGACATTTCAGTGTACATGGTGCAGCTTATATGTACCCCAGTGATGTATCAGCGTGTTAACTTTGCTATGTATACTGAATTGTCGCCTGTCACGTGTCATTATCAAGATAGTAAAATAGGGGGCTGGTGACCTAAGTGCCCGTGTGCCTTATCAATGCCATAAAAAAGTCAGTACAGACGGACGGACGGAAGAATGGACAGCGTATAGGTTTAGTAATAGGGTATCGTTTGATACCTTTCGGATACATTTCGACCCCTTTAGGATCTTTTGTGCAATTACCCTCTTATACACGCAGCTGTTCGAATGTGCAGGTTTCCTCACGATGTTTTTCCTTCACCGTAAGAGCATCGGGTAATGTACTTAAGTTAGAAAAACTCATTGATACATGGCGACCGCGGGGGTTCGCACCGACACCGCCACACACACACACACACGTGTGTGTGTGTGTGTGTGTTGTGGTCTTAATTATCTTCCGTGTTGCGCATTAAAATTTGTAGAAGTATTTCAACAGTAAAATCACGTATGTAAAATCAGGTAAATCGGCGAAATCGGCAAAATTTCGTCTACGGCCTCTTAAGCCTAATAGGCCACCGACGCTCTCAATAGGGTACAGGGGGGTTATTATGACATAACTATGCAGTTCTGTTTACGCTCAGAGAAAAGGACAGAGCTATATAACTGCCATAGCTCTGTCCTTTACGCTCAACGTAAAATGAACTGCAAAGTTAGCTCATAATAACCCTCCAGAATACTAAAAATGAAACAGACGGGACATACGGCTTATAGAAGCATTAATCTGTCTCTTTCGACGGCTTGAGCATGTAAAGCTTGCAAAACTTGTTTAAGCAGGGTCTATTCTACTTGGATAAACTATATTGCCTTTGACATGTTATCGTATTGTCAACGTTACCATAGCTTTTATTTACTCGACATTAATGGCTGCCAACTATTACAATATCAATATCATAACATGTCAAAGGCAACATGATTTGAGTGAGGGCCTGTAATGGGCGCATTTATTACTGTCAGAATGAGAGATGCTTTATCCATAGCGATAATCGCGACCAAAATAAGCTCGTAGGGAAAAAATGCTTTTTAATATTAAATTTGCTAAGTGAAGGTACAACCCTCTTGGCACAAGTCGTAAATAGTAATTTGTGCAACAAGAGAGCGAAGTTGGTTTTTGCTGTGAGTGTTGATTTTGAATCCTTAGTGCAGCGAGGGATTCAAAGACACGAGATGCAAATAACATTGTTTTCGTTTTGCACAAACAACTTTTCACCTTGTGAGCAAAATTCGATTTTCATGCGAGCGTGAGACAATGTAACATTAGAAATTATTTAGCAGTCGTCGTGCATGTATGTAAATTTAAAATTGTTTTTTATTTAAAGTTTTTACAATTTGACGTTTCCTTTTTCAGAATATGGTGCGCACTCAAGCAAGTTCCGGGATCAGAGTGATCACATATAAAATATGTTTTATTCAAAATAAAATAATACTAATTATAATGTCAAAGTTCAAATTATTAGCACTAATTAAGTAATTTATTTAAAACACATGAATTTATAGCAATTTCAAAACGAGCACGTGTTTTTTTAATTGTTTTATATTTCCCGCCAAGCAACAGTGTTCGCATTGTTGTGTTCCGGTGTGGGGATAAGACATCCGGTGAAATTACTAGCATAGAGGCATTCCATCTTAATCCTCAGGGTTGGCAACGCATTTGAGGTCTTAGGATTATAGTCTTGAGAATTCAAATGTCT
Organism: Acleris holmiana; assembly: GCA_949316455.1. Classification (NCBI taxonomy): domain Eukaryota; kingdom Metazoa; phylum Arthropoda; class Insecta; order Lepidoptera; family Tortricidae; genus Acleris; species Acleris holmiana. The sequence goes on from OX438783.1 coordinate 10,676,863, forward strand.
ATCATATGGGTCTCAGATTTCACTTACCATCAGGTGGCCTGAGTGCTCGTGTGCCTTCTCCTTAACATAAAAAAAGAAGTTTTAAGACTGTATTTTAAATTACTAACATTCGAATAAATGAGGTTCACATCAAGACGCAAGCTTTTTAATCAATTATGTTTTATTTTCTTCATAGCTATATTAATGCAGCTATTATTATGCCAACACTCACACTAATACAATATAATATATTGTATTAGTGTTAGTGATGGCCTAGTTGGGAGTGACCTTGCCTCCGAAGCCAGCAGTCCTGGGTTCAAATCCCGGTAAGGGCAGATATTTGAGTGATGAGCGCGAATATTTGTTCCTGAGTCTTGGATGTTTTCTATGTATTTAAGTATGTATTTCCCTATATAAGAATCTTTATCGTTGTCTAGTATCCATAGTACAAGTCTAGAGCTTAGTTTGGGACTAAGTCAATTTGTGTGAGATTGTATGTAAACTCTTTATTGTACAAAAGAAAAACCAAAACAATACAATGAATAAAAATCAAAAGATGTATGAAGGCGAACTTATCCCTTTAAGGGATCTCTTCCAGCTAACCGTTGACTGTCCCCCTGATATTAATTTATTTATTTTTTAATAATTTCGTAATTAAATATTATTTGATCATTCTTCACATCACAACGAAACCAACATCGAAACAAAACTAAAAAAAACGTTACATTAACTTTATGAATTTCGCGCAGGTTACCAGTTTGTACTTTTTAATGCCCTCCATCAAAGAATCGTACCGCTGGCGACTTCTATTGTATACATAAGATGAGCTGCAATGAAGGCCACCGGGGTACCGTACAAAAAAAAAGGTTGCAAATTTCTTTGCGGGTACAATTGACATCATCTTGATTTTACGATTGCTTTTAAAAAAAACAAATTTAGTCCGTTGCTCCATAGATTGTTCTAGATAACTTACAAACTAATTGTTAGAGATACAAAAATACAAGTATCGCTTAATGCTGCCTCACTATGTCTACACAAAACTTTATAAAAGGACCGTCAAGTCGTTCAGGCAACGCCTTCAGGAGGATGTTCCGCACTCTCGCGCTATGGCATAGAAGTCGTCTGTAACGATCATGCCCATCTTGTAGGTACGCTGCGTGTATGTCATCAACAGACTGCACGTGTAAAATGATTGGCAGTATGATTTGGACAGAGTGCATTTTACCCGCCGTGCAAATCTGCGTGCGATCATATTTCCCCGAACTGCCATGGCCCTTCTCTCTCTTTCCACGTCTAGGTTGTCCTTTAGGTCAACGGTCAACATGTGCCCAAGATATCTAAACTTATCAACTACATTGAGAGCCACTCCACCCAGCGTAATCACAGGAACAGGCTCTCGCAGAGTTCCATCAGCAGTTTTATTGAATTGATCGAGGGGCCCAGCAACACCATGTCGTCCGCTTATGTTATTGAAGCACGTCCTGTCTATGTGAAATCAGACATGAGTGTTACTGAGCTCCAAGTTAAACAAGAGAGGGGATGTAAGCCCCCCTGTCTTACTCCACAGCTCAGCCTATATTGGTCAGTTTACTCTCCTGTCCATCTCACCTGATTGACCTGGCTGCTATGCAAATACTTTAGGAGCGAGACACATTCATCCGGCACTTTACTTTTGCGTAGTTTATCCCACAGTTGGTCGTACGCAACCAGGTCAAACGCATTTGACAGATTGAGAAAACACCCGTATTTCTGCTTCTAATACCTTACTGCCTGCTTAAGACACAATATAGCACTTTCCGTTGACAGTCCTGGTCTAAACCGAATTGTGCATCGTGTAGTCTAATAGATTTACTTAGTTGTGCATTAGGCAAGCTGTCGAACACCTCGGCAATTACTGTCGCAAGTGAGATTGGCCTATAATTGGAGTTTTATTTTTAATTTAAGCGGCACAACCACTGTTGTCGTTAGTCCCTCGGGCAAATACGAGTGGGCCAGACATAAGTTAAAGAATATCGCTAACAATCTAGGCATGTCTGGGATGCTCAATACTGAGACCGTCATGTCCTGAAGAGCTACCCCGCTGCATGTTTTTGATAACCGCCAGTAGAATCTCTGCGAAAGGTCAACTGGTAGAGAAATGAACGACTTTTCGACTCGAATCGACTTTTGTACAGTAAATGTATTCTTTGGAGCATTTTTTTTTTTTTTATTAGCCTGTTTTGGTGTCCCACTGCTGGGCAAGTGGGCAAAGGCCTCCCCTCTTTTTCGCCATTCGTCCCGGTTGAGTGCATGCTCCCGCCATTCGTTTTGAAACGCGTCCAAGTCGTCCCGCCATCTCCTTTTTAGTCTGCCTCTGCTCCGGTAGCCATCTTGCGGAGTCCATTCGGTGGCAACCCTGGCCCACCGTTCCGGATGCATTCGGCAGAAAATAAAAATTAAATAAATAAATTATGTGGTTATCTATACCGATGTAAAGTTTACACCGCTATGGGTTACAATTTTATAACGTTATAGCGCGAGAATAACGTTATCGTAAAATAGCGCTAATTGAAAGTCTGCATTGCGTAAACGTTGCGTTCAAGCATCAGTGTGGTCAACCCTTTATATTTTCCCCAATTTAAAGTAATCAAGCGCAAATCTAAAATATGCAATTCAATTAGTTGATTGTTTACTGGGCACACTGACCGCCCAACTATTTCACTCAATCAAAATAACAATGATCAACAAACAAACATTATTGAATTTCCCCGTTTGATATGCATTAAATAAATTCTTCGGCTGTTGTGTTTTGTCGCATTCGCTACAAAATTCTACTAGGTCATTCTGTTGGTTTTCTGCTCTTCTGTAACTACAAATAATTCAGGATTTTTATAATACTAACCTAACTCGCGTCGGACTTGCGCATGAAATGTTCCGTACCATTATCAATACAACATTAGACACTATACAGGGTTAGACATTTTAACATATGATTTTGTATCGTTAATATAATATATTACGACAATAAAACGAGTTCGAAAAAAAAAAATTGTTTCAAATTATCTCTCTTTTAACTTCTCGTGTGGACACAAAGTCACACTAGAATTGATGACATGGGTTGTCAACCTGTAGGTATGCGATACACTGTATTGATATTCGAAATTTGAAATTTCATGTACAGCTTATCAGACAACAAGCCCCTCTCCTACTGATATTCTAAATTTGAAATTTCCTTTATTAACTTACTTAACAACACTCCCCTCTCCTCGCACCCTTGCATTAGAGGGTCAATGAATATCGTTAAGTTAGTGGAATCATTGAATCGGCAATATTTCTAATATTTTTTAAGCTAGAGTAAAAATAACACAACATGTGTTATTGATTAACATTAGCGAAGCAAATATTAAAATTTGTGCACCTATTAAAAAATTACCCTGTATAATGTTTTAAAATAACCTAAATCTCGCATTTTATTATAATACTCGACAAATCTAAGAAAAGTACCTCATTTATTCTTTTTTTTTTTTTTGACGACAACACTCTAGCCTAGTTGGTAGTGAAGCAAATATTAAAATTTGTGCACCTATTAAAAAATGACCCTGTATAAAACCTTTTTTTTTATTTCACTTGTCCCGGTGTGTATCTTTAACCACGGTGTCTGTATTAAGATCGAGAAAAACACGGCAATAAAATCGTTTGTTATGTTACTTATGTTGGAGCCTTCCTCAATATATTTTTTTAAGTGAATATACAACTAGATATTCTACGAATATTTCAAGTGTACCTGTTGCCATTATTCATATAGAGCAAACAACGGCAAATGAAACAGGTTTGTTGTATGAGAGGCAGGAAGAAATCTTTGAAAATTTCAACTGTTTAACTATCACGGTTCATGAGATACAGCCTGGTGACAGACACACAGAGAGACAGTGGAGTCTTAGTAATAGGATCCTGTTTTTCGTGCGGTTCGGAACCCTAAAAACTATCTCGAAAAACAACAAGTTTGGACGAATTTTCTTTCCTAGTTATTTGGTGTCGTCTTAGATGATTTTTAGTAGGTATAAACACTTAAACCGCCTGTATCTCAAGAACAAATGAATACTTTAAGTATAAATGCTTTCAAAGATATTTTTCAAATTTTTATTACTTGTCTTGTACTTTTGGCTGTACCTACCTCGATGTTAAGTACCTCAAAAAAAACATTTTATTTTACAATTTGGTCGGCATAATTAAGAGGATTGTGAAACGATGCTTATTTCATGTAGCTGCAGGCCGGTGACACTCCGCGCTATTGCCTACTCAATGTGCGGCCTTTTACACAAGGCTAATCAGTTGAGTGTCACGCGAGCGCTCGTCTTGAAGCGCGCCGCCCGTACGCCGCTGCGAAAATAATTCGAGTTATTGTTTAAATAAATGTACCTAGGGCTCCTCGAAAAGCCAAAAGGTACTGTAGAGCATACGGGTGCTTAAATAATGACAGGAATAGCGATCTATCATTATTTACACTGCCAAAAGATATCGAAAGGTAAGATTATTATTAATATTATTTTATAAATTATAACTTCGATCGACGTAGGTAGTTACGAGTAGCTGTACTTAATTACTGACACAATGATTACAGTTTTGAATCTTCGACACAAAAAGAGCGGAATAATATTATTTATTTTATTAACTACCTACCTCAGTTTCGCAGTTTTCGACTTATTCGCATCAAAAATCTATTACCTACCTTACTTAAAGAGCGTTCCGCGTAAGTAGATCTCCCAGTAATAGTGACTACCTACTAAAGCAAGGTCAGCATATACTGGTTACCTACCTTCTTACTTGAGTAACGGAATAGGTAATAATAGTGCTCGAGTTTATAATTTTGTCGTGTTATACGAGTTGCATAGTCCAAGAGCCTGATGTAAGATTAGTTTTTAATTTGATATATAAGTACTAACGTTTTAATTAGGTTTGTCTTTCTTTCTTTCTTTTCTTTTAGTTTCTGATTTTGAATATTTTTTTGATTTGTTAGCCCTGTTAGGGTATACCTACTCCCGAGGTTGACGGAAATTGAAGTCGGGTTTATTTTTTGTTTAAGACTTGTAATTATTATAACAATATTTAGATGGATATTTTCGCTTAAACATGACCCTAGTAAGGATTTACCTATATAATATATAAGAAAAAATTAATAAGGTCCGCTTTGTGACTATTTTTAATAAAATTAAAATTGTAATTAACTTTTGTTAAAAAACTGTAATTTTTATTTTACCTTTTACTTAACTATAAATAAATAAATAATAAATATCAAATATATGAAAAAGGAGTTAAAAAATATGTAAAAATTAAACATTTGTAATTGTAATCAATCAGTCACAGTTACAAATAATTATAATGTAAATTTTATTTTTAAGTATTGCAAGGACAAATTTATCTGCCATTAAAAATTGGCTCTCTCCTTGTATATTTTTAAGTGTAAGAAAGAGTAAATTTATGTCTCACATATGCTTTACTTGTCGATTGTGAAACAGGCAATAAGACTAATAGGCTTTCCATCGCGGGTTGCAAATGTTGATTAAATGTTATTGATGAAACATAAATATTGTTATAAGATATTAATAATTATTGTTTTTAAATCAAAAATATATAAAATGTTTTTTTGAAATTTCACCAATCCGACTTTTTTTTAACGTTTTTTCATGTACTAACGATGTAATGTTAACATCTGTGGTGCATCAACACAATACAGGGGGCCTAATATGGCTGCGTTTGTCGCGTGACAACATGTGGATAAAACATCCTTCACTTTTTGACACGTGTATAAGTACGAGAGTGACGGAAGCTTAATCCATATTTTGTCTTGCAATAAACGCCACCATACTAAGCATGCAGGTATTTTGCGATTTTTGTGCTATCCCCTTTCTTATCTATCTGTATTCTATATACCTATTTCATCTTGTTATAGATAAACAAAATGTTTTAAGGTCTATATCGAAGCTATGCTATGCTAGTATGTTAACAACAAATATTTAGTAATACAACTATGTATTACAAAATGAACCTTCAAAGTCCTTAAAATAAATGATTGTTTATCGAAAACGTACGTCAGCTCCTAGACTAACATTAACCTACCTATTCCAGTACGGGTAGCACAAGTTGTATTTTCTCGCTTGTCTCGCTTAGTGCGTCTCTAGTTACAAACTAGATTTATTTATTTCATTTATTTATTCAATTAGACACACTAACAGTTGCACAAACAAATACAAATATAAAAGATAGGTACAAAGAAAATAGTCCTGTTTGTGTACCAAATGGAACAGTATTAGCACAGTTAGGGATAAATAAAACTAAAACTACATAAGAAAACTACAATTAATAATAAGTTTAATGCAATTTGTTTTCTTACAACTGCCACGGAATAAGTATTAACGTATTAATTAGTACAAGTAACTGCCAGCCCTGCGGAGTGAGCGGAGTCAGTAAAGCTCATGGCGGGCGAAATAATACATACTCTCGCGGCGCAGATTTAAGCTGCATTTTGCCTCGTTAGGGGCGCCCCCACTATCGATCGCAGAAATGTAACCAAGGTCACTTCCGGCCGTGCACTTGTTTTATTATCGTTAACGCGTTCTGTTTAGGTTTAAATTCGCATGTTTGCTGTCACGGAGTGTCGCTTCTGTACTTGTACTATTACTTATTCTGTGGTAGCTGTCAAAAAGAAACCATACCTACAAATTTAGGATGGCAAAACTGGCTGTCAAAGGATAAGCAGCTGATTTCACTAGGTCCCTATAAAATATTTATATTTTAATGATATTTATTGTTAATGTGAGCTTCTCTGTTGTTAAGCAGACAGTTTATAAGTTAAGTTTTAGCTTAGTGATTTATTTCAAGTGCTATAGTGACGTCTAATAGTGTTCCGAAACATTTCAATTCGGTAACCGTTATTGGTTATAAATTTGAACTCGATGTCTACATTTCATATTTGTCGGCTTGCCCAAGCACTATTTACTATAAATACTGCTGTGTGGTAGCCGTTGGTTGACATTATATAATGAGCTGAAATGTGGACATTGATCTACGTTACTATATTCACGTAAGTAACTTGCATTCCTTTGGCATACAATTTCTTGTTTTTACCACTTTAATTATACTAAAACTTTATAAAAATGATGACTCGAAGGGCAGCTGCTGTAGCTGCGCGTCAGCAACAAATTGACAAGCTTCAAATAACGTTATTAGAACTAAAAAAATCCAAGGAATTGTGTGCTCAATTACTCAGTGAGAGAGAGGACAATGAGAAAGAAGTAATCCAGATTCTAAACAGTAGGGATAGGTTGAAAAAGGAACTCTCTCTACTTGAAAATAAGTATAATGATGTGAACTTGGAACAGGTCGAGCTTCAACATACAGTAGATAAGTTCACTGAGTGTACCACTCTGTACGAGCAGGCCCTGAAGGACGTTGACTCCCTGGAGAGAGCGCTGCATATTGCCCATGAACAGATCTACGAGCTTCAGGAGGCCAGGCAAGACACTGCAGAGGTACACACACAGTCATTATTTCATGAATTGGTAGAGAATGACCCGCAGTTTGTTACTGCTTCAATTGACCTTCCTGTTGTTACTATAGACTTAACTAATGAGACGTCCACTACAACAAGGTTAAGTAATTGTAGCAGGAATAAACTAAAAAAATATATTAAAATAAACAGATATATAAGGAAAACCCGAAGGTTGTTAAAGCAAAATAAACTGTATTATAGAAAATGTATACTAAGTAAAATAAATGTAAAGTTAGTTGATAAATTATTTTTATATACCACTATGTTAGAAAATAATAAGTTAAAGTATGACAATGACACACAAATGTTACAATTAAAAATTCAGGATTTAGAGGAGTCGTTACAAAAATTGCACAATATGCAGGAAAATTCAAATAAAATTATAGATGAGTATTCTTTAGGAATGGATGATCTAATAGGGCAGCTCAACTATAATTTAGAGTTAGTTCAGTCACTGGAGGACGACCACACATGTGTCTGTCAACACAAGAGTGACTGTCCAGCCCCCGGTGGACTGAAGCAGAGTTTGTGTGTCAGTGTCCCTACACAAAAGGAATATGATGAGAAGTGTTCCTTTCATAAAAACTTAAATAATAATAGTAATACCAATTTGACATCCAAACCTGACATAATAATGTACTGCGATGAGATTGGTAGCAATATGGGCTCATTATTGAACTCATACACTAAGGGACATAGTGTGATCAGCAACTGTTTACCTCTAAGCAGCTTGGAAAATATCCAAAAAAAAATTTTAGAGGACAGCTATATTGATATAGACACGACTTTGCTTATTCTTGTAGGAAATAGAGGGAATGTAAACAAAAATAAACTAATTAATTTTTTTGAAACTTTGAATAGCCTTAGTGTGAAAAAAATCATATTGTTTACATTCCCTTATTGTAAACAGTTGTCACAGTTGGAAAATGACATAAGACATAATTTAAATGTGACACTTTATAACATGTGTACATATAATAAAAAAATTGACATTATTGACTCTAACAATTATGTTAGCAATTATTATATTTTAACAAAAGGTAAATTTTACCTGCCTAATTATTTTAAGAAACAGATAGCTATGTCGCTATCCTATTTTTTTGACATTTCAGCCAAGAATTTGGCTCCTGCTGCTATTCAGCAACCTGACAGGTTTTTGGAACATGTTCCAATTACTATCAATCATTTAAATTAAATCACAAGACAACAGAGGAGCTCAACCCTGGCAACCAAATTTGTTATAAATATAAGGACAAATTTAGCAGCAAAGTATCTAATTATATCACTCTGGTTCACCAGAATATTCAATGTATAAGGAATAAAGACCTGCAAGTCGAGTTATTTCTTAATAGTAATAGCATTGATATTTTATGTATAACGGAACACTGGCTAACTAGTAACGAAGCTATGTTTAATTTTATCAACCACCAGGTCGGCAGTTTATTTACAAGAAATAGCTCGATACATGGCGGGTCGTTAATCATATTAAACAATAAATTAAAATTTAAAGACCGTAAGGACATTGTGTCCTTATCTGTTGAACGAATATTAGAACTCGCTGCAATAGAGTTAGAGCAATTCATGGTTGTATGTGTATATAGGCCACCATTAGGCAATTTCGAAATTTTTGAGAAGATTATGGAAACTGTTCTAATAAAATTATCTTATTCGAGAAAAAAAACAATTATATGTGGAGATTTTAATGTAAATATTTTAGAAAACAGTCCACTAACCAAAAGATTAATAAATCTTTTCAAATCTTTCGGCCTGACACATACTTTTATGGAGCCAACTAGAGTTACTAACACTAGCGCCACGTGTATTGATAACATTTTTACTGATATAATTCCTATTGGTAAGAGTGTGATCAGCAACCTGGAATCGGATCATTTGGGTCAATTAATTAAATTCAAGTCCGTATCGAATAATATTCCAAAAAAAGAAATTACTTTTGTGCCAATAACTGCAGACCGTGTGGAAAGAATGAGACATAACCTAGTGCATAATTTGCCCTTTCTAACAACTGATAAGGGACCCAATGGCATGTACAACTCATTCTTTCACACATTCATGAAACAATTTAACGCAGTATTTACATCCAAATCGGTTGTGGTTGGTGGTGCAAAGGTTTTCAGTGACTGGGCTACTGCGGACTTACATAAGCGTAGAAGAATACTGTATCAACTATATGAGGAACGGAGGTATAACGCGAGTGAGGAGTTTAAGGAACATGTCAAACAGTATTCTAAGCAATTCAAGATAGACTGCCGTATAACTAAGCGAAATTTTTTAAGTAACAAAATCTTGAATAGTTCTGATGTTATTAAAACGACCTGGAAAATAATTAATGAAGAAACAGGTCGCCGAAAAAAGAACATTAACGACTATCGTTTAAAAGTAGATGGTAAAATAATAGATTCCAATCCAGATATCGCAATTGAATTTGAAAAGTTTTTTACCGATATACCAGTGTCCACGACTAAGTGCTTGAACTCTTCGCCTGCGTCTGCCATTGTACTTTTAGAAGATAACGTGCCTGAATGCAGTATATACTTTGAATTCAAGCGCGTTACTGCCTTGGATGTAATTAAGGCATTCAACTCAATCAATATAAAGAAAACCAGTGACCTTTGGGGAGTGTCGGTCCATGTACTCAAATCCTTAATTGAAGTCATAGCATCTGACTTAATGGTCGTATTTAATCACTGTGTTGATTGTGGTGAGTTTCCTGATCTTATGAAACATAGTAAGATAATTCCATTATTCAAAACGGGTAGTACTTTTGACCCCACAAATTTTAGACCAATATCCATACTACCCACTTTCAGTAAAATATTTGAGAAATTGATTTTGTCACAGTTAGCGGAACATTTTCGGTATAATAATTTATTACACAATAAACAATTTGGTTTTACTCGGGGTCGCTCGACTACCGAAGCTGGTGTTGAGTTGATTAAAAACATTTTTAATGCCTGGGAAGGGTCACAGGATGCTTTAGGTATTTTTTGTGATTTGTCCAAGGCCTTCGATTGCGTTAACCATGACACATTGATCAGGAAACTACACCACTATGGAGTTAGAGGTACTGCGCTAAACTTAATAAAAACGTACTTATACGGGAGAATACAAAGGGTAGACGTGAATGGAGTACGATCACCTGGGTCATTGGTCTCAATGGGCGTACCACAGGGCTCAATATTGGGTCCATTTTTATTCCTCATCTACATAAATGACTTACCTTACCTTATAAAGGACAACCATGATATAGTATTGTTTGCTGATGATACGTCACTTGTGTTCAAAGTTAAACGACAACAGCAGTTTAATGTCGATGTAAACAATGCTATATCAAAAGTAGTCGATTGGTTTAGTGTTAATAATTTATTACTGAATGAAAAAAAGACGAAATGTATAAAGTTCATGACTACTAATGTGAAAAATAGTCAAACTACTGTAACTATTAAAAATGACAAACTAGACCTAGTTAATGATACAGTGTTTCTTGGTATAACGTTAGACTCCAAGCTCCAATGGGGTCCTCATCTTGCTGGATTGGCGGGTAGACTCAGTTCAGCAGTTTTTGCAGTTAATAAGATTCGGCAATTAATAGACTTAGATACCGCTCGATTAGTTTATTTTAGTTACTTCCATAGTATTATGTCATATGGTATTTTACTGTGGGGTAGTGCTGCTGATGTAAATAGCATCTTTGTTCTGCAGAAGAGGGCTATTCGTGCTGTCTACAAGATGGGCCAGAGAGACTCGCTTAGAGATAAGTTTAAAGAAATTAATATATTGACCATGCACAGTCAATACATTTATGAAAACATTATTTATGTTCATAAAAACATCGCTAAATTTAGAAAGAACTGTGACATACATAATGTTAATACCAGAAATAAATATAGGCTCGCAGTGCCCTTCACGCGGCTCCATAAAATAAAAAACTCTTTTATGGGTAATTGTATTAGGTTCTATAATAAGCTCCCAAGTAATGTTACTGAACTATCAGTAAATAAATTTAAGAGTTACGTTAAGCGTAAACTAATTTCTAAAGCATATTATTGTATTAAAGACTATATTAATGATAACAATGCTTGGGACTGAATTGCTTGTAATAAAATGTTTAGTCCTTACGACAAAAGGTTGCGAACGTCGAAAAAAAAAAAAAGACATCCGACAGAGTTTCTTACAGGTTCTTCTCTGATCGGTCGCGATTTGAACCTGCAGTCAATTTAGGCTAAGTCGCTACTATGACGTTTCAAAAGAGTTTATTATTTGTAAACCTACTTGAATAAAGATTATTCTGATTCTGATTCTGATTCTGATTCTGATTCTGATTCTAGCTTCGGGCGATAACGTTTCTCACCCCCTAAATCTAATCCAGATTCCACGAGTTTTAAATATTTTCTAGTTTTCGTGAAAAATAGGTTCATATGTTTTCGTTTTGTTTTTTTAATTTGTTTCTTTCCAATAAATATTTTCTCGAAAAGGAAAACATACAGATCTAGTATTTATTTAATAATCGTAAAAATCGGACAACCTTTAAGTGGAGAAAAACGTTAACGAATTTTGTATACATTTTTTTTGCTTCACAGTCCTCTTAAAATTTATAACTATGCCTAATTACAGAGTTTAACCGCGGACAAACGGACAAACGGTCATGCAGAAACTATAAAAGGGTGAATCAACTTTTAAGGTACTCCCCAATTTTCGACATGTCTCACTATGTCACCTTAATTTGGTAGAATGCAATATTTTTTTTTGATGTGGTCAATATATTGAATAAATCAGACAATTAAACTTACTTTCTAGCTGACAATTTTAAAAATTCTTTTATGATTTACACAAATATATCAGGTAACGCAGGGGACGACGTTGTCCCCGGGTTTTGTATGAAAAACGTGCATTTTCCACTGCGTTACCATGTTTTTACAAAATTATACAATTGGTTTATGATTATGAATAGTGAAATCCGAAAATCTGATTATCTAATTTTAACCCTCTGCCACTGATGTTACGTCTGACAGACACCCTAATACCTACGCGTTGTTGCCACGTCGCCATTCCGCGGCGTATCGTTCTGTCTCTCTTTGTACCTTCCTGCGTGGCCGCGCGCCTCCCGTCAGTGCAGCGACGGCAGCTGCGACGAGCGCACGGGTGGAGTTAGAGCTGTTTGGTGTCCACAGGACGTAAGGTCAGTATAAGTGATCGATCTGGTAGACGTATTGTCAGTAATATTATTATAACCCTGTACTGTCTTACATACGTCAAGTCAGTAAATTAATTATATTCATAGTGTCTATCAGTCGTTACGTCAGTAAAATATTTTGAACCGAAAATCATTTTAAGTTGCAGCTTAGTTTATTGTTAGGTATTGCTTTTAGATGGCGAGCGAGGCTCAGGCAAGGCCTTCGAGGAAAAGAAAGACTACTGGGGCAGTAAACATCACCAACGAGCAACAAATTCTGGAGTGGTTAGAGGAAGAGGAAGAACATGAATTTAGTGATATTGACGACGATGTAGCCGACAAAGACTTCGTTATTGAAGAGGAGGTTCATGAAGAGAGCGAAATATCAGCAGGCGAAGAAGAAACTTTGGAAGATGAGAGTATGAACTCCGAGGTAAGATTTACGAATGAGAGCAGGGGGAGGGAGGGAGAGCGTTTGCAGGAAGTTACAAACCAGATGAGAGGGACGGGGAGGCAGAGTGAACCTCAAACGTCAAATCGAGATTATTATCATGGCAAAAATGGATTTGTTTGGTCTAAATCAGATTTTTCAAGGACATCGCGAACACCTGCTCATAACATTCTTTCTTTACCGAGACAAAATGATCAGATGCAATTTCCTGGATATGAGAAGCTTTGGGAAAAGTTTTTCGATAGCGAGATGATCGAAACATTGGTAGTTAGTACGAATAGGAAGCTTGAAGCATATCGTCAACAGTTCTTTAACTATGCAAAACAAGAACTGAAAGATACTCATAATTTAGAAATCCGGTCATTGCTGGGATTACTATATTATTCATCAGTATTTAAATGTAATGATGCTGATTCGAATTACTTATTCGCAACGGATGGAACAGGCCACGAAATATTTCGATGTGTTATGTCGAAATACAGATTTAACACTCTGCTTAATTGTTTGAGACTAGACAACATTGATGACCGACACGAACGATTAAAAACAGACCCTCTTGCTGCTGTTTCATCCTTTTTTAATAAATTCATTGCGAATTGTCAGTCTCATTATACTCCTGGACCATACACCTGCATAGACGAAATGTTTCTAGCTTTTAAAGGACGTTGCAAATTTATCGTTTACATGCCTAACAAACCTGCGAAATATGGGATAAAGATAATGGTTTTAACGGATGCTAGCCAATTCTACGTTTATAATGCGTATATTTATCACGGAAAAGGATCTGATGGTATAGGACTGCCAGAAGCAGAGAAAAAGCTGGCTGTTCCTACACAATCTGTGTTAAGACTAGCAAAGCCAATTGAAAACTCAAATCGGAATATAACAGCCGACAATTGGTTTAGTTCTATACCTCTAGCAGAGATATTATTAAAAAAAGGCCTGACTTATTTGGGGACGCTAAAAAAAAATAAGCGAGAAATACCACCTCAATTCAAACCAAATAAAACTAGACCTATTGACAGCTCTCTCTATGGATTTACGAAAGATTTAACTTTACTGTCTTTTGTGCCGAAAAAAGATAAGGCAGTTGTCCTTTTATCTACTTGCCACCATAGTTCCAGCACTGACGAAACCACTGGAAAACCGACGATGATTGTTGATTACAATCAAACTAAAGGCGGTGTGGACGAGGTTGACAAGAAATGTGCCATCTATTCCAGCAGTCGTAAAACACGGCGTTGGCCACAAGCAATCTTCTATCGTCTGCTTGATATGGCTGGAGTAAACACTTTTGTGTTGTACGGTCAATGTCAAGGGGCAAAATTACGAAGAGGAGACTTTATATTGCATTTGGCTCGGGAATTAGTGCTCCCTGCCTTGAAACAGAGAGTTTATAGTCAAAAGTTGCCTCGAGAATTAAGGATGACGTTACGCCGTGTATTAGGTCGTGATTTACCTGATCCACCACCCCCGAGTGAGCCTGAATCGTTATCTGCAAGGAAGTTGTGTCGTGTTTGTCCAAGCAAATTGAAGCGGCAAACAAGGTTTGTCTGTTGCGCTTGCGCAAAACCGATTTGTCTGCAGTGTGCGGCGCAAATTTGTGAAGACTGCAAGAGTGAAGTTTAAGGCTGATTTAAAAAAAAACTACTCTAATGATTTTTTTATATTTTTTTTTGTTTGTTAATTTTATGCTAGAAGAAGGCAAATTTATGTTATAATTGTTGATTTTATGTTTCAGTATTTTTTTAGAGTTTTTTAAAGATGGCTGTGTCAAAAGTTCCTAGAATACTATAATAATAAACAAGGTTGAATATTTTAATAATCCTGAGTTTCATTTAATCTAATTAACCTTTACCAAGTATATATAATACTACAAAATAATATTTTTATACTTATTTTTATAAAAGAATAACATTTTTTAAAATAACCTCAACTCAAATACACGTCTGACAGACTACTCGTCAGTGGAATGATTACAAAAAACCCACCTCAGTGGCAGAGGGTTAACATGTGTAAACCATTATCAATCTCACATATTCTAGTAAGTTTTTATTAGCGTGTAGAAAAGGAGGACTTTAAAAGTTGATTCACCCAAAAAAGCTTGTAAAAAGAGCAAAGGGGTATTTAGGTATTTCCCAATTACTATCCATTGACCATCACTTTCACAAAATAATAATAAATACACTAAACATTAGAACTGATTCTAATCATTACTTCCAATTTATATCGGAATAAAAGCGAAGTTAAGCTATCCTTGCGCCGGCTTTCAATTCTTTGTAGCAAGCACAATGGCGGCAATTTCTTTGCAAAGGAAACTAGAAGCAAAGCTTGTGAATAACGCGTTCACAGCGGTCGTAAAATAACTTTTGCTTCTAAAACCTGCTTCTCTGAATCGAAATAGTAGATAACACAACAAGGGGCTAAAACTAGCCATATTCACATTATTGATACGCTTTCCCCCTGTGATACGTTTTCTTGGAGTGTGAATGTCGTAAGAGGCGACTAAGGGAATCAGGGCTTGTACTACTGATAGGAGATGGGCTTGCAACCTGTCACTAATACACTAGTAAACATCTTGGGCTGATTATGCAAAATGTGGTTATAGAATTATCAACAAATCTTTTTAGAGTGGTGGGTATTTCTGTAGCTCTGCCTACCCCACTCTGGGAATGAAGGCGTGATGTTATGTACGTGTATGTATGTGATAATTACGCTTTTTTAACCCCATCACAAACAAGTATAGGTTCAAAATAATGAATTTTCTTCACCAAAAAGTCCCAAGAAACACGTATACAAAAGTCAGCACCTTCTATTGACGGCACGCTGGCCTAGTTGGGAGTGACCCTGCCTCCGAAGCCGGCGGTCCTGGTAAGGGCAGATATTTGTGTGATGAGCACGAGTATTTGTTCCTGAGTCTTGGATGTTTTCTGTGTATTTAAGTATTTATTTCTCTAGTTTGTCGTTGTCTAGTACCCATAGTACAAACCTAGAGCTTAGCTTGGGACTAGGTCAATTTGTGTGAGTTTGTCCTGTGATATTTAATTATTTACTTATTTATTTATTTGACATTATTCACGCTAATTACTCGTTGAGTTACCTTTTTATACGTCTGAGTATCACGGATTTTTTTAATTAATGTTTGTATGTATGTAAACTCTATATTGCACAAAAACAAGATAACAAAGTTAAAAACGAAACAGGATCATTGAATATCAATTTTGGGAGCCAAATGAAAATTTGGGAAATGAAACATTTGACCGAAAATATTTTAGCCTAACGAAATAAACCCATAAATATTGTATAGCTTTTACACAAAAACGTGCACTTTGCCACTGAAATCTAACGTGCACAGTAAAATTGACAATGTACCTACCTACGTAAAATTAGGCGGTGGGGCAAGACGTCAATCAAAACATTAGACAAACGATTACGTCACAAGGTTAAATAAAATCTGCCAAAGTAAACCAAGTTAGTAATTAAATTTAAATAATTAGTTTTTTCTCGTGACCTTGTTTTCAAATAATAAAATACTACTTTTTCAAATTAGTTATAATAATACTCTATGCATAAGATTAAATAAGTGAAACCATAGAGTAACTTTGTATATATAGTGAAACAGGTATTTAGGTTACTATGCGTTCTTGTTTGGTATTTGTTTCAATTCATGGATTCCGATCTAATTTCGGTGGCTAATGTAGTATCCCCTTGCTTACAAACGTGGAATAACCGTAGATGCCATGCTTTGTCACTTTCTGTCGGATATATAATAAGGACAAAGCATGGCATAAGTTACCCCACGGTTATTCCACGTTTATAAGTAAGCAGGTTATTTTTTTTACTTAACATAGAAAAATTATGCACCATATAGGTAATTCCAATACTATTTTGGACAAAGCCAGGTTTTTTATACAGGGTGTTTTTTTAGTCAGCAGCTTTCACAATAGGGGTTATATTCATGTTTTTGAGCTCATTTTTTTTTAATTAAAATTATTTTTTTTCGTTAAAAGTCGAAAGAATGTCCTCGCTATTTAATAAATCATGGTCTCTCGTTTCTGCAGCTACGAAGGGGGTAGGCCGCTTATCGTCACGATGTTATTGTTTGATACTACCCTCACAAAACTATGCGCGAGCGACGTCAGTTCCGTGTTTTTTTCGAAGCGAGTGCTTGTTAAGTAAAGTGTTACATCATTTAATTGATAAAAAAATGGCTCGGCGAGAAAATTTACTTCCGGACAATCGTGAAATGTTTGATGTTGTAAACATTTACTCTGTGAGTGGTCAAAACATTGCTGACACCGTTAGAATTTGGACAGAACGATTTCCTAATCGGCAGGCCTATCGGTCTATCGTTAGCAACCTTTACGAGTGGGGTACTTTTGAAACGCCACGCCATGCACAAGGAAGAGGCCAAAGTGGGCTTGCAGTGGATATTAAGCAGGCTATTCTCGATTACTTCGAAGAACATCCACGGGCGAGTACTCGCGACGCAGGGCGACGTTTTGGTCTCGCACATTCAACAGTTTGGAATTTGTTACGAGGTGAAAGAATGCACCCATTCCATTTTCAAAGGGTTCAAGACCCCTTCAAATTACGCTAGTCGTGTAGCATTTTGTGAATGGTTGCTACTGAATCTAAATCAAAACATTTTGTGGACCGACGAAGCTTTGTTTACTAGGGTAGGGTTAGTAAACACGGCGCATGGTAACCACAATTAAGTAAATAATGGGAAAAATTGAAAATGCTATTTCTCTGACCTCCTAAGGTTTTTTTAATTTTTTAATAAGATATTCGGATTCAGCATTAATTGTACTATCTCTCCTGTTTTGGAAAATGTCGACCAAAAAAACACTGTATAAATCGGGTAATTTTTCTAAACCGCCTCCGATTGACACATGTATAAAAGCGAATATTCTATTGCATAATTACACCCTATATCGCTTTAACGCCTTTAACTAATTCGTATAGTAATTCAATCATAAAAGCGACAAGGTACCAACGCGTTACAGATATAATGCTATGCTAATTGTGTGCAAAAGCATTTCAGAAGTTTTATTTGGTCAGCATTCAGTCATAAGTAACATCTCAGCGCGCGCTGTTGGCTTATTAAAATATTATTTAAACAAGAACCGTCAAGGCGTTAAGCAAAAACATTGATATAATTGCTTTGAATAGAATACTCAGAATTGCCAAAACATAGTTAAAGGAAGTAAACATGACGTTGAACTTGAAGGAAACCAATGTTTTACGTTTTAAACCGAATACAGTGCAAGACGTAAGAAAGGAGTATGGCTTAGATCAGCATTTGATAGATCAAGCTGTTGATATTTTGCAAGAATGGATTAAAAAACAAGAGCATTTTGTAAAGAAGGATTTCAGTAAGTAGACATTAATTAAAACCTAGAGGCCTATGCTATGGTCTTCTTTATCGCCGTGGATGAAGCACGTCATATTTTAGTGGTGGTAGGACCCTGTGCAGGGTCCGTCCGGGTCACCACCATCTTATCCATTAACCACCCGCCAAGCAACAGTGTTCGCATCGTTGTGTTCCAGTGTGGGGATAAGACAACCGGTGAAATTACTAGCATAGAGGCATTTCATCTTAGTCCTCTGGGTTGACAACGCAGGTCTTAGGATTATTTCAAATGTCTATGTCAGATTCCACTTACCATCAGGTGGCCTGAGTGCTCGTGTGCCTTCTCCTTAACATAAAAAAACTTCGCACTCACCTCCTAGTTAGAAAGCGACAGAAGTTTAATCCTCATTGATAAACACGACCATAATTATACTATCTCCTTACTTGTCGTGGATGAAGCATACAGCTTATTTAGATATGTATTTAAGTAGGTATTTCTCATGTCATGTCATGAAAATACATTATTAGTCACGCCAACAAAGTAGTTAAATAAAATCTTTTAATAGTTTTTTAGTGTACCTCCCCTACACGTAACGTGGGGATGTATTTTTTTTTCTCGGGTACCCCATAGTTTGGGATTTCGTTGTTTAGGTCTTGTGGATTAAAAATATTGTGGATTCCTAAGAACAATTTTTGATTATGATATTTTGCAAATTTTTGTTAGAGTCATGTGTAGGTAGGTAGTTTAGATACTAGTTAGGACACTGTTGAATGCATAACATTAGGTACGTGATTCAAAATATAGATACACAATTTTCAGCAGAAATTAAGGTTATTACCTAATCAACAGTACCTGGGCGACCGAGCGGTTATAACGTATATATCTTATTCACATAATCAGTATAGGTAAATGTAGACATATTTATGAGAAATGTATATTGTTATCTCAAACATTAACTATTTTTTTTTAAACTTGTCTAAAAACAATAAAAAATAAAAAATATGTTTAAACTTGAACATATATAAACTTGAACATATACGGGATTCGAACCCGTAACACTCAGACAGTGGCCGGCCTCACGAAATTAGCGACCATAATTCTGCGTGGAAAGAAAAACGCATAAAAACTTGAAAACACGCGTTTTCCCAAACAAGACTAATCTAGAAAACCCCCATATACCAAAATTTAGCGAAATCGTTAGAGCCGTTTCCGAGATCATAGAAATAAATTTATATTCACACAAGAATTGCTCGTTTAAAGGTATTAGATATTTATAAATCAACTAGTTTAGTGTGTATTCAAGTTTTACATTTTTTACAGGCAGAGAGTACTTAGAACGGATCATAATATTCGCGAAGGGTTCCGTAGAGAAAGCAAAAGTGAGAGTTGACAAAACTTGTACTCTGCGCACATTGGTACCGGAATTCTTTGCATTGACTAATGTAAAAAAAGTGTCCTCCAATTTGTCTAAATCCTGGTATGTATTTACGCTTTTTATACTCATTATTTTTCACTTCACTTCGGGGGCGACTCGTGATTTTCGAAATCCAAAATATTTTCAGGCGAATTTTTATTAGCATTTTTTCCCGAAATATTTTACTGTCTCATTTTGTCATGTCGCATTTTATCCCAATCTAGAAGTGAATTTGATAGCTCTAATTTTACGGTTTGGCTCATCAGGCCTAGGCCTAGGCCTAGTTGGGGTGACCCTGCCTCCTAAGCTTGCGGTCATGGGTTTAAATCCCAGTAGGGGCAAATATTTGTGTGATGTGCGCGAATATTTGTTCCCGAGTCTTGGATGTTTCCTATGTATTTAAGTATGTATTTCTCTATATAAGTATGTTTATCATTGTTTACTACCCATAGTACAAGCATAGAGCTTAGTTTGGGACTAGGTCAGTTTGTGTGAGATTGTCCTCTGAAATTTATTTATTTTTACCTATAGGTATATTTACCTTATTTTAGAAATCAGGAAAATTTGCGACTGGAAAAAATAAGATGGGAAAAAGTGCTAACAGAAAACTTTCGCCTCTTTTAACGGATGAGGACCAAAAAGTTGGATCATAGTTAAGCGTAGTTAACCATACAAACAACGAAGGCGAAAACAGTTCAGTTATGCCACGAAAAGCATTCTTGCAATTGTATGCCAAATTTAATTCGCACGGTGAAACGTTTTATAAAAAAATTAAATGCTTGCTAACTCATACCTAACTTTTTGGACATTACCCTAATATTATTAAACTTAAACGCGTGCTTTTGTTTTACCAGTATCAACGTCGCTATGCCAGAGCTTACTGAAGACAATTACAGGTTATATATATTTCAAATAAAGGGAGATAATAATATAACGCCGTCAACCGTCATGGAGGTCTTTCAATATTCTATCGCTGTAAGTGTTTTACGTCCATGGCTACCTAATTGAGAATGTACACCCTTTTGTTTATTGTACGCTCTGACGTGACAACTTAAACTCGCCTCGCTCGATGGTTTTTATTATAAATGGGACCCTACTGAGTTTCTTAATTTTCTGATATAATAGAGAAAATGCATGAAAATCAGAATTGAGTTTCATGAATACAGTTGAGGAGAAAATGTAAAAAAGCATATAAAATGTAATACATTAAGTTTTGACCCATTTATTAGGTTTATATATAAAAACTTTTTTAATGTTTAGATTGTTTCTTTCGGCATTTTATTTATGTAATATTTCAATTTAATAACATTGGCTTAAACATAGTAATTTCTGAAATATAATGCAGATTTATTTATAAGGTCCGTATATTTTATACATGGAACAACAGCTGTGACGTCATTCATGTCGTCGATTTTGTAGAGTTTTTGTAGGGGGTCTGAGCCTATGGCCAAGATGCGTTCGCCAACTAACATATCGATTCGTTTTGTTTTTAAACCAATCGTGTCACTGGATGTGTATTACGAGTGACATGATCTACCAGTGACGCGATTTGTTCAAAAACCAAGTGAATAGAAACGCTAGTTAGCGAACGCATCTTGGCTATAGGCTCAGTACTATGACTTTTTAAAGCTTCATATGTTAAGAAAATTAATACGACAATTGTTTCGTGTTTACAGTTATCCTTCTCTTTCAAAGCGCTTTAGGTACAGAGAGAGTAGGAAAAGAAATACATATTTGCATGTTCCCTTTTATAAAATATATTTCTTGTTTTTTTAAATATCGACAAATAGACAGGTATCTTGAGACATAAGTTAACGTGTGTATCTGTGCATGTGTGTCTGTCTATGGCATCGTAACTCTTAGACGGATGGGTAAATTTCGACGTATTACTTTTTAAAGAAAGCTTATTTAATCAGGATGGTTCTTAGTTAAGTATCATAAAAATCGTTTAAGCCGTGGCTATTTATAAGACATAAGTTCTGTTTTTTTCTTTATGATAAAGAGAAGGCTCACCCATAGACGTTTGAATTCACAAGACCTAGGACCTCAAATGCGTTGCCAACCCGGAGAACTAAGATGGAATGCGTCTATGCTAGTTATTTCACCGGTTGTCTTATCCCCCACCGGAACACAACAAAAAAACTTTATTCTACGTTGATAGCTGTTAAAATCAGGAGGGCTAGCACATGTCGCTCATCTTCCTTTCTATCTAGTCCGTAGCGATAGAGACGCACTGAGCGACAAGCAAGAAAATACAACTTGTGCTAGTCATACAGGCCTCTTAGAACGGCGCGACTATAACCTCGTAAGACAATAGCTATTTTAGTAACATTGTAAATGCAACCTTATCGAATTTACTTTAGGGTGCCTTTTATATTGAGCTTTTTGTCCTCAAGAACTTGTGAGGATAATTTTTATCCATATTGTCATATCGTTCCTTTACTATCTCAATGTCGTATCGTGTCTAAATTGATTAGAAGGAAAAACACTCATATTCCAAGACTACTAAAAGACTACTTTTCTATCAAACTATTCGATCAGATAAGAGGTTGAAAAAGTAAAGACGCGTTATTATTTCACGTCGTAGAGGTGACCTTATGGTTTCAGTCAATTTCTCAACGTTTGTCACAAACTTAACAACGACGTGTCATGTTTAATTGTTAAACTTTTTTCCTTTGTCGATTTTCCAGCCCATTATTGAGTTTTACATACATTAATGCCAGTTTCAACATCAATTTTAGTGACGGGGCACGCCTTCGTGAAATCGCTTTACCTAGAGTATTATATTTTAATAAGAGGGAGGGATAACAATACAAAAGAAAATACATTAAAGCTTAGTTTTATTTAGCAACAGCCCGCATTCTTGTAGCAATCCATTAACGAGTTGTTATAACATTATTGAGTCAGGAGCTATTGCGGAGATGCAATGTATTACGAAAAGCATGCGGGCTATCGACCAGTGACTCTGCTTGATTAAATTAAAAAAACCGGTCTATTGCGAATCGGACTCGCGCACCGAGGATTTCATGCAAAGTTATAAGAATGTAAAATTGTACTGAGGGACAAACTTAACTTTGCCGTTGAAAAACTGTTGTCTCGATACATCGACATAGGTGGCAATTAGTTTACCAATTGAAAATAAGTTTGTTAGAGATTCCTTCTTGCCAAATTTCAGGATTTTAGGTCTATGGGAAGTACCCTATAAATTTTGATTCCCTTGAGAGTGTCGAAACTTAAGTCTTTTGCGGCATAAACGGCCTCTAGTGCGTACACGTGCGTTTATAAAACGTAATACAAAAACGTAAATGATAAAATTAATACGTTATAGTTTTTATTGCAAATACAATTTTAAATGAAGGACGACCGCGACATCGTACGCGTCGTACAATTAGTTTCTCTGTTATGGATCGATTTAACCCCCCGGTAATATTCGGGCAGATAGCTTAAAAATGCAGTCAACTTGTGTTCGAAGCCTTTTTATTTTGTAATCCTGTCTGCCTGTCACAGCCCAACATCTGGACTTTTGGTCTTCAAAAGGCGTTTAACTTACCCAACTTTCGTAAAAAATGTGACCTTTATAACTTAGGTACTGACAAAAATTAAGTACATATTGAAAATCATCGGGTTCATCGAATATTATCATTTCATCGAACGCTATTTCAGGGTATCTTAAACATCTAACCTAACCAAACCTTCGTAATTAATATTTAAGATGCCCTGAAAACATTAGAAATTCAATGAAATGATACATTCGATGGAGTGATGACTTACCATTGAAAACTAAAGGATTTGTTTCCCGTTGCTCCCGCTATTGCTTCTCATTCGGGATCGATTGTGCGATCAGATGCCCTAGATAAGATGCGTACGCTTACTAGCGTTAATATTCGTTTTGTTTTTAAACCAATCGCGTCACTGGTAGATCACGTGACTTTTCATATGCCGTGATCTACCAGTGACCTAATTGGAAAATCAAAACGAATAGAAACGCTAGTTACCGCATCTTGGCTACGGCCAAAGTATGTACTTCTCTGCACGAATGTTTAACGTTGCCAAAAATTATAGTACAACACTAGAACTAAGTTTGGGATTAGGTTGATTTGTGTTACACTGTCCTTTGCTGATTTTATTATGTTTTTAGGTACTGGTCATGATAATAACTTTTTTTTACAGATGTCTGAATATATGATAAGGAATGATTACTCGCACGGCGGTTACGTAATTTATGATTACAAGGATGCAAACATAATGAATCTCATCAGCAATATGAACGTTGATGATCTCCGGAAAATAAGTACCTTATATACAGTACGTCTAAGGTTCTTTAATAGAAATGTTTGTCCATGCATTATCGTGTATGGGTTTGTAGTGCTAGATGTCTTTAAATTTCATATTTTTTAGTGCATAAAAAACATGCTATTCATGAACTATTTACATACAAATAGGCAAGTTAAGCATATTGAAAACCCTGTTGGTCACTGCAATATAGTAGGTAGGAAAGAAACGGAGGTTTACATAGTTTTATCTATATTAAAATCGTTTAGTAAGTAGGTTTATAAAACATTGATTCTATACTTTTTTATGTTATTTCTTGAATGGTTGTATTTTTTATTGACATTGCGTTGGGGCTTGTATCGTGCAGTTCTAATTTTAAAGTATCGCCAAGTTATTCTTAAACCTTATTTCAAACGATCTTGGTTGGTGGATTTTTTTCGTATAAAATAACATACTTTCTCACGAATTAAAAAAATATATAAAACGTCTTAAAATACTACCTATAAATAAAATAACCCTTGCAGTTCACCTGCTTATCACGAATTTGCATTATCTCGAATTTTATTGTTGTAAGGGTCAGGATATTGTGCTGTTTTCTACGAATTTGGTGTTCCAATTCCAAATTCATGTAATATAGTAGCTAAGATAAAAACGCTGCTAACGTTTCTGTTTTCTATCGACTCGAAATGTATGTAGTTGACATAAGCGTTCGAGCGTCAGCTTACGTCAATCCTAACTATTAGCACTATGCATCTTAACCAGAGGCCCTAGCCAAGATGCGTTCGCTAACTAGCGTTTCTATTCGTTTTGTTTTGAAACCAATCCTTTCACTGGTAGATCGCGTCATACGAAAAGTCACGTGATCTACCAGTGACGCTATTGGTTTAAAAACCAAACGAATAGAAACGCTTGTTAGCGAACGCATCTTGGCTAGGGGCTCAGGGTCAAGATTCTACACGGTAAAAATGATATTCCTTTTGAAGTGTTTCCGTATTGTCAACGTTTTCATAACTCTTGTCATTTACAATACGCGGCTGAGTCATAAACGATTCTAAAACAAGTCAAACGCGATACCGTTAAAACGCAGTAGAATAGAGGCCCAGGCCCCTAGTATACATAGTTATCGTTGCCTAGTGCCTAAAGTATAAACCTAGAGTTTAATATGGAGCTAGGTCAACTTGTGCTCGATTGTCCCTTGATATACTCATACTTACTGGCAGAAAAACTCGCCCACCCGCCTTCGTTCATACAACTGCTTACAAATATACCTTCTTAAACCAGAGAGTAATTTGTAAAATATTTAACCAATTTTGTTGAAAAATGTAGTGTTCTGTTGATAATTAACTTGGGTCCATAATGGACACCAAATTGAGATCATGAAATTTAGAGAACTAACAGCATAAATTTGAGTACACTACATAATTCCGAAGAATATTGATCAAAATTCCGAATGCAATGTTTTGATACAAGACCTTTTTTTTGATATAAATGAAACCAAACCTACTACGTATTGCAATTAAATTATTGTATTTAATCAAAAATATCTACGGAATAACATAGCGTTCGGAAAATAATAATTCGGAGTTTTAAGAGGCCGTACACGAAATTTTGCCGGTTTTGCTTGTTTTCGTGATTTTACAGTTTAAATACTGCTTTTCTATAAGTTTTAATGCACATATATCATTTCAGTTATGATCGAATAAATGAGTTACGAATCAATGAGCTACTTTTTTATTTTTGTCGCGAATTCAAATTCGGGATTTAGGTTTTTTAAATCATTATATATTGCTATTTTGTTTTTAATTGTTAGATGTTTTTTTAAGGTAGTAGATTGATTTTGAACTGAAGTTTATTACTGTTGTTTTAATTTTATGAAAGAGTGTTTTAAGATGCCGAAATTTAAAACTATTTTTTGGCCATTTTCTATAAAGTTTTACAAAGTTAATTATTTTTTTACACCAAAATTATATATCACGATGGTAAAAAGTAATTCATACATTTTTTACACGACTTTTACAGCAATCAATTGTAATTTTTTCATACCTTAAGACGTTAAAACGATTCGTGAATATGCGATATTCTAAACCTCTTACAGCAAAATTCACAAAACAATCGCCGGTTTCAGGTCGATTTATCAAAATTAAATAATAAAAACAAAAATATATTTCATACATTCGTTGAAAATCGAAATTAACTTTCGTGTTGCGCATTAAAATTTGTAGAAATAAAGGATTTTAACAGTAAAATCACGTCTGTAAAATCACGAAAATCAGCAAAATCGCCAAAATTTCGTGTACGGCCTCTTAAGGTGTTCCCCATAAATAATTGTGTATGTGTGTGTGCAACATAATACAAAACATTATTATCATTTTCAGGACGGTTATGGTTTCAGATTAAAAGGCTTATACGTTTTATCTACATCGAAGCTGGTGGATGCGTTGGTTGGTTTATTTAAACAAGTTCTTAGTGCGAAGGTCTTTGGACGAATCAATGTGCTCAAGAGTGGTGATGAGTTAGCGGAGCACTTTCCTAAGAGTTTGCTACCTAAGGACTATGGTGGAGCTCAGAAATCTATTTCAGAACTGTATGGTATGTTTCTTCCTTAATTTTATTTGTCTTTGTGTATATCACAGTTTAAAAAATGCAGTATTTGATTTTAAGAGTGTGTGGTGTTGTTTAGTAATTAAAGCAGGCTTTAAATTCCCGAGGGAGTTTGTTGATATATGTTTAAAAATATAACCAACCCTTATCCTTTTCTCTCTCATTACTTTGATTAATATTAGCCTACCTCACTCCCACAATCAAGACGAATCTAATGACACCTCGTATGTTAAAAACTATCAAGCCAAAGCTGCAGAGCGTGCTAAAGAAACATGCATAGGTACTTATCAGAATAACACTGATGATTATATTGATGATGATGAAAGGAAGATGGGCTTGAAAAAGGTATAGGACGCCATGGAAGTTTTTCAAGACTTTTAGGGTTTCGATACCAAGAATGATGTGGATAAGGGCTTGCTGGATCAAGTATTTTTTTAGGTTAATGACGTATTTGGGTCCTGCGTCTTGCCCAAATGGAGATGTAGTTTAAAT
This sequence comes from Acleris holmiana, assembly GCA_949316455.1. Taxonomy (NCBI): domain Eukaryota; kingdom Metazoa; phylum Arthropoda; class Insecta; order Lepidoptera; family Tortricidae; genus Acleris; species Acleris holmiana. Next base: position 10,704,148 of record OX438783.1, read on the forward strand.
GTGTAATAAAGTTTATAAATTGATATAACTAATAATTTCGACCATTGTATGAAAAGGTCGGATTTAAAATCTCAACTGACATTATTTATCTAAATTTAGAAATGCATTTTTTTTCTAAAACTCCTAACTTTTGCATGATTGTGTAACTTATACGTTCTAACTATCAATTAAAACATTTTAAATAGTAGATGGATAATTATAAAAAAACGCATTTCGTCACTACTTTGAAAAAACCTCGTATCATATTTCGTTATGTTCAATTTTAAAATCGTTTAAAATCGTACATCACGAAATATGAGATATGAGGTTTTTTCAAAGTAGTAACGATGTGTAACAATAATTTTCGGAGTAGGGAGCAAAAATCCGACCTTGTGACTTTTATCGATTATTCCAGATATGTGGATCGAGGAATTGTCATCTGAAGACCACGTAAAGTACTTGGAAGGACTGAGAGGAGCATGCACTGATGAATCTCTTCGGCGTTCCGGCAAACTCAGCGATGAGTACCTTGGCATGCCAGGATCGTTTAAAGTTCTTACAGTGGATTAAAAAATCGATATAGGTACTTGGTGGTTAAATATACATCGTTTCTGGACTCTTATACTACTTTGGTTTGGGCCACCTTGCTACTATATCGCAATTACATTGTTAATGTCAGTGGTTTCGGTATACCACCTTATTTGTTATATTCAGTGATCTGAATAGGGACTACCATTTCGGGGAAATGACCTTATATATTGTAGATAACATGGATAAGACTTGGGATTCCGGGTCTCGTTGTCTATTATTGTGTATTGTGTTGTTGTTTGTGTTGTATTGTCTTCATATTTCGTCAATGCCATATACTATGCTAGCAAAATAATTGTAAAAATAACATTTCTGGACCAAACACAAACTTTTCCTATGAAATCCCCGGGTTAAAAGCTATATCCATACTAAGCTTACGCACCGAAGTCCCGTGAAATGGCACTACCTAATCCGATTACTGGTTATAATACTCTTTAGTTTATCTTTTTTTTTGGTTTGAGCTGATCATTTTCGGAATTTTATTTATTACACGAATATAATTATTAAACAAATAATACTTATTTATATTTTTTATTCGTACTTTACCTGAAAATATTGTACATACCTACATACGTATGTCACGCCTTCATTCCGAGAGTGAGGTAGGCAGAGCTACAGAAATACCAACAAGTCTAAAAAGACTTATTTACAATTGTGTAACCACATTTTGCATAATCAGGTCAATAAATTTACTAGTGTATTAGTGACTGGTTGCAAGTCCATCGCCTACCAGTACTACAAGCCCTTATTTCCTTAGTCGCTTCATACACACACGGGACATCCACGGGAAGACATGGAGTGGCACTATTCTAACCCAGCAACCACACGGGGCCGGCAACCACACGGCAAAACATTGTGTCTTTCTTTGATAACTTAGCATTTACTAGTTTTAGTAAAAAAAAATAACTTAAATATCTCAAATGACATTAGCATTTCGTCTAACACCAGCATTTCAGACAGCATTCTACCAGACCTCAACTCATACATAAAAAATCTTCCGCAACTGTATAAAGAGAAAAAGAAATAATTTATTCGTGACATAACAAAGAACAGATAAATACAGAACAGAAAAATGTTCTCACGAAAGGCTGCCCTAGCCAAAATGTAAACGCTCCTATCGTTAACAATGTATGGGATGACAATTGACCACGTGGTTTAGTGAAACGCACAATGTCATCCCATACATTTTGACTGATATAAAAACAAAAAGGTACATAGCATCTTGGGTAGGGCCCATGATCCAAAGCTCAGCGGTCTCCATGTGTAATCTAAGGCACGTAAGTAAAAACCAACATGGCCGCTACTGCGCAGGTAAGTAGTTTCGACTGTACTCCCAGGCGAAAGCGACGCGTGCGCGGGGTGGCGGAGGTGAGAAGCGACTCCCGCCCCGCTCTCACCACAGGTGAAACCCTAAAATCGACTCCTGCGCAGTTTTTACTTACATGCCGCGCATTATACCAACGTTTATACTTATAACGTTGTATTGTGTAAATAACGAAATAAATATAACGTTACTTCAAAAGGACTATAGAAGTAATAAAATAGTACATTGTGCATCAAGAGAAGTAAGAAGGGGATAACTAACGAGAGTACTAGAAGCCCGACGTCGATGGCAGAGGGCTTTTAATGACTCGAGTTTGTCATTGCCTTACTGCCCGTGATACACACAATGTTTTTCATCACAATACAATACAATACAATACAAATACTCTTTATTGAACACCAAAAATTAAAAAAAAATAAAGCAGAACATGGAACAGTACATTTAAATCATAGGTATACAACAGGCGGTCTTACCGCTAAATAGCGATCTCTTCCAGACAACCTTGTAAGAGAAATAACTGAGGACACAAATTCATGGCAGGGGGTGTAAACTAATTCGTTTAGAACTCAAACTAAATAACTACAAAAAAAACAATTAAATTATTTCAATTTTGAAATTAGAACTATTTATAAATATACTAAATATAAATACATAAAGTAAATAATTGAATAAATACATACTAAATACATACATTAGCAAAAAAAAAACTATCATGTCAACTAAACTTTTTTCAATATGGTCTTCCGCAGATAATGCTAAAGACTGCCATTAGTTTTCAAGTTTGACAGGCCATACTGCCAGATTCTACCGAACAACATATAATTTTATAAAAATAATTGCAAATGTCTCTGAAATAATAAAAATGTATAAATGTAATGCAGTTAAATGTAACGTACAAGTTTTAGGTACAGTAAAATTGGTTTGTAGTTTTGAATATACAAAATAAACCTTGACTGATTTTACACCTCTTTAGTCTATAATGATGTCCTGTTGGGTTCTATATATTAAAACTAAACCCATAACTCCCTCGGGAAATAAATAGGCTATAACTGCCCTACACGCCTGTGATGAACAAATTATTACTGGGTAAGATAATTTAATCTTAATATACGTACCATTTGGTAACAAAATAATTCTAGTAATTTTAATACTATGTATGACATACGATTTTAGATTATTGATTTTTGTACTTGTGACACATTAACTCAAACTTATATTTCTCTTCTTTACCAAAATTACTAAAACTTGACCAGGAATAACGGTCTTCCCGGCGCAACTTCGGCAGTTCCACGCACCTCTAAGCCCGTTACCAGGGGCGGTAACTGTCAAACGCGCGGTCTACCCGGAAAACACCTTATTTACGGCCCGAACGTGAGTTCACCCGTCAATAAACTGATACTTCAAGCGATTAGAAGTTATAGAACCACTTTGACCTCGCGTTGACACTTATACGTATTTTATTTTGTCATCATCTAGGTAATTTATTTATTAATACAGATAATTATTCCAAATCAATCTTAAAAAAATTAACTATAGGATCCAATCACTTTCTCAGTTAATTGAGGATTATTAATTTTCCATTTGATAACATTGATTCTCTTAACTAAAATTTAATAATCATGGATTACAGTTAAATATTCATCCAAGGAATTCAAAAGTGAAAAATAAGAATTATGAAACAAGGTTCACCTTTGAAATGTCGACACTCATTTCATCGAATGGTTTACATCGCCGAATTTTCATTTTTTCGACAGGCATTTTCACGTGCAGAAGTTATAATTTTTAAGTGGTCACAGGTCTTACCTAAACTAACCTGCGTAATGTTTGCTTCACATAACCTAAAACAATAAGGTTTCAGGCTTTCAGCAGAAGGTAACATTTGATGAAATTAAATTCGGTGGAACCACGCTATAACGGCTCAACAGTTAAAATTAAAATATCTGATATTTTCTTATATGCCTACTTACACACAAAATACAGTAATAGAATACTGATGAATACGATGCCGGTCCTAAGACGAGTAAGAGAATAAAATAACTGTTTTAATACATGAAAATAAATACTTTATTCGCTTTAGACGGTTTATCATCAAATTGTCGACACTCACTTCGTCGAATTTAACTTCAAAGTCAACATTTCATGTATTTTCATTTCGTCGACAATTCAGTTCGTTTAATTGTCGTTACAAGTAATGTGAAATCGTGTATTTTTACTTATCGGATAATTCATAAAAAATAGTTGAATTATGTCATTGAAAACGTTTCGTGATTTATTGTTCCAAGTATTTTTATTAGCATATAAATTATTATAGCATACACAGATATCTATGTCATTAAGTTGAGAACGGAATGCTAGCGATCGGAATCCACGCGGTAAATGTGGGTGCTTGAGATTTCAAGTTGTTTATCTTGACATTTAACTATTCATTAGAGTTGTTTTGTTGTAATTGTGATAATTATTATTATAGGTAATAAATAGTACTAACTAGAGATTGGTTAACGTGTAGTCTATTTCGATTCTACAAGGATCACAGTTCTTACCTAACCTATTTTTCTAGTAGCACTACGATTCTGCAAGGGTCGCAGTTCTAACCTAACCTAACCTACTTTTTTTGGTAGCAGTACGATTCTACAAGGATCGCAATTCTAACGTATGTACCTTAACCAACTTTTCTGGTAGCTGTACGATTGTACAAATGTTACAAATATACATAAATATTGATTATGAATTAAATTCTTTGTTTTGTTGTACTGTCATTTTAAATTCATACAAAATTAATAATTTGCCAAATAATATTCCCTGAACAGTTATTCTATGAAATAATAAAAATTGGAATGAGCTGGTCATGAAATAAAATTACACCAAACAATAATTCGTGAACTAAATGTTACTTGAAACGTTTTCGATGAAATGAAATTCGACAAAAAGTTTGTCGGCAAAACAAGGGACACCCGTTTAGACATTGTACATCTTAAGAAGGTAAAATTTTGTAGGAATCACATGTCTCATTGGTATGCAAAAACTTAAGTGTCACAATAAATCAAAATAAAATTGAGATTAAATTGTCAATGAAAAAAATTTACATACTTTTTCATTGACAATTTATTATATTATTAAACCGTTTCGCATTTTGTGGAAAATTTCTACTGTCGTTGCACAGATAATTCTGCGGTACGATCGGTATGATTTGTCTCGTGACGAACATCTTGAAAAGGACTATATATGGGCCGTATTAACGAACTAATCCAGGCCGAGATGCCCATCTCTTTCTTAAAACGAATCAATAATGATAGTTTTCTTTACTATTCTAACAAACTAATTCAATACCTTCCTTCACGCAGTGGGATAAAAATAATGAAATCCTAATAATAACTTTTATAACTGCTCAGAGCAGCTGCAGCCTTTAGAAAATGACTTTAATAGGTATCCCCTTGCAACAAATAGCTGGGTGAAATTGCATTGAAAATTGAAACTCGGCGATGCATTTTTCATACAAGTTCGCGAGGAAAACTAAGAGCAGCTAGCTATTAAGGACTTGACTGAGGAAAGAAGGAAAATTATTGAGATAAGAATGAATTGCCAAAGCTTCGGTGGCCTAGTTATACAGAAATTGCCCAAAAAAAAACGATCAAAAGCATGTCGGTTAAGTACTAATAGTCTTTGCACTATGCTGCGGACGGACGGACCTTTCTTTGACGGTTCCTAGTTTGACTACGGAATTCTAAAAATCGCAAGAAAGGTACACATTGCTACTTAATTAAATAAATAAATAATAAATATCACGAGACACTGTCACACAAATTGACCTAGTCCCAAACTAAGTTCTAGGCTTGTACTATGGGTACTAGACAACGATAAACATACTTAGATAGAGAAATAAATACTTAAATACATAGAAAACATCCAAGACTCAGGAACAAATACTCGTGCTCATCACACAAATATCTCCCTTACCGGGATTTGAACCTGGGACAGCCGGCTTCGGTGGCAGGGTCACTCCCAACTAGGCCAACAAAAGGAGCATTTTAAATATAAGACAGTTGAAATAAATTATGAAATTCTTTATGTGAAAGCAAACACATAGCGATTTTTGCAAGCGCAATGGCGCATTGTCAACTTACAATTAATTTTAAAAAAACCACTTATTCTGAAATAAAAACCCAACGATTTATTGGTTGGTATTAAACTTGTTTCCACGTAACACTTAGTACATAAGTAAAGTCAGCTAGGGGTTTTCTATTCACGATTTTATTAAACACTTAGAGTGCATAGCTGGAGCTTGGCTTGAGCAGATACAATTCAGAATGCAGAGGAAAAAATTGGAAAAGTGCAAACAATGCGTGTTCAAAAGGGTTCCGTTATTAAATTCTTTTCTAAAATTGAACAGTGTAGAGTAGTTACATTTTATTAACCTCATACGTTTAATTTCAATTCTTTGATTAAAGAAATTAAACCCTATAAAAAGTGAATTATTAAGAAAATGTATGTAATGATTTATGTCGAAAGAAACATAAATGTTACAGATACGAAAAATATTAAATATCAACTTAACTACATACATACATACACAACATCACGCCTTAATTCCCAGAGAAGGGTAGCCAGAGCTGCAGAAATACCAACAACTCTCAAAATACTTGATTTTAATTCTGTAACCACATTTTGCACATTCAGGCCAAGATGTTTACCAGTGTATTAGTGACAGGTTGCAAGCCTATTGCCTAACAGTACTACAAGCCCAAATTCCCCTCTTACGACATTCACGGGAAGACATGGAGTGACACTATTCTAACCCGGCAAACACACGGAGGACACTTAACTATAAAATAAAAATAAAAATAAATAATAGTTAATTAAATCTAAGTAGTGGCAGAGTGCCAAAGATGGTTCCCTAATATTTTACCAAATCACCATTTATCAAACTATATAATTTTACAAACTTACACTTCGCAAAGAAGAACTTCCCGCCGCATTATTTTTGTGGTCGAAAGTCTAACCTAACCTACCATATTTAATAAGATCATGTAACATATAATGGGTGATTTTGGGGTCATGATCCGGAATGGCCAAAAGTGAATAAGATGCTTATACTGAACAACTTTTCCAATAGGCTTTACATTAACGGTGAATTAATTGAGGATTAATGTATGGAACAGCTGGTTTTTTTTTTGGCGATTTCGTGTTTGCTCCCATCGGAAAGGTTGTTCAGTATGACCATCTTATTCACTTTTGGCCATTCCGGATCATGACCCCAAAATCACCCAGTATAATATGTAATGGTTTAAGCAAAAAAATGTTTTTGCAAAATGAAAGTTTGTAAGTTTCGGGGAAGGATATAAGATACGTTTTATCTCAGAAAATTGGACAGTTTACGAGAGAATAGCGATAAACGATTTATACACAGATATATGTAAAAGTTTGGATGGATAAATATTGGATGAATAAACGGATCTGGATGGAATGAAAAATGACATAGATTATAGATTAGTCTGGAATAGCACTGCACATAAGAAACCTCTTATCCCGAAATAAATCACTGTTCCTGCGGGATGGCAAAATTACGGGGGTGAATCTGCGGCGTTTTAACTGCCGTCATTGTTGTCTTTGCATATTATTTCAGATATAATTAACACTTCTTTAATTAATTTACAATAATTATAAACTATCCCTGGTACTGCTTCTAGTAACATCAACATTTGCTCGTAGTTATCATTATTTTGGTCAGTATATTGAAGACAACAATGACGGGCGATTGAAACGCCAAAGAATTGCCCACGGATTCTACGCGGACGGCATCGCGGGCAGAGTATTATAAATGTGAAAGTAACCTTCTCGGTTTGTTACACTTTCACGGCCAAACCGCTGAACCGATTTCTATGAAATTTGGTATGAAGATAGCTTGAACACCGGTAAAGGAGTTCCTCATAGCGATAAATGACTTAATCGCGGAAATAGTCGCGAGTAACAGTTAGTGTTACTAATGTTACTATACGATGTAAAAATACCAGCACCTTATCTGAGTCATAATTGAGGTTCGATATGTTGTTGGACAGCAACGATTAACAAGCGGCCAAGTGCGAGTCGGACTCGAGCACGAAGGGTTCGGTACCATTATCTATACAACATTAGACACTTTTAAAAGACGTCAAAACAACCACGTTTGTTGTACGGGAGCTCCTTTTAAATCAATTAAGTATTTTTTTTATTCTGGTTTTATTATTTGTTCTTAATTTGTGTTTTGTTATCACGATTCATGGGGTACAGCCTGTTGATAGACAGACTGACAAATGGACAGCGGAGTCTTAGTAATAGGGTCCCATTTTACCCTTGGGCTATGGAACCCTAAAAAGTGGTGCGATTAGTTCAAATACTTAGGTAGCCTGTCTATCTTAGTGTTAATAAAGCACAAATTAGTGTAGTTTTTAGGGTTCCGTAGTAAAACTAGGAACCCTTATAGTTTCACCGTGTCCGTCCGTCCGTCCGTGGTTTGTGAAAACAATTTTTCGATTAAGTGATCTGTTTCTGAAATATTAAGCTTTAAAGTGCCTATTTTTGCTAGAGTCAAGTGTCCCCCTACCCTACATCCAAAATTACAAATACTAAAAATCTGAAAAAAAAAAGCAATGAAAGACCATATAACGAATTTTAAAGGAAAACTATCACGACTAAGTAGACATCATTGGTGCTTGAGATACAGGCGATTAGAGTGTTTATACCTACTAAAATCATCTAAGACGGCACCAATTGACTTTAATCAGATAATTAGATATTGCTTGTTGATTTTTATGTTTGTAGTACTTAACAGCTTCAGAACCCTATACGGTGGTCCGACATGCTCGTGCCCGGTTTTTTCTTCTCAACATTGAATAGCATTACGGAACCCTAAAAAATGAAATTCAATTACTTACGGCAAGCGTCTTCTCTCTAGATGTACCCAGCTCGCTTGGTTCCTATTATTCTCGTTTGTCTGCAGATATGTCTCGACAATACTGGATAGCTCTTAGTTTCTGAATGCACAAATAAATAGGATAAAGAAGTAACGGTTGTTGGTTGTGTAATACGACTAACGGAAGAAAATGTAAAGGGAGAGCTCTAACGTAAAGAATAGATGTAAGAATTATTTTGACGACTCTTTTGCGTAGTTGGTATTTGTGTCGCGATTGTGAGTCTTGGATGTATCATGTCTTTCTCTATCTATGTAGGTTTATCGGGTCTCTATCGTTTGACCGAATTACATATGCAATTTCATTTGCCCGAATTTCATATGACATAATTTTATATGCCATAAGATGTGCCATAATATAAATTTGTCATAAAAGCATTTTTTTTGAAACCATGAACTATTCAGAATTGTAATAAAACAAACATAACCTAACCTATTTGGCTCTATACGATAGCATGTAAAAATCACCTGAAAAGTTTACGAATTAAAAAAAATGCCTTTATGGCAAATTAAATTAGAAAAAATGAAGGGATACAAGGTTTATCGTTGTATAGTACCCATAATACAAGCCTAGAGTTAAGTTTGGGACTAGGTCAATTTGTGTGACATTTAATTAATTACCTAATAGTTGAATTTTGTTACACCCTCTCACGACAAAAATAACAAATAATAGGCGAAATAGGAAGGTAGTTTAAAAATAGGACAAATAAACGTTGTTTTTACAGCCAAAATAAAAGGGATTTTCACAAACCGTATTGTTCTGTTCACATTTCTTTTCAGCATTTATCGGATAAACTGTCAGCTCTTAGTTATCCCAAAGGTCAACAATACAGTACCGATGAGGCGTGTCCTGCTGTGAGTTACGACCCACTCACAAAGGTTCACAATATCTGGCAGCTATTCTACTCTCCAAACTAAATGGCACATCTAGAATTTAATACACCAATATTAAACCCTCTGTTGTTATATATATTTATTTATTTAGGATTGTCAACAGTGTATACATTGTTCAGTGGTAAATAATAACAAATTTACCAGGTTTTAAATCTAAATGCTACACTAATTACAGACAACCACAGCATGCGATAGGTTGCTTTAGAGAAAACACAAAAGAAAATAATCAAAAATATCAATAATTAATTATAAACAGGTATGCACATGTACTTAGCACTTAAAAATACTAAGCGCGAATATGAGTTACTAAAATTAAATGAACGATCTTAGTTAAATGAAAAAACTAATGAGTACTTACTTACTACTAAACTTGATTGCTAAGGGTCCAACGCAACTTTGAATTTGGTCAGAGGATCGCCAAAGATGTAATTTTTTTCCTCCTTATTTTTTTTATGTTTTACAAGGGAGTTGTAAAACAAATATATAGGGGGTTTATATACGATTTCGGGCTTGAGACCAAATCTCTCTCGTAAACGTGCGTTCAAATTGAATGCGCGTCAACCACTGATCCGTTCTAAAACTGAATGAACGGAGCGGCTGGATGAGCTGATGCTCTAGGACTTCTGCCGGCCATTTTTTACTTCTTGAATTTGCGCTAATGCCGGCCAGCGCGCGTCGTAAATAAATAATCAAAAACTGTGAAGTTTCTTCTAAAACTCGATGTGAGAGTGCTGCAAAAGTGTCCCGGGACAGCAAGAGCCGTCGAACCTATAGAAATGTGAGTGAGATATAATTACTTAAGCCCTAATCTGATTTCAAATATTTCAATACAGTCGTAGTTCAACCATTTTGGGGTGGTGTATGCAATATATTTGTAACAGTTGAGACGTTTTAATTTATCATTTTAGCAAGATCCTGGGGCACATTATGCTCAGATCAGCTGCAAATTATTGGTACAAACCGTCTTTTATTTTTGAATTTATGTGTTTGAATGTTTCTTCTCTCCTCCCTGGATTTCTACTTTATGCTGTTCATTCACAACCGAGTTTATTCACCATAATTGCATTTACTTCGCCACCTGTAGCTAGATTGCAGCACCCACGAAGTTTATTTAAAGCGAACAGAAGGCAAACCAGCCCATATACCGAGCACATGTGATTACATTGGTAATATTGGAATAATTTTTTGACGCCACGTTGGCCTAGTTGGTAGTGACCCTGCCTTCGAAGCTAGCGGTCCCGAGTTCAAATCCTGGTAAGGGCAGATACTTGTATGATATGCACGACTATTTTGTTCCCGAGTCTTAGATGTTTTCTATGTATATAAGTAATTATATTTGTCTATATAAGTTACTTCATCCATGTTCGCAATTTTGTGTTCCGGTGTGGGGATAAAACAACCGGTGAAATTACTAGCATAGAGGCATTCCATGTTAGTCCTCAGGGTTAGCAACGCATTTGAGGTCTTTGGATTATAGTCTTGAGAATTCAAATGGTTATGGGTCTCAGATTCCACTTCCCATCAGGTGCCCGGAGTGCTCGTGTGCATTAACATGAAAAAAACCGTCTAACAGGACTACAAGCCCTAAATCCCTTAGTCGCCTCTTACGACATCCACGGAAGACATGGAGTGTCACTATTCTAACTCGGCAACCAAACGGGCATAAGTACTAAAGTGTCTATAAACCCCATTTCTATACATGACTTATTGTTGAGTTGACTAGTATAACATTATTGGTAGTTGTAGTTTTGTATTTGTAAGCCGAAAGTTGCACTATTAAATATCTATAGAGCAATATTATTTAATTATGTCCCAGTGGGAACTGTTGAAGAGTACGACGCATGTTTTATTTAACCCTTTCAAGCCCAGCTTAGTATCAAATGACAGATAATAATACATTTTCGTAATTTTACTAATTATTAGTTTACCGGTTTTACGTTTACTTTCATTTGTTTTGGATCACTGAATAAAATCCATTTTTAAAACCCGCACGATCGTTTTGCCCGGGTCTGAAAGGTTTAAGATCTAGAAAGTAAGTGATACTTATGTACGTTTTCACGATGTTTGCTATTCAAATCTTGCTAATATTATAAATGCGAAAGTTTGGACGTTTGTAACTCAATCAAGCCAAAACAGCTCAATGGATGTGGATGAAATTCGGCACAGAGATAGATAATATAGTCTGAAATAGGACATAAGCTACTTTTAATCCCAAAAATTAGAGCTAGTAAAAACATTAAACATGTTGTGAATGTTATGGATTAACTTTTGAATAAATTCCTTTTTTGTTTAGTGTCAATGTTGGATTAACCGTGCGCAATGTAAACAGTTTGAAATATTAGCAAGTATGTATTTGAAATTTAATTTTAGGGAATGGAATGTACGTATCTACAAATGAATGTTATGTAATTTTGCATGCTGTGGATACCTATAATTAAGTGAGCATTATACGTATTTATGTTACAACTATAGACTATTTAAGATGTTTGCTGCAACGTATCACTTGTTGGTAACCCTCAATAAAAAAAATATGTTAAACCAAAATAATGGCAGTTCTGTAATATAATTGTACCTACATACACGTTATTATTTGGTTGAAATATCGAATTAGCGGGAATGATACGTTGTACTGTTCGTGACAGCAAACACCGCATATTAGCGCTAACTGCTCATTTGCGATGAACACCCTGTTTAAGCCTCATTTACCTACTTTAGATATTCGTTGACAAAAGTGCAGTTTTATTTAATGTAAATATATTTTAACGGGCATTTAAAATAAAATTTAGTGATTAGATAATAAAATATTTTTTTGACTGACACACACATTTTTAATATAGTGTGCGCACCGAAAATGCTGGCAGCATTTCGGTCTCCAGTGACGTCAATGAGCCTCTTCGAAATTGACATGATATATTACTTAATTATCTGGTGACCTGGCCCTCTTTTCTACTGCGTTACAGCGATATCGCGTTTCACGTGTCTTAGATTCGTTTATGACTCGGCCGCCATTATTGTAAATGTCATAAGAGTTATCAAAACAATGACAATACGAAAACACTTCAAAAGCGACATCGTTTTTACCGTGTTGAATCTCGGCCCTGGGCCTCTATTCAGGTGCGTTAAGACGATATCGTGTTTGACACGTTTAAGAATCGTTTATGTCACAGTCACCATTATTGTAAATGACATAAGAGTTATCAAAACGATGACAATACGGAAACAGGTAAAAAACGATATCGTTATTACCTTGTAGAATTCCAGCTCTGGGCCTCTATTCAGGTGCGTTAAAATGATATCGTTTTTGACCTGTTTCCGTATTGTCAACGTTTTGATAACTCTTATGTCATTTACAATAATGGCGACTGTGACATAAACGATTCTTAAACGTGTCAAACACGATATCGTTTTAACGCACCTGAATAGAGGCCCTGTACGATCTTTTGTCACATCCACGTCAAATACTGGATACTTGTTATTATTTCCGTAACTAGCATACCCAAGTTACAACTATTACTATCACACATTATTTTATCCATGATAGCTTGGTACTAACTAATAAGAACCTTTTTTTTTTTTTTTTTGGCGACGAAGTGGAAATGCATTTACGCATCCCCCCTGGCCTAAGGATGACCGTGCAATGGGGGGTATAACGGACTCTCACCTAAGTGAACTACCGTTTAAAACCACTCCGGCGTAACCCTCCTGGCTGGTTAACGGAGACGCCGCGGGACCCGCCAAAGCATTGACCGCTGGGCGCCTCCCAGCCCGCTCCGAAGAGCACACCGCCAAAGGAGGAGACGACTGCGTACGCACACAGCGATCTCCCCAAGCTGGAGGAGCCGTGCAATGTGGGCCCTTCACCCACGTGGCTCCCCATGAAGTCCAGGCGATCAGCAAAAGCTGGGTTCGCCTTCCCTTCACAGCCTGCATGGAGTGTAGGGTGCTTTCAGGCAGGCTATTCCCCCCAGTCGCAGTGACCGGGGTAAGTCCACGTTCCTTCAAACACCCACACTACACCTGTCTCAGGTCTAAAATGTCCTCTGAAAGCAGAGGTCACTAGACCCGAGACTCACGTCTGGGCGAACCAGGGTCGCTTTCCGGGAACGGGATACGGGGTCCCCTACCCGAGCTCCGTCCCTTCAAACTCCCCCTCGTCGCCCCCCTCATGTGCCGGATATTAGCCATGGGCTGAAAGATTCCTATAAAAGGAAAGTCTCAACCCATGCCCAGGGTACACCAGCCCGGATGCTACGTTCTCCCCGGATAGGATCAAAGGAGACTGTAACACCTAGGCCAACGTGGAGGAATCCGGCTTGTACCCCAACTAATAAGAACCTAACCCAACTACAAGTACTAGTCTAAGTCTAAGTTTTTTTTAAGTTAGAAAAAAACTGCTCTTCTCTTTATCTAGTCTAAGTTCTATTAAAGAAACTCTTTGAATGGGTAAGAACCAAATAATTGGATCACAGTTAAGCGTTATCCATACAAACAATCAAAGTCAAAATGTTCTGTTGTGCGACTAAAAGTGGGGCAAATTTCCGTCGACCAACGGATTTTTTTTATAGAAAATTTAATTTAGTGAGTTACCGTGCCCAACTTTCTGAACCTTACCAGAGTTTAAATTAAATCAAAAATAATGGATATGGGCTTATTAGGCATAAGCATTAATTTATCGCAAAAAAAAACCATCGAATAAATCTGAGGAATTTATTCAAGTAATACGATACGACTACTACAGTCGCATTTATTGAATTTCCAAGGTTTTTGGTCCTATCTACTTTCAGTTCTTTGATTACGGATATAAAATATAGGCCTATAATGAGTGGAATATTTTTTAAGTATTTTAAAGTCTTGATAGGATAAAAGTATGCATTTTTTTTTCAAAGACAAGGATTATTTTAGGACATAGAACAGCGATAGCACCCGTTTGTACAAGTGTTGTTTTAATTATTGAAGTGCTATTTGTAATGATTAGTAGTTATGGAAATTGTATTGCGAATTGGTATATTTATTGGAAACAAACTATTTTAATGTATTATTATCACGTAGTTCTCCTTTTAAACTTATCTTCCCGGGTTTTTCCTAACTTATTGTGACTGAGATGCCCTTCTTACGCATTATATACAACGCTAACTTTGACGTGTGTCTTGAGATAAGCATCTCAGTCAAGATGAGTTTATAAATACGGCCTAGTAAATCTGATCTTAGCTGAGACTCTCTAATTCTAGTTCTAATTACCCGACTGCCGAAGGTTTTTGAATTGTATAGTTCTTTGTTCCCTTGTACAGGCTGCGATGGATGGGCCGATTTGAACAAGCAAGGTGTTGTTACATTCATCTTAACGTCTTACTGTCACTAGGTATTAAAACAAAAAAACAATAGGGTGGATCAGAAATGTATAAACTGTAGGTATTTAACACGACAAAATAATTTCATAACATGCAGCCTGGTTTTTTGTTAGACTTGTTTTAATTAATGGTTTTACCTCCCGGTAAAGGTTTATTTCGCCAATGTGGAGGTATTTATAGACATTCCCATTGACTTATTAGAGAAATAAGTCCATTGAAATGCGAGGAAAATTGATTGGTAGAATAGTATTTTCCACTTGAGCACTAAACAGAAGCACCAGGAGTTAGCTTCACGCGATTCTGTCAAATACCGATTTTCGCCTCGGGACACTTAATGACAGTTAATCACATTTACTTTGACATATCTTGAGACAAGCATCTCATCAAATATTAGTTTATTGATGCGAATATCAGTCCTTAGAGTTGGCAAGAATTTAAAGTGTTGAAATGTGTATTGTAATATAGGTCTTAGGTGCTTCCGCGTGCATACATCCACATTTAATTTTGCTACAGATTTTTTTTACACGATAAAAATACTCAAATCCTTGACATTTTAAGGTAGTGATAGTACTTAAGTGCAATGTATAACCGGTAGAATCCGTTCTTAAGTGTCAGTCCACCGCTGCAGTTTAACAACAATGTACGACGTTGTAAGTTATAATTTGATTACTAGATAATTTAAAACTTAAATGCACTTTTCATGACTTTAAGATGATTTATTCTTAAAGATAACTCAAAATTAAAAATATTTATTCCATGGTTTCTGATGGTGACTGCGCAAAAATAATGATTTTCATGGCCGAATTATTTTATACAAAAAAAAAACTTGGACCAAGGAAGAGGGAAGGATTTATTTATTTTATCGTAAAAGATTAAATAAATAAATGAAAGAAAGTTCGAACATAGCATAAGAAGGAAGTATAGCATAGCTTAATGACTGTTATTTAACAAATCATTTTTATTCGAGTTAAATGACTAAAAATAACATCTTATAAATTTAAAGTAACTTATTTCTGTCCGCACAGAAGTTTTTTGTTTATTGCTGTTCCATCTACAACTGTACGATTTTGAATTATTACTTGTTGATTTTTATGATTGTAGTACTTAACGGCTTTGGAACCCTACACTGAGCATGGTTCAACATGCTCTTGCCCAGTTTTTTCATAGTAAAGAGTCTATTTCGAAGCCTTGGTCCCTCACCAGGGGATGATCTTAGTGATACCCCGAGCATCGATACAGGACTTCCAGAGTGCCTAGGATACCCAACTGATTGAATCTGCGGTTAACGCCGCAATTGTGCCCACATCTAAAATGACAATAAAATGTAAGGAAATTCAAATTCTGACACAAGATCTCTCGCTGTGGTGTTAACTGATTGTGCGATCAATTAGGTATCTTAAAAACTTTTGACCTCTATTGAACCTCGGAGTATCCACCATTGAACCTCACTCAAATCAACCTCTGGCCTGGAACCAAGGCTTCGAAATAGCCTCGCTTGTATGAAAATCGCACTCTGACCCATATTGTTTGACCGCGAGTGTAGCAGTAAGCAGGGCTCGGACTTTTCATCGCACAGTGAGATGAAAGAAAACTATGGAGTCGAAATTAAAATTAAAACTTTAGTCTTACTCATACTCAACTCATTCATTTTTAAACGACACCAAAAGATTACATTATAAGATTATGAGATTTACTTTGGCGTTGAACACTAAGTACATGTTTTAAGATAAATGTGTTTTAGTTGTGTAAAGTCTGCTCTATAAGAAACACTGATCACAACATATTTTTCATGATTATATTTTAGATCCTTGTAAGGCTAAGCTCAGTATTAAATGGCACAAACTTGCGGATCAGACATAATAAAATGTTCACCTAATAATTCACGCCGTGTGCACTAATCGCAAATATAAATTAATGACACGTCTAAAGTCGTTAATAACAATAAATGAGAGACCACGAATATGAATGATTATGAGAATGAATATGTCTAAAGTTTTTATTTTAACACGTTCACGGACAGTACGTCGAGAGACGTAAACTAAGACCCTCGTGATATAATGAAGACAATAGCGGAACTCCGTCTACGGCAGGCTATTCCCCATAGCATTTATAGAAAGCACGGATACCGTGCCGGTTAACGCTTTAACACAAGCCGCTAGTGCCACCGCAAAAAAGCTTTAGGGCAACTTGAACCTCATGCACTGCCCTTAAAGGGGAACGACGCAATGTTGTGACAGATAACGGCTGTGGACGTAACGGCCGTGGATGACCTGCCACATTCGGTAACATTTGTTATTGTACGAAATTACATACACATTTTCCGTCATACTCTGGCACAATATTTGACACAACGTTAAATGTGACAGTTAGTCCATTGCCGTAGAAATTTTTGTATGAGATTAATTTGTGCCGTATCTTGTAATTTTGAGAATGGTGCAGTGTCCGTGAACGTGTTAATTTCGACTCCATAATTTTCTTTCATCTTACCGTGCGATGAAAAATCCGAGCCCTGGTAGTAAGATATATTTTATGCCTTGCAGAAACCTCATACTAGCCTGTGTCTCAACTCCCAATTGCTATTAAATTCTGACAATGAGTCTTTGGCGAGGCTGTTGGATCATCTGAAAATTGATCCCGATTCTATGGCAGAAATGGTGCGGAGTATTCAAGATTGGTATCAGAAACAACCGCATTTGCCTGAAGGACAACTACGTAAGAATAAACATATTATAACTATCTCTTAGGTAACGGTAATAGGACGTTTGCAGGTTCCATCCTGATCGCTACCACTGAATTGTCCTTTATCTACCAACAAGCAGCAATGTTGTCATTATTGTTTTCCTGTATAGGGATAAGATACCCGGTGAAATGACCAGCATGCGGTCGTAAAACCAAAGAAGGTGAAGGTGGTATAAGCATTTTAAATTTTAAGGAGTAACTAAAAGATTTTTGAATGCATTATTGCACTTAGCCGCCTTCTTTAATATTACGTTCGTCTTAAGTCCGTCTTAGAATGATCTTGGCTAAGATGCGCTAAGACATCTCAAGTAAATGCAAAGTCATACGTTACAGTAATTTCTGACAAGTGTTGCGACTGGTATCTCAGCCAAGATCAGTTTATAGGACAGTATTAATAATAAGCTGATGTTAGCTGAGATACTTCACTCAAGATACATCAAAGTAAATTTCAAATCTTAAAGAACTGTAATTTATGACTTGTCTTGCGAGGACCGTATTGATAACAAGCTGATCTTAGCTGAGATACTTTGCTCAAAATATGTCCAAGTAAACGTCAAATAATCATAGACAATTGTAGTTTCTGACGTGTTTTGAGACGGTGATCTCAGACGACATGAGTTTATTAATACGGCTCTTGAGATTGCAGCCTTAATGTCGAGGTTGCAAACTTAGACTTTTGTTTTGTCATTGTTTTTATCCAGTAAAACCATATTGCCTTTGACATGTTATCGTATTGTTTTTAACTCAGCCGCCATTACTGTCAAGTAAATAAGAGCTATCATAGAGTTGACAGTACAATAACGTCAAAAGCAGAGCCCTAATATTGACTGGGCCCATAATACACTTAAGAAGGTAGATTGAAAATGTATTTAGGTACTTATTATTATTTCACAGATGATCAACTTATTGCAAGACTACTGATAATGAGAAAATTCAGTCTAGAAAAGGTAAAGGAGAAAATAGATAATTATTACACGGTGAGAAATAATATGGCTGAATTATTGAGCAATAGGGATCCATTGGTGCCAGAACTAAATAAATATTTAAAGAGCGGTTATTGGATTGTGTTTCCGCGGAAAACACTGGAGCAACACAGAGTTACGTTATTTAGGTAAGTAAAAAAAGTCAGTGCGTAAAGTAAAAGATAGTTGGCTTTGGCTAAGTTGGTGTTAAGTGAATATTGTAAGATTTATTGTTATTTCATTAATTATCACCATTATTACTAACTGCCACCTGACATCAATCTAAGTTTTGTGTGCATTATTATTGAGAATTAATTATATTTTTAGAATAAAATCCTGCGATGGTAATTCGGTCACAGAATCACAAGTAACGGCATTGAAAGTTATATTTATGATTGCTGAGTATCGACTTTGGAACGACTCTGTGCTAGGAGAGCATTTGATCTTCGACTTTGAAAGCATTTCCATCCAAATGGTAATGCAAATGACTCCAGTACTTGTATCGAAGGTTGTGTTCTATATTATGGTAAGTCCACCTGGAGCCGGATTATGATTATAGTCGCCCTTATCGCAGTGGATAAAGCATCTGCCATCGCACTTACATACTGTTCAAAAAGTGACAGATATTTTATCTACGTTCATTAGTAAACACGGCCATAACAAGCTCGCTAGCTAACACCTTTGTAGTTCTGTGATGGTATCGTAAGATTGTAATTATCTATGGTCCACTTTCCATCGGGTGGCCTTTAGCCTCTTTGCCCGTTCCATGCTTTAAAAAATATATCTGTTTAATTATTGTAAAATTAAAACCACAATTCAGGAAATAAACCAGACCGACCGCCATCTGGGAAGTAAATAAGTATCAAGCTTTATTTTGCAATCTTAATTGAAAATGCGTTACCAAATTTGTGGAAGGACTCCTAATGAGTCCGAAACATGTCGGGCCGTTACCTGACTATAACATGAGTAAACCGTGCAGTGTTCGTTTTTGTTTATGATAATGTCTCACACAAATTAAAATTTTGTAATAAAAGCGTAAATTATTATATTTTTTGTCATTACTAAATCAATAACTAATAAAGTATGCATTAAGAATAATATAAAAGTAGAGAGAAAGTCTTAAGAGACTGATGTGACTTTGTAAAGATGAAACAGAGTAAGGTTTTAAAAAAGAGATTATCTAAAAAATGGACTTAGTGAGGAATAAGGTTGAGATTGATAACTTCTGAAAGCAAATGATTAATGATTGAATTATCTCAAGAACTTTAGTAATTATCATTCAATTAAAGATTTTTCCTCTCACTCTTTACTTACGTAATCGAAAAGACGTAAAGGACAATTGTCTATTATTATTATTTTGGGGGTGATTTGGTCTTCCTACTAATTGTTCTAAATTCGGAAGGACGCAGTAAAAAACGCGTATGTTGCATTGACATTTTCAGCCGCAGTCACCGTCACCATTGTGATAGTTTTCTGCTTATCTTGCTGGCTATATATATTATTTGGCCTAAAATCATTTGCTTTAAACCTTAGCCTTAGTTTTACAGTCAAGGGCATTCATATCTATATAGCCATCGCGGCAAATATACATATGTTTACATGGAATTTTTGGCAGTGGCATAAAGGTGTGTAGATATATTTGATCTTTTAGAACGTATATACATTTATGCCCTAGACTTTACCTAGCTATTTTGAGAATAATGCAATGATGAAAATTTGACAAGGTTGGGTTCACTATTCTATAACTTGATCCATTTTTTTATTATAAGCATGACTACTGTTTGTTTGTTTAAGCAATGCAGATACTGAAATAATATTCATATTCCTAATATTCCCTTCTCCTGTGTATATTTCAGGCATGCGTCTCTCCAAATTTGAAAGGTGTGCATATAATAAATTTACCACAATTCGCTGTAGTGGTCCTTAACCTGTTCAAGAAATTTCTGAAAGCAAAAATAGTCAGCAGAATCCACACATATAACAACTTTGAAGAAGTAAAGAAGATATTTCCAGATAGCATTTTTCCCAAAGATCTTGGCGGAACTGATGATAAAACTACAGGAGAAATCGCAGGTAGTCAAATATCAAAATCTGTTATTAAAAACTTATTGGCGTCGGTTATAATAATAGAAACGTGAACACCACACAACTCCACACTCATCAAAATTCCGAATTTTCATATTTCCAAATGCAATGTTTTGATAAAAGACTTTATTTTTTGATATCGCTCATTAATCAAACCTAATTTGGGTATAGCAATTAAATTATGAATTATGTTGAAGTATCTCCAGCATAACATACTCGTAGCTTGAGGGAAAATTTTAATTTTGGTATAGAAACTCGTATTTGAAAAAAAAAAAGACTTTTAATGTGTTCCCAATCAAAAACAGACGAACCTATTATGAGAAGGTTTTTTTGGATAATTACTCGAGTAACGAGGTTCAATCTGTCTCCATCCATATCAAATTTCATAAAATTCGGTTAACGTTCGGTTCATGAAAGTATTACAGACAGGGCTGGGATTCTACAAGGTAATAACGATATCGTTTTTGACCTGTTTCCGTATTGTCAACATTTTGATAACTCTTATGTCATTTTAACATGTGACATAAACGATTCTTAAATGTGTCAAACACGATATCGTTTTAACGCACCTGAATAGAGGCCCAGGCAGAGAGTTATAAACGTAGAGATTTTGTAGTTTTGATTTGACTTGAGTATCTGGTCTTATAGAAATTGAAGTAAGTAGGTACAATCGCCCACACAGCTGAGTGACCAATGAAGATAAACCGAGAGAAACTGTCTTGGTCGTGCACATGAGATTCTTATGTAAAATCTATATTCATCTCTTTCTACATTTTCTCACTTCCGTCTTTAATGGGCAGTTAATTGTGTAGCTGTTTGTACAAGTAGGTAGGTATAGCCGGTGTTCATTAAAATTCCAGTTAAAACAATTGCTTTACAGATGCTTGGTACAAGACACTTTGTTCCCCCGCATGGAGAAGTTACTTCATAGAGCAAGATGTCATCAAGAGTGATGAAACCAGAAGGACTTGCAGGAACAACATCAATGATCATTTTGGGATTGAGGGTTCTTTTAAGAAACTTAATATAGACTAAAACTAATAAAAACATATAGGTTACCAAAAGTTTATTATTTGCAATAGTCATAAACATAGAATCAACAGTCAACAGTCAAAATGAAGTACAACTGCCTGAACGCTACGGTCTCGACAAATCAATTCTTTATTCCCAGAGTGGGGTAGGCAGAGCTACAGAAATACCAACCACTCTAAAACAGACTTGTTGATAATTCTGTAACCACATTTTGCACAATCAGGCCAAGATGTTTACCAGTGTATCAGTGATAAGCTGCAAGCCTATTGCCCAACAGTACTACAAGCCCTTATTACCTTAGACGCCTCTTACGACATCCATGGGAAGACATTGAGTGGCACTATTCCAACCCGGCAACCACACCAAAAAAATATAGTATACTGGCTAAAATACAATACAATACAAATACTCTTCATTGAACACCAAAAATTAAAAAATTAAAACAGAACACGGAACAGTACATTTAAATCATAGGTACACAACAGGCGGTCTTACCGCTAAATAGCGATCTCTTCCAGACAACCTTGTTAGGGAAATAACTGAGGACACAAATTCAAAATAACTTCTGTATAGGTGAAAAACTTAAGTATGTTGTTGTGTACAAAATTAATATAGAGCTCATGTCAACTTTCAAATATAGAATGTCAAACGGTCTATATATGTATATGTGTTACAACTACATACAACAAGTCCTTTACTTAAGTTTTTCACCTATAATGTCTTGTAATTTCAAAATAACACAAGACGTATTATTTGGTTTTTAAGCTTTAGTAGTTTAATCTAGGTTCAATGTCTTGAATGTCCCTGCTATGTATTCTTCATTGTAGATAGCATCTGGTCTTTTTTTCTCGTCAGATATTCGATTGCAGCCATTCAGTAAGAACTGTCTGGTTTTTTCGCTTCGTAACTCTTTTTGGTACTTTTCTGAAATGTTAACATTACTAATCAAAACTAATAGCGCAAGAAGTTTTATTTCTGCATTTTTTAAAAAATATCGGATATATTGCGTAATAAAATTAGATTGCACATTTCTTTATCCAATATCCATCGATATGTAAGAGATATTCAGTTTTCTTAAACGTGAATCAGTTAAGTAGTAGGATCTGAAACTTATGTAAACAAGTTCTAGCATTTTTTTTTTACTACAACTATGCAGGGCCGGAATTCTACACGGTAATAACGATATCGTCTTTGACATGTTTCCGTATTGTCAACGTTTTAATAACTCTTATGTCAATTACAGTAATGGCGACTGTGACATAAACCATTCTAATACACGTCAAACGCGATATACACGGAACGAAATATAGTCTTAAATCAATTTCTACCAGCCCAGTTCAATTTACGCTGAGAGACACATGTAAAGAGCTATAACTGCTATAGCTCTGGTACTTACGCTCGCCGTAAAATTAACTGAATACTCGTAGCCATGTCATGATAACCCAGAACATCAGAACGAGGCATTTATTCTATTGGATAAAACTATACCAGTCGAGATAGCTTTTGACTCGATACTCATCGAATTATTTTTAACTCGGACGCCATTACTGTCAGTAAAATAAGAGCTATCGTAAAAGTGAAAATACGATAACATCTCAACAGCAATATGCTTTAACCCAAAATATTAAAGCTGTTGGCAATAACGATTAAATTACCCGCATTACAAACGAAAGATATTACAGGTAGGTAAATAAATGTTATTACGAATGTGTACATCAGGAAAATCAAACTGTGTTTCTCGTTTGCCGGTGAAATAATTAGCATAGATGCATTTAATTTTTAACCGACATCAAAAAAGGAGGAGGTTCCATTGCATATTTTTTTTTTATGTTAAGGAGATCAAAAAAGAGAAAGCACACGAGTACTCAGGCCACGCAATGCCTCTATGCTAGTAATTTCACTGGTTGTCTTATCCCCACACCGGAACACAACAATGCAAACACTGTTGCTTGGCTGGTGGTTAATGGATAAGATGGTGGTAGCGATCCGGACGGACCCTGCACGGGGTCCTACCACCACTTGTTTTTTTTATGTATGTTCACCGATTTACTCCGTCAATTGTAGACAGATTTGTTTTTTTTTTTTTGGTTGATGAATATACTTTTGTCACCAAATCTGAATCTGATGAGGGATGAAAGGGAATCAGTGAGAAATTGAGGGACCTCCTCAAATATTGTAGGCAAACATATAGCGATTTTAGTATTTTTAGTAAGAAGTCTAGCATTTGCATTCAGAAAGATCACTTAGGGAAGTGGAACTGATGATGATGAACACCACAGATGGCCATCGGAACTTCTCAACGGTACCTATTTCAAAGGTGGCGTTAACATAATTATCTCGATTAAGATAGTTGAGCGACTAAAACGAAGAATATTTACTTGTTGAAATATGACTATGCGGCGCGAAGTTTCATATCAACTAATAAGTCGGAGTACGGAACAACGTATTTATGATCACTAAAAAGTTTAAAATAATATAAATGTTTAAAAAAATGGGTCATACATCCCATTTACCATGGCAATGGTGGCTTTTGTACTCGATTGCCTTGGCAATACCATATAAAATTAAGTCTAATTTTCTAGTTTATTTCTTTAAGTTAATATTTACTGCTATCACATTTAACTATACTACGAGTACCTCACTCGTAAAACCAATAAATCTTTTACGTACCTCTAAACTCATCCATGCTTAGATCTTCTCCTCCGTAGTCTTTCGGCAAGTATTCCTTTGGCAGAACCTGATGCAGTTCATCTAAACTCGCGTGTACCATCAATCGATCCATGATCTTTGGTTTGACAAATCTTTTAAACAAGCTTAGTATTTGATATCCAAAAGCTGGAGCATTTATCACGTGAATCGCACTTACTTTTAAAGACAAACCTTCCTGAAATAAAAAGGCATATTTTCATCACGATAACTTTATACCGAGTTCCAATGTGTTACAACTTGCTAAAGATAACACAGCGATAAGCTTAAAGTATGTAAAATTTTAAAGTATAAAAAACAGTCCAGTGGGGCTAGACTAGTTGCATTCGACAATCGTTAGCGATTAGGTTTCGATAGACAAACGATTGTCGAATGCAACTTGTCTAACCCCACAGGACGATCATATCAAGAGTAGTAGGAGGGAGAGGAATTTCGACATTTTCGCTGACTTTATGTGGCCTTCCTTCGTCAATTAGATGGTCCAAAAGGTCCAAATACGTTAGTTTAGGCAGCTACCTTAAGGAAATTATACTAAACGATGAGGGCAACAATGGATTGAGATCGATGAAGATCATCAAGCCAAAGATGTAGATAAGTGATCATGATTCTGAGGAATAAGGAATTGATGAAAGAAGAGAATTTGGTCATGACAGCCTACATCTGCTTGTAGCTTAGAAACAACGTTACAGACCAATACCTTACAAGAACTTTCTATGAGACTAACCCAGGCACTATTCCAATTTGTTTGATACTATCTTGCTTCTAAGTAAATCGTAATAATAATAATATTGTACCTCTTTTAAATAAAGAAATAAATATGAGGAGATAATCTCGCATAAATTGACCCAGTCCTAACTAAACTCAAGGCTACTAAACAAAGATAAATATACTAATAAAACAATTAAAATTAAGAAAAAGATACTCGCGCTGGTGACACAAAATAAAATTCAAACCGATGCGAACATTTTGAACCTGGGACCGCTAGCTTCAGGCAGGGTAAGTACCAAAAAGGCCAAATGTGCCATCAAAAAGTGAACAAAAATCAATTATAAAAGCAGATGATGGATTAACGTGGAATAGAGAACCGGGCTAATCTCACAACTTCTATTAAAGATCCAAATTACATTCAACTCTTCATCATTATCAATAAGATACATCACTTACCTGAAACATCTGAGAAGCTCGCTGCACGACCATTGGATTTAGTCTCATAAAATGGCCTAAAGTAATGTTTTTGAAGTCAATGAGCCAAATTTCGTTGAACACGTAGTCAAATTTTGCCCTCAAGTCCCCTATCTGTAAGAAATAAAACGTTTAAATATTATACTAAGACTTGTACTATAAAGTTTACTCGATACTAGTGCTACCATCTTGTTTCAAAGCAAATATTTGCCATTATATTTGTTTCATGTAGTAATTTAAATTTTGTAATTTTATCATTTCAAATGGGTTTTACGGTATAATTTTGCTAGGGCCATAATATATAGTTTTTAGGGTTTTTATTACCTAAGTACCTACCTAAGTACTTTTAACGAAAAAAAAAGGCCAACAAATAAACATTTTCTTAAAAAAAAAATAGAAAACGATTAAAAACAAACTTCTTTATTGAATGCCAAATATAATCATTCCTGAGCCAGACTCAAAATTTCACATTATTTATCGACAACGTGACATCGTTTTTGACCAGTTAAGTATATTTTCAATAATTTATGAAATTACACTTCGTACTGCATCAACATCATGAATAGTGTCACCTTCATTATTATCAATATCAATAGCAATACCACTATCATTCCAGTAGAAATCCTACAACCTGCTGGACTTGGGTTTACAAACAGATGCATCCACTTTCCCCTTCTTATTGCATTGTAATCAGGCCCAAAAGTGGAAATTTTTAAAGAAAGAAAGAAAGAAAAACATTTATTCGCAACAATAACACATCAAATAACATAAAAAAAGAAAAAGAGAACAGAAAAGTGATATTTGCTGCGAAACTCAGCATGAACGCCATGAACCATTTGCCATTGCTGCCGAGCCATTCACCATGAACTCTTTACGTTTTCAGGTTCTATTGAAGAGACTTTTCTCTTTTTTAAAAGACAGGTTTCAGGTTAGCTGTTTAAAATCTAAGGAAAATATCTTCGTGAATAGACGATGGTGATGGACTTTATGAATTTTCATTTCGTAAAACGGCTTCTGGACTGATGATGGAAGATAAAATCTAATCCCTAATCGTAACAGTAGTCTGGCTTGGGTGCTGAATGGCTATGAAGCCAACGCTGACATTACGAATATTTTATGAAACAAATTAAACAAATAAAAAACAGAGTTGAAAAAAAAAATGCAACAATAAAAACGAAACGAGTGTGTCTGTGGTCCATAACAACATGCAGCGCTCAGGTGGCAACCACAGGAACCAAACACAATAATTGTGCTCTGCGCCATACGAGAGGAGACATACCCTTGCAACAGTCTGAGGCCGATGCGTTACATGCAGATCTGTGGTTGCGTGCCCGAGCGCAGAGCATCTTTAGACATACCCTTCTAACTAATTCTTAATTTCTTTCTAGGCTACTGTAAACCGACTCTCCCTATAGGATATTTAATGAACTTACCATATAGGAATTCCTGAATAGTTCTTCAGTGGAAAATGAACTGGGGTTGGGATCAGGAAACTGGAGAACAGTGACTCTCCTCCCATTAAACTGTTTTGACGTTATTGCTTGGCGACTAAAAAAAATATTGTCTATATTAAGAACATATCATAAAATTCAACTTAAATATTTTGACTTATGTTTTAGTCCTATCCTTGACATCCATGACTAATGACAGTAATTTTATAATTATGTTCCCTTTCATTCAATAGGTTTCCAAAAACAACCAACGTTCCCGCACTACCCTTATAAGCCAATAGGCAGCATCTTGAATTTAATAGCCTAAGCAGATACAATCGTTTTTTAGTAATAAGGTTGCAATTACAGGTTTTTTTAATGGCAAAAATAAGGGTCACAAGCACTCAGGTCACCAGATGGTAAGTCTCAGAACCAAAGACATTTTAATTCTCAAGACTACAATCTCAATCTAAAAAGTCCTGAAATACGTTGCCTAGTAATTTAACCGGTAGTCTTAACCCAAAAACCGGTACACAACAAAACTGCTGCTTTCGGTTAATGGATAAATGGTGGTAGTGATCCGGACGGACCCTGCACAAGGTTGTACCACCACAACTAATGTTTTGTCTGAGATACCTTTTTTTTTTCTTAGCAGGGCAGAGCAGGAGTAGCAATAAGCTATTACATGAACGGAGATGCGAGCTTACAAACGAAGTAGACATCTTTGCAATTTTACTTGACATGTTTGCGTCCAAAAATGTAAAATTTAATGACATGGACAATGTCACACAAATTGACCTAGTCCCAAACTAAGCTCTAGGCTTGTACTATACTAGGTACTAAACAATCGTAAACTTACTTACATAGAAAAATATACACTTAAATCACATGCTCATCACACAAATATCTGCCCTTACCGGGATTTGAACCCAGGACCCCTAGCTTCGAAGGCAGGGTCACTACCAACAAGGCTAGCGTGGCCAGAGTGTTCTGTAACTTACTAGAAAGTCCAAATATTTTCATCGCTTAGTAAGATATCCTTCCGACTTTGAATCAGATCTGGAGACAATGCTCTATACTTGTAATATTTGTCAATTCTGCTTTTTGTCCTTTCACGGGAGCCCTTTGACATGATCAAAAGTTTTTCTACAAATACTGGATCTGAAATTTTATGAAGGAAATACACGTTACACCTTCATTATAGCTTCTAAAGGTCTTTAGATAAAATATTTAAATATTACTATAGAAGCATAATATCATTTCAAATGAAACAAATCTACTCAATGCAAAAGACAACAACTCACATAAGTTCTGTAAAATAAAATAATAAAACTGGCGACTTAATTACAGTGTTCCTATTTTCTTAATGCCTCTCGGCTATTTTTGTTTTTCTATAAAACACGACTGACAAAATAATATACAGTCAGATGCGGATGAGACAGCGAGTTAGCCAAGGGGCAAAATGAAAAAAGAAGCACTGGGGTCAAGATGCAAATGCTATTAACGTTTTTCATTTCGAACGCTCAAAGTGTATGGAATCACAGTTGACCACGTTTATCGTAACGCAAGAGAAAGTCATCCCATACATTTTGAGCAATAGAAAAGGAAAACATATCCATTATGGTTAAGCCTACTGGGCTGGGATTCTACAAAGTAATAACGATATCGTTTTTGACGTGTTTCCGTATTGTCAACGTTTTCATAACTCTTATGTCATTTACAAAAATGGCGACTGTGGCATAAACGATTCTTAAACGTGTCAAACACGATATCGTTTTAACGCACCTGAATAGAGGCCCTGTTCCACCGATTGGTGGTCTATCGCCCACGCAACGTAAATTTGCATTTACACAGTTACCGCACCTTACTGTGTTCGAAAGTATTTGCCCTTACCTTTTCTACTAAGGATTGAGGATCAAACACAGATACCACCAGTATTTAAGTAGAATAAAAATCTCTCTTTTTTTAGAGTAATTTGCTAATGGGCAATAAGGTATTGTTCAAAAAATTGCCCGTTTCACCTTAACGCATCTCTGCAAACTTCGATATGGCCATTTTCACAAACGCTCGCTTTTCTTTTATGAATAAAAATGTAATGATATTGTAGCTTATATTTACATAGAAATAATATTATTACACATGTGCCTAAACTAGGATGATCCTGATTTTCAGGCATTTATGAATTTATTACTTAAGAGGCCGTATACGAAATTTTGCTGATTTCTCTGATTTACGTGTTTCTACAGTTTAAATACTTTAATTCTACAAACTCTAACGCGCAACACGAAAGATAATTTTAATTTTCAACGAATATATGAGCTACCATTTTGTTTATGTTATTTTATTATGATTAATCGACCTGAAACCGGCAACTTTTGTGTGAATTTTGCTGTAAGAGGTTAATAATATAGCATATTTACGAATCGTTTTGATGTCTAAAAGGTATAAAAAAAAACAATTCACTGCTATAAAACTCGTAAACAAATAATGAATAACTTTTAACCACCTTTGTATAATTTATTTGTGTAGATAATAATTAACTTGGTAATATTTTATAGAAAATGGGTAAAAAAACATTCATGAACGAGAGTTTTAAGTAGCCGAAGCTACCTAAAACTCTCGTTCATAAAATTAAAACAACAGTAATAAACTTCAGTTCGAAATCAATCCATTACCTTAAAAAATCCAAAAAATGAAAAAAAAGCTATAGATAATGTTTTAAAACAACCTAAATCTCGCATACAGTACTCGACAAAAATAAAAAAGTAGCTCATTCATTCATAACTATTTTTTTCGACCATAACTGAAATGATATTTCATGATGTGCATTAGAACTTATTGAAAAGCAGTATTTTAACTGTAAAATCACGAAAAGAAGCAAAATCGGCAAAATTTCGTATACGGCCTCGTAATCGTTAAAGTCACATTTACGTAATGCGCGGTAAGGCGCGGTAAAGTGTTGTGTTAGCTCAAGCTATAGTGATTTCCTACGAAAATACCGGTTGCGTCTGACTGGGTTCGATCCTCAATCCTTAGAAGAGTAGGTAACGAAAGGGCAAATACTTTTGAATCCGTTTGTTTGTTGTTTTACACAGTATTTTGTTTATTATATTTCTTTAGTCTACCATTTTTGCTTACATTGTTAGTAATATTGGTATTGTTACGTAAAATAAGTAAGAGGAAACTAAAATAAAGTAAACAAAGCAATATCTAAGATTGACTAGATATTGCTTTGTTTACTTTACTTTTACCACAGATTATACGGTCAAGTCAAACCTTATATTTTGACTTGACCTCCCGTAGACAACCGTTTTTTTAATTTACATATTATTATTATTAATACTAGTTACATACTTGTTTACATTTTATGATAACCCATGTTGTTTTCTTTTTACCTTGATTTGTATGAAGTGTCATTTTCCGTCTCTTCATCAAGCGGTTCCAACGGAAAATCAGCGCTGGCTTTACGGCTAGCTAATGCTGAGTTGAGACCATTTCGCAACAGTTCCTCTGTGTCTTGTTCTTTTTATATCTATGTAATGTAATTTTGTACTGTTGCGAATATTAATGTCTCTTTATCTTTATCTTTATTAATATAAGTATGTATGATTATGTCCCTTTATTTATTTTCTTATTGTTAGGGTTCCGTAGTCAAACTAGGAGCCCTTATAGTTACGCCATGTCCATCCGTCCGTCCGTCCACAGCCTAACGGAGAGACTCGAGCTGTAATTTGGCATGAATATGCACATTTGTCACGCCATTAAAGTTGTAGAATAAATGTTAAAAAAAAACCCCTACACGTAACGTCGGGTTTTTTTTCGTCTACCTTATAGTGTGGAGTGTCGTTGGAAATATTACGGGTTTGTAAAAACAGTTTTTTGATTAAGTAATCCGTGTATGAAATATTAAGCTTTAAAGCGCAAATTTTTGTTAGACTCAAGTATTGTACTTTTGGCTGTATGGGGGGACCATACAGCCAAAAGTACAATTACTAAAAATCTGAAAGGAAACATAAATAAACGAATAACGAATTTAAAAGGAAAACTATCACGACTAAGTAGACATCATTGGTTCTTGAGATACAGGCGATTAAAGTGTTTATACCTACTAAAATCATCTAAGACGGCACCAATTGACTTTAAATAGAAAATTAGTTATTACTTGTTGATTTTTATTTTTGTAGTACTTAACGGCTTCGGAACCCGTCACTAATGTAAGGTTTGAGGAATTAAGTAAGTTTTAAGATAATGTATAAAATAAATGATAGTCAATTGACTATCCCTCTTCCGGTTTATGTTTACAAAAGGAAAAGAAACAGGTGGCCATCTTGGACACCGGCAGTCGTTCTACGGATTTCAAACTGTAAAGGTAACTCTGTAATCGAAATATTCGTAATTAAATCAAGTGTGTTAAAGTATTGACTTTATTTATTTAATACTAAATACCTGAAAACTTATAGTTCAGATAGTGGGATAGTAACAGAATATAGCTTACATTCAACACGCCCACAAGCATTTTGTTCAGCTTGGCTATAACCTTTGTTAATTTTTAGGTCCATAAGTACTAACGATGTCGAAGGAACGTGAAGATGCAGAGGCGCGCGAAGCGTCTGTCGTGCTTGGCGAGCGGGTCGAACGCGACAAGGAGCCGTCGGTGCAGCAGCGCGGGCGAAGCGCGACGCGGCATGCGCACAAGCGGCGCAGGCGCTGCCGGTCCAGGACCCGGTGTGAGCGGCCTTCACGGGCTCGCTCGCGCTCGTCGGACAACGTGTCGGCGGGAGACGATCGCGGCAGGCGGCGTCCATCAAGGAAGCGCCGGCGGAGCCACCGCGACCGGGGTCAGCATGAGCTGAGCCAGCACAAGCGGAGTCACTCGCGACAAAAGAAACGTAAACGTCGTTTAACCGTAAGTGTTTCTAGGTCACGTTCTAGTTCTTATAATAGTGCGAGCCGCGGAACACGCAATTTAAATAAAACTGATAACGAAACGAATGTAAACACAGGAACATTTTCATTACAAGATGTTATGGATTTAATAAAATCACTGCCCTCTTCTGCGTCTCAATCTCAGCATCACTTTTCGATGAACAGCAACGCGGTGCCGGAATTCGATCCAGCTAGTAAAGAGCAGACTATAGATTTATGGATTAAGAAAGTTGAAGAATGTTCTTCTATGTACCAATGGTCGGAGACACAGCTCATACATTATGCTTTGCCTAAACTAGGTGGGATAGCAAAAGTTTGGTATCAAGGTCTACCCACACTTAATTATACTTGGCCTGAGTGGAAAGAAAAATTAACTAAAACTTTTCCAACTGTGCAAAATTATGCACAGCTTCTACATGAAATGTTAGATAGAAAAGTGAAGTATAATGAATCCTTAGAAGTTTACTTTTACCACAAAATAAATCTACTTAATAGGTGCGATATATCCGGAAAAAGGGCGGTAGACTGTATCATTTACGGGTTAGAAGACAAGGGCATGAGATTAGGGGCCCAAGCTGCTAACTATTCTGAGCCGGAGGATTTGTTAGCCTACTTTAAATCCATTAAAGTCGAGGATTTAAAAGACAAACGCACCACATTTTTTAGAAAACCGACTGATACCCACAACGATTATATTAGAAGTAGTTCCATTAAATGCTTTAATTGCAACGAGATAGGACATCCAAGCTTTAAATGTCAGAAGCCACTGCTAACTTGTACTGTTTGTAAGAGACTAGGGCATCAGAGTTCAAATTGTAGACGCTTGGTAAAGGTAGGCAATTATAGTAGTAAAACCAGTGAAGCTTCAAAATCAGTGTCGGAAGTTAAGTTAGCCGGAAATCTAGATGACAAATATGTACTTTCGTTAAAAGTGAATGGAAAACCTAAGACGTGCTACGTTGACCTCGGTAGCCAATGTACGATGATTCGGTTAAGTGATTTTAAAGAATTGGGGGTAGATTATTATACTAATGACTTACCGTCACTAAAAGGTTTTGGTGAATCGATTATTAATCCAATAGGAAAATGTACAGTACATTTAGAAGTTCAATCGGTTGCAACTTTAGTAGAGATATTGATAGTACCTGATTCATTGCTTAAGTACCCCGTATTACTCGGTCACACTTTTACAGAGCAAGCTGGAATTTTAATTATTAAAACTGACGAGTGTCTAATTTTGCAAAAACGACCAGAGATACGATCTAAACCGGATTATAAAAAACTGAGATTAGTTGTAAGATCTGATACACATGTCAGTGCTATGCAAACGGTACCAGTAGAAATAGATATTTGTTCTACGTGTAAAGTGTATGTACATGAGTCTATTAGAGATATCGGTGCTAATAAATATTATATCTTGCCAGGCCTGTACACAATTACAAAAGGCAAGGGATGTGTCATGGTGGTTAATTTAAATTCGGTAGCAACAGCTTTTCGAAAGGGTCAATTATTAACAAGAGCATGCATTCATGATGATAGCAGTACCTTTGAGGTTAATAAAGTAGATGTGACCGAGCGCGAATCATTGTTAAGGAATCTTAAAGCAGATACAGCGTTAGGAATAGAAGACAGGCACAAACTTCACATACTGTTGCAAAAATATGATAGTTGTTTTTCATTTAGTTTAACAGATTTAGGGTTGACTAATTTAAATGAAATGACTATAACGTTAAAAGAATACGCCAGTTGTATATCGGCCATATAGGTTAGCCTATTCCGAAAGGAATAAAGTAAAGCAAATGGTACAAGAGATGTTGGACTGTGGTATTATTTCTGAATCGACTTCTGCCTATGCAAGCCCCATATTATTGGTGCAAAAGAAAACGGGGGACCAACGTCTCTGTGTTGACTATAGGGCTCTAAATGCGAAAACGGTAAAGGAACATTACCCTCTACCACGAATTGAGGACCATATAGATCAATTAGGGGGTTATGAGTATTTTATAACCCTAGACTTGGCATCAGGGTACTACCAGATTCCAATCGCTCCATCATCCCAAGACAAAACGGCCTTTGTCACCCCTGACGGACAGTACCAATTTACACGTATGCCGTTTGGGTTGGCAAATGCGCCTTCTGTCTTTCAAAAGACTGTTAATCAGATGTTAAGGGAGGTTAAAAACAATGAAGCATATGCATTCATGGATGACATTATAATCCCGGCACATAGCATTGAACAAGGGATGGAGCGGTTGGAAACGGTTTTAAAATTAATTAAAGATGCTGGTTTGACACTAAAACTTTCCAAATGTAACTTTTTTTGTAAGACCATAGACTATCTTGGGTTTGAGATAAGCAAAGAGGGAGTAAGACCAGGTTCAGGCAAAACAGAGGCAGTTGAGAACTTTAAACGTCCAAGCAATCAACACGAAGTGCGCCAGTTTATAGGCTTGGCTAGTTTTTTTCGTCGCTTTGTTAAGAACTTTGCCATAATTGCTAGTCCTTTAACAAAATTGCTAAAAAAGATGACCAAATGGGAATGGGGTACTGATCAAGAATATGCATTTGCTACTCTTAAAACGGAATTGGTGCAAAGACCCATACTCGCCCTTTATAACCCTCATGCCCCAACTCAAATACATACTGATGCGTGTAAGACTGGCATAGCAGGAATTCTACTTCAGCAGGACGATGTGGGGCGATGGCGGGCAGTAGCGTACTACAGTAGGCAAACTACGCTAGAGGAACAAAAATATCATTCTTTCGAACTTGAGACCCTTGCAGTAGTGGCGTCCTTAAATAGGTTTAGGGTTTATGTTCTAGGGATGAAATTTACTATACTAACCGACTGTAGTGCCTTACGTACTACATTATCAAAGCGAGACATGATTCCCCGTATTGGTAGGTGGTGGTTACAGTTGCAGGAGTACGACTGTAACATCGAATACAGGCCCGGGTGTCGTATGAGTCATGTTGACGCACTTAGCAGGAATGCAATTCCAATGACGGAGGAGCCCGAACCTGTATTCGACGTTTTAGCAATAGAGACAGATGATTGGCTATCTACTCTACAGGGCGTTGACGAGGAGGTCCAACAAATTAAAAGTGTACTAGAAGACCCTCAGACTCCCAAAGTAGCTGATATCCGCACTAATTACCAATTAAAAAATGGAAAGGTATATAGGATGGTTGATGGTCAACCTAAGTGGCTTGTTCCTAAAGGGGTAAGGTGGCAGTTGCTCAAGAAAAACCATGACGAGCTTGGTCATTTTGGAGTTGAAAAGACCTTGGATAAACTTAAGTCGCTATATTGGTTTCCCAAGATGAACAAGTTTGTCAAAAAGTATGTACAATCATGTTTAGAGTGTTCTTATTACAAAACCCCGGCAGGGAAGAGACAAGGAATGCTTCACCCGATTCCAAAAATAGATCAACCATTCCATACAGTGCATATGGATCATTTGGGTCCTTTTGTCAAAAGTAGGTCGAAAAACACCTATTTGCTTGTATTGATAGACGCGTACACTAAGTATATATCCCTTTATGCCGTTAAGAACACTAAAACCAAATCGACAATAAAAGTTATTAATAATTATATTAGCTTGTTTGGTATACCCAGCAGAATGATTAGTGATAGGGGTACGTCGTTTACGAGCAAGGGGTTCAAGGATTTTATTACTCAGGTATTAGGCATGTGTTGAACGCGGTTGCCACGCCGAGAGCGAACGGTCAGGTTGAAAGATATAATCGGACTATTTTGGCTTCGCTCTCGGCGAGGAATCACAATCACAACGAGAACGAATGGGATAAGCATTTAGAAGAAATTCAGTTAGGGCTTAACACGGCAATAAATAAAGCTATTGGCAGGAGTCCATCTGAGGTACTATTTGGATTCAGATTAAAAACCAAGGGGGATGGGATGGTGACATCTCTATTGGATCAGGAAGGGACAACTCATCGTTCCCTCGATGAAATAAGAGAGGAAGTAAATTTGAGGATTAGAGAAGAACAAAGAAAAAATAAGGATAGATTTGATCAGGCGAGAAAAGTGGCCACTAAATATAAAGTAGGTGATTTAGTAAGGATAGAACGCGACATAAACAGTAACAATGGTAAATCAAAAAAACTCCTTCCTAAGTTGCAAGGGCCGTATAGAGTTATCGAAGTTTTAGAAAAAGACAGGTATGTAATTGGGGATACGCCTTTAACTCGCAAACAAAATCGAAAATATGAAGCTGTGATCTCTGTGGACAAAATATTTCCGTGGTTAACATTTACTCATGATTTTGTAGGTTCAGAAGACGAACAGTCATTTAGTGAGGACGATAGGGATAGTGTGATAAGTACGGCGGAGGCTGTACATAAAGTTGTACCTGAGGGAGTAGAAGAGAGCAGTGACGGGTCAATTATAAAGTAATGAGGATACTGTGTATATTTAATTATATAATTATGAAAAAAATATTTTTATTAAAAATGATTGGACCTATTGATTTTTGAATTGAAAGATTTGTATTTAGGGTGGAGTTATGAATCAACACACAGAGGAGTCTTTTGACAGTTGAGAGTGTGTTAGGTTTTCATGTATAAGGTGCGCAATGAAACTATCTGAGCCATGTATTGGAGCGCTGGAAATATAAATAAGCTGATATTGATTTAGAAGGTTATGTAATTGCAATTAGCAAAATATACTCGTATAAATATAATTTAAAGATTTTTTTTTATAATATACGTAAAAAGATAAAATTTATGTTTAGGGCGGAAATGGTAAATCAGTACACACAGGAGTCTTATGACAGTTGGGAGTGTGCTAGATTTAACATATATTTAAGTTGCGCAAGGAGGCCGTATGAGCCATGGATTGGAGCGCTGTTATATGGAATTAAAAATGCAGAAAATATTTATGGAATTGATTATGGAATTGAGAGGAATTTTGATATACGTAGGGTGGAAAAGAATAGTCTGACACACAAGGGAGTCTTATGACAATTGGGAGTGTGTTAGATTATATTCATAATTTTTCTGTTTTGTACATGTTAATTTTAGCTTGCTACATAAGACTACTAATGATCAAAATAAGTTATTGTAAAAGCAAATAATGTTTATTAATAGAATATGAGTGGTGATAAGAATTATTATCTAATATAAAAAAATAATCAAAATAGAAAATTGATGGAACAATTAAATTCAAGATGGCCGAACATTAATGTATTTATGGCCAAATTATTATAATAATAGATGTACTGTAAACAGATCACGAATAATTAGATAAAGACATGTCAAAAAAAAAAAAGACTTTGTATATTTTTACCTAGCACGTTGTCATTATTAATCTGGATGTAATAAACATAATTTTAATTTTAGTAAATTGGAATGTTACTTAGGGGTAATAGCGGCCGCACTCAGAGATATCAATTGAATTTAACGCTTGTTAAATGACTTGTTGACTTTTTCTATTTCTATGGCAAAGAAAGTGACAGCAGCAACTTTAATCACACTTTGTAATTAATTGACGTCTCTGAGTACGGCAGTAAGGTCTTTACTTCGCAATCTGCAGTTAAAATTAAGTTTTCCGAGAGGACTCGGCTTGTTCAGGATGGCCGACTGTAAGGTTTGAGGAATTAAGTAAGTTTTAAGATAATGTATAAAATAAATGATAGTCAATTGACTATCCCTCTTCCGGTTTATGTTTACAAAAGGAAAAGAAACAGGTGGCCATCTTGGACACCGGCAGTCGTTCTACGGATTTCAAACTGTAAAGGTAACTCTGTAATCGAAATATTCGTAATTAAATCAAGTGTGTTAAAGTATTGACTTTATTTATTTAATACTAAATACCTGAAAACTTATACTAAGCATGGTCCAACAGGCTCTTGCCCGGTTTTCTCATTGTTAAACTTACCTATCCCAGCTTCCACTAAATGAGGCTGTTTTTCAAACCACTCCATCACAGCATCTACATCTTCGGCAATAGTAAGTTCACTGTACCCAAGTTCTTCGAGTACCCTCATCTTATCCTCTTTGCTATACGAGAACAAACTGAAGTCGCCCATCTGAAATTTAAATGATAAAGTTTTAGTCATTTGTAATATACCATAGAGGCTTGGAAGAAAGCAGTTGCTGGACGAGTACTATTACTTGGTGCGGTCGAGCGCGGGGAAAACAGATTTTTAAGGGTTAGCAGTCGCCAGTATGTAACAAGTAATTATTTTTGACTTCCCAGCTAAACCATAAATATTGAACATAGTGTGCTCATGTTTGGAAATAATTTTAATTCAATTCAGTTCAATTCAATTCAATAATTTATATATAAAATATACAATTTTACATGTCAAAGTATGTTTCAATTTCACTTATAGCTATAACTTAAGTGCTATGCGTAGTTACAGTTTCTAACATGTATGCGTGTTTGTGAGGCAAGGCTGAGCCAGCGAACCAGGCACATTTGGATGATGAAAACTAATTAGTAATAGCTCTAAACATGTTTAAGTTTTTAGGGTTCCGTAGTCAAACTATTAACCCTTATAGTTTCGCCATGTCCGTCCGTCCGCCCGTCCGCAGCCTAGCGCAGAGACTCTTAGTACTAGAAAGCTGTAATTTGACATGAATATGCATATTAGTCACGCCAACAAAGTGGTAAAAAAAAATATAAAAAAAAAAATAGGGTCCTCCCCTACACGTAAAGTGGGAATGTATTTCTTTTCTCGTCTACCCTATAGTGTGGGGTATTGTTGGATAGGTCTTTCAAAAATTTTACGGTTTTGTGAAAACAGTTTTTTAATTAATTAATCCGTGTATGAAATATTAAGCTTTAAAGCGCAAATTTTTGTTAGACTCAAGTTGATTTTTATGTTTGTAGCAGGTACTTAACGGTATCGGAACCCTACACTGAGCATGGTCCCACATGCTCTTGTCCGGTTTTTTTAATAGTTTATGACCACAAGAATAAAATCTACCAGGGTCATTGCACTTGGGAAAAGTGAGAATTATTTCACCCCAGTGGTCCCGAGGTACCAAACGGGATATGTATTTTACCATTGGTGCCTGTCAGCTTAAAGTGTCCAACACTGGTGCGATCACCCTATTTATTGACTAAGTAGGTATAAAGATGGCGACATTTAAATACGTAGGTAGGTTTAGATTATGTTGGTTTTGCAGCTGGTACGGAGGGTCAACCACCCAGAAATAGGAGCTCTGCTGCAGCGGAGTTCCGTCGACACTACCTAATTTCAAATGATTACGTATTTGAATGTCAGCATTTTTATACCTAGTCAAATAAACCTTCTCTCCAATTTTCTTTCTAGTCATTTCTATACCTAGTCATTTTTACTTATAGACCTTGGTTGCCAAAAGGATTAAAAGGACTGTGAAGCAAAAAAAAACCATACAAAATGAGATAACGGAGAAACGGAGATGGAGAGTTGTCAGATTTTTAGGATTTTTGAATATGTTGTAGATATTATCATTATGGAAAACAAGGTATGTACGTTTTGATTTTCCGAATAATACCTACCTTATTATGAAGGAAAAAAACGGCAATGTACAGACCTAGTTTTTTACGAGATCTACAAAGTATTAAAAAATCGTGGAAATGAAATTACATTTTATGTTTTTTTCCTTAGGGTTCAAGCTATGTGCTTTATGTCCTTACCTAATTTCATTGAAATTGGTTAAGTGGTTTAGCCGTAAAAGCATAACTAACGGACCTCAATTACTTTTACATATAATACAACATAGGTATGGCAGGTATGGATGAAAGTAAAGATAGGGATACGACGAAGAAGCAATACGATTTCAATATCGTTAAGGTAGTTGCACCAATAATTGTCAAGGGGGTGATTCTCTCAATACAGCGCTAAAATGTGTTTTGTACGCTCCGACGGGACTTCTTAAACTTGTCGGATAAAACTTCACCTTTGAAATCGACGCAGCGC
Organism: Acleris holmiana; assembly: GCA_949316455.1. Lineage (NCBI taxonomy): Eukaryota > Metazoa > Arthropoda > Insecta > Lepidoptera > Tortricidae > Acleris > Acleris holmiana. The sequence continues at coordinate 10,744,217 of OX438783.1, forward strand.
TGTGTTGAGAGTATCACCCCCCAGGGACCAATGTTGGACAATTGATTCTTATCGTTACCTTTTGAACACCGTTGACGGCTATAGCATCATGGTTGACAGCGTAAAATAGACCTAAGTGTCTTTGAGGAAGGTTGTCATTAGCTATAGTTTCTAGCCGCCAATGGCGTTCAATACGTTAAAGAAGACTAGGGTTAATTACTGTTCTGCATTAAACAGTAAATTCTTGACCGATCTTTAAATTTAAGAGTTAAAATTAGGTAAGTGCCAAATACCTTTAATAGTGTTTTCAATTGCAATGTCTTAACCCACCACTAAATAATTTAATGCATGTCAAGTTGGCCTTATAAGTAGCTGCTCACTTGAGTGTTTTGTCACTTTAACGTCATGTTTGAACTACTGCGCGAATCTTTCACACACCTTAAAGCGACAAGGTACATATTGTGTAGTTTCTTATAAGGCCTACTGTACAAAGACTCAACCGTGCAACTTAAGTAGCGAGCCATCATGGATCAAAAAACCGGCCAAGTGCGAGTTGCGCACGAAGGGCTCCTTACCATTATCTATACAACATTAGACACTTTATAAATTAATATTATAAACCTTTTTTTTTTAATTTCACCTGTTCCGGTGTCTGTATGTAACCAAACTTTGCAAAAACGGCAATAAAATCACGTTTGTTATATGCGAGCCTCACTTAAAAATACATTTTATTATGTTTTGAGTATTTGTTATTGTAGCGGCAAAAGAATTACATCATCTGTGAAAATTTCAACTGTCTAGCTATCGCGGTTCACGAGATACAGCCTGATGACAGATAGACAAACAGACAGATAGTGGAGTCTTAGTATAGGGTCCCGTTTTTATCCTTTGGGTACGGAACCCTAAAAACCATGAAATACCTATAGGTTACTACACAAATGAGTTTACAATGTACATAGTTCTACTACGATGATGCTATTTGGTCGACATTAAAAGTAGTCTCGCACAATTTAGTGCTTTGTCATTTTAACATCTTGTTTGAACAGCTGCACTAATGTGTCAAAGGCATTAAAGTGACAAGGTACAAAAGTGAGCAGCTGCTTGCAAGGTCGACTTTACATCAAGAAAATGGATAAGGGTCATACACACTCTTAAAAACAAAAGTTGTCTCTCCCGTGGGCAATAGTTACAAGCTTGTGTTCATATAAGTTATGTTTTTATATGATAGGTCAAAAGCATTCCTGACGGCGTTTTTGCGGGTATGGGCTTAGCCAGAAAATTAGGCCTTAAAAACGTTAACTTTCGGTGTGTCCACAGGAAAGACGGTAACCTAAATCTGTGTATGACCCATAAGCAGTATTATCCATCGATATTTACACGGAAAACCTAAGGAATCGTTGAGGAAATGTAATATATTTACCTTATTTTGATCACAGATTGATACGTCCTTTTATGAGCACAGTGTCTTAACTCTGATCGAACTAATAAAACAAGGTAAATCTCGGAGGTGTAGCTAAACCAGTTTAACAAACTTGTTTCTTTTGGCAGGAAACGCAAACGCTTGAACATTTAAATTTGGGGAAATGTAGATTATATTCGACGACACGGTTTATCTTGTTGGTTGTGATTGTGAGAGATGTAACGTAGGCAGGGTCTATACCAACTAGGCTAACCTAGGTTTAATAAGAGCTGCTGTAACGTTGATAACAAATGGAAGTATCTCAGACAAAAGTCCTGTAGCAAATGCAACTCTATTACCGACTTTCTAGGATTGAATCTGCTTTGGCCACTGAATTTGAGATACTGTTTTTTGGCGGGGCAGAATTTGGACGAAGCAAAACAGGCTAAAGTTAATGGTAATATATAACCTGTCTATAATTTTGTACGAAAAATCTATATTGTTTAGCAATCATAATAAATTATGTGTCATGACATGTGACCTTTTAATCTAGAACCGGGTTTAATCAAAATTACTGTCAAATAAAAAGGTAAGTAAAATATATATTTTTTTAAAGCCAGCTATTACGTTCAAACTTTACTGAGCAACTCGCTTTTTCTTAAGTCTGCGACAAAAATAACATAAACCACCAAAATAAAGTTCGCGTATGTCATAGTGTATTCAATCCACGAACGTCAATTCTTTTTTTTCACCATTTGTTTCGTTCTGATAATTGTAATAGTAAGTCTAACTTAAAGTTTTTTTTTTGACGAAGAAAACTAACGTTTGCTAGTGTCTGTTTTAGAAGAAAACTAAAAAAAAATGAATTTTCTTTATGAATCACTCATCTTGGTGAAAAGATTTGACATGTTTTCGTATTGTTGCCTTCGATTTCCGCGATTGTTACTCATTGAATAAAACGATTTAAACGGATTTTAATCGCGTATATTATTTTAACTAACATCCCGGACGTTCCAAGACCTTTACAAGTTCCGCTTGAAAACGAAACCTGTAAATGTCTCGAAACGTCCGGGATGTTAGTTAAAATAATATACGCGATTAAAATCCGTTTAAATCGTTTTATTTAATGTTTTCGTGTTGAAGAAACTCGGCCGCCATTACTGCAAAGTTAACAAGAGCTATCACAACGTTGACAATACCATAAAATGACAAAAACGATATGGTTTTATTGTGTAGAACCAAGCCCCAGTATCTACCATGAATCAAAATAATGTAGGGATAAGAATAAGAATAAATTTATTTGAACAAAACATATGGTTACAAACACAGGCATTATCCGGTGGATATCAAACTAGGCTGAGCCTGAATCTTCAGATCTTCGGAGTCGGTTGACAAACTGCCCAGAGAGATCACAGTAGGCAGTGACATAATTTTTTTTTTAACTATTAGCATGTTTTTAGTCCTTACATATTTTTGATATGCGTTTGAATAATAAACAAATCTCGTTATTACATATACAGAGTGTCTCTGACCATGGGGCTTTAAATGTAGGTATAGATTTTACTCCTCAAAAGCTACATCTTTTGTTCTACGACTTAGACAATAACTCAATTTACAGTAAGTTTTACGTGATCATCTTTCAAACTTTACTAGTAAAATCAATTTTGTATGAAAAATTACCTAATTTTTTGAAGTCTTAGAACTAAAGGAGTTCCATTTGAGGAGTAGAATCAATCGCTACATTTGAAGCCCCATGGTTAGAGATACCTTGTATTTCTACAAATCCTGCTATGTGATAATATTAATCAGTAAAATTTGTATTTAATAAAAAAACTCTTTTAATCTACACAGAAGCTTCTAAATGATCCAGGCATTCCGGAATACTCCTCATTGAAGGTGCTGGTAAGCCTCCGTGATTCATCTGTTACAGCCTTTTCCATGAACTTCATGTGAGCCAAATGGGAATCAGACGATAGTTCCTTGAAGACATCATCTGAAATAAAAATCAAATTTGTGTTACACAATTGCTAGCCCTACTTACCTCTTTTGTCGTAAATTGCCCAGTGAGGTAAGGTGCAGGCTGAAAATCAGCGCTGCGATTACAATCGTGGCACAGGCTGAGCCTGAGCCTTTTGCCACCTCCGTGTTTGTGTCTCTGTTGTGTTCCTTTATTTTGTTTGTATGATTGGAATGCCTGATTGTGAGATGAGTGAATGTGAAATGTCTGTATGGTGTAATTTAGTTTATTTTAATTTTTGTTTGTGTATTGTAATGTACCTTTACGTTTATGTTTTATGTTACGTGGCAATAAATGATTTTTTGTTTTGTTTGTTTTTGTTTTTGTTTTTGTCACGACTTACACAACGTGTTAAAAAATAATCAGTAAAAAAGAAATTACAAAAGTAGTGCCAACCCTTATTAAATAACGTCAGTTCAGTATCTTAGGTATACAGTATACTAGGGTTGACACTACTTTCGTAATTTCATTTTTACGGATTATTTTGTAACACGTTGTATGCTTCTCGTATATTTAAAGGTTAATTGGAAACTGTCAGGGAGAGAAGATGGCCGATTGAAAAATGTTTGGCTTTTACTTTTGATTTATTTTCAATTTACTTATTAAATTCTCACACAATTAACGTTGGAGAAATTATAACGTAACCACTGCGAATACATAAAAAAGAAGATGAAGAATACATAGGATGTTTATGAATAGTCTAAGCAATAGTTTTTTTTTTTAATAAAAAACTATCGCACACCGCGCACGACTCACACTTAGCCGGCTGTTATTATTTGTTGTATTTTGAGATGCATAACACCAAATTTGAGTGTTGTATGTATGATTGGATTTAAAAAAAAATGTTTATCCTTTTTTTACTTATTTTATAACACATATTTGGTAAAAAAATAACGGGCTATCTAAAAACAACCTGGGCACAGAACCCTAAAAAGTGATCATGACCTAAGTATAGCATATACTAATGACATTTCAACTTTATCTTTGTCTAAATCTTAAAATTTACTTTTGCAAAGTATGCCGGTCAATTGGAAAGATTTTAGAATGTATTCTAAAAGTCATTTATTTAAATTTCAAAGCTTGAACAAAAAAATACGCTTAAATATAAAAGAAATAACTCTTTTTACTATACTTGAATGTGAAGTAAGAAAAAATAATAATGACAGATGATTTAACTGTGTAATGCTTGTTTACAGTGATAACAATAGCAATTATTTTTACAGGTTTGTTATAATTAGTTACTCGTGTAGAAAGGTTAACACAATAATCAACGAATAATGACCTCGGAAAAAACAATAATACTCGTGTATCTACTCTTCGAATAATGAATGTTTTGTTGGAATATAAAGTCCTTTAGGCAGCAGTTTCTACAAGGCTAAGTGATTTCTTTATTATAATTGGACAAATGAGAAATTGATCATGTTCTAGTTAGCTGTCACCACTCCTCATAGACTCTTACAAGAAATGATGGCTTTAAAAGAGTCAGGCTATAAATTGGAATAACCAAATAGTTGGATCTTATTTAAGCGTAGTTAACCATACAAATAACAAAAGTGAAAAAAGATCCATTGTGACACGAAAATTACCCCTACAAATGTGTGGCTATTTTTCGTGTCAAAACGGAAAAGTTGCATAAAAATTATAATTGAGTGAGTTAGCGTGGCCAACTCTTTGGCCTTTACCCGTATAGGAAAGAAATTTAAGCAACCCGCGCTCCTGCTAAATGAAACGAAATCACTCAAGCATAAAAATCCAGTTTTTACAAGGGCCAACTAACAAGTAATATAAAACCATCGATGAACTTCATGTTGGACTCAACGTTAGGGAAGTATAAGAGAGCTAAACTAATCTATACTGGGCCTCTATTCTTCTGGAATAAAAGCATTGATTTGATTGTTTTTAACTCAGCGGCCATTACTGTCAAACAAATAAGACCTATCAAAACGTCGACATTACTGGAACACGTCAAAGGCAATATGGTTTTACCCCAGTGAAGTAGAGACCCTGCACTGGTTTAAAAAGTTGTGACTGGTTACTATGTATGAGCCATGACATGACCTACATTAAACAAAAGCGACCGTAATACTCACCACTGATTTCTTTCAAAGTCTTATCAAATTTGCCTCCGATTTCTACAGGTAATATAGACTCGTCAATGTAATCTTTAAGGGTTTCGCAAGAGCTATGAACATGAATTCTGTTACCCAATTTCGCACTGAAGGCTCGTTTAAACAGCATTACAAGAGTGTCCACAAATTTGGAAGTACAAATTAGATGTAACGCTTTCATTCTGAAACCGTATGCGTCCTGAAAAAAGTAAATTCTGATTTAATCAACAAGTTCCAAATTTGTGACAAGAATTCAACCCTAATTCAAGTCATGGGAGTAAAAATTTAAGGAGTTCTTGCAAGTACCTTTTATAATGGAGGAGTTGAGTATTTTAAGGTAAATGCAACAAAACGGATATTATGGTAACTATCAACGTAGGCATATTAATTTGGTTGAAATAATACTTTTGGAGAAAATAATGTAGGTGAAACTTACGGTCATCAAAGTAATTCCCTTGTGACCTATGACGGGATTCAGTTTGCTCAGCATACTAAAGGAAATTTCTCGTACGTCTATTATAATCTCCAAGCTCGAACAGTACTCGTTAAAGTGCCCATACTGCATAGTCTGAAAACTCAACAATATGTCTGAAGTCAGTTCCTATATTGTCACTCTAAATTATAAATTAAACAAGGAGAAAAGGTCCTAATAATGAGCCTTGTGGAACTCAGCTTGGTTAAATATGAAACAAAATGAATTATTTTAAATTTTGTATATAGGTTCCATAAAACACAGGAATACACAAATGGCAATTTAAACTAAAATAGAATTGATTAGACACTATAAAGGAAAAGTCAAGGGTCATCACATCCCGCGATGACAGGCTTATTTATGGTAGCCCTTCCAGTGCTCGTAAAGCACAATTGTACTTGAGTATATGCCAAGTCAAATCAGAGTAAGCAAAATAGTGTCATTCTTACCGTTATCATGTATCTGTAGTAATGGAGTAAATCAAAACTATCATGGTCCTTACTGCAGAGTGAGTTGTACAAAACTCTGACATGGCCCTCCGTGGGTTTTGGAAAGATGCACATATATCTGCAAGACAGTTTATGGTAAAATATTGATTCTTGTTTTAAAACCCGATGAAATTGGTTTCTTAACGAGTATTATGGTGTCTTAGAGCCAAAAGGTGGCTACAGGATATCCGCTGAACATAGATTCAACTTGATTGGCTCTTTAGATTGGTCATAATAAGCAGATGACGATGGTGATGGGTGAAATATAGCTGGCACCAAAAATAATCTCAAATCTTTTTCTAAGAAATTCGGTTAATAACTAATTTGGCGAGGTTATTATTCATATGTAATGGAAATTGGTTGGAACATCGAAAAATTATGAGCTAACGGGGAAAATTCCAAATGTTTTGTCAGTTTTTAAAATCGTTTAAAAACTGACAAAACATTTGAAATTCATTTCATAAACAGATAAAAGACGGAAGAAAAAGGTAATTCAGCAAGGTGAATATTTAAATAAAAATACAATGGGTAGGTGGGTAGTTTATACTTACATCATAGACAACATGGTGTTGAATTCATGTCTAACGTCAATGTCTCCCATCATCTCCGGTAAGAGGGTTCGCATGGTGCACATCTTGTCAAATTTCCGCTTCGATCGTTCTAGAGAACCTTTGTTGAACATGATAAAGCGTTCTAAATAGTCTCTATCTGAAAAAAGAGGAGACTAAATCAAAGGTTTAAAATAAAGATACGATCATAAATATTAACAGAAGCAAATCAGCAAAACATATTTTTTGGGTAGGACCTTGTGCTACCAACGTATATTCCTTAAATCTACCCCTAAGCAGAAGTGTTATCTGTTCTCATTTGTGTGGAGTTATGAGTCTGACAACCGCTGAAACTACTAGCTTCGAGGCATTGCATCCTAGACCTCATGTTACCACCATTATTTTGGTTAAGGCTAGGCTTTTTTGTCTGTTAGATAGTTCTCGACCCTATAGTAAGCTTTAGATATCAACAGTGCTGATTACAGCACTTTTATTTACTCCAACATGAAAAATATCAAAAAGGGAATAATTATTAAGTTTCATACTTAACATGACAATATTACTATTATTATTAGGTACTAACAATAAGATTTAAAGAACTTTTAACATTAATGTGAGTTGTAATTTTCTCGAATTAAATGATTTCTATTCTAATCTATTCTATTCTAATAAAATAATTAATCTATCCTAATATCCACAGAAACGTTTATACGTTAAAAAGTAATAGATAAAAAGCCTTACCAAAGTCAGTAACAGCGAAGTGATTTTGCTTTTTAATCCAATCTTCGAACTGGTCTAAGGTTTCATTTAATATTTTAACATCTTCAAAGCCGAACAACTTTCGTACTTCTTGTAATTGGTTTTGATTAAATTGATAAATGGGAGTGGTGCGTAGTTCTTCCATGTTTTGATGCGTCTGTTGCTGGCTCTTGTTCAATGAAGTCTGTGAAGCGGTCATTCGTATGTATGGCTATTAGTTGCACCATTATTTGCTGAACGGCTTTGTTCATAAGTTTTTATGTGGAATTGTTCTCACATTAACTGATTGAATCGTAATTGAAATATTAATATTAAACTTGTTTAAACTCGCGACCCTGTCTGTGTAGTTGTTAGATCTCTTGATGAAAATAAATATAGAATTGTATCTCATATCCTAATGTTGATGTGTTGGGCATAAGAAAATTATATTAAGAGTTCCAGTTGACAGTTTGTCTGTAAATCTGTCAAAACACTTTTGGTAAGGAATGCATGTAGGTATCAAATTTAAATTAATATCAAATACTTGGGTCTAAGGTAACTTCGAACTGTAAATAAATGAAGCTTGCAAGTCAAGGCAATAAGAAATATGTATGCCGCATATTTCGACATTAACAAGCAAATAAATCAAAACCTCGGCCCGTTAACCTATACAATCGTACAAATTAACAACAACTGAAGTTTATAAACAAGTAAAGGAAAAATCTGAAAATCTCTAATGTATGCAGCAACTTTTTTCCAACAACAAAGTTAATAAGTTCTTCCTCCAGTTGGATACCTATATCTTAGTTTAAACAAGGAAAAGTCTTAAGAGACTCATTTTTCGTGATGCACGAACTATCTACCTCTTTAAGATTGTATGAAACCCTCGGTGCGCTAGTCAAACTCAAACGTTCTGAAAGTCGCAGATAAAGGTTAGTGTATAAAAGAATGACAAAGCAAAGTAAAATTAAAAAGTGTTAGTCACAATAACCTCGTTTTTATAACATCATTACAAAAGTACGTGGAATTACAGATTAATTGGATAACGACTTCCTTACGTATAAACAATTACGCAGAGAAAAAGTTATGAAAAAAATTACTTAGTTAGTTAACTGGCTTCTACTAACTATTCCGTAGGTATACATATTTAACGGCGCGTTTGGTTTTAACCCTTAGTACCAATTTCACCATACGATGTTAACCACTTAACAGACGATTAGACCGTTAACAGTTGTCTAAATAATTATATGAACTAACTGTCGATTAACTATGATTAAAATTAACATCGTATGGTGAAATTGGTACTTGGCCAGGCTTAGCGTTTTTTTTTCTTTTGATTATTGATTTTCCCCTTGTGGTTGCCGGGTTAGAATAGTGCCACTCCATGTCTTCCCGTGGATGTCGTACGAGGCGGAATAAGGGCTTGTGGTACTATTAGGCGATGGGCTTGCAACCTGTCACTAATACAATAGTAAACTTCTTGGCCTGATTGTGCAAAATGTGGTTACAGAATAATCAATAAGTCTTTTTAGAGATGTTTGTATTTATGTAGCTCTGCCTACCCCACTCAGGGAATGAAGGCGTGATGTTATGTATGTATGTGATTATTGATTTTGGTAGGTCAAACTGTTATAAACAGGTAATTTCTTATTTTTTACTACTAACATGTGGTCTATATGGCTATTGTTTGGCTAAGGGTTGTGGTTCTGAGAGCAAGATAGACATACTGTTGGTTTTGCTTACTCTGACGTAACGCAGGGCATTGGACCTCGACCTCCATCACATACTTCGAAAGATTTTTTATTTTTTTTATAATAAAGATAACTCCTCTTTAATATTTTCGGCATCCTCTTTTATGATGTTTATTTTATATGTGTTATTCGATGCGTTGATGATGCGTTTTTTAGGTGCTAACAGCGATTGTGATAAATCTTCTTGCATTCTTTTTCGGGATTCTCCTGTTACAAAGTAATATTACATAATTATAAAATAAACACTGAAATAACTTTTCATTAACAAATAGACATACAAACACACGATGTAGTTAACGACCGGTAAAATAATGTCAAATACAGAATGAGAGTGATTATGATTACTTACCGAGATTTTGAGAGTTTTCTTCTTCTTTAGTAAAAAATGGCTGACTATCTAGCTGTTCCAATAGCTGTAAAAAGTAAAATTATGTTTATAGTATAAATCTATATCATAATTTTTTTAATAAGATATACTCACAGAACGTGTAGGTTAGGTTAGGTTTATTTTATAACAATTCAGGAAAGTTAAACGGTTTCAGAGAAAAATGACTTTCGGGCAAATGAAAATTATTGCAAATGACACAGCTGGCAAAGGTTTTTAGTGTTTCAGATAGGTAACCCAGAAGTAGGCCATTCAGGGCCTCTATTCAACTGCGTTATAACGATATCGTGTTTGACGTGTTTTAGAATCGTTTATGTCACAGTCGCCATTATTGTAAATGACATAAGAGTTATGAAAACGTTGACAATACGGAAACAGGTCAAATACGATGTCGTTATTACCGTGTAGAATCCCAGCCCTGGTCACCGTATGAGATTAAAAAAATACCTCATGTGGCTGATATTAATTGTAAATCGATTATAATGCAATATGAGAATGATGAATATTAATGGTATGGTATATCGGTAAGTCTTTAGAGTTATTGGTATTTCTGTAGCTCTGGCTACCCCACTCTGGGAATGAAGGCGTGATGTTATGTATGTATGTATGTATGAATATTAATGATAGAGCTGGGCGAATTGAGCTCTACGCTCAATTCGCCCATTCATACTGTTGTTACTTATCTTATTACTACTAATCTTGTATGAGCAGTATGAGTACGTACCAGTACTACCAGTGCGCAAGGCCGACTTGCACTTGACAGATTTTTTAGTTACACTGACATTTTCAATGATATCTGAACAGATTTAGACAAGCCTAGAATCTGTTTCAAAGTGACATTGAGGTGACTTTAAAAAAAACAATTCTATTGTTATTGTTACGTAAATAAGACAAAGCAAAGTTAAAAAAACTACAGATGTTTCTCTTATACACGGTGGGAACGAGTAACCCAGCAAATTTTAACCATCGATTCTAGAGCCTATTTGGAGTATATAATGTGGTATAACATGAAGTCCAATAATGCATAATTTCCGAGATTTTTATAATTTAAATAACAATTCCATAGTTAATTTAATTTGAACTCTGACAACTTAACCTAAAGCATTTTTTACTAAAAAGATTAATGTTGTAAGTAGCAATATCATCAACGTACAGCATAAATTAATTTAATCAACTTCTTAGTAAATAATGATTTAGGTATAGGTGACAAAGTTCAAATTAAATTAACTATGGAATGGTTTTTAATAACATGAAAATCTCTTAAATTATGCTTTATTGGACTTCATGTTACACTACATTATATACTCCAAATAGGCTCTAGAATCGATGGTTAAAATGTGGCGGGTTACTCGTTCCCACCGTGTAGATATTGACTTAAGTACGGGATTATCTATTTTTTATCATAGATATTCAAGTTACTTTTTGAAAGAAATAAAATATTTATTCCCACACACAAAAAAAGCCGGTCAAGTGCGAGTCGGACGCGCGCACCGAGGATTCAGTCAAACAAACTTATAAGAATGTAAAATGGTTAACTTTGCCGTTGTAAAACTGTTTTCTGCATACATCGACATAGGGCGCGATTAGTTTACCAACTGCATAAAAGATTGCAAAATTCAATTATTTTTTTGTAGTGGACCTACTTATTTACGATTATCTGATGTTTTCCTTTAGACGTGCTGTAAGACCTTCCTTGTAAGAATTTTAGGTCTATTTTGAAAAAGAAAGAAAAAAAGAAAATACATCTATCGACACAAAAATGACACGGTTTAAAACAAACAAAGAATTAACACTTAAATTAGTGGACCTACAAATTTACGCTTATCTGATGTTTTCCTTTAGTAGTGCTGTAAGACCTGCCTTGTGGCCAAACTTCAGAATTCTAGGTTTATTAGAAGTATCCTATAAATGTTGATTCCTTTGAGAGTGTCGAAATACGTTTTTTTGTGGCATGAAGGGGGTATCTTTTTTGTATTTACTTACAACTTTGATTCTTTCACAGCTTCAACTGACTGTAAACGTGAGTATATCCTTGTAAGGCCCACCGTACTACAAATAGGGGGATTTTTGTAAGTGGGAATTTGAATCTACCACCAAGGGAATAAAGTTCATTTACCTTTGCTCTTACATAGCATTTTCAAATTTGAAGCAAATGAAAATAAACTTTATGCATATTAAAATATAGTTTTAACTAAATTGCCTTGATTATGTACCTCTTAAGGCTCACTGGATCTTACGAGGTTAAGATTTTAATCTCAACTCGATACCTCCACTCGTTTAAAGGGTCTTGACCGACAGACCGACGGACGGACGGACGCACAGCAAAGTAATCCTATAAGGGTTCCATTTTTCCCCTTGAGGTAGGTACTTACCTACGGAATAGGTGTCTTCCCACTGAAACCCAGCGCCACGGCACAATACTGAATAGGTAGGCCTTTTCAACGCCACGTGTAATGTGTTGTTTTAGTTGTCATTTTTAAAGTTGTTACTGTAGGATAAATCCGGGATCTAGTACAAAAAGCAAAATGGGTCATACACACTCTTAAAAACAAAAGTTGTCTCTGCGGTGGTCAGTAGTTAAACGCTTGTGTGTATGTAAAATATGTTTTTATATGATAGGTCTAAAGCAGTCCTGACGGCATTTTTGCGGGAATGGGCTTAGCCAGAAAATTAGGCCTTAAAAACGTTAACTTTCTGTGTGTCCACAGGAAAGACAGTAACCTAAATCTGTGTATGACCCAAATACTTAAATTGTAAAACTGTGGTACTTTGGTATTTTATCTACAAATTTATGGAAAGTAAAAACATTTTCTTTAATATTTCCAGATAAGTGGTTTAATTGGCAAGCCCAATTTTGGGACATCTATCCCATATAGGGGATATTTGAGTAATCCATATAAATAACATTTGGGATAGATGCCCCTCCGTGAAATAAAGCATCTATCCCGCAATTTTTTTTATTACATTTTGCCTGCCCGTGCAATCACATATAGACTCACCTCGTGTTCGCGTTCAGCTACGAAGTAGGTAAATACCAGGGTTCAGCTGAAAACCAGCGCTGTGGCTCCTGTCTCCTGAGTCTTTTTTGACCTCAAACTTCAGCGCAACGTCTCTAATTTCGCTAGGTACTTAGTTACAGATCAATATTCTACCTTTTGTTTTTTTTTTTGTCAAAATGTATGCTTATGTTTGTTGTGTTGCAGGGTTTTTTCAAAACGTTGTAAGTTTGAGTTTGAATTACTATCGGGGAAACTAAGTGTGGAAATAACCCTAAGCGTTAAATAAATTATTTTAATTTATTATGATTGATAACCTTGAAGCTCAGAATCAAAGGTGACGAGAAAGAGAGCAAAAACAGTGAGAAAACAAGAGGCAATACATCTTTGGCCTCAGGGTAGGCAAACCATATTAATTTGCAGTCTAGAAACAAGTCTAACAAGACACAAGCTTTAAAAACCAGACTACAGTGTTTTATATTGTCGTCGATGTAAACCCATGAAAGTTCCTTATAAATTTTGCTATTTATTTTATTTAAAGTATCCAGCGATACTAGCAACGCTATGACGTATCTAATAATATCCCGTTTTCATAATTGGGTCACCCATTAAGCTTGTATGAGGGAAGTGAACAAAGAACTGTATAAAATTATCGGAGATCATTTTATTTATACATATGTGCATATGACCCCGTGTGGTTGCCGGGTTAGAATAGTGCCTCTCCATGTCTTCCATCGATGTCATAAGAGGCGACTAAGGGAATAAGGGCTTGTAGTACTGTTAGGGATGGGTTTGCAACCTGTCACTAATACACTGTTGAAGTTCTTGGCCTGATTTTGCAAAATGTTGTTACATAATTTATAGACAAGTCTTTTAAGAGTGGTTACGCCTATCCCACTCTGAGGATAAAGGTGTGATGATGTGTGTGTATATGCGCCTAGTTAAAATCCACTGCAATTCTAAACTACTGAGCATTGTTGCTTGCCTATTGACTATTGGATTTTTAAATCAATTTTAAAAGAAAAGGGGAAAAGGATATTAAAGCACCTTTAGCTAGTGGCTGAGCATCTGCACAGAGAATCCCATTATTAGTTGACATTACCATTATACTGCATTCTGATCACTTGAGGGACCGATATAGCGCCAAAATGTAGCCCCCAATAGCGGATGCTTCTGTGGATTCGCTTTCAGGCGAGGGAATTTAATAACCCCTCGCCTTCTCCACTGATAGCACCCTGGAACACAGCAAAAGGGGAGCCTTTCATTTCATCAAAACACTTGACATAATATCATTTGACCAAACTGCAATATACCCGTATCATTTGACCAAACTGCTTTTTCCGAAACTGTAAATATTTCAGGATTTATATCAGGACTATGAAGTAGACCCTATAGGTTATGATGATGATGATGATGGGTGGGGACGTCGGGCCGGAGCAGACGGGCGGTCGATCAGTCTCCCGGTCATTCCGCCCCGTTCCCCTTGGTTGAGCCGTAGGTTACTGGCCCGGCGACGCTCCCATCCAGCATGGTTCCCATCTTCTAGTTTTCCTACAGAACAAGAGTGCGTCCTGTAGGTTAATGCTTTTAAGTGCTTCTGACGATAGCTTGTCCTCTCCGAATGTGTGGTGTCTCAGTGACGAGTACATGACGAACTCGGCTAGGACATGTAGCCAACATGTTTCCTCCTTGCCGCAATGTGGGCATTGGGGATCCTGTTTAATTCCCATTACCGTTAGATGTCTATTGAGCGGACAGTGCCCAGTCATCACACCAGTTAGTAAGCTAAGATTGTACCTACTATTGTACCCTATAGGTTAGGTTAGGTTCGTAGGTATAAATACTTAATCGTCTGTATCTCAAGACCCAATGATGTTTATTTAAGCGTGATAGTTTTCCTTTTAATATGCGCTTTCATTGCAGATACTTTTCAGATTTGTAGGTTTGGCTGTAGTGGGGACACTAACAAAAAAAAAATATATTTTATTTTACCATTTTGGTGGCGTGACTAATATGTATATTCATGCCAAAGTACAGCTTTCTAGCACTAACAGTCTCTACGCTAGGCTGCGGACGGACGGACATGGCGAAACTATACGGGTCCCTAGTTTGACTACGGAACCCTAAAAATCAGTACTAAATAAACGTTCACGGCTTCATTACAATAATAATCAACTATTCCAACGAATCGCAAAGATCCAAAACCTTTGTCTGAAACTCGAGATAAATTCGATAAAATAAACAAAATACACAAATTCCCGGACCCTTTTATTTCGCAAGAATTGTTGCGTGAACCTTTGTTCAGCAGCATTATCTTAATTAGCTAAAGGTGTAAATTTAGGAAAGGGTTGGAAAAAGTTAAAATGTTAAACATGATGGTTATAGCCGCGTAGAAAAGACAATTGTATCTCCCCTTGTAAACCTATCAGAGGAATGGAAAATGGGGGATACTCGAGAGATTTTAGCTGAAGCAGTTTTGTTGTTCAAAATTAGACAATGGAGCGTTATTTTACGTGAAAAGGGGCAAATGAGCACATGGATTGAGGGCAAAGAATAGGGAACGTGCATGAAAAACAGAATTGAGTTTCATTGATACGATTTAGGAGTTAAAGTAAAAAAAGTATATAAAACGCAAAACACTAGGTTTGGACCCTTTATATAGAATCAAAACTAATTAAAATTTTAAAACTTCTTTTAAGGTTGAGTTTTTTTCGGCATCCTCATTTTAATAACACAATGTTTTAATTTTATGATATTGGCTTGAACATAGTAATTACTGAAATATAAATGCATTTTTCTTTATAAGGTCCGTATATTTTAAACATGGAACAACAGCTGTGACGTCATTCCTGTCGTCGGTTTTGTATAGAGTATTTTTGCAGGGGGTCTATGACTTTTTAAAGCTTCATGTCTCATGAAAAAATAAGACAATAACACGACAGTAGTTCCGCGTATCCTTCTCTTTCATAGCACTTTCAAAAGAGCGTAAGTAGAAGAAATGCATGCTCCCTTTTAGGTGGGCAAAAAAAGTAACCACTTTAGAAATTTATTAAAAAACTAATTTACTTAAATAAAAATACGGTCAAGTGGAAGTTGAACTCGCGCGCTGAGGTTTCCGTAGAGATATGAGGTCGAACAATTTTTTTTGTTTTTTTTTTTTTATGGTTTCCTCTCCTCACACCAGGCACTTATTTAAATGCGACCGTTTTTATGATAAAGCAGAGACAAAAAAACATTTAGAAACCACCTTCCCCGTAACATCTTATACTTAAGGTGATCTGCCGATATAGTATATCACATGTAAAAAAGAACCCTCCGGCTATCTATTACGGTTCAAAACTCTTTAAAATTAGGACGAACAGGCAATAAAGGCTTAATAAAAACTAAACACTGTATTCAAAAAGCAAAAAATAACTTCTTTTAAAATGATAGGTAAATGGTCAGCCCAAGTGGATTCGGTTTTTGGTTAAAAATACAGTGAGACGCCGACTTCAGTTGTACTGACCTATTACCGTTATTTCGTGATTTTGAAGACGGTTTTAAGATTTTTATTTCATACCTATGAGTGATCATACTACCTAATACTGTTATGTCATCCACGTATATATCCTATAATATTCGAGTTCCCTCGATTTCTTCAAAATCCCATCATCAGATCTTGATGTGCTGGAAATGGGACCAACTAAAAATTATATGCAATCGACCAAAAATAAATGTGGTCCAGCGGTTTTTGTGTAATTGGGGAACATTTTTTGAAGTCGGTTAAAAAGTACAAGATATCGTTATTTATCACACTACGGCATGCCTTTATTATACATAAATCTAGGAAATGAATTGTAACATATTCTAGGAAATAAATCGTTCGCGTCTAAACATAATTGTGGTGCGTCAAGGGCTAAACGGTTTGCTTTTAATTATTTCCGGCAAATATACCTCTCATCTTAGTCCTCAGGGTTGGCAACCCATTTGAGGTCTTAGGATTGCAATCTTGAGATTATAGTTTTAATGATTTAAATGTCTATGGGTCTCAGATTACACTTACCATCAGCCCCCTATTTCATCATATTGACAGTGACAGGTGACAGGTGACATTTTAGTGTACATGGCGCAGCTTATATGAAACCCAGTGATGTATCAGCGTGTTAACTTTGCGATGTATACCGAATTGTCACGTGTCATTGTCAAGATGATAAAATAGAGGGTTGGTGGCCTGAGTACAAGTCAGCCTTTTCCTTGACGTAAAAAAAACCCTAATGAGCTATAATAAAGATTACAGCTCAATCACAACCTTGCATTTGTATAGATGTGTCCTGGGGGGTTATTATGACATAGCTATGCAGTTCAGTTTACGCTGAGAGAAAAGGACAGAGCTATATAACTGCTATAGCTTTGTCCTTTACGCTCGCCGTATAATGAATTGCTTAGCAATGTCATAATAACCCGCCTGTATGTATAAGAAGGTACAAGTAGATGGTCGCAACTGACTATTAAAAAGAGGTAATTCCACGCACATAATTATAAATTCGCTTCAAATCAAAATGTAGGTATGTAGCAAGGAGCCAACTTTTAGTTCCAATGAGAGAGATTGGAAATGAGACATTTATTGAAAAAAAATAGTTCGCGCGAGAATTAAGACACAGAGAGACACGCCGAGACACGGCGACGACACCGTGCCTGGAGAGATCTGCAGAGTGATTCTCTCAACACAGCACTGCGTCGATCTCCGGCAAGTGTAAGAAGTCCCGTCGGAACCTACAAAAGACATCTTAGCGCGTGCCTTCTTAATTAGGCAGCTTTATACGACACTGAATTCGACTCACCTGCCTGCTGCCTAATTGAGAAGGTACGCGCTAAAATGTGTTTTGTACGCTCCGACGGGACTTCTTACACGTGCCGGATAAAACTTCGCCTTTGAGATCGACGCAGCGCTGTGTTGAGAGAATCACCCCCATGCGCCCCACTACCACGGCATTATGAATTCGAACGCGGTCAAGCAAGCATGTTCTAAACCATTCCCGTCCCTTTTAGATCACCTGACTTTTCTTATCAAGCGATCTACGATTGACGCGATTGGTAAAAACCGGACAAGAGCATGTTGGACCATGCTCAGTGTAGGGTTCCGAAGCCGTTAAGTACTTACTACAAATATAAAAATCAACAAGTAATAACTATTTTTTATTTAATGTCATTTGATGCCGTCTTAGATGATTTTAGTAGGTATAAACACTATAATTGCCTGTATCTCAAGAACCAATGATGTCTACTTAGTCGTGATAGTTTTCCTTTAAAATTCGTTATATGCTCTTTCATTTAAGAGTTTTTTTTCTGATTTTTAGTATTTGTAGTTTTGGTTGTAAGGAGGCGACACTTGAGTCTAACAAAAATTAGCACTTTAAAGCTTAATATTTCATAAACGGATTACTTAATTGAAAGACAGTTGCCACAAACCCGTGATATTTTTGAAAGACCTATTCAACGACATGCCACACTATGGGGTAGACGGGAAAAAAATACGTCCCCAAGTTACGTGTAGGGGCGGTACCCTAAAAAAAATATTTTAAACATTTTATTGTACCACTTTGTTGGCGTGACTTATATGCATATTCATGCCAAATGACAGCTTTCTAGTACTAAGAGTCCCTGCGCTAGGCTGCGGACGGACGGACGGACGGACATGGCGAAACTATAAGGGTTCGTAGTCTGACTACGGAACCCTAAAAAACCAAATGAATTGTAAAGCTAGTAAGCGTACGCATCTTGGCAAGGGCCTCAGCTATCAACTAGTAGCTGTTAATAGCTCATATGGACTTGTAAGTCCTTAGAACGAATTGAGGATCGTTCTAAAGAACGGGAGATGAGTTGACATGTTTTAGTAACTAATATAAATATAATATAGATTGCAATGACATTGATGGATTCAAAAATGCACCTGTAGTTAATTCAAGCTTGCGAAACAATGACCTTAAGTTTAAATGAGTCAAGCATAAAAATCAGTATAATATTTCGCAAGTTGAATAATGTTTCGTTTCGAGTAAAATACAAGTGTCATAAAAATTATCTTGAAAGGAATTGTTAGGTGATAACAATTAATAATGAGTGTAGTTACATAAATTATTCAATAAGGCAGAGAAAAGATTTAGTTTTTTATAAAAAAAAAAACATATAAACTCTGCATATTAATATTAAATAAGTTAATATCAGGGCACAATTTCACACAAATCGACGTAGTCCCAAACTAAGCTCTAGGCTTGTACTATGGGAACTAGAACGATAAATATACTTAAGAGAAATGCATACTTTAATACATAGAAAACATCCCAGACTCAGGAACTAATATCTGCCCTTACCGGGATTTAAACCTAAGTCTTCGGAGGCGGTCACAAATATATTGGTAGATAAAAATAAAAGTAAATACACACAAATAAACCTAGTCCCAAACTAAGCTCTAGGCTTGTACTTTGGGTACTAGACAACGATAAACATACTTTGATTGAGATATATATACTTAAATACATAGATAACATCCTAGATTCAGGAACAAATACTCATGATCATCACTCAAATATTTGCCCAAAATAAAATGGTGGTTGGTGGTGGTTTTTTGTGTTAAATAAAACCACATTGCTTTTTATATGCTACAGTGTTGTTAACAAGGTCACCATAACGTTAAGGTAATAAAATCCGTGGTAACGTTGATAATACGAAACCTGTAATTCGCTCGGTAGATTCTATTTCTAGGTAGGGTCTATATTTTTTTGTAAAGCTATTTGTTTTCTACGGATTAATAAATAAATATATATTATTATAACATAAATTTATTATACAACCTTCAAGTTATAAACCGAACCTGTCACTAATACACTATTAAACATCTTAGCCAGATTGTGCAAAATGTGGTTACAGAAATATCAACAAGTTTTTAGTTGTTGGTATTCTGTAGCTCTGCCTACCCCAGTCTGGGAATGAAGGCGTGACGTTATGAATGTATATATGTAAGTTCACGATGTTTATACATAATTATTATAAACATCACGCCTTCATTCCCAGAGTGAGGATGGCAGATCTACGGAAATACCAACAACTCTAAAAATACTTGTTCATAAATTCTGCAACCACACTTTGCACAATCAAGCCAAGAAGTTTACTGTATTTCAGTTATTAAATATTACAAAAAAAAACATTTACATAAAAATTAAAAAAAACGTAACAAAGTTGGTTAAAGTAACAGGATAACCGGGGCCCTAATTCAGTTGTTGACTTCATTTTACGAACTTTTACAGGAAATTACGTTTTTAAAACAAACTGAAAGTTTATAAATCTTATAACCGGGAAAATTTTGTAAATATAAGTGGAGGGATTTTTCAAACAACGAAAACGATTTGAATTTGCCGACTCTCTCAAGTATATGTCTCTCTCTTTTTTTTGGACACTCTTTGGTACATTATACTTACTCGTATATCGTTTAGTATTTTTAAAAAACCTTTAAATAGCTCTATTTTAAGATAACCTAATAATTGTAACGTTAATAACGAGTTTTACCGTTACTATTATAACGTTATAAAATACGGACATAAACCGATATTCATCATAACGATATTAACTCACCTCTATAACTGCACTAACTTCACTGATTCATACTGCGGTGGCCGTCATTGCCGCCCATCTAAACATCAATCGTAATTCTCCAGGCTGGATAATTCTTCGACTGAGGGCATTAAAAGCGTAAACTAGAGCACGCTATTTATAACGTTATGATTAATGATCTCATAAAAATAATCAGTTATAAAAATATAATAATATTTTGACCAAAATTATAATACTAACGAAATAGCGTTATTATATCGGTATTTTTCGTAACGTTATGAAGGTCTGATTTTCGCAGTCAAATTGAAATTGCACGGTTGCGCAAGAAGAGGGGTGGAACATCGTGGACTGAAAACATTACAGACAGTATTGCTACCGTAATACCAAAGAAGACGGCTAACTGCATAGTAATAAGCATTATAGGTTTAATGTGGTTACCAATAGACATCGTATGCTAACACGTGGCACGAATACTAAAGTGACGTTACAAAATATCTTTGCGATAAAAAAATATATCGATTTTACTGTCAAGATCAGGACATTTTAAAATAAAAACAATTAACAACTAGATGTCTAGATTAAAGTTTACACTTTAAATTACTAAACAGGTCCCTAATTGTCCACCGTGGTAAACGGGATATTCTTTATTATGATTTATTCACTACACTAGCAAAGATTTTTTACAAACAAAAATGTATATCGACATCTTATTTATCGATATCAAATCCCTAGGATATAAGGTATGCTAAAAGAGTATAGAATACTTCAACTACTAGATTTCAATTAGCCGCCTTCTTTGGTATTACGGCAAATTGAAGCAGCTTTCGTAACAAATTTAAATATCTACTAGATAGATAACGACGGCAAAACTTCAAAACAAATCTTCTTTCGGAGTTAATTTAAACTATAGTCGATCTTGACCTCTATTAATACATGTTTTTATATTTATATGGCGTAACTTTCTATACTGAGTCAATGAACAAACTTTAAAATTGGCCTTGAATAGTAGTCAGCTTTTACCTTAACATTCGAATGGGAATTTAGTTTTAAAACTTGAACGATATTACTCATAAAACGATAACAGAACTGTTAAGGATCTTGTGTGAAGTTAGGTAATAATAATTTCAAAACAGGGTGTCTACCTGACCCACCATAGAATGGTGTCACAATGACATTATAGAACCATTTTTTTGACACCTCTTACGACTTGAATCATAACGTCACTGTGACTCAGTTCTATTATAGGTCAGGGTTCCATGGGGATGATAGTACATTTAAGGCCCCCCAAAGGGTGTATTAATATTGTAATGTAATGTCAGCATTTTGTGACACGCAGCATTAATTACTTTACCACAAGTTACGATGAAAATTATACCGACGGTGAAAAGGAAGAACCACTAAAGTGACATTTTGCTATGGATCCAGTGGTGCTAGACAAGTTTCATTCGACAATCGTTAGCGATTATGTTTCGATTGATAAATGTATGGAATTGACGTAAGCCACCGAGATAGTAACGTGACACTTACGTCAATTCCATATATTTTTCAATCGAAACATAATCGCTAACGATTGTCGAATGCAACTAGTCTAGCACCACAGAGCGATTCTAAAATTTAATTTTAAGAAAAATATACGTTTCTTTTTCTATTTTGACGACAGGTTATATAATGCTCCAGCGTATTAAAAAAAATGTACATCTTATTAATCATCAACATCATAAGCAAGAAGTAGATATTCGTAATTTCTGAAATAAATGTCATTTAACCAAAATGACCACAAAAAAGTCCCAGGAAGAAACCTTTAAACGGCAACATAATATAGAAGACGCCAGTCTTAACATTTTTAAGCGGCAATGATCACTTTCATTGTATCGAGCAAGTTTAAAACGTCAGCGAGAGTGTATTTATTACTATGCTAGCACGTTGACATTGACGTTGACTTTTGTACCGTCGTCAGAGTACAGCAAACGTTAAATTCTTTGTTAAGGATTCATGCTACAAATAGAATCCGTAAACTACAACTAGATCCTCGTTTTCGAATAGAAGAGGCGATTCGAAAACGTGACGCATGATTGACATTATCGTTTTCGAGCTACGAGTGATCTGGGCCTCTATTCTTTTTTTTTGTATATATAATATATTTATTATATATATATATATATATATTTGTATAAGATGGTGGTAGCGATCCGGACGGACCCTGCACAAGGTGCTACCACCCGCATTCAACTCGGTAAAACCATATTATCTTTGACAAGTTATGGTATTGTTTTCAACTCGGTCAAAAAAACCGGGCAAGAGCATGTGGGACCATGCTCAGTGTAGGGTTCCAAAGCCGTTAAGTACTACAAACATATTAATTAAGATTTTAGTAGGTATAAACACTTTAATTGCCTATATCTCAAGAACCAATGATGTTCTACTTAGTCGTGATAGTTTTCCTTTAAAATTGGCACACTTGAGTCTAGCGAAAATTGCGCTTTAAAGCTTACTATTTCATAAAAGGATTACTTAATCGAAAAACTGTTTTCACAAACCCATACTATCATGAAAGACCTATCTAATGTCACCCCACACTATAGGGTAGACGAGAAGAAAAATACATCCCCACGTCCCGTGCAGGGGAGGTAACCTAAAATCATTTTTTTTTACCTTTTATTGTACCACTTTGTTGGCGTAACTAATATGCATATTCATGCCAAATAACAGCTTTCTAGTACTAACAGTCTCTGCGCTAGGCTGCGGACGGACGTACATGGCGAAACTATAAGGGTTCCTGGTTTGACTACGGAACCCTAAAAACCGCATCCAAATCGGTTCATCCTTTTAAGAGCTTCTTTTACACCCTTTTTTGCGTAGCGGGTTAAAAACGTCGACAATGCGGAAACACGTTTAAGGCAATATGGTTTTACCATAAAATAAAAATAATAGAGTCTCAGCTCTTATTTGGACGGTATTCAAAAGAAGTGTAATCGTTAAGGACAAAATTTAAGAAACTTTAACTTTTCCATTTCTTCACGAAAATTAACGTATCGCCGCTTGAAAGGCGAAATGGGATAAGCGACAATTTTTGTGATATTGAGCTTACATATATAGTTCAAATTAGCAGATTTTTCTGATTTGAACGATATAATTATGTAACTCAATATCACAAAAAATGTCGCTTATCCCATTTCGCCTTTCAAGCGTCGGTATCTAAATGTATGGCTAATTTTCGTGACGAAATGGAAAAGTTAAAGTTTCTTAAATTTTGTCCTTAACGATTACACTTCTTTTGAAAACCACCCAAATAAGAGCTGAGACTCTATTATTTTTATTTTATGGTAAAACCATATTGCGTTAAACGTGTTTCCGCATTGTCGACGTTTTTAACCCGCTACGCAAAAAAGGGTATAAAAGAAGCTCTTAAAAGGATGAACCGAATTATATTTAATTTTTGCCCTTAACTCTGTCCTTTACGCTCATCCTAATCTGAATTGCTTAGGCATGCCATGGTAGGGGGCAATTCAGTCCATCAGACGATATTGGCCAGTCAGTTAGTCGCATTACTATCAGATTTAGTATAGTTATACAAAAGCTGATCTTCTTACGCTCAAAACGTTTTCTTAACATGTTCAGGGCCAAGAGTAGTAATATAGGGTCAAATTTACGAGGTGACCGGTGAGTCTGGCGCTCAATCAGAATCAACGCGCGCGCAGATCATAAAGGCCACGGCAGTTTATCGACCACACTCTCAGTCTGCTACCGAACCTTCAGTGTTAAGGTTCTTTTAAAAACATTTTTCTTAAAAAAAAAAATTGTGTTTTGATTGATTCGTGAAAACACGTAAGTTTAATTTTTTAATTTAGTGTAAATTGTCAGTTATTTTTTTAGAATTTTATATGTAATTATGCATTATAAAAAAGACGAGATAGCTATTTTTTAATACATTAAAACATCAATATTTTATTTGACATAATAACTGTACAATTTCATTAAAGGACATTTATTTTTTACTTAAAAATAAAAAAAAAATGTTTACTGTTAGGAAGTGTCAGAGATAAGTATTATTTTATTATATTTACACCGAAAAACTTAATTTAAT
The DNA here is from genome assembly GCA_949316455.1 of Acleris holmiana. Classification (NCBI taxonomy): domain Eukaryota; kingdom Metazoa; phylum Arthropoda; class Insecta; order Lepidoptera; family Tortricidae; genus Acleris; species Acleris holmiana. The sequence continues at coordinate 10,768,766 of OX438783.1, forward strand.
AAGTTTTTAAAAAACAAAAAAACGCTTCAAAATACGACTAACAAAATGTAATTGTAAAAATCTCCACTTCGATCGATGCATTAAATCGATCTGTTGATACAATAATGGTTTAATTGTAATGGGATTTCCTTCTGAGTCATTATTACTCGTAGTGTCACAAAAATTACCCGTTACTAGAACGTTCTAAGTACTTAAACTTACTTATTCTTATTTTGGAATTTGTGCGTAATTGTTAATAATAACCGTATTTTTTTTGGGCACTGTTGGGCAACGGTATCCCTTTATCTCCACAAGGAAACCGCACAAGTCGTATAAACATCGTTTTTATATTAAATTGAAAACATTAGCAACGAAAGTAACTAAACGCTGTTACCTGAAAAAAAAACCAAAAATAAGTAATTGCTTACATGATAAGGTTAATAATTTTTGAAAAAAAAAATGTTACGAGAATTTTCGTTTGCATTTTGTGCAATCTTCTTTGTTCCACTTGTATTTTTCCTTTCTGGAACTCTATTTGTAAACTTTTCTTCTTATAATTATTTTAAAATAAAGGTAGTTATTGGTTTAGTACGTAAATTTTGCAGACGACTCGAAGGGCTTAACTAGTCATAAACAGGACTGGAGCTCCATGTGTACTATTAAATTAATTTCTGGATTACGAAGAATATGAAAGGAAAAAACGAATCGGCGAAAAAATATGGCTAGGAAAACTCAATTCGGAAAAAATGAAAATATCAATTTCGCTACGAATAAAATTTGATTTTGGGAAAATGGTTGCTACACTCGAAACATGTTTTAGCTTACATGTGCATTATACAAGTATTATGACCATAAGAACATAAAACCACAACACAAATGCACAATATGTTGCAAATAATCATCTAACATTGGCGTTATATAGGCTAATTAAAAGTAAATAGTTACAGATGAGACCGGTATGAAGAGATAAAACTGCCAGTTGTATAATTATTTCTTTCAATCTTAACTCTGTGGAGTGCAACAAATAACATTTTTCTCCTACTTGCTCGGAAATGTTACCCTTGCTGTTGTAAAAACAGCCCGCGAAGTTTCACGTTCCAGGCCACGGCAAAATAAAAAAAGTAACTACTAAAGGCATCGGTCCGTTTTTTACTTTTTAAAACCATGTTTGGACTAGGATTTACGAACAACGTCTGCAGCGTTTTTAAAAAGTGTATCGAATGGTTATTATAACCAGAGATAGGACAAATGGGTGTCATTACTCGCAATAATGTGGACATGACTCCATAGATTTTAATAAAACAAATTATATTACATTAACTGATTACTTACCCTAAAAATATTTTTATCCTTTGCAAGGCAGTAATAAATGATACAAAGATTTGTTATTGTTTATATTTATTAAAGCAAATAAACAGGTATTTGAATCATTTTTCCGTGGATATTTTATTCCTTTTCACGGCTAAAATAAATTTATGAGGTGAAAGCTCCTTTCGAATCCACGGAAGTTAATGGAGAAAACTTTATGTACTTAAATTAATATAATATCAATGGCCACTCCTGTATTATTTATTATAAGTATCCTGCAAAGGATCAAGATTCAAGAAAGTTCAGGTAAGAAATAAATTAATATAATTTAATTTGTTTGATTAAAATTGGAGTCATGTTCACATTATTGCGAGTAATGACACCCATTTGTCCGATCTCTGATTATAACCGTTGAAAAAACGGAAGAGGTTCTCAAGTGGATTTTTTTTATGTATTGGTCCTATTAGTCCCAAAAACAAACCTACCCTAAGGGTGGGAAAATACGGGTGATTTATCACACAGATTTTAATGCTGAGTTGTCTATTACAATTATACCTGGTTACAAAAAATACAACATAAAAACTTTTTAACAAAAAAATGACACCGAAAATCTGAAGAGCAAAAAATAATAAACATTTTGCATTGAAATATTTATTTAGTTATTTCATTTTACTATTTTTTCTGAATCTCGCAGAACGCACTGGAACCCTATCAGCGACATCGATACGAATACATAGTACCAGTGTGTAACCGCCATACGATAAATAAATAAAAATAAGTATATATTTCTCTAAGTAAGTTTATCATTGTCTAGTACCCATGGATTGTGTGAGATTATCCCGCGATATTCATTAATTTTATAAACATTGTACCAATGACTTCCCATTACAAGTACAATATAACACGAACAGAAGGTTTCTCACAAAGTAAGTCGAATAAGGAAAAAAAAACCACGGCCGATTTCAAAGTAAACAATAATGCACCAATTTAAATTCAAGACGCAATTAAGACGCCGCATATAACGTGACGCTGGGTCTGCGTCCTACTCGCACTCTTAATTGTCTTGACATGGACTTTCCGCGATCATTATAACCATAACAATACCGGAAATTAAAAACCCGGATGGTCACGATACTGAGAACTGACATTTTTCCATAATAATCTTTATAGTTATCTAATCCTACTTGCATTTGTAGTCTTCAGATTGTAATCTCAGGATTGAAAATATCTAAAAGCTTCAGAGTCCATTAAAATTGAGATGGTTTGTGGTACTCGCTTGACTTCTGCATGGCATAAAAAATCGGGCAAGAGCATGTCGGATTATGCTCAGTGTAGGGTTCTGAAGCAGTTAGGTACCCCTACAAAAAAACTATCCCAAAAAACAAGAAGTTCCTATAAACTAATGTTCAATTTAAAGTTTTTATAAACACTTTAGCCGCCTGTATCTCAGGAACCCATCAAGTCTACTTAGTCATAATAGTTTTGCTTTTAAGTTCATTATAATGTGCTTTCATTGAAGATATTATTCAAATTTTAATAACTAGTAGTTTCGTCTGTAGTAGGGATACGTAGCATCGCGGCAGATCTACTACCAACCTAGGATAGCCGCAGCATCAACGTAAATGTACTTTGGGATTCAAAGAGGTATACATTGAATGCTACAGACAAGTGCTCTTCATCTACAAGGATTGATCACGCTATTAATCTCGATTAATAACCTGAGCTATTAATGAACTTGTTCATAGTCACGCATTTGGGCATTTTCAAAATAAAGTGAACCCTAGTTAAGCAAAATTAAGAAACTTTAACTTTTGTCAGTTTTGTGACTAAATTAGCCATACATATATATGGCTAATTTCGTCACAAACTGACAAAAGTTAACGTTTTTTAACTTTCCTTAGCTAGGGTACATATATGGCTAATTTCGTCACAAACTGACAAAAGTTAACGTTTTTTAACTTTCCTTAGCTAGGGTACATAACCTTTATAATGAAAATGCCCATTTACCAACTGCACATAAGTATTAACATTCAATAAATGTCCTAGGCAAGTTACAAGCCAAACTTTCCCATCTTTTATCCTTACATACACGTACACCGTGGATCCGTTAAGTAAACAGTAAACAAATCGCACCTTCAGAACAATTACTGCCCTCATAAGCCAATAAGCAGTATCTGCAATTCAATAGCTAAAACAGATTCGATCCTATCCCGTTAGTAATAAGGTTGTATATGCTACAGGGGTTTGTTTGAGATACTGCCATTTGTCTAAGCACGGCAGAGTAGTGACCCAATTCAAAATTTCAGCTATCAAACTTCAATCCATAAATTTACTATCATAGAAATTTATATAACTCGATATTTAAAATTTCTGAATTGGGCCACTATTGTTCTGAGGGTGCGAAATGTCATTATTACAATTTGAGATACCTAGGAACTTTTGCGTTCTTTTGACTGCAAGGTGCGCTTCAGGGATATGTAGGCTTACTGAGCATGCGTCTGATTCTTACCAGAGTCCTCTTTTACCCCTCACTACCCTTGAAGAACCTCCTTCCTGGACCTAGAAAAAAGCGGGATCTGCTCAATCTAGAAAACTGGGAATCGGTTTTTGAATCTCATTGATTTTTATGTTTATTGAGTACTTATTATGAAAATTATATCACGTCGTGATCTTGTTTACGAGTGGGTGGGGCATTCGTATTTAATTGTATGATAGGCCATTTTGGTGTATTTTACCGCTGTCAGTTAATGACGATTAAGTCGTTCTCTGGTGATGATTTTTCATACACAAGTTAAAAAACAGTACGAGTTAATTGTCTCTACAATTTCCCCAAGTGCGGCCGTTCGTTACTCACCAGATAAGAATGAAAGTAGACATCCAATAAAAGATAGAAGAAGAAGAAAAAGAAGATTCATAGATCGACTCCTTGCTTCCATCTCGGGGAACGACCCATTCAATGTTAACATATTCAACGTAGAGCAACTCCAATTTGAGTATCGGCGGACATAGTATTGCGAAGGTACTTTACGTCTTCTACCATGGGGAGTGCTTCGAGGATCTATTTGAGTTACTGCCTGCAGCCAGAACTTGAACTACTTGCAAAAGTCTGCCTCAAACATAAAACATAAAAAAATTACGAGGTGTTGTCCTAATCAATCTTAAAATAATAATAATTAGTGATGACCGTTCCGAGATAAACCCACAATGGTAATGTTTTGCCCAACCTAACGACGAGTATGGTCCTATCATATCATATCATTTGTACATAGCTAGGCCCGTTAGCGTCGACACACATTGCGATTACTCATGACATCATTATCATTGAAAAATCTTATCTTAATATATATAAATCTCGTGTCACAATGTTTGTCCTCAATGGACTCCTAAACCACTTAACCGATTATAATTAAATTCGCACACCATGTGCAGTTTGATCCAACTTGAGAGATAGGATAGTTTAAATCTCAAATTATAGTCACAATTTTAATTTATTGCTAATTATTTGTCTGTTATTATTTGATAGTCGCAATTATCTGTTAACTCCAAATGATTCTAACAGATGTCGATACCTTTCGACTGGGTTGAGTAAGTAATCAATAGATGGCGCTGCTATGGTAAATCTACGAACGTGTCATATAAGCTACATATAATTATATGTAATTGTCTCAGTGAATGAAAGTGGCGTGGTACTAAAGTGTAATCATATTTATGACTTCGACTGTACCACGTTCCATACATTTTAGCCCATTGCTACAGATTTTTTTCGTTAATTAGCACAGGTTTTGCTAAAGTGAACTTTTTTCAATAATGACCTCAAAAGTTGGAGCTTAAGTTGGATTTACGAAGATTTGTCATGATTTCTTTCTTCACTACATAGTATAAAACAAAGTCGCTTCCCGCTGTCTGTCCCTATGTATGCTTAAATCTTCAAAACTACGCAACGGATTTTGATGCGGTTTTTTTAATAGATAGAGTGATTGAAGAGGAAGGTTTATATGTATAATACTTTAATCCAGAGCGAAGCGAGGGCGGGTCGCTAGTATATGTATATAAGACATCACCCCGCATGTGGCTGATGCTATAGGCGTTACCGCCGATTACTCGCTATTTATTGACAAAACAATGGTCTTATTAGCGTTACAACTAAACACGCATGACGTAGCTAACGAATAAACCCGGTAGAGTGTGAGCCGGACTCGAGCACTAAGGGTTCCGTACCATTATTTAAACAAAATTAGACACTATTTATTAAGTATTCCCTTTTTTTGTTTCACCTGTCTCGCTGTCTATTGTAACCAAATCTAGCCAAAATGACGAAAATACGCGTTTTTTGTACCGGAACCCCCTTAAATATCTGTTTTAGTCTAATTTAATTATTTATTTTTAAAGAGAAATATACAGCTAATTATTCTGTAAATATAAGTGTTGCCGTTATTAATATCAAGCAATAAACAGCAAAAATAACACGTTTGTTGTATGGGAGCCCCACTAAAATATTTTTTTTATTCTGGTTTTAGTATTTGTTGTTATAGCGGCAACAGAAATACATCATCTGTGAAAATTTCATCATGGTTCATGAGATACAGCCCGGTGACAGACAGACAGATGGACAGAGCCCCTAGCCAAGATGCATTCCCTAACTAGCGATTCGATTCGTTTGATTTTAAACCAATCGCATCACTGGTAGATCACGTGACTTTTCGAATGACGTGATCTACTAGTGACGCGATTGGTTTAAAAACAAAACGAATCGAATCGCTAGTTAGCGAACGCATCTTGTCTAGCCTCTCTGTAGAGCTTACTAAGACTCTACTGTCCGCCTGTCGGTCTGTCACCGGGCTGTATATCATTTCATCATCACTTTTCTCATTCATTTCCATTACTAAATGGGGTCCCGTTTTTACCCTAAAAAACAATGCCAATGTTATGTCAAATTATCTGTTGTCTTATAAAAACATGACTATTGTTTATTTAAACAAAAGCATGTAAAAAATAGGTAGTTCATACGTCGAAAAATGCCGCATTGGTTAAAATCACATAAACTTACTTACTCTTACTTAATCTTAGTAAATATCCAGTTAAAACCGGTTTTAACCTCGCAAATTAAACCAAACTGGGCTACAACTGTTGCACAAGCGTATCTATATTTTTCGAACTTGGCCTACTTTGTGTAAAATTTACGTAAGCCCATAAAACAATATAACACTTGACAAATATGTTAACGATCATGATTAAGGTCTAAAAAATGGTTGTACACTGTATTACAGAAACCAATTTCATATAATGTATCACTTTGCAGAATTTTCATTTATAGAAAGCTAATTTCTGCTGTAACTTTACTGTATTCAGGTTATTTTTTGGTGGACACACACAGGTCTAACCAAACCTAACCTATGTAACTCGCGCTTAAGATAATCTGAAAACATTAAAGTTTTACCTGAAAACCAAAAAAAAAGAAAAAAAAAACTAATAATACTACTACTATTAATTATTATTATTTTTTAATTAAATTAGCTTTCTATGAAATGAAAATGATGCTAAGTGATACATTCTATGAAATGAGTTTCTGTAAAACAAGGGGACACTTTAAAGAATATCTAAAATCTTTAAAACAAGGATTTTTTTAAGACTAATTAATAGTATACATTTTTAACCCCTGACAAACAAGGATGGGTGTCATACTAATAAGTTTAATGACATGTGTTTATCTTATGAACCTGTGAATCTAGCTGTCGCTGGCATTCCAGCTCGCAAACAGATGGTGCGATTAGCAAGCAGCTTTTTAGGGTTCCGTAGTAAACAAGGAACCTTTATGGTTCCACCATGCCCGTCTGTCCGAATGTTTAACTCAAAGATTATTTGTAGAACAAAGCTGTTATTTGGCAACGTTATACATTTAGGAAAACAACATTAAGTGTATTGCATTGTATTAATTGCGAACATGCATTTTTATTCTAAAGCTCTCTTGAAAGAGCTATGAAAGAGAGGCATAACTGTATACGCGAAAAAAAATTTGTGCAATTTTATATGAAGCGTTAAAAAGTCATAGTTCAGTCCCCCTGCAAAAACACTGTATACAAAATCGACGATAAGAATGACGTCACGGCTGTTGTTCCATTTCTTCTCTAGGTATTGTTATGATTGAGGGACCGTTAAGGCAATATTGAAATGATGTGTGGTGTGAATAAGGGCTTGTAGTACTGTTAGGCAAATGTGGTAACAGAATTAACAACACGTCTTTTTAGAATTATTGGTGTTTCTGTAGCTCTGCCTACCCCAGTCTGGGTAATGAAGGCGTGATGTTATGTATGAATGTATGCTTGTTATTAAAGTATAATACCCCTAAGGGTGGTAAAATTGGAGATTTTATTTATATCGATATGTCGTTGATGATACTGCATACTGCGTAACTAACAAATTAAATAAGTTGCAAAATGTAACTTAACGGCGTATTGAGTACAATTTATTTAAACTTATTCCATTTGTTTTTTACGCGGTATTGCACTTTTTTATGGCATTGAGAAGGCGAAGGGACGCATGAGCCAACTAATTGCACTCTGCCGGCTGGGCTTCACCCTGCAGACATTCAAATTTTACGATCAAAATTTCAAGACTGTAAGTGCGTTGCCGACTTGCTAATTTTGATTTGGAGTCGGTCAATTTTTTCATCAAAGGATTTCATCATCAGTTCATGATTTTTTTTAATTTGATTTTTTGAAGAAACAGCTGTTTAATGTTAAATAACGTTTGAAACAATAACTTAAACAAGGCCTAAAAGTTTTCTATATTACTAATTAATGAACATTACTTAGTTATTTTCTACATAAATTTTAAACATGAAAATAAAGAAAATGTTAAGCCACTTGTAGTCTGGATATATATCTAATTACTCGTAGTACTGAGACAATACATAAAAAAACTTTTTTAAATACATTTTTTATGATGAGGTAAAGTTTTTAGACAACCTGCTGACGTGCGTAAGTACATGATGTCGAAAATGTTTAAATTTGAATTTTTGTGACATCATGTAACATGAACAGCCTTTCATGTCAACTTTTTTTAAGGAATAAATTAACGAAAAGTGAGTTTGTTCAATGTTATTAATAGTGAACCTGAGGTCAAGTATTCATTTTGAACAATCGGTTAGGTTAAGTACAAAATTAAAACTCGTAATAGAAACATGGCAGCCGTTAGGAAGTAGCGAAACTACGGACCTGAATAGTCCCGAGGGAAAGTCCTCTTCCTAACCTCACGCTGACTTCACCAGCCAGCTGGAGTGCACGATGATGAGGAACAACCCCTCACCTCTGGCTTGCCTTTATATGTAACCGCTTTACTATGTGTACCTCTGCAGAAAGCGAGAGAGAGAGTCAAAAGGTTGTTAGGCCCTCTAGTATACAAGTCCATAAATTATACTCTTCGTTTGCACTTTTTAGAGTTCCGTACTCAATCTAGGAACCCTTATAGTTTCGTCATGTCCGTCCGTCCGTCCGTAGCCTAGCGCAGACTCTTAGTACTAGAAAGCTGTATTTTGTTAAGAATATGTATGTATATTAGTCACGCCAACAAAGTGGTACAATAAAATCACATTCTTTTATGGTACCCTATCCGTAACGTGGGGATGTTCTTTTTTAGTCTACCCCATAATGTGCAGTGTCATTGGATAGGTCTTTCAAAAATATTACTGGTTTGTAAAAATAGTTTTTAGATTAAGTAAACCGTTTATGAAATATCAAGCTTTAAAGCGCTAATTTTTGTTAGACTCAAGTGTTCCCCCCCCCCCTGCACCCAAAACTACAAATACTAAAATCAGAAAAAAACTTAAATGAAAGAGCATATAACGAATTTAAAAGTAAAACTATCAAGATTAAGTAGACATCATTGGTTCTTGAGATACAGGCGATTAAAATATTTATACCTACTAAAATCATGTACGCCGTTACCAATTGACTTTAAATAGAAAATTGGTTAGGTATTACTTGTTGATTTTTATGTTTGTAGTACTTAACGGCTTCGGAACCCTACACTGAGCAGTTTGACATGCTCTTGCCCGGTTTTTTTTAATAGTTACCCAATTTCACTTGACCAAATAGGACCGAAGTACTGTAGGTATTCCGCGTTTATTAAATACAAGTAGGTAGTTAAGAAAACTAACAAAAATCTTTTTAAAATTAGGTAAGTACCTACGTAACCACCTACATTGAATTAATTTTCAGTGTTAGGACTGAGTGTAGGTAGGTACCTACTCAAGACACAAGGTCATTGATAGTGTTATTAACTACCTACTTGTATTTAATATACGAGTAATACCTTTATTGGTCCTATTTGCGCAAATAAAATTAGACAGTTAAGTTACTTACTGTGTTGCTAAGTAGGTATTTTACTGCAGATAAGGAAAGATTCCAGTAAAACTAATCGTTACTAAGGATTATATCTTGGTAAACTAGCAATAGTTGACAATATCATCAATTTATAAAAACCTTTACGATGAAAAATCTTATTGTTTTAATTCACGCATGTGCAGCAGCGGTTATCAATTTTTTACAATATCGTTGGCAACCTAAACCCAGAAGTGATTTTACATGTGTAATTATTTTTCGTAACAAAATCACAAAAGTGTTTTGGCAAAACCTGATCCACGTCAAATTTGCGTATACTGGTTTTTGCATTAGGTGCGGAATTCAATAAAATTCTAAAGCCAAAAATAAAAACCTCTTAAAGATGCACATAACGGAATTGACAATCTCACCGACGAAATATCAGGAAACAACCTCACACAAATGGATCAAGGCTCAAGGCTTGTGCTATGGGTTAGACAACGATAAACTAATACATTCTGACCTTAAATTGAAGAAAATATCAAAGACTCAGCAATAATATATGTACTTATCTGTGATCGTGAGTGTGTATGTTAGTGTTTATGGTGTTTGTTCAATAAAGAGTTGTTTAAAAACTACACGGCAGATGACAACTAATCTTGGATTCTGAGTGCATAGGTGAAATCATTCAAGTCATTACCCTTTTTCACCTTTATCTGCATCATCAAATAGGTCATAAACTCTGCCCTTTAACATCATAATATGCACTATGTAGAGACGACTTTGTTATTGCCTACTATGCAGAGATTTATACATGGCTAAACCATGAGTAAGCTGGTAGAGATCCCTAAACGAGATAGATCCGCGTAAGTAGATCCTTGAATATAACATTAACACATTTTAAAAAGCCAATTAATTCTGCTGCATTAGAATTCAGGAGGTCTAATACACTTTTTGGGTAAATACCAGACTGCATGTGTTGATTATGTCGTCTATGGAATGTTAGTTAACTACCATTTATTTTCTATTCCGCCATATTATTTTTTGTTCTAATTTAAGACCCTGTAACGCTCGCGAAGTTAAGACAAATCTAATGACACCTCGCTTGTTGAAATCGGCTCATCCCTAGCGTCTAATTCAAAACAAAGAACCGTGCACACATACAGGTCAAAAACATTACACTCGTCCTTCGGCAGTCGGGTAGGAACATAACCGTACTTCTTGTATTGTTGGGTAAAAATATTTAGTATGATAAATAATAATAAAATAATAAATATTACGGGACAATGTCACACAAATTGACCTAGTCCCAAACTAAGCTCGCTATGGGTACTAGACAACGAGAAACTTACTTATACAGAAAAATAAAAACTGAAATACATAGAAAACATCCAAGACTCAGCAACAAATACTCGTGCTCATCACACAAATATCTGCCCTTACCGGGATTTGAACACGGGACCGCTAGCTTCGACGGCAGGGTCACTACCAACTAGGCCAAGCAACAACTAATACACACGCTTAAAAAACGTAAACCAATATTCCTTTTGGCATGTTATAGTATAGTTTTGAACTCGGTCGATTATTTACTTGACTGTAATGGCGTCCAAGTTCAGATAACATGTCAAAATCATTATCTATTTTCACCGAGTAGAACATAGCCCCTGTACTATACTGATTATAGAGTTAATCTAGCGAATTGAATTTCATTGATACGATTTACGAGAAAATGTAAAAAACATTTAAAACGCAATACACTAAGTTTTGACACGTTTATTAAGATTTTATATAGAAGCAAAACATGTTAATTTTTAGATTGTCTTTTTCAGCATCCTTATTTTATTTACGTTATATTTTAATTCAAAAATATTGACTTAAACATAGTTATTAACGAAATAAATGCAAATTTCTTTATAAGGTCCTTATATTTTAAACATCAAACAATAGCTGTGAGGTCATTCTTGTCATCGATTTTGTATAGAGTGTTTTTGCAGGGAATCTGAACTATGACTTTTTAAAGCTTCATATCTTATGAAAAAAATACACGACAATTATGTCGCGTGTACAGTTGTTTCTCTCTTTCTTAGCACTTTCCAGAGAGCGTTAGAAAAAACTTATGCATGTTCCCTATTGCCAAAGTAGATTCAATCCTCTTGACTTAGTTATAAGGTTGTGTTTGCTTACACAACAACAGTCTTATTTGTGATGCTGCTATTTGGCTTACCTATGTAAAGTACCTATTATCCACGTTTAACCTTATCAATGCTTTGTCAAATACTAAACCAGAGCGAATGTCAACTTTGCCTGATAGATACTGAGGTCTATTTTCCGCTGTCAACCATGACGGAAATAGTCAATGGCGTCAAAAAGGTTTAAGATCCTCTTCAGTTCGATTACTGTAAGTTTTCCACTGGCATGGAGTGTGCCTCCATTTAATATTCAACTTTAATTTCATACATATCAAGCAATTTTCAGAATACCACCTACTCACCACCTACCGGTTTAGTTATAACAATTTTATTTGTATGAGGTTAAAGCTGAAAATCAAATGAACGCAAATAATCTGTCAGTGGTAACTCAAAATAATTCTACTGTACCAGTAAAGATACTTGTTTGCAAGTAATCGTAACACTGACAATATTGACAAACATGATAATGACTGTTTGTGTAACAATACATTCATCCTTCAACACAAGGTCTCGTGGGTCACGTTTAATGTTACACAACGAGAAACTTCTCTTAGTGTAAAACTTGAAATAATATGTACGGTATTAAGTTACATAAAAAAAGCAAAGAGAACACTCTCAATGCTCTTAAATTAGTTTAAGAACGTTCTTAGAGGTAGGTTATTTCTTTTAAAATAAATTCCTTATAGCTCCATTTGTTTATTCCATTAAGTATACGTAGATATAGGTAGTCAATTCCATCAATCCAGTCAATTCCAATATACATTTAGGGAGCGAGCACACCGACGCGTAAAATACGGTGACGTTGCGTAAACAAAAGAATGGGTCATACTAATTACATGGCGTCAATTTTGACGTACGGTAATTTACGCAGCGTAGGCTCCGGTGTGGTCGCTACCTTACAATACATCACCTTTTTCCGTTCAAACTCCAAGGTCCTCTATGGACTATACTGTCATGTCATATGTGTGTAATGTGTATTGAATAATTATATCTAAATAATAATAATAATAATAATAAAATTACCTTTGCCCCGGCGAGTCTCTCAGACACATTATTTCTGGTTGTTCCCATTTGGCCAACGGTGAGTATTTGCACAGACATAACCTCGTGGCCAGGATCATCCATCAGCAACTTGCTCTTCAATATGGTCTTGTTGAGTCCGAAGTGCCGTACTATAAGTACACACCGGCACCAGTTCTCAAAAATGGTCGTGCTACGCTCTATTGGGATCGATCTGTCATCACGGACAGGACTATTGTTGCCAATAAACCTGATATCGTGTTAACAGATCGATCTCAACGCCGGGCAGTGCTCGTTGACGTCACCATCCCGCATGACGAGAACCTCGTGAAGGCTGAGAAGGACAAGCTCAGCAAGTACCTTGACTTGGCTCATGAGGTGACCGCTATGTGGGATGTTGACTCGACGATCATTGTCCCGATAGTTGTTTCAGCGAACGGTCTTATAGCGAAAAGTCTCGATCAACACCTTAAGAGACTCTCGCTAGGTGGCTGGATCAAGGGCCAGATACAGAAAGCAGTACTCCTCGACACGGCACGTATTGTGAGGAGGTTCCTCTCTCTGCAGCCCTAACCACCGGTAGCTTGAGCCCTGCCCCGCTGCCGGCGGCACCCGTAGGTTAGGTTTTTTAAAGTATTTGTTTTTTATATGAGTATTGTTATTTTACTTTTAATATAATAATAATAATAATAATAATAATATCACAGGACAATCTCACACAAATTGACCTAGTCCCAAACTAAGCTCTAGGCTTGTACTATGGGTACTAGACAACGATAAACTTACTTATATAGAGAAATATATACTTAAATACATAGAAAACATCCAAGACTCAGGAACAAATACTCGTGCTCATCACACAAATATCTGCCCTTACCGGGATTTGAACCCAGGACCCCTAGCTTCGAAGGCAGGGTCACTCCCAACTAGGCTAGCGTGTCGTCAACATTTATTGTAAAAAACTTAACTTACAGATTTTAAATAAATATTGACAGTAATAATAATAATAATTCATCTTATATCGTATAATTTATGTAGTGACGAATGTGTCTCTAAATAGGCATTAAGTGTCCTGTTGCAGTGCCCTTGCAGGGTTTATGTTGAAACTACCTAATGTACTTCTAACACCTCATGTACAACATAACGCAATAAATATATATGACTATGACTATATCAACGCGCCGGTTACTCGCATTTGACGTTTGCTTGTCACAATATTAACCAATTATGTTCCTTTTATACTCTAAATAAAATGACAAAACTAACATGAATAAAGAAACGTAAACTAATGAAACGTCAACTACAAACCTTACACATTATTGGTAAAAATAATTTCACTGTAGAATATTTATAAAAATATGGTAATGTTCTGCCATTTTCTTTGTTATTTGTTTGTTTGTCACGTTGAGTTGCAGCTGTTAATATTTTCTAGAGTTATGGACTTCTTATAGAGTACGGAATAACTAAGATAAGTCATTTACTTAGGAAAAGATAGCATTAAGATTCGACTTTGAATGCTTTAAGGATTTTTGCATACTTTAATGATTTAACTAGAGGCCTTATTTTACAGTGTAATTACCCATATTGTTAAATTATTGTCAACTGACAACTTTTATTAACTTGACACTAATGGTGGCTAAGTCATAAACAATACGATAGCAATAGGTGTCAAAATAATGTAAAATAAATCCCCAGCTCTTCTATAAACGTGACCTAAACAATGATGTTCCTGCTGAAATTTTTTGACATATAGTCAGATGCAATTTTTTTCCAGTATTTAATTTTGTCATAGTGTAGCATAGTATAGAAGTACAGTATGTTCGAGAAACAGTAAGAACCTAAATCATAAAACCTAAAACATAGTGGTCACCATATTTTTTTCAACTCTGTTTTAGTTTTCAAATAAAAACTTTGACTTTGACTTTGACTTTGGCTTTGATACTCGTATGAAATATTAAAAAGACCTGATGAGACGCGTATTTATTAAAGTCATTGAAGTATTTATTGTGGATCACTGTAGAAACAGAGTATAGATGAGATGGTTCTATGAATATTTGATAGGATCAACGATTTGTTACGCATCCGAATGAACGTTTATCCTAAAGATTCACCTACTTAATTTGTTTTAATTTTATCTAAACCATTAACGTTGGCTATCTTGGCTCACAATATGGTATGGTACCTATATTATGATGTAAAATTTTAGGACCAATTTGATTTCCTAAAGATGTTACTCATAACTCTGCCCGCGGCTCCATCCGCGTAAAAAAATAATACGTAATATAATGTAACTTTGTTATAATGTAGCATTCTAATGGATAAAGAAATTTTAAAATCGGTCTCGTAGTTTTGAGTTTATTTGTTACAAACATACAAACCTTACCTCTTTATAATATTAGTATAGATATAGATGAAGACTAAATCTGATCCACTTTATTATTCTTCACAACATAGTATAAAACTAAGTCGCTTCCCGCTGTCTGTCTGTCCCTATGTATGCTTAGATCTTTAAACTACGCAACGGATTCTTATGCGGTTTTTTGATAGAATGATTCAAGAAGAAGGTTTATTTGTATAATACTTTAACCCGGAGCAAAGCAAGGGCGGGTCGCTAGTTAATTATAAATACTGTTTTATTTTTACAGGGTCTTCAAAAATGGCAGAAATTTCTTTCAACCATCCCCTTTTGCTGCTGAATGAGAAACAAGTGCTCAAGATTCGGGAAGACAGCGGAGTGGAAGAGGCAAGACTTCGGGAGGCCACGGAGGTGGTCTTGGACTGGTGTTCCAAGGAAGAGCATCTGCAGGCAGCAGCCCCTTATTTAGGTAAAATTAATTACCCTGTAGCTAAAGAACGGGGTGAATGTTTTCCCGAGTTAACGAGTATGTGTGTATATGAACACTTTACTCGTATTGTACAAAAGGAAAACAAAAACCATCAAATTAACATAAAGAAAGATATTCAAAGCTGAATAGTTAGCCGCCTTCTTTGGTAATACGGGAGTTTTGTTTTTACTTAGTCAAAATGTCAAAAATATGCCCATACGATTGATAAAAGGAATTAACTCGTTCTATTATTAAACGTGAAAGACGTCTGTCAGGAAAGTCTACAGGCGTCAATTCGGAAAGCGGAAAACCGTGTGGAGTGGAGAGCTTTGGTGCGCAAAATTATGGCCTCAAGTGGTCACGACCCTCAGTCATGAGGAAGCGACGAAGAAGAAGAGATTATTAAACTTATGTATGAAAAATCGTTACTCAAGTATTCCTAAGTACCCTATTGGGTTACCAACTTTTTTTCTATCAAATATAGTATTTTTTAAGCTGTTCTTACCTTTAAAAATATAGAGTATTTTTGAAGCTGTTACTTTTAAAAATATAGTGTACTTATTGTTTTTTTTTTTTTTTTTTTAATTAATAGTTTTTGCTGCTCTGCGCTTTAATATTTTTTTTGTAACGTTACGAAAGCATTCATATGCTTGATTGCAGTCCAAATTTAAGTTGAAAAAGACCATTAAATCTCCTTGCTGCTTTTATTAAATTCAAACGTTAAACGTGACGCTTATCTTTCCATTTCGTCTTCAACAAAGAAAATATACGCTCTGTAAATGCTGCTGTGGCAAAAAAAGGCAAGTCTGAATTATTAAAGAGAAAACTTCTTGCCATTTTTCAACAGTTGATTTGACAGTATTACCCTCAAGCACCCTTACCACTTCGTGGTTTTCGCGCGCCATCCGTGGGCTGTCTAGAGCAGAGCGGGCTTTAAAACAAAATAGTTTGCGTTCAGCTTTACGCAAAATAATACCAGTTGCGTCTACTATTTTTTTTTACATATAATAATTTATCCCCTAATATAGTAGGATACTATATTATATAGTAGGGTTGGCAATTCTACTTAGGAAGGACTTAATCGTCATCAACTGACTCTTGGTTGCGTTTCCACCAGTACTTATCATGAGTTGCCATTACCGTACTCGCTAGCGAATCGAATGCTCTGTCCCTCCCACTCTATAATATAGATAGTAAAATGCATGTTTTTATGCAGTTTTTGAATTTTATGGTCATTCGAGATAATCTCGAACTAATGATAACCCATATTGTTTTTCTTTTTACGTTGTTTTGTGTTAAGAGTGTCACATTACGTCTCTTCACCAAGCGGTCCTAATGGAAGACAGCGGCTAGCGAATACTGAGTTGCGACCGCTTCGCAACAATTTATCTGTGTCTTGTTCTTATGTTGTATATAATTATTAGACCCCGGATTCTTGTCGCCATGACGTCACAATAGGGTAGTTTGGGGAGTAAATGGAACAGTGTTAATTAATAAAAAATAAATACGGTTTTTAACCTAATCAATTTAAATAACTAGGCATTGACGACAAAAATTATCTAGTCAATTGATCAAAATTATCTTTTGGTATATAATTTCAAACCATACATTTTTTACGTTAAACTGGCTTTTGACAGACAAAAAGTGGGCGACCGAAAAAAAAGCCAGTTTAATATACGTACAAATGAATGGTTTGCAGTAATCGAAAGATAACGTTGATCAATTGAATAGGTAATTTTTATCGTGAATACCTATTTAGTTATTACAATTGATTCGGTTAAATCCGGCAGTTTTTCGTATTAAATAACCGTTACATCCAGTAAATGGAACAGTGGAACATTATTAAACATATTAGAATTATATTTATCAATTAATCAGTTTTAACCTTACAACATAATTAAGTTTTGACCAAAGATATAAAATATCGTGAATGCCTGATTATAAATATTTAATTCCGTAGAACACCAATAGACCAGGTTACCACCGTTCCATTTACTCCCCAAACTACCCTATTGTGACGTCTTGCGACAAAAATCCGGGGTCTAATAATTATGTAACGTAATTTTGTATTGTTACAAATAAATGTCTCTTTATCTTTATCTTTAATTTCAGCAAAAACTAGGTTCATAGAGAGACAGCTGCTCCTCTCGAAAGGTTCCGTAGAAGAGGTCAAGAAACGAACCGAAATGCTACTGACATCCAGGGGTCTGATGCCAGAAATCTGCCTGAACCGGAGCGCGGACGAGTTCAAAATTGTCCAGTCGACTTTGTAAGTGTAATTGTATTTTTAAAAGGTTTGATTGTATGATCAAAACTGCATATAACCGGGAAAACTATAAAAAGTTATAGAGAGAAGACAGAGAGAAGACAGAGGCATTCCATCTGAGTCCTCAGGTTCGGCAACTGGTGTTGAAAAACTATTCTGTATAGCATCGCAAAATGGCGTTGAAAAACTATTCTGTATCGGAATCCCATATAAATTGACAACGCCATCTTGCCTTAACAACATCGCAAAATTTACACTAAGGGAATAATTATTTATGACGGGCATTTCGCTCAAGTTGAGTTTATTAATATGGGCCTAAGGATTGCAGGCGTGAGAATTCAAATTTCTACGGGTCTAAGATTCCACTTGCAGGTAAGAACCCGCGCGTCATCATCGGTCCCACCTACTACGAGCGTCTACCCGCCGAACATAAACGCGAACCATCTGACGTAATGTTTAGGCGCCGGCTTAAAAATCTTTTGTTGGATAACCCATTATATTCGGTAAATGAGTATATGGAACTTGACTTGTAAATTAGTTTGACTTTTTTTTTTTTTATTCTATTTTATTCAATTTTGTAATGTACTTTGTTTTTGTGTTGTCTTTTACTATTTTTACTATTATAATTAAATTTAATTCTATTTCTGACGATCTCAATGTAACTGCATATAATTTGACATGTAATGTAATTTATACTGTGTTATATTGAGTAATAAAATCTGAATCTGCATCAAACCACTTGCCATTAAAAAGCAACAAGTTTCTCTGTTATTTTATGAACCCCTAATGTAAAACTGTGTAACGTGTGTAAGTTTAACGTTTGTAATTGTATGTCTGTGTGTCTACGTGTATGTGAATCCGTTTGTAGCATCGCAGTTCTTAAACGGATAGACCGATTTGGACGCAGTTTAGAAAAAGGAAGCTTGTTTTAACATGATAGGTTCTTAGCTAGGTAGTATGAAAATTGTAGACTGTTTAGTATTAGTAAAATCATCTTGGTAGTCCAAGATACGTCAAAAACAACAAAAGACAATTTAATTAAGGTGGTTTTGTTAGTCGGACTCTGTTACTCCTATTTCGTTTAGTTTTCTTATATTAGAACTCAAAGATTTATGTAGTTTTTAGTAATATATTTAATAATAACTATTAAATGATATTATTTCCCCGCCATACAGGCCAAACGTAGTGCGGGCTATTATGTAACAATTTGTGTAAAAAAGGTTTTTTTTTTAATTATTATTAAGATATTGGTCGGAAAGGAAGGATTGGCGTAGTGTTGGAAGTTTGTATTTAATTAAAACTAATTTATTAGTTTTATCTACCACTTATAACTTGTATGTTTTTTTTCAGAAATTACGTCACTTTGCCGAAGTTGTGCCCAACCGACTTATCGAGGGTGGTCGTTGCGCAGTTCAAAGACAACATGGACGAGTTCACCCTTCTGGGGTACTTTAGATATTCGTTTTATGTAAGTTGACAATACTTAATGCCCAATTTTTCTTAAATAAGAGTTTTTTTTAAATTTAATTCACCTAACCTATAGGTTCCATAGGAGTTATGATTGAAAAAAATATCCATTAAATTATTTTTTTTGAGCAAGTAAAACAAAACCAAAACCTCGTGCTTGCGATATACGAAACTGAAAATTTTTACTAAGTAATTTTATTTTTCACGTAAAATATGAATAATTATCTTTTAACCTGGAAACTTTCAGATTTTTTGTTCCATAAACTTGGGAAAGAAGGGAGCAACGGTAATTTTTTTTGTACATCAAAAATACGTCACGGAAAATATTAAAATAGTTTTGAACTGTGCAGATTGATCTATCTCATATCCGTTTGCTAAAATTACTAAAAATCTGATCCGGGAAAGCAAGCTTTAAAACAATGCCAAATTTCAAGTTGATAGCTTTTATAGTTTTAGAGAAAAGCTGCTGTGACAGACAGACAGGTACTAAAGTCTCACCATAAGGGTTATTTTTTTACGAATTTGGTACGGAACGCAAAAAAGTAAGGATTGATAGCGGATCGATTTTTTTTCATAATAAGTAACGACGGA
Organism: Acleris holmiana; assembly: GCA_949316455.1. Taxonomy (NCBI): domain Eukaryota; kingdom Metazoa; phylum Arthropoda; class Insecta; order Lepidoptera; family Tortricidae; genus Acleris; species Acleris holmiana. Next base: position 10,788,729 of record OX438783.1, read on the forward strand.
TGTATTAAAACGAAACGAATCTTAAATTTAAGCTTAAGAATTACTTTATGTCACAATTAAATTAGCTTAGCTTTTAGTAATGATTATACAACGTAAATTTATGTGATTAGTTAAACCAGCAGCTCTGCCCCCTCACAAACCCTGCGTGGTTTAAGAGGACAAACTTTTATAACATTCTGTAACACTTTTATATTAATTATAAAAATTAAAAAAAAAAAAAAAAAAAAAAAATAGGGGTCAACATACAAGCAACATTTTTATTTAGCGCATTTTTATTTTTGTCGCACACAGTCTTGATTTAATTTTACAAACCCTGTGTTTTTAAAACTAAAAATGGTCAAGTGTGAGTTGGTATCGTGTTGTCGCTATTCGAAATCGAATTCTAATTGGAACTTAATAATACCTACACTACGCGAGCCCCACTCGCACTGGTTCAGTTCTTCACTGTACCTCAATAAAAGTCAAAGTCAAAGTCAAATAATTTAATACGTCCTAATCACAATAAATAAAAAAAAAAAACATAAAATTAAATAAACCCATAAAAATGCTTAATACTATAAAACGCTTTTTCAAGTAAAAATATTTTTAACCTACTGACAAACAAACCATGGCGCATTATTTATGTCTAAGCTCAGATTATTATAAATACGAACATCCACCGCCCGCAGCGCAATACCTTGATTTTAATCGGAATGCTTTCTCAAATCAATCGCTACTTAGCCATTTATAACGATAATTTATAAAATTTCTAATGCGTACAAAGTTCATTTCATATATTTTGTTGGTACCAAAGTTAAGAGTTCGTACTATTTATTATACTGTCATTGAAATCAAAATTATCTTTTTGCAGGTTGGAGAGTACAGATTATACGAGGACTATTGTATATCAGAGAGATACGTTCTTGATCTCAAATACGCCAACTTCAGTTTAGTTAGCAAGATTAACCCTCTACTGATGAAGAAAGCTGAAATTTTGGCGCAGGTAAACACCTTGTCCGAAGTAATGATATAACCATTCAGGCTGCATTGCCACCAGGGGCCTAGTAAAAATGTGTTACGCTAAGTTAGCGCTTTCGAAAAATGACATCATATTTAGGATTAACCATAGAATAAGAATAAAAGGCAAAGAAGGAAGGCCTTAAAAAGAAAGCATCAAAACTATACCCGTCTCGAAAATTTCAATATGAATGTACAGTAAGTTAAGAAAGGAAAGAGTATGGAGAGCAGTTCTTGCTAAAACTATAGTCTGTACTTTTAGGTATTTAAAAAAGTGTAAACAAACCAAACCACGTGGCTCTGCTCATCAACCAATCCAAGCTGTTTGGTCGAGCTTTGACGTATCAGTGTTCTGCTCCTATTGGCTGATAAACTGTCATCTGTCAATGTCACGTGGTTTTTTTGTTTACACTTTTTTAAATACCTAAAAGTACAGACTATAGCCATACACCAAGGTGTTGTCAACTCGTGTAAACTGGTTTCCAACGACACCAACTGGACACCATGGTCGTAGATTATATATGCAACAGTGTGCGACAGCAACAGTGTACCACCATGATATTTTAGCTTATAGAACTGTCTCTATGTGGCACACTGCATCCCAATAAGACTGTGCATATTAGCTATCTGTAGGTTGCCTTTTATTTTATCGCTCCTTCTATGCCGTTTGCTCTTATTCTATGAGATTAATGTTAACTGATGACAGATCACGTTGACCGGCTGTCAACTTTTAACATTTCAAGTCGATAGAAAACAATAACGTTAAAAGCGTTTGTGTTTAGGCTAGGCCTACAGGGATGGGATGACAGTCGACCACGTGGTTTATCGAAACGCACGAGAATGTCATCCCATACATTTTGAGCGATAGAAAAGAAAAACGTAAGGAGTGTTTGCGTCTTGGCTAGGGCCCCTGAGCTGCCATGGAAAGCTAAGCTGAGCGAGGAAAATCCACCAATAGTATAGCTCCTCTGCAAGCCGCTATTGGTGGCAATTCATCCTGGCGCTCTTCTTAGCTTCTTCACGTAGTGGAAACGTGGCCAAGTAGTGTAGGTTGGGCGTGGAGGGTTAGGAAACCCTATTGAAAAATCCACACCAAGTATTAAAGAAAGGAGTTAAAGCTACAAGAAAGGGAAACTCAGATGTCAATCCGTCCACCTGTCATTGTAGTACAATTTATAACCTCTTGGAAGTAGGCATTGATTTATACAACTACATAGGTTCACCTTGTACAAAAATGCCAAATAAGTATTATTTTTGGCCGGGTGCGTATCATGTAATATATAAACGAACGTGACTGGCCACGTCACTTTGACATCATAGAGTCACGGCTATAGTTTATTCACCAGTTTAAGCTGGTCAGATTTATTGGCAAGTCCATACAAATTAATTATGTATATTATGTCTATGGTATAAAGTCGTTATTTGTACAGGAATGACAGATGGCGGGGTTGACTTCCTTCTTTGACTGTAGTCGCCACATTTAGCTCTAACGTCAAGTCTTAGCTCAGCTTTTACATGTTTTTTTTCCTTGTTGATTTCGTATACAGTGAAACTAGATAGGTAGTAAAGTTAGCGACTTATTCAATTACGCATAAAAATAAGAGTGAGACGCTACAACTGCGACTCTAACGCATCTGACGCAATACTATAATTTCACAAGATGTGAGCAAACATGTCGGTCTCGTATTGGTTTATATAGTCACCGAAGAAAGTGTCTATAACATTCATCAGACATTGTATCTGCCATAGATGGCATAGGCTAATGATTACAGTTCAATTTTATTATATCGGAACATTTACGGTGCTCATAAATATTTATCTCGTCTCTTTAAAGAGATTCGATACTTTTGAATACCTTGTATGGTCCAACATATATTGTCTATTTAGAATAAAAACTCACTAAGTCATTATTTAATTATATACAAAATCAAATTCAGAAGTAGCTGTACATTTTAGTAAATTTTCGAAGTAACGTTTAAAGTGAGAGTTGTTTGAATTTAGTATACTATTATACGACAGCATCAAACCTTATATTAATACAAATATGTCATCCGACCACAACCATTTCCAGTGTGTTTTGCCTGATGTTTTTTGTTCTACGCATAAACATACATAAATAAAAGCCACTAGCTTCTTCAATAAGGTAACAAAATTTCCTAATTCTTCTTCATTAATATTAACCACATAAAAAATTCCAGGATGGCTACGGAACCAAAATAAAGGGCATACACATATTGAACGCCCCTTCTTTCGTTGACAAGTTCGTATTCATACTAAAACAAGCCCTGAAACCGAAGGTAGCAGCCAGGTTATACGTGCATAGCAGCTACGAAGATTTCCACAAGCATATCCCCAAGGAAATCCTGCCAAAAGACTACGGCGGTGATGAGAAGTCTTGCGACCAATTGAGAGGTATAACAATCAGCACACACACATAGAGCCTTTCTTAGCGGCGTACCTACAAGTGGATATAAATTTGCTTCATATCGAAATGCTTGTTGATACTCTTTTACTGCCATAATACCAAAGAAAGCGGTTAACTGCAACGTAGTCAAGAATTCTGCCGTATCACCTAAAAAGGTGGCTAACCGCATAGTAATAGTATAAGCATTTGAAATTTAATGTGGTTACCAATAGAGTACAGAATGCTTTGACTACTTCATGCCAGTTAGCCCCCTCTTTGGTATCAGGGCAGCATTGTATACTTAATTCTGCCCTCCTGAGCCAATAAGCAGTATCTCAAATTCAATGGCCAATGCAGATTCAATCCTATTTTGTTAGAAGTAAGGTCGTATTTGCTACAGGAGTTTGTCTGAGATACTGCCATTAGTGTTAGCAGGGATTTTTTTCCTCGCATACCGCAGAGCTACCTCGCACAGCTCTGGTGGAAATGCAGCCTATAGCTAATGACTTCAACTTTGCGTTTGGAAAATCACTACATAGTCTAAAACAAAGTCGCTTTCCGCTGTCTGTTTGTCCCTGTGTTTGCCTAGATCTTTAAAACTACGCAACTGATTTCAAATACATAGAGTGATTCAAGAGGAAGTTTTAGGGGGGTCGCTAGTTAACAATAAATGAATATCAATGGCAACAGAAGTTTTTATTATATGGAACTAGCGTTAGCTTTTGGCCATAATATAATTACTGAAATTAAAAATATATCAAAAACATAACTGTCAGTCGTTTGACAGTGGGCGCCACTGACAGAATGCGCGCTGCAAATATCTTTTAAAACAGGTGCATTATTTATTATCAATTTTCTCCTTATTCGCGCATTTTGCTTTATTTCTATCATAAGAATCTCTTCTGACAATAACCATAAAACATATGCGAAATCGGTCCAGCCGTTGACGCGTGATGCTGTCACCAAGGGAAATAGGGATTAATTTATGGAGAATGCAAACAAGCATTCAAGCACCAGTCAATTATTTCACCACCCTGACAAATACATGTGGCAGTGGACTGGTGACACATTTGTTTACACGGCGTAGTTTATATGAATCCTAGTGACGTGAAATCTTGATAGCTATGCTATTTTTTTGTGTCATCAGTTACGATTATCTTCCTACACCAATAAACATAAGAAAAATAACCAATAGTTCATGTTTTTTTTAATTATTTCAGGCGCTTGGAATGATTTAATGAGAACCGAAGACGTGCAAAGGAAAATAAAGGACTTGGACTACCTTGTGTCAGATGAATCACGAAGATCCTCTGCTAAGTTTAACGAAGAATACCTAGGCATGCCTGGCACTTTCAGAAAACTGGACGTAGACTAATTAATATGTTTAGTGCAAAATAAATTAGGGTTTTAGTTGGTATGGGTTGATAGGGGTAGGACTTTCGGTGGCAGATCGTGGTTCAAGAATACATGGAGTCGCTATTTTGTAATTATTAATTACATACCTCTTTGATTTTGACCTTGAGGATTGTCATATTTCTAAATTAATTAATTAATTAAACCGCTGTCGAAAGAGGTGACTAGGGGAATAAGGGCTTGTAGTAGTGTTAGGCGATGGGCTTGCACCCTGACATTAATACTTTAGTAAATGTCTTGCCCTGATTGTGCTAAATGTGGTTACAGATTTATAACCAAGTCTTTTTAGATTTTTTGGTATTTCTGTTGCTCTGCCTACCCCACTCTGGGAATGAAGGCGTGATGTTATTAGTGATTAAACGAACTTACCTGTAAGTGAAGTTCTATCATAATTATACGAAGCGCCTCGTCCGAAGAGATTAGTAACTGCAGATATATAATACACATGTAGTAACGCTAGATGTCACCACTCGGCACTTAGTTTGGAGTTTTTTTTTTTTTTTTTTTTTGTGGGTAGTTATTCCTAGAACCCCGATCACGCCACCCATCCCATCAGCCGTTCATTAAGTTGAGAGATGCTTTTTTTTTTTTTTTTTATATCTAATCTTATATATCATAAATGCACCTGTATGTGTTTATACATGTATTTTGTTAATGATGTATATTTCTTGATGGATTAGTATATGGGCAAAAAAGAAAGGGAGGGAGGGGGCTAGTTACTAATCTCTTCGGACGAGGCGCTTCGTATAATTATGATAGAACTTCACTTACAGGTAAGTTCGTTTAATCACTAATTATACTTCGCGCCTCGTCCTCTAGATTAGTAACTGCAGATATATAATACACATGTAGACTTTGAGAGTAATACCTAGTATCAGAAATATCATCAATTATCATGAATAACACAACTAAAGTCCACATTAAGTTTGTATTCAATTAGATTTTAACATTATAGCATTTTGCTCAAGTGTACAAATTGAAATTATGGTAAGATTACATATGTTAATTGAAGCTTTGACTTACTTGTATATAAATATTATCCATGTATAAATCACATAATCACCCTAGCACAGAATCGTTTACTTAAATCGTACCTGTTAAATAGTACATTAACCATAATTTTCACGTGTTAACTGAAAATACAATTATTGATTAGAATAATTGTTACAATTATCACTACCTATACTAAAGGATGTTTACCTCTAAGTAAGTCTAAATACCCCAAATATCCTTACTAAATTATCAATGGACTTGGTACAGTAATTACAATGATTTTGTAATAAAGGAACTTAAAGTAAGTGTCTATCTTAATTAGCTCATATTTAAGTATACACATAATGTCTTATTTTATTTTTTGGTGTTGCGGATGGTGTCGACGCTGACCCCGCGCGCGAGCGCGCCCGACGCGGCGGCGTGCCGCGTGCTGTGCGCGCTGAACACCGCCGCGTCGACCCCGCCCTCGCACAGCGTGGTTTTAATCCATCGACTGAGTGTCTGTGTGCCTACTGGATTATGCGGCCTTTTAATACCAATAAAGAGGTTATCAGATCTTCTTAATGCCTCAGTTTTACTTAAATAACATTTTAGTACCGCGACTGGACATATTGAAAGATTTTCAATAAAAGAGGGCAAGTATATCACAGGTTGTCTACAGCCAATTCTAGAGGTTTTTAAGATCTCCGGAATCTTAATGATTAGTCGGTCTGAATATATATATATGTTTTTGATATTAATTTTTGAGAGAGTCTGTACTCTGTTAGCTGTAGTAAGAGCGAGTAATGTTACAGTTTTCTTAGAAAGCTTTTCTAAAGTTAAATCCTCATTGGGATACCAACCACTTAAATGATCCAGGACAAGACTGGTATCCCAAGTCACGTTATATTTAGGAAGTGGCGGTCGCAAACGAAAAACGCCTTTAAAAAATCTCTGTAGCCTGTCATCATTTGATATTATCGGTCCCAGCACAAGGGATAGGGCGGACCTACACGAATTAAGTGTCCCGTACTGGGATCCTTCATTATACAGTTGAGTCAGAAAATAAATGATTGTTGGTACAGAGGCTTCGTAAATACCAGTGGAGTAATTTTGGCAAAAAAGCCACCACTTTTTAAGACAAACATCGTATTGTTTTATGGTGTTTAGTGACAGCGATGCAAGCATTATATCTAACGAGGATGGTGGTAAGCCTCGTTTCGATAACGCGATCCGCACAATATCCCTGCAACCAGGGTAATCGAGTCGTGTATCCGTCGGGAACTGGAATGAGAAATTAAAGCGTTGCTGTGCGGTTGAAAGGTAATGGTTTCGCTGACAAGAAGTTTACTAAACACAGGGTACCATGGTTGCGTTGGCCATAAGGGCACAACCATGATACCCTGAGCTTTGTCTATAATAATCTTTCGCAGAGTTTTCAGTACTACTGAAAAGGGGGGGAACGCGTAGAAATAAAGATTCGTCCAGGGGACAGTAAAAGAGTCTATCGCATAAGCGTCAGGGTCCTTGTGCCAAGAGATGTATTTAGCACATTTTTTATTTATGCGGCTTGCAAATAAATCGATTTCTGGGGAGTTAAATTTACATACTAAGGAATCAAACGCCCAGTCTGCTAACTCCCATTCTATATCCGGATGGGACTTTCTCGATTGGAAATCAGCAACAGTATTTTCGCGGGATCTAATGTAGGATGCGAGTACAAAAAGCTTCCTCTGTTCGCACCATTGCCAAAACTCTTTTGTCACCTGAGTAAGGTGGGGGTATTGAACACCACCCATGCGATTAATATACGCTATTGCAGTCGAGTTATCCAGACGGAGGAGAATCTGGCAGTCATATAAATCGCGCGCAAAGATTTTAAGAGCGATAAAAGCGGCAAGAAGCTCCAAGTAATTAATGTGCTTCTCTCGTTCGGAGTTAGACCACTGACCACTTGCCGTATCACTTCTACAGGCCGCCCCCCACCCCGTAGTTGAGGCGTCAGAAAAAATTTGAATTCGATAATCATCGCTGCGGATGCGACGATATGAATTATTAATGTTCTGTAACCACCATTGGATATCAGGGCGGACGGTATCGGGTACGCTCATTATACGATTATAGTTATCATGGCCCTGTAGATTAAGAAACTTGCAACGTTCCAGCTCCTTCGTATAAAGCCAACCGTATTCCATGGCTGGGCATGCAGAAACTAGTAAGCCGGTAAGTCGTGCCAGTTGTCTGATTTTCCAATGCTTGACATGTAGAAAACTTTCAAGTTCCGATCGAATGCGTGTTCGTTTATCAGATGGTAATCTAAGTTGGTAATAACGCGAGTCTATAATCATGCCTAAGAATTTACATGACTGCGCGGGTCTCAGGACACTCTTCTCATCATTGATAATGAACCCTAATGACATTAACAGCTGTTTCGTTAATTTGATGTTTGTTAGGCATTGCTGATAACTCTGACCGAACAGAAGCCAGTCATCGAGGTATAATGTAGAGAGCAGACCAGCGGAGCGCAATACTTTAACAACGGGTTTTGTTATTTTAGTAAAAATATACGGAGCAGTATTAAGACCAAACGGTAACACGTTAAATTCGAACATCTTTTCTCCGAACATAAAACGAAGGTATTTCCTTGAATCTAAGTGGATCTTTATTAGAAAGTAGGCATCCTTTAAATCAAGAGTAGCCATATAGCAGTCGGGAGTTAAAAGTTTTACTACAGTACGCATATCCTCAAGCTTAAAGTGATCAGTCTTTATATATTTATTTAATTTTTTAAGGTTGAGAATGAAACGCATTTTACCATTTGGTTTCGTTACGAGAAAAGTACTTGAAACAAATTGGTCATCGCACGGAGAACACTCGGATATTGCACCTATCTGAAGTAGATTATTTATGGCATCTTCATAATGTATTTTTTCCTCGTTAGAGTACTCAATTGTCGGAGGCAAGGAATGCTGAAAGACAGGGGACATAAAATGTATCTTATAGCCGTCGATCCATGAAAGTACTGTGCGGTCACTCGTGATAAGTGTCCACTGTTCATAAAACAAAGATAGGCGGCCGGCGTACTTAACTGAATTTAGTAGCGCCGCTGGGGGGGCTGGCGCGTGTAGGACGTCCTGTATTAGCGCGCGGGCGGCGGGGGCGGCGGCGCGCGGGGAGCAGGCGCGCGGGCTCTCGGCGCCGGCGCTGGTGGCGTCGGCCCCGGCGGCGGCCTGCGCGGCGCCGGGCCTCGACGATTTAAAGGCCGATACACAACTGATTTCGGCCTCGCCATTGGAGCCTGCTTAGGAGCAGCAGCTTTTATTTCTACCCCTGATTTATTTACGGCTTTTGCCAATTTTAATGTATCCGTCAAATTTTCTCCGAATAAAAAAGTGTCGACTTTTGTATTGACCAGGTGGTCCTTCAAATCTTTTTTTAAATTAAAAAGTATAAAGTTTCGCCTTGTGACGCTGTCTGCGTGTTGTACATCGCATAAGATACGACTGAGGTCCATGAGCTTCTTGCTTAAAAGCTTCAGCTTAAAAAAAAAAAAAAACTTTAAACTAAGTGCCGAGTGGTTACATCTAGCGTTACTACATGTGTATTATATATCTGCAGTTACTAATCTAGAGGACGAGGCGCGAAGTATAATGTATGTATATAATTAAACCGCTGAACTAATTTAAATGAATGGAGGATATCTCCCGATGTGAAAGCAACAAACAAATATTAGTAGGTATGCATAAACCGAACCAAAATCACTTAAGTAGGTAGCTTAGTAGTTTATTTTGAAATATAATAATACTGAAGGTCAAAATCAAGGTGGTATGTAAATAATAATTAGGAAATAGCGACTCCGTGGATCTAAAACCACGATTTGCCGCCAAATCCTAACCACAGTTATTAAATATGCTACATGAATAAAACACTGATGCATATTTGCAGAATCGATGATGTAATTAATGTGCTTGCAAGGTTACCTTCCGTTGAAATAGAATTAATGACGTCTGCAATATACAAGGATTTTTAAAGAATAAATGATTGAATGTATGATTTTCAATATTTAATTTGTGTGGTTGCCGGGTTAGAATAGCGCCACTCCATGTCTTCCCGTGGATGTCGTAAGAGGCGACTATGGGAATAAAGGCTTGTAGTACTGTTAGGCGAAGGGCTTGCAACCTGTCACTAATACACTGTTTAACATCTTTAGCCTACTTGTGCAAGATGTGGTTACAGAATCATCAAATTAAGTATTTTTTGGAGTTGTTGGTATTTTTGTAGCTCTGCCTACTCCACTCTGGGAATGAAGGCGTGATGTTATGTGTGTATAATTTTCAATATTATTAACTTAATTAAGTCAGTCGTAAAATTTAAACAGTTTCTAAGTTCCAAACTAAGAACTGTTACTGCAACTGCATGTAAAACTTAAAGGCATTATGGAAAATTTGCAATGTTGTTTTTATAGATGAACTAGATACTGTGTGTGCAAAGGTGTTACAGGGCCTCTATTCGAGTCGGTAATACCAATTAGCTTTTAACATACTATCGTACTGGTTTTAGCTCCGCCGCTATTACTGTCAAGTAAATAAAAAATATCGTAACGTTGACAATGGTTATGGTTAAAGAAACTTTAATATCATATGAATTACCAATTTACTTACATGAGAACATTTAAAAGTCAAGGTTTTTTTTAAGATTAAACGCTCAAACTTAATTAAAGTAACAAAATGTGGGTATACAAAGCATCAACATGCGACATATTTCGGTTGGTTACCGTACGCCGCATCGCGCAGAGATAAGAACAATACGATAATAATTGATGGTATTCAATTATACAGTCAAGTATTGAAAATTTAGTTTAGTATGATCCTTATACAATCCTTAATCCTTTAACAAGATAAATAACGCGTCGGGATTGTTACAGCGGTTGAATTAAATAGAAAGGATGGAGTGACTATATCGTACTTTCGGTAGGACAAGAGCACAATTTCCCGTTTAGTCACATTGTACATTGTACCCTTGTTCTACCGAAGGTGCGATATATACTTGTAGTCTAGTTCATTTTTAATAACGATAAGTTGCGTTTACATTCCTACAACAATGTAAAAGGAAATACGGTTTTACTTGGAAAATTAGATGCTTAGCTTGTGCCTTACTTTACTATACTTGGAAGCAAAGAAGTAGCCACTTTCTATGGAAATTCAGTACTAAGTGGCTCGATTTCTTTGCTCCCAAGTGTTTATGGTGGACAAGGTGCTGATAAGTTTGAAAAAATCTTATTAGGGTTCTAAGGTGTGATATTATAATGGATCTCAAGGTCCTAAGTTTACTGAGCCTCTATATTCCAAGATCCAACCTATCTTACGATACGTTCGGCTTTACTGTTAAGCGAATAGGCGCTACCATAACGTTAACAATAAATAACGATATTGTAAGACAAAGGGAATAAGTAGGTTTCAAAAAAACTGTACATAGTTAAGAACTAAATTTAAGAAACGGTAATGTTTACTTGCGACTGACGAAAGTTAACTACGAGTACATGAATATGTGACTAATTTTCGTTACTCACACGTAAACGTTACAGTTCTTTAATGTAAGTTTTTACTTCAAGGGGGGTTCTGGTTCCTTTCATCTGGCATAACCTTTTTTGGCATAATCATCACTTGGCATACAGTCTTTTTTTTCTGAAACCGTATTATTTTCAGGATTATTTAAAATATCATTGCATATAACCCATTGCATTGGTTAGGTTAGGTTTATTTTATGAGTTATGACAATCCTGAACAGTAAAAGATTTCAAAAAAATAACTATGCCAAGTAATGATTATGCCAAAAAAGGTTATGCCAGATGAAGGGATCCCCCTTCATGGGGGCTACCCTGGGCCGTTGGCCTAGACGCGCGATTTTCTGTCATTTTCCCTGATGTATTTCTAACGGAACACAACATGAAAAAAAACATTTCCGAATCAATAAGACTGCAATTAGCACTTTACTTTTTCAAAAATACACAAAATATCTAGTAACTTATTCTCTATCGCATGTCAAGGCCATTTAATTTTGCCCATGGTAGCCCCTTAACTAGGTACAATTATATTGAAAACTACCCGAATAGCGTTTTTTTTGTGGTTGACATTTTGTCTCTGTAAATAAAATTAATATTTATATATTTTTTTTTATTGAGTATACCAGTCTGACAAAATTTATGCTTTTTCCGGAAAAGTTGAGCTACTCTTTAGCTTTGATTTTGAAGTAAACAGCACTTTTTAACTATTACTCGCCGGCACAAAAAAATCGCCCCCTCGTCTTTTGTTCATACAACTGCTTACAAATATAACTTCTTAAACCAAAGAGCAACTTTAAAAATTCTTAACCAATTTTATTGTAAAATATATTTTTATAGGTCGTGACTCCTGTCCAAAGGACCGAAAAAGATCGATAAATTTTAAAGTAATACTAAACACAATAGTTTACTAAGAACAGCTAATGTATGGATCTTTCGATTCGGTATACATTGCAATTTAACATGCTGATATATCACTGGGTTTCATATAAGCTGCGCCATGTACACTGAAATGTCACTTTTTCACCTATCAGTGTCAGGGTGGTAAAATAGGGGCCATTATGCTACCTATTAAAAACACAGACTAAGAAGGTTACATTTTAATCCTATCTTTTTTTTTAAAAAAAGATAGGAATATCAAATATTTTATTGTAATCGAAAGAGCACCTATATCTCAATTAACTTACACATATGAAACTTAACAGAACATATGCAGAAGTTGTACTGCATCCTGATGTCAATAGGGGCTTTAGCGAGATTTAAACATTTAAAACTCATTTTAAGATTAATTGCATGCATTAAAGATTCAATTTCTTGTATTTGTTGACTTGAGCTCTTCGATGCTCGCTGAGGGCTCACGCATGGAAATCTTCCAATGCCAATCCATTAAACGTGAATCCACCAACCGTTAGGTTATTATTTAGGCCTCTTCCTCTTCCTTATTGAGATTCTCCTTGGTCTTACCCTAATAGCATCTATTACCTCCCCGCTATGGTCCACCCATAGGACTTCGATTACAGCTATTGTCCACCCATAGGATAGATGGGTCTACCCACGAATCGTTTTTAATTCCTTGTCCACTAATTAGCAACCCATTCGTAAAAACTTAAATAACTAGTTTAGTATAAATAATATAAAATCTTTATGAACAGTGAAATTGGTCCAAAGTTTAAAGGTTCTGAGCCCAATGATCTGGCCTTGGTAACAAACCACTGCCACTTTGGATTCAATTTGGACGCAGTGATAAAATAACGTTAAACAAAACTTAATCTACTTCTAACTGTTTGAACGAACCAGACATGAGTGTATATTCTTTGTTTAAATCGTCCATGAACTTCTTTCTTTTCGAATCATCCTGTATAGTTTCTTCTAGTTCTCTTATCTTTTTTCGAGCGTCCTCACTTCCTAGCAAAACTTGCCACTTATCTGGAATAAAGAAAATAATGCAATTCGTTTTTATTGAAATTATTATTGTCCCGTGTGGTTGCTGGGTTAGAATAGTGCCACTCCATGTCTTCCCGTGAATATCGTAAGAGTCGACTAAGGGAATAAGGGCTTGTTGTACTGTTAGGCGATGGGCTTGCAACCTGTCACTAATAGACTATTAAACATCTCAGCCAACGTGTGCAAAATGTGGTCACAGAATTATTAACATGTCTTTTTTGAGTTGTTGGTATTTCTGTAGCTCTACCTAGCACTCTGGGAATGAAGGCGTTATGTTATGTGTATGTATGTATTGTCACCAAAAACACTATTAAACTATGAATTTGGGATGTACTCGTAAATTTCATTTATGCTAAGCGTACACACAACACATTAAGTTTATACACAGGTTTTATTTTGGCATGGAGGAGGAAATAAGCACTTGCCGGTAAATGGGATCTAGAGGTTGTAGTCCGGAGACTGCAAATACGTTGCCAATCCTGATAACAAGATAGCTATGCTAGTCCTTTCATCTGTTATATTATCCCTACACTGGGACATATTTAAATGCAAAAACTAGATAGGTACGAGGCAGCAATGTCACCGAGCGATCCCAACGGAAGAACTGGGCCTCTATTCTGCTACGTTATAACGATATCGCATTTGACGTGTTTTAGAATCACTTATGTCAAGTCGCCATTATTGTAAATGACATAAAAGTTATCAATACATTGACAATACTAATACATTGTCAAACGCGATATTGTTACAACGCAGCAGAATAAAGGCCCTGCTGTTGCTGAGTTGAGACCGGTTCTCAGCAACTTTTTATCATTACTCTACAGGGTAATTTTTTAATAGGTGCACAAATTTTAATTTTTGCTTCGCTATTGTTATTCAATCACACATGTTGTGCTATTTTTACTCTAGCTTAAAAAATATTAGAGATATAGCCGATTCAATGATTCCACTAACTTAACGATATTCATGGACCCTCTAATGCAGGGGTGCGAGGAGACGGGAGTGTTGTTCAGAAAGTTAATAAGTGAAATTTCAAATTTAGAATATTAGTAGGAGAGCTTGTTGTCTGATAAGCTGTACATGAAATTTCAAATTTCGAATATAAATACAGTGTATCGCATACCTACAGCTTGACAACCCATGTCATCATTTCTAGTGTGAATTTGTGTCCTAGAAGGTAAAAGAGAGATAATTTGCAATATTTTTTTTTTGAACTCGTTTTATTGTCGTAATATATTATATTAACGATACAAAATCATTTATGTTAAAATTTGTGCACTGATCAAAAAATACCCTGTATTTGTTTGTATGTACTTATGCATTGTTGTGAATAAAGTTTACTTATTTATTTATTTAAAGATCTGGATCTTTGTTACCATAACGCCTTTAATGCCTGTTCAAAATTAGGGCTGAAATATGCGTTTTCCTAAAATGTACAATAGTCAAACTTACAATGTTAACACTTCTATTTTGTCAGCTTTCTCAAAATGACTGCTATTTAAAATGTGTACAGTCTCAGGAAGCCTTCTATTCATAATGTTTACATTCGTATAATATTAGCATTACCATAAGTTTTGCTTTTCTGTTATGTTCACTTTTGTATAATATGCTATCGTCTTATTATATTATGTTTGATTTCCTATTACATCTGCTTTATTTCAAATCAATCTTTTAAATTGAAAGGGTTAATTTTTTGGCGTACTTACTATCTATAATTACTGTGCAGTATTATTCATAATGGCCCCTTTCTTGTTGTTGAAAAATCAAAAAGGAAAAGATTGCAGATTTTCATGATTACAAAAATATTGGGAATAAGACTTTTTTGGAATGCAAAAAATGTAAGAAGGTGTTTTGAGGTTGCAGACATTTTGAGAATAAACACTTTCTGAAAATTGAACATTATATGAAAATTGACATTCTTGGAGACAGACATTGAAGCTGACATTTTGAGAAGCTTACATTATGTATAGACGTGCTGACATTATTGAAAACAGATATTTTGTGAAAAAAACATTTTAGGAAAACACATATTTCAGGCCTGAGCCAAAATGTCTATGGGTCTCAGATTCCACTTACCATCAGGTGGCCTGAGTACTCGTGTGCCTTCTCTTTAACATAAAAAAAAAAAAAAAAAAAAAAAAAAAACCTCGATAGTTTTATTTTTCAAATATGACTTCTTTTCCAAATTTATTTGGTTTATCTTCGAAACCCTACATACAATTTTTAACCATGATTTTGATTGAATAGTTAGTATTTATAACTTCTTCATCCTGGTAAATATTTTTTTATCAATGTAGTAGTTTTAAAGTAAACCACTACATAGATAAAAAAAAAATTGTTGGCTTTTGATGATGTCATCAAGGCGCGTGCAAACTATCCGCACCTTACGTTCCTCGCGTGGATGGGCATGGTAGCACATGTGGCCTCTTAAACTTAAATACCTGAAAGCTCGTTACAGGAATCTTCATAACCACCGTAATCCTTGGGCAGGACTTCCTTAGGGATGAGCTCATGCATTTCCTCGTTGGTCTTGTGCACGTGAATCCTTGCTGCTAGTTTTGGTTTCAATACGCGTTTCAACAAATATAGTATCTTGTCTATGAAGGACGGTGCATTAAGTATGTGTATACCTTTCAGTTTGGCTCCGTAGAAATCCTAAAAATAATAATATTTTTTTATTTCTACCTAAACACACGTCACAGCTCTCTATTTTACTTTGTTTTAGCTCTTATCCATCATATTATTGTCTACATGGCACACCTTATTGATCATCATAATTATCATGCAAACCAAAACACTTCCACCGTTCGACTTAGGCCTTCCGCAAAGATCTCCACCGTGAGGGTCCTTATTGGATCTACCTCGTAGGAGGTCTGCTAAAATTATGCTTTTCAGTACGTGGCCTTCTGGTAAAGCCAATTTTACCTCCACAGATTATGAACAGGTTAAAAAGAACTGGGCCTAGATGAGAACCTTGCAGAACAACCGATTACTTTATAATGCTACGGTTAGATTGATAATGATAGCTCTTTATTACTATACAGTCTCTGTTGTCTTCTATTAGCTATGATGACCTTAACAATATAATAACGATATCGTTTAAGAGTTTTAAGACGAAGTGGAATAGAGGCCCTGTTTTAAATCAAAATTAAGATAATGTTAACCGACTCTTCGGTGGTCTTAACCACGATAAATAAAGTGCTAAAAGTTTGACATCTCAACTTACTGTGATTGATAATTCCAACTTTTTTAATAAAATAGGGTTCAATATTTTAAGTACAGAAATGGGCATGCCCTTAAAGTCCAAAACGAATCTTTCTGCGACGCAGCAGGAGTAGTAAATTCTGTAATCAACCATCTGAAAAAAAAAATGATTTTTGTCATTTCAACTGATAGACGTCAACTGCTAGGCATATGGCCTCCCCAAGGTTTGCCAGAGTGGTCGGGCGTCGCTTGCTTTCATCGGTTTCCCGTAACCTTAGCCACGTTTGTCGGTTGTGTTATATTTGGATTTTGAAATTACCTAAAAATGTAGCCTGACAAGATTCTATTTAGCCTAATGAAATATTGTCAGGCTTTAATAATGGGTAAAAGTCTAAAAGTTTTTATGTTGCATGTAATTATACGTATGCATGTACTGATACCAACCAATTGCGTCATCGTTCTGTTGGATGGGCGTGTTTAGTGGTTTCATGATCCGACAGTAAAATGTATTGTACATAAATATTGGTTAAAAAAAGTGTGTTTCAACCTGTGTGAGTCAAAGCCTTAGTCTATTTTCTCCGATCGTTTGTACAATCCTATGTTTGGTTCTACTAATGCTTTATGAAATACCAAAATAAAACCGTGAAATAGACATAAGCGTATTTAAAAAATCTTATCGGTCGTTCGCGTAGATAGTGTCGTCGCTTTTGTATAGCGCCACGTCGGCACGTGCCGACTTTTGTCACAAGATGCCGCCGGGTATACAAATAATGCGAGCGGTGTACCCGCAAGTGAAGGTGGCAGTTTACATGTAATTAAATTAGTATTTTGTTTATTATAATAAACACAAGAGCATGCGCGTGTAGCGACACTTTCTAAGCGAATGGACTATACTGCGTGTTTGGATATTGTCAAGTGTATGTTAAATTCTTATGTACTTTTAAGTCCGGCATTTTTTTACTTAAAGTACCAAGTTGACCCTTCCGAAGCTAAGACAAATCTTTCGATCAGTTCAGTGGGGCCAGACAACTTGCATTTGACCATCGTTACTGATTATGTGTCGATTGAAAAATGTATGGAATTGAAGTAAGCCACTGAGATGGTCACGTTGCGCTAAGCGATAGAGACGGTATTAATGTCTACCGGCGTTATACCGCGCTATCTCCATACTAATGCTAGACAAGTTGCACTTTTCACAGGTGACAAATGAGCATAAATGGAGCGAGTTCAATTCGACCTCCGTTCGTACGATCTCGCTGCTAGTTCGGGCTCCAAAACCCACCGAAAGCAATATGAATGAAAAACCGGCCAAGTGCATGTCGGACCACGCACAGTGAAGGGTTCCGTAGCTGGGATGAACGTTCAAGGTTGAAATTCATTTTTTTTTATTAAAATCTCAAAAACTACACAGCGTATCGTGTTCAACACAATTTTGGTTGGAAGTATTTCGTATGTTCTACAACTGTAATTTTTATTAGAATGTTCTATTTAACAGTTCAAAAGCTACCCCACCCGGACAGCATTTTTACGACTTTAGAAGCGTATATCTCGTCAACTGTTCACATACGTAAAAAAATCACTTAAAAACCTCTGTATCATTTTGGAAGCCCTATCAAAAAATACCTTACACGGTGATGTAACTCAAAAAAATTTTTTCGTCCCCTAGTTACATGTATGGAGTGCCACCCCTAAATATTTTTTTTGTTTTAAATTTTACTACATCATTGTATAGCGGTTCATAGAATACATCTATCCTCCAAATTTCATTTATATAGTGCCAATAGGCTCTGAGTAAAATGGCTGTGACATACAAACGAACAGACGGACATGACGAAATTATAAGGGTTCCGTTTTTGCCATTCGGCTCCGGAACCCTAAAAATGCCAAGTCTGACAATAAGTGTCAGTGTCTCTTACAACAAGCATAATATTTTTGTAAAAAAATTGCCTAAAAACTGTTTAGATTACGTATATCGTATTCAAAAATAGTACAAATAATGCTTATGAAGGCCAACATTTTCAATATATCTACATATAGTCATGCTAGTTTCAAGACAAGCAGAAGCGCGGAAGACAGCATGCCAATCATATGCAAATAATTAACTAGTTTTCAAGGTAAGACTTACACTTAGTTGTGTGCAAAATAATAGCAGTGAATGTACTATGGTAAGTATTTTCTTAAATAGGCCAGGTGCTCAAAAGACTGCCTCATATTTAGAAACTATTTACCTTAGTATTGCTTGCACTGGCTGCATTCATATGTTTTTAAATTTAGAAGTTATATTTAAGAATTTCAAAAATGTACATTCTATATAAATAGCAATGTCATGAGAAACGTTTATAATTTTCTCCAGCCCTGAATGGTCAATATTATTTGACGTTAGTACAATATAGCATTTTCTATTGTGTAGACGTAATTCTCGTTAGACAAGTTTACGACTATGGGAAGGGGAAGGCATTGTTCCAGAGAAATGAGAAGTTTGATTAAAAGCTTGATACAAGAAGGAAAAACGCATAAGGTTGTCCAAAAAAAATTAAAATGTTCAGCTAAAATGATCACTAATGCTCTGAAATGGGAAGACCAACCCGAAACAAGAGGCAGAAAAAAAGCTACAACAAAAAAAGGGGTCTAGAATTGTACGCCTATCGAAAAAGCAACCATTTCTGTCGTCAAAACACATCCAACACTCATTAAATTTAAATGTGAGTAGTTCTACTGTTCGCCGTCGACTCGTTAAAGCTGATCTGCACGCTAGAAGTCCCAGAAAAGTTCCACTGTTGACTAAGAGGCGCATAAAACATGGGCTCATTTTTGCCAAAGAACACGTAGATTGGCCTATGGAGAAATGGCGTAATATTTTATGGAGTGACGAAAGTAAAGTAGTGCTGTTTGGGTGTAAAGGTCGTCGAGAATATGTCAGGAGACCTGCCGGTGCCGCTTTCATGCCGCAGTATACAATAAAAACCATTAAGCATGGTGGACTTAGTTTGATGGTATGGGGATGTTTTTCTTACAATGGTACAGGCCCTATCATTGAAATCGAAGGCATAATGAACAAAGAATATTATTTAAAGAAGGTGCTCCAAGATGTATTGTATCTATATGCTGCTAAAGTGGGTTTTCCAGCAAGATAATGACCCAAAACATTCTAGCAAAATTGGGAAAGAGTGGTTTAGAACTGAAAAAGTCGACGTTTTACCTAGGGCTGCACGATCGCTGGACCTCAACCCGATCGAAAACTTGTGGACAGATATTAAGAATGCTGTAAGTGATCAAAAACCCACCACAAAGTCCCAATTCTGGCATGTGGTACAGTCGGCATGGAATAATATCCCTGTACAGAGATGTCAATCCTTAGTTGACTGAATGCCAAGAAGATGTGAAGCTGTTCTTAAAAATTAAGGTCAAGCTACGAAATATTAATAAGAATTTATAATTTTTATTTCAAATTATTTGGTTTTCAATTTTTGTTTACCATTTATTATTGTAACTGCTATTATTTTGAAAATCATTTTGTTTTTTTTTTCATTTACCTCGATAATATTAGCGATTTTTTAAGTTCATTTCTATTTAGTATTATCAGACGTAGAACAGTAAATATGAGCAATATATTAAATATACAATTATATTTACATATTTAATGACTAAATTTTGTCTTCACTGCTATTATTTTGCACACAGCTGTATATTACTTTTTCATGAGAGAAGAGGGCAAATGATCAAGCTGGCCACATGACGACAAACGCCCAACGCTCTCCAAGAACTCCCGCAATTCTACAGAAAATGCATGTGTGGAATGTTATGGAATGAATAGGGTGATTGAGTGGAACAGCGGTTTCCTTCGGTCGGGTTGTCACTTCGCCTTCACCAGAATGTACGGGGAAGGAAATCCCCGAAATCACGAAATCTATTCGAAAAGTCGGATAGATATAGGCCATATAATCTCACCAAATTCGCACTCTCTCTTGACAATATTAAAAAGGTTTGGTAAATATTTATAATTTATACAGACCCTGTACAAGGTCCTACCGCTAGTATTGATTAACTTACCATAAACAAATATCTGATGTATGATAGGAAATTCAATTCGTCAGCTAAAGATGATCTGAACTGTAAAATAGTCACCGCGCATAATTCATTCGGAATCAGCTTAGGTATTATTATATGATTCCTGAAAAGAGAACATTCAATTTAACGTTAAGGTTAGTGACGTAACAAGAAAAACATACATATACAGAATGTCTCATTTAAATCGGTCAGTATGGGAAATTCTGAAACTATAAGACATACAAAGATCTGTTCTTAGGAACCATGTCATCGATTTTAATAAGGAGAAAAACTACTTTCATACATTTAAAAAAAAAACCTATACTCGGCTCGGGAATCGGGTTCGGTTATTTTGAAAAAATATACTTACACAAATTCTATTTGAATTTAGAATTTCCCATACTGACCTATTTAAATGGGGTCCACCACTTAATAATGGCAATTGTTCGATTATCTTATTTTATCGACAGTTTCATTGGGCGAAGCATTATTTCACCGACAGTTTAATACTACGAAGCCTCGATCAGCCGAAAGCTTCAAACTGCGAACACTGGTTTCGTCGAATGCTTATTTTTGCGCTGTAACTTTACATCGAAATCATTAAGTCGAATATTTTGACTGCGATGCCTCGTTACATCGAATGATCTTAATTAAAAAAACGCATCATTTAGAACCAACCATCCCGCTTCCTGATTTATACTTTTTACCTGCCTTCAAATATAGGGAGTAGGTAGGTAATCAATTCGGTTCTATTTTTCACGGGCTAACGAGCTGATATGGCTCGTACCACTATACCATTTTCTCTCCGTTTTGGCTCTTTTTAATACGCCTGTGTTTAACCAAAATAAGTGTAATACGAAGAGAAAATGCTATAGTGGTACGAGTCATATCAGCTCGTTAGCCCGTGAAAAATAGAAACCTAATTGATTACCTACCTACTCCCTATATTTGAAGGCAGGTAAAAAAAGTATAAATCAGAAAGCGCGATGGTAAACACTTTAATCGCCTGTATCTCAAGAACCAATGATGTCTACTTAGTCGTGATAGTTTTCCTTTAAAATTCGTTATATGCTCTTTCATTGAAGTTTTATTTCTGATTTTTAGTATTTGTAGTTTTGGCTATAGGGGGACTTGAGTCTAGTCGTAGACGTAGACGAGAAAAAAAATACATCCCCACGTTACGTGTAGGGGAGGTACCATATTTTTTTTTGTTTTACAATTTATTGAACCACTTTGTTGGCGTGACTACTAGGGGTGGATCGCTCTAGTATGGGAAAAAAATAAAAAGTTGTATCACAGTAAAACAATGTATAAAATGTATTTTTTATATTTTTAATATATCATCTTGTGCCTCCGCATCTCTGTCATAAAATAATAATTAAAAACAAAACAGCCAAGTTTAAAAAAAATACTATGAGGAAATTATTTCTAAATTAAGCTTACTGTTAATAAAAAACAATATTCCAAGGTTCAACATTTATTAAAATAATATCTAGTACAACCTTAGTACAATAATTGACGCACTATTTTGTCTTAAAATCTCTCTTACTTTCAAATTTTGGCATGATTTTTCTCGATGCCAACTTTGATTGAATAAGCCCTTCACGAGATATTTTTGTACATACAGATATGGAAGCTTGTGTTGTAACTTTTACAGCTCTTTCTACTGCTTGTGTATGGTTTGGTAGCTGTAAAAACCGAGCATTACCATCTTTATCACTGCTGTTCTGTGCAATCGCGGTAAGTTATTCGTCAGACAATTCGTTGAGGATTGGCGGCGCTGTAATTAGACTTGTCTCCCAATTAATAAGGCTATAATAACAAACCGCGTTTAAGTTCAGTTTCGGGACTTGAAACATTTTGGGTAAGGATGGGAATATCGATTTACGTGCCTTCAAAATACGTTGCACCGCCAACTCTCGCACTTCTTGTCTTTCATCAGTCAACATTGACAGCAAAATATTCTCTGGATGAGCGGCATAGCTGTTTCTACGTATAACTGGATCAATGACCTTTTTAAGGTCGTTAGGCAAATATCTAGACAGCATAATCTCTTGAAAAAAATGTCGTGCTGCGTGTTGACAAGTTGGAGCCAATTTTATAGCAAACCATATCGGTGCATACACTTTTACAATAAAAGTTGATAAAATTGTGAGACTTCGGGATAGCTTCTCCGTTGCTACACATAATCGCAGTATTCTGTTCGCTCTTGTGAGCCATCTTGCATGCGATAGCATTCCTGGAGAGTTGTTTGCTAAATCTACAGGACAACTACCACTTATAACAGCGGATACAATTCTATATAAGTATAATTGGTCGCTGCTTAAATCAGTTTTATCCAGTGGTGGCAATGTACCTTGTATTTGATGAAACAAAACAACGGGCATATCTTCGCACTTTGCCAGTAGTTTGCCTATCAATCCTGTAAATGTTCGAGGTCCTGACGTTGATCCATCAAGGTGAAGAAACAAGTGCCTAAGTGGTAATTCGTTCATGTGCATTAAGCATATTACCCATTGAATAGGTCTGTTCACATGTATCTCCATTAATCTTATAACTCCGTCAAACTTACCAGTGTTGACATTTGTCCCATCACACCCTATAGTACCTATGTGATCGAGAGCAATTTTTCTTCTGTTGAAGTATTCTATGATGGCATCGACTATATTTTTAGATGTACCACTGGTCGGAACGACATATCCTAAGTAAATGGAGCCCGGTTCTTTAACTAAAGAGATGTGTCCTTCGATAACAGTTGTTCGATATGTTCTTTCGTTCTTTTTCAGCAGCGTAAGAGTTTTATCTTTTCTGCCATCAAAATAAAAAGCCGATAAATGGGTTTCATTCTCAATAGCTGTCATATTACTTGTACGAGTTTTTAGCTTTTCTCTTCGCAATTTATTACGATCAATAACTTCAACTTCGGAATTAATGTCGTGTAATACTGAAGAAGCAATAGCAGCGGCAGCTCTATCCGAAACCCCGTATCGGTCACAAGTATGGGCTAAAGTAGAGAAAGAAATCTTTTTCGTGGAAGAAGTTGTAATAGTTGAAGGAACATTACATTGAGAACGTTGTTTTTCTAAACGGAGTTTTTTCGTGGTCTGTTCTTCCTCATCATTATTATGTACCTGGTGTTGATTCTTATTTAAAGTCAATCGCCTTTTTAATCGATTTTGAAGAACTTTCGTAGTCTTAACGCCTAATCTACCTATGACCATTTTTCGTGTTGTTCTCTGATCGATTAAAAAAGCTTGTTCAGTTTTTGGAACTTTTCTATCTTTGGGACAAGTGCATTGCTCGATATTCTTGCACTTGCATGATGAAATATCGAATAAAACTTTTCTATGCGTCAAGAAGCCTTGCTTTTTCTCTTCTGTAAAACGGGTGACAGATTTTAAGACGTTCTTACACTTAAGATGATATGCTTTTATCATTTGTATTATTCTTGTATGTGACACAATCGGTAGTGAGGCTTTTAACCATATATTTTCAATTTCCTGTGATATGGTTTTAGCAATATCCGAAAACCCAGGCTCCTTCGGATTTTGCATTTGCCTTTTAAGGTCATATCTCGTCCATTCGTAGAACTTCATAACGTCTTCGTAAGTAGGAAGAGAATTTTCTTTAATTTTGCAATTAGTACCAAACAAAGGAGAACACATAGCACTACGAGTTTTTTCCATTATTTTAAAACACTAACAAGACGATATCACACAATGACACTAAATAAACAATTCTTGCGTGACTTATAATTTCAAGTGAAATATACCCTCAACTCGAGTAAATTGATATGCTACCGTCCTCTCGTATGTTTCGCGACGGCATATAAACATGATTTTATGTATTTTTCTAATCATTGGCTATACATGCAATTAGAATTGTTGTAAGAAACTTAATTTGTTTATTATTTATACGTGGTTAAAGATGCGTAACTTAGGATCTAAAAATATGATTCTAAGATACTTCAAGTACCTTGCGGAGGCATTTAACCTATTCTGATGGTTATAGTGTAGAACTAAATCTTATTGTTTATTTAAAAATGCAACTTTTTATTACAATTAGATTCCCGAATTAGCAAAAAAAAAAAGACCCACCCTAGTGACTACTATGCATATTCATGCCACATGACAGTTTCCTAGTACTAACTTAAGAGTCTCTGCGCTAGGCTGCGGACGGACGGACATGGCGAAACTATAAGGGTTCCTAGTTTGACTACGGAGCCCTAAAAACCGGTTAAGTGCGAGTCGGACTCTTAAATTTCAAAGCATAATATTTCATAAAAGGATTACTTAATCGAAAAACAGTTTTTACAAACACGTAATATTTTTGAAAGACCTATCCAACGAAACCCCACACTTTAAGGTAGACGAGAAAAAAAAATACATCCCCACGTTACGTGTAGGGGAGGTACCGTAAAACATTTTTTTTACTTCAACATCAAATTGAAATTAACAAATTCATAAACGCCATAATGTCATAACACTCATAACTTAAGATCAAAGTTTATATGTCGCTGCGCCTGCCAAGTTCCATATGTGATTTTTGCTAGGTTTAGGAAAACAACAAAAAACTTGTTTTCAGAAAGAAAAAATAATAATTAAGAAAACTAAATATGAGGAATTATAGATTTTTACTAAAGTAATAATATGCACAATTTTTTTCAATCAAATGTTAAGTATTTATGGAGTAGGATTTTTTTTTCGTCAAAAAGTGCACATAACTGGTTTGTCACTGTTCTCAAAAATGACGTATGTGTATAATTTCACTTACGGAATTTGGATAAACGACATTTTAAACAAATTGAAACCTTTTTATGTGTACATTTTTCTATTTCGCTTATTGACTTCTTGAAAAAAAAACATCCTGCTTAATCGTTATAACAAAAAAAACGATTGATACAATTTTTCAATCATTCAAGTCACGGACATTTCAGAACCCACTATTGAACCGGGAAATTGCAAGTGCAAATGAATAAAACAATGTATTTTTAATATTATGTATTTAAAGAAATATAATGTAAGTCATAAGACTTTGTAATCAACGTAATACGAGTAGAATGATGGCACCAGGTTGGACACTTTAAGCTGACAGGCACCAATAATGGACACTTAACTCTTAATTTATATAATCCTAAATTGATTGTTGCAAAACAAATGAATAACCCTTATCTTTTGCAAAATAAGAATCAGGTGTCCATAATTGGTCCTCGTCCATTAATTACTGGTTCTATCAACCTATACCTACGGTTTTATGTTTTTTACTTTTTAATATTATGTAGCATAGAATTTCAATTGAAAACAAGACAAAGTTTAGCTTCACAATGCTCAATCCTCTTAAATATATCAAAAATATTATAAAATATTAAAAAATAATAGTAACATTTTAAATTAATCAGTCTCACTGTTTACGAACCTAAATGCTTAATTTTTAAATTGGAGATTATTATAAAAGGCATGATAATCTCGGTGCATGTACAGTTTTAATGACTGCAGACTATCGTACTTAGTTTTATCAATCTTTCGCGGTTCAAGATACATTGATTCAGGGCTCGAAGTGCAGTTACGTACTCGCTGTGGTAGGATCCTCCAGTCGTCAGGATGACGTACGAAGTATATATTTCCATTCTTGTAAAGAAGCCCTCGTATATTATTCACAGTTGGATCTCCAGCCTTTTTACCTGGGCGGATCGAATCAAGGCAGGCGTTGGCCTCGTAGTTCTTGAAGCAAGAATAGTCAACGTAATCAATAAAATATGTAACAGAATTTCTTATGATTTTATTTACCGTGTCACTTTTACATCATCCAAAGTGGTCTAGGAATCAATTTCCTTGACTGTACCTATATTGAAAGAAGTAGGTATCTACTTATATATTTCCGGTCTCGTAACCCATTGGAAGAACGCAGCATCAATAAGGACGCAATTATAGCGGTAAGTACAGTCGATTATAAGGACACGTATCTAATTTTTGCCCTTATTATAATGCAATAAGGTGTAAAAGTGGATATAAAAGTAGTCGACTGTACAGTCAAGGACTTTAATTGTTATGCTACTAAAGAACCCTGTCGCATAACGTTAATCATTAATTTTGGCGTAATTTCTTTCATGTGGTTTGACGCTGTCACTATGTCAGGGTTCCATAGTGACAACAATTGAATTCCTTGACTGTACCTATCTATCACGTTTTCAGAAGCTGTGTAAAAGCGGTATATTTACCGCTTGTATACTTACTTAATTAATTCTTATTAATAAAAAAAAATATGTGTCCGGAGACAATTTCACAAAATATTATCTAGTCCCAAACTAAGCTCTAGGCTTGTACACTATTGTACCAGACAACGATAAACATACTAATGTACAGAAATAAGTAGTACGTATATAATTACATAGAAAACAACCAAGACTGCCACAAATACTCGCTCTCGTCTCACAAACAACGCAATTGCCCATAGGTACCTACCGGGAATCCAACCCGGGACCGCTTGCTGCTTCACCGGAAGGTTCACTAGGTATCAAATAGGCCAAACGGTCGTCAAACCCGGTTGGTAATTATAACTTATGGGTCCTTTTAAGAATCTAGTAGGTAGGTAGGTAATTTTAATTGTTACGGCAGTAGGTACCTAGTTAATGTTAGATTATTTCCGATGCTATGAATATAAGTACCTATAATCATATTCAGTTAACATGACAAATATTTCAACCTTCCTATAGGTAAACAAGTACCTACTTAGCCATTTAATTGTTCTCGAATTAGGTATTTGTGGTAACTTTACTAATTCTATGCGAATAGGTAGACACATGACGGTAGAATATGCAACAAACACACAACTAGGATATAGGCGGGTAAGTACTTATACAAATATTATTTGGTTACTTTTGATAGGTAGGTAAGATCACAAAAGGTAGGTAAAGAGCGGGCGCGCTGCGGTAAACACTTTAAAAATACCTACCTACCTACTTACAAGTTCATGTTCCATCTAAAATGGTATCTAACAATTTCTCAATAACACAATGGTTTTAAATATTAATCCATGTTAACCGAGATAATAATCATAGGTAAGTACTTAAGAAACACCATTGCAAGGTGCACGTTAGTATGGTCATATTTAGGTAGGTACGGTAAATGTTAGGTTATACGCTGGCCACAAACTAAAATACCTATTTTAGTATAAACTATTAACGAAATATATTAAAAAGTTAGTTATTTTACATAAATAATCAAAGTACTTACCAATTTAGCGTTGTTTATCCTTTGTAATCCATCAGAAACGTATTGTTTACACCACAACACTGACATCGCTTTGCCGGTCACCGCGTAAGTAAGTAAGGAACACAAATCCTGTTTGTGCTTTTTGACACAAACGGTTTTTTGTCAAACGGTTGTAACATAAATGGAATTAGTCAATATCATTTCCAATGATAATTATACAAAAAGGATTTTAGTAGCACATAAAGGCTTAAATGGGCGTTTAATTGGGATAAAAAACGAATATAAAAAAAAAACACATGGAACTTGGCTGGCGCAGCGACTGTTTTTCGTATACTGTAATTCTATGGAACTTGCTAACTATGTAAACAAACAATATATTGAAATTGACATTTAATGTCAATTTTAGTATGGCGGCTTGTTTACATAGTTAGCAAGTTCCATAGAATGACACTTTATACATGAATATGTTTTATTTTCGTGAATACAGCGTGTTCTTGAACATTTTATTACGTTTTCATTACCTTTTTTAAATTCTTACCTCCTATCTTAACGACATTAGCATTGAACATTAATGCCTATAGCAATGAACATTACCTATAGTAATATTGTTTGTAAGACAGTAAAGGTTTTTCGGAATTATTGGAAATGCGTCATTGAGATTTGAGACATTGCACCGGACTACGTAGGTATTGCACCTTCGATTTTTCCTTATACCTATCACGTTGTTACAAGGTTTGTTTTTATAACATTCCGTTTCAAATTATGCAAGTTAACTTTGAACCACTTTCCGTGATGGGCTGAAATTTCGTATGAAATATAAATACATTCATTCGATGATCAAAAAAAAGAAAAAACAGTTCGAAGATTGAACATAAGTATTAAAAATAATGGCAACAAACTACACAATAAACCAAAACAACCTCGGCGGTATACATCGCCATATTTTCTTTTAGTCTATTGTCGCAACATCTTTATATGTCGTCTAATATACATATGGATATTTTTATATTTTGTCAAAATTATACACGGACGAAATTATTCAAGTGGACATTTTTATACATCGCCATATTTCCTTATAGTCCATACACGCATAAATCAGTAGTAAAGCCATCAATTAAAATAAAGTTTAAAAGAAGGTTGTATCTGTATTGTTCTTACTTACACAGTTTTAAGTAGTATTTCAAACTCTTCAATATTACGGTTAAGGTAGAACTCCGGAAACATCACCCTCGCAGACACTATTTTCTCTAATCTCTGCTTGCACAATTCTGTTGATCCTTTACTAATTAGAAGTGCTCTCTCAATCACATAAGTTTTTGCTGAAATCAAATTAAAAACAAAGTATTTCATTGTTAATTTGGTTCAGGCCTAAAATATGCGTTTTCCTAAAATGTGATTTTCCCAAAATGTCTGTTTTCCATAATGTCAGCACTTCTTTAGTATAATACCAGGTTCTCAAAATGTCAGCTTCTTATTATGTCTGCCTCCAAGAATGACAGTTTTCATATAATGTTCGCTTTTCAGAAAGTGTTTATTCTCAAAATGTCTGCAACCTCAAAATATCTGCCTTCTTACAATTTTAAATAATAATTACCATAATAATTGAATAATACTGCACAGTAATTATAGATATTTATCAAAGAGTAAGTATGCCAAGAAATTAACTCTCAATTTAATGTTCTAAATTGAAAGAAAGCGGACATTATAGGAAATAAAACATAATAAGACGATAGCCTGCATACAAAAAAGAACATAACGGAAAAGCAAAACTTATGGTAATGCTATGCATAATGTTGCATTTAGGGGACCGTTTCTGACGGGTGGCAATCGGGCCACAAGCCTGTAACTATATAACAAAGAGCTGCATCGTTTAAATTGTGAGAGATAGCGGATGTTTTTTTCCAGTATATGTGTTAATAAAGCGGATTTACTTACAAAAAAACATAAATAAATAAAGTTATTAAATAAGAACCCCATTCAAGAAGTTTTTATTGTGTTTTTTGCTTTAAGGGATCTCACAATTAGTTATATTTTATTTTAATCCCAATTAAAATGGGAAATATAGTATTGAACGAAAATGTTGCTTTTATCAGTCTAGCAACTAATAAACAGTTTTAAAAATCCAACTTCACACATATAGGGGCATAAACACTCTTAAAAACAAAAGGTGTCTCTCCTGTGGTCAATAGTTAAAAGCTTGTGTGCATATAAGTTATGTTTTTATACGATTGTGACTTTGGCGCAGGAGTTTAAATTTAGTGATAGGTAATCAAAAGTCTAACCCAACCTAATTTTCGTAAAAACAGGAATTCAGCAGATAACAGCTTTCAATGAAGTGAAATTCTGTAAAACGATACGTTCTATGAAATGAGTGTCGTCGAAACAAGGGAACACCTATTACCCAGATTCGGCACTGCATCCTTCAGATGTTCTTGCTTCAAGCAATAATCGATGACAGCGTCACGTATCTCCTTCACTTGTCCTTTATTCAAGTTGTACTCTTCAAACATTTGTTGAAACTCCTTCTCTCCAACTTGTATTAATGACTGCTCCGATATTTCGGTCATTTTAACTAAAACTTCATATTAACATATTAGTAGGGTTCAGAGTTTTTATAGCACGGTGAGATTAAAGCGAGTTGTGGAGTCGACATAAAACTAAGTCATACTTATAACTCAATTAAATATTGCATTTTACATTTTCATTAATTAACGTCACACTAATTCACGTCTTGGCCTGAATGTGCAAAAAATGGTTATAGAGATATAAACAAATCTTTTTAGAGTTGTTGGTATTTCTGTGGCTTTGCTTACCCCACTCTAGGAATATAGGCGTGATGTTATGTATGTATGTTAATGATATATATAATTGAGTATGAGTATGGCGCAAAGTTTAACACGAATGTCAACTCCATCTCTCTGAGCTGGGTACAGGTTTTTTTTAATGTATGAATGCAGTTTTTCTTCTTATGACATGGTTCCTAAGTACAGGTCTTCGTATGTCTTATAGTTTGAGAATTTCCCATACTGACCGATTTAAATGGGTTACCTATCACAACTTCGAAAAATGTTTGACCGAATTTTGGTTCGACAAATACTTTTCGTCAATTATGGTTTGGGTTTTTTTACGTTTGGCCGAATGATCATTTCGAATAGTTTTATTTATTCATTACTTGTTTTGGTTTTTTAACGATTTGACAAATTATCTATACCTCATTACTGGTTTCGGCGTATCAACAGTTGTCCAATGTAATGCTTTGTCTATTTGTCTTTTTCCTATTTCTGATTTTACCTTAGTATCCTTTGCCCAATATTACGGCTCGATCTTTGCATTGTCTGGATAAATTATACTTAAGCAAGTTTTTCGGGGCAGAAAAAAAATAACCTCGAAAGCCAAGGCGGGAGCAAAGCTCCCGCCTTGGCCTTCTAACCTAACCTATCTGAGTCGGTTCTGCCCTGACTCGTCTTGCTCTTTGCATTTTGTAGATAGTTGAAACTAATTACAAGCAAGATTTTTTGGCCGAAATGAATATTTGACGTAACGTAGCAAAATCTATATGTAACATTGATGAAGTGAAAAATGGGTTAAGAAACAAAATACAAAACGATCCACAGGCTAGTTGTAGCATTGGTGTAATGAAAAATGGGCTTTGAAATAAAATACGTAACAATACATAGGGTACGTGACTACAAGGAGAAAAGTTGCTTGGACTAACGAACCATTTACTTAAAGTCAAATGGTGAAATAAAAAAATGACGAATCGTGCCATCGGAGAAACGATAAAAAACGAAATGTTTTCGGTCAAATGAAATTCGGTCAAAAACTTTTCGAGGTTGCGATAGGTTACCATTTAAATGAGACAACCTGTATATTTGAAAAAAACACATAACTTAATTAAATGGCGCAAGGCATTCTCTACCAAATAACATATCTAAAAGAGATTAATAAAGTGGTGGTAATAAAAATATTTAATTATACTTACATAATTCTAAAAGGCACTAGAACCTACTATAAATAGATACCATTAGACTACTGCATTACGTAATCGTATATGAAAAGCTTTAGATACACTATTTGAATTATACTTACGTAAGTTTTAACAATGTTTATTTATTTTAGCCAAATGTGTACGTCCGCTTACTCAAAGATTGTTAATTAATTTCGCATTTCCCATCCTGTTGTTGTTTAAGTACTTATTTTTTTTAGGGTTCTGTAACGAAATGTAAAAAAATGGTTTACTAGGCTAGAGAAATGATTAGTACTCACTCAACTAATCATAAAACATGCGAAAAAGGTGCCACCACTTTTGAGTTTTTTGTAACCCATCGTGATATCGTGTTTAGTTCACTGTTTTAAGGAAATAATTATAAAGTTGAATATATTCAAAGAACTCTCAGGCACAAAAGCGTTATGGGTAATGAACAAACACCGGATTGACGGGCCCAAAAATGTACCAGTGCTAGTGATTCATTAAGTATCATCTAAGTTTATCGACATCGATAAAAAAACATTTTTTAATCATCATTATCATAACTAATAGCCAAGTTTAAACACCTTTTAATTATGTGCAAACTTCTTTTATTTATAATTATCGCAACAAACAACCGGTATGTGACATTGACTCTGGACTCGAGTCACTTTTGACAGCCATTGAAATTACATTGAATAACAATTCATTCAGTACAACAATATTCTTAAGCATTCCGACAAATTGAGAACTTTTTTATTTTGAAATCGTTTTAAAATGCCTCGCAAAAAAAATACGTTAATCTTCATGGAAAGCTGATCATTCAGATATAGAAGATAAAGCTACGACTTACCTTTGCAAGAAATGTAAAATCCATATGTCACGAAAAAAGTTGTCGATAAACTTAGTCGATATTTAATGAATCACTAGTACTGGTACATTTTTGCTTCCGTCAATCCGGTGTTTGGTAATGAGATGAAAATCACGGAAATCTAGCAACTTTACCATAATCAATGGTGACCTCTTTAATTTAACATCAACCAAAAGGTTAGGTAGAATAACATTTAAAAAAAAAAACCTAGTTAGCAGAAATAGGGTTCTAAATAGGAGGTGGAAAAATTAACTGCATGGAGCAATGGCCAATATAAACGGGTTTTTTTTAAATAGATATTGCAAAACAATTTGAGTATAATTATTCGTAGCATGATTTGTCCTCCCTTATTTTTTCCAAGGTAAACTTAGAGAGATCCCTTAAATTAATAAGTTCGTTTATGTACATCATTTATAATGAATGTGAGAGCATTTTATGTAAACTATTTATGTTTTGTGCAATTGCGAGTTTAATTACTAGTTTAAACAGTTTTGAAGAAATAAACAGAAACCATTTTAAGTTTACATGTTTAGTTTGACGACACGTTGGCCTAATTGGTAGTGACCCTGCCTCCGAAGCCAGCGGTCCTGGGTTCAAATCCTAGTAAGGGCAGATGTTCGTGTGATGAGCGCGAATATTTTTTCCTGAGTCTTGGATGTTTTCTATGTATTTAAGTATGTATTTCTCTATATAGGTATGTTTATCGTTATCTAGTACCCATAGTACAAGCCTAGAGCTTAGTTTGGGACTAATTAAATTTGTGTGAGATTGTCCCCTGATATTTATTTATTTATTTTATTTTTTAGGCAAATCATTGAATCGACACGGTGGCCTAGTTGGGAGTGACCCTGCCTCCGAAGCCAGCGGTCCTGGGTTCAAATCCCGGTAAGGGCAGATATTTGTGTTATGAGCGCGAATATTTGTTCCCGAGTCTTGGACGTTTTCTATGTATTTAATTATGTATTTCTCTATATAAGTATGTTTATCGTTGTCTAGTACCCATAGTAAATACAAGCCTAGAGCTTAAATATTTGGGACTAGTTCAATTTGTGTGAGATTGTGCCCTGTTTTTTTTATTTTTTCTAGGTTTGAATTTGGCCCGGGCTTTTTGAGTTCATCGATACAGATGGACAGTAGCAAACCTTTGAGATAGTGGCATCTAAAAAAAAATTACAATGAATTTTAGAAATATTACTTAGTCATTATTTATAGAAGGACCAGCCTTAAAAATGGAATCTTCAGTGACGCGGCCGATTCGCACTTGGCCAGTTTTTCAATTGAATTACGTAATTTTTAGACAATGTGCAAAAAAATTGACAGGTTTTATACAACTTCCATGAAAAGGCGTTTTATTTTTCACCGACTTCAAAATAAAGAGGCTGTCAATTCGACTGGATGTTAATTTTTGTGTTTGTTACGCGATTACTCCGTCAACTGTGGATCGATTTTGAAAATTATATTTGTTTGATAAAGTGAACTCGGTCCCATTGCCACTCCATTAACTCCTCAAATATTATAGGCATACATATAGCGGTTTTGGTATGTTCAGTAACAAGTCTATCATTTGCATGCAGAAAGTATCATTTGGTGAAGTGAAACTGATGTTGAAGAACACTGACGGCCATCGGAACTCCTCAATGGTACCTATTTCAAGGATGGCGATAAGATATCTCGATTTAGATAGTTGAGTGACTATTACGGAGCACATTTCAATGGTTTAAATATAATTATGCAGTATGACTTTCTCGCGGCGGTGCTTGAAGCGAGCGAGAAATATCCTGTGGTTCTTATTCATTGCGAAGTGGGAGTTTATAGGAATTATATTCCCTAAAAAGGTATAAAATTAAATTAAATGTAAGAAAAACAATAAACTGCAGTTTGACTCCCCCGCCATAAACCAAGACTAAGTAGACTTGATTGGTTTTTAAGATACAGGCAAGTTAGTGTTTATACCTACTGCAAATCATCCAAGACAGCACCAAATACACAACACTTAACACTTAACTTTAAATTGAAAATTAGTTCATATTTGTTGTCTTTTGAGATGTTTTAACCGGCAAAAATACTTGGCCTTTTAATGCCCGAAATACTTGGCCGATTAATTTATATATATTTACTTAACGTTACCCAAAACCTGTTTAAATGGTTATTCATGAGTCAAGTAAAAGAAATGAACAGTGATATGATAAATAAGTTTTTTAAATATATAAGTACTTAAGAAGAAATAAGACATAATGCAAATTACTAAACGTTAGGTTCAAGATTCAAGGTCATTTAGACTAATTGTTTGATTAGCTACCGTTTGTTAACTACCAAGTAGGTATAATTATGTCAGTATGTTTAATATTGTTAGAAGTATACAGGGTGACTATGTACTCAGGGCTTCTAATGTAGGTATCGATTCTTCTTCTTAAGTGTAACTTCTTTGTTACACACACGCCTTCATTCCCAGAGTGGGGTAGGGTAGGTAGAGCTACAGAAATACCAACACCTACAAAAAGAGTTGTTGGTAATACTGTAACCACATTTAGCACAAACAGGTTAAGATGTTTACCAGTGTATTAGAGACAGGTGCAAGCCCATCGCCCAACAGTACTTCTTTGTTAATATATTAATTAACCGACTTCGAAAAAAGGAGGAGGTGACACGTTCCATTGTATATATGTTCACCGATTACTCCGTCAATTGTAGTCCGATTTTGATAATTTTTTTGTTTGATAGAGTATACTTTCGAGGTGGCCCCATTGTCACCAAATCGGAATCTGATGAGGGGATCAGTGAGGAATTGAGGGAACTGCTTAAATATTGTAGGCAAACATATAGCGATTTTAGTATTTTTAGTAAGAAGTCTAGCATTTGCATTCAGAAAGTATCATTTGGGG
This sequence comes from Acleris holmiana, assembly GCA_949316455.1. Taxonomy (NCBI): domain Eukaryota; kingdom Metazoa; phylum Arthropoda; class Insecta; order Lepidoptera; family Tortricidae; genus Acleris; species Acleris holmiana. Next base: position 10,824,200 of record OX438783.1, read on the forward strand.
AAGTGGAACTGATGATGAAGACCACAGGTGGCCATCGGAACTCCTCAACGGTACCTATTTCAAGGGTGGAGATGAGATATCTCGTTTAGGATAGTTGAGCAACTTCAACGAAGAATATTTACTTATTGAAATATGACTATGAGTTTCCGGCGGTGTTGCTTGCGGCGCGCTTGAAACTTAAAGTTTCATATCAAGTAATAAGGTACAGAACAGCGCATTTATGATCACTAAAAAGTTTAAAATAAAATAAATGTTTAAAAAAACTAAAAACCGTCTTCAAAAACGCAAAAAATAACTTCTTTTAAAATTTTAGGCACTACCTAATAGGTTAGTCGAACTGAAGTCTGCGACCACAATATTTTCACCAAAAAAGCCAAACTAACCCAACCTTACCTATTAGGTAGGTGCCTAAAATTTTAAAATAAGTTATTTCTTGCGTTTTTGAAGCGCTTTTTTTTTTCAGTGAGTTATACCACAGTACTAATTCAAAAGGACGCAAGTACAAAAAAACTTTAAAAAAAATCGGTAGCAACTCGTAAAACATCATTGTATCCTATGAAAGGAACGAAAAATATCATGGTTATTATGAAAATTTAATACGACCAAAAACGTCATTTCCTAAGCAAGGTGGTCTCTATGTGTGTGAAAAGGCAACAATTCTCCACTTTACTAAGGAGTCAAGGACGCATAATGGTCTGCCATGTGTTTTTTGCTTGACCGTAATTAACCCGCTCGGAATGAATAAGACGGCGTTGCATTTCCTGCACCGTAAATGAACGTTGGTGGACAAGCGATTTATTTAGTAATTTACCTAAAAATGATAAGCTACAACTACGCATTTCATTTATTATACAAACAATTAATTCAAATTTAAATTTATGTGTATTTTGTATTGCTCCGTTTAGTTTGTGAAAATAAATTGGTTGTTTTTTAACGTGCCGGGAATTAAACACTTTTTAAATTTAGAACGGCAGATTGGTTTAAATTAGGTGCCTAATATTTTGTCGAAACACCTTTCAATTAACGTATCACTATGCAGAATAACGTATCATTTCATCGAAACGCATTTCTCGTTGCACGAGTTAAGAGGCCGAAAATGAAATTTTGCCGATTTCGCCGATTTACCAGATTTTACAGACGTGATTTTACTGTAGAAATTAATTTTAATGCGCAACACGAAAGATAATTTCAACTTTGACCGAATGTATTATGAGCTACTTTTTTGTTTTTATTATTTGATACTGATTCATCGACCTGAAACCGGCGACTGTTTTGTAAATTTTGCTGTAAGAGGCTTAGAATATCGCATATTCACGAATCGTTTTGACGTCTAAAAGGTATGAAAAAATTACAATTCATTGCTGTAAAATTTGTCTAAAAAATTTATGAATTACTTTTTACCACCTTCATATATTTTTTTTGTGTAAAAAAATATTAACTTGGTAAAGTTTTACAGAAAATGGGCAAAACATTGTTTTTGATTACGACTACTTAAAACTATCGTTCATAAAACTAAAACAACAGTAATAAAGTTAAGTTCAAAATCAATACAATACTTAAAAAAAAAAAAAAAAACAACATATAATGTTTTAAAATAACCTAAATCTCACATTATAATACTCGACAAATCTGAAAAAGTACCTCATTTATTTGTAAGTCATTTATTGCCCCGTGTGGTTTCCGGGTTAGAATAGTGCCACTCCATGTCTTCTCGAGGATGTCGTAAGAGGCGACTAAAGCCGCGTTCACATTTGTCTGACGTGTTGTGTTGTGATGCTCTCTGTCGTGATGGCTACTGTTCACATTTATCTGACGTGTTATGACGCATTATGACGCGTCGTCCATACTCTCCATACTTCTCGTGCGGCTCTGACGCGTCACAACACAGCACTGGCGCGTGCACACTAGTCCGATGCGCTGTGTCGTGTCGCTGCACCGCCCCCCGCACCTCACCCGTTCTGACGCGGACCGGGATCGCATGTGATGCGACACAACACAAGCCATCACAACACGCTGCGTCAGACAAATGTGAACGCAACTATATTAAATGTATGAAACTGATACTGTTCTGACGCATCACAACACAACACGTCAGACAAATGTGAACGCGGCTTAAGGGAATAAAGGCTTCTAGTATTGTTAGGCGATGGGCTTGCCACCTGTCACTAATACACTAGTTAATATCTTAGCTTACTTGTGCAAAATGTGGTTACAGAATTATTAACATGTCTTTTTAGAGTTGTTGGTATTTCTGTAGCTCTGCCTACCCCACTCTGGGAATGAAGGCGTGATGCTATGTATGTATGTGTATCATTTATTCGATCAGAACTGAAATCATATTTCACGATGTGCATTCAAACTTATAGAATAGCAGTATTTTAACTGTAAAATCTCAAAAAGAAGCAAAACCACCAAAATTTCGTGTACGGCCTCTGTTGTAGAATAAAAAGAGTTCTATTATAGTATTAGGAACCATTGACACGAGTAGGATAATGAAAATGATAGTGGCGGTAGGTTGTTCAGGGTTCGTCCGGATCGCTACCACTATTCACCTTTAACCTAGCGCCAAGCAACACTGTTCGCATCGTGTTTCGGTGTGGGTTCCATCTTTGGCAGCGCATTTGTGATCTTAGGATTACAGTCTTAAGATTCTTCTCTCGGTTGTGCAAATGTCTATGCATCACAGGTCCCATTTACTACCAGATGTCTCCAAGACATAAAAAAAAACATTTGATTTTGGGCAGATATTTGTGTGATGAGCGCGAATATTTGTTCCTGAGTCTTAGATGTTTTCTATACATTTAAGTATGTTTATCTTTGTCTAGTACCCATAGTACAAGCCTAGAGCTTAGTTTGGGACTAGGTCAATTTGTGTGTCATTGTATCCTGATATTATTATTATTTATTATTAATACCCCGCGGTCAGTCGACCCAACCTCTATACGATAGGTACTTAGGTAGGTAATTATAAATAAAATATTGTACTTTGAACACGGTTTACGAGTTATTTATTCTTAGAAACAGTAAGTACCTACATTACTGCGGAGACCGAGAAAAAGGCTGTTGCGGGACGAGTATGAGTTAGCGCCGAAACACAGTCAAGGCTGAAATTGGGCAGGTTGAAATTCTATGCTTTTCTCCAACTGCAACGGGTTCATCATAATTGCGATTTTGCTAATTCGCCTATAATTATTTTCGCATTTCTTCTACGCTATAGCTTATACCCTAGTATTTTTTTTAAAATAAATATTAATCACAGGACATTGTCTCACAAATTGACCTAGTCCTAAACTAAGCTCTAGGCTTGTACTATGGGTACTAGACAACGATAAACATACTTAGATAGAGAAATAAAATACTTAAATACATAGAAAATATCCAAGACTCAGGAATAAATACTCGTGCTCATCACACGAATACCTGCCCTTACTGGGATTTGAACCCGGGACCGCTGGCTTCGGAGGCAGGGTCACTCCCAACTAGGCCAACGTGTCGTCAAACACGTAGGTTACTTTTAATCCCGGAAAAAATTAAAAGGTCCCAAGGGTCACGATATTCAAAATCTACGTGGACGAAGTCGCACGCAAAACCGAGTATTATTAAGATTAAAAACATGATTCAGTTTGTAAAAGTATGTCCTTGTCAAAGTATTGTTGATTGCTGCGTTCCGTTTAAAACTTGTTGCTATCGTAATTGCCTGCTTCGAATAAAAAACATGACATTCTGACAATAAGGTACCATTAACAACCTCTTTAAGTGCTCAAATAATTTGTGTCTTCTTGTACAATCCTTTTTTAATTTAAACTTTTTATTTATAAATTTTCCATTCTATAATGTCTGTTTACTTGTCAATCTTGAAATACTCTAAGGCTAAGTTCACATGAACGCGCGTCAACGCGCGTTTGTCTCGGCGCGCGGTATAAGATTCTAACAAAGAAGTGTTAGGGGCATTGAATGAGAACTAAAGGCATAGAAGGAGTCTTAAAATGAAAGCATCAAGCAGGGATCGTTACCGGTATTCTGACTACCGGTTTTAAATGAGGTATGACCGGTTATAATTGCATTTCGCTATTTATACCGCTAAAGCTCTGATTACCGGTGTAATGAATACCGGTATTCAAGTATATTATCGGTTTAGCCAATTGAGAACAATACCTCTTTTTGATACTTTATCTCTAAAAAACATTAGCAGTTATACCTGTCAGTTTCAATATTCTCGTTTATTCGTATATGTAAATGTTTTCGGTGCTCTTACAAAAAACTTAGACTCGCCTTAGACAAGTCTGAAATTGCAGTTAATTACAGTCTAATTCACATCACACTGATCAGGTGCAATAAATAGTGGTATTGAATACAGGTATTTAATACTGTAAATAGTGTATACATAGCGATAAAAACAAAAGCGTAATGACAATAATACCTCTAATTTGAATATAGGTATTATTTTTTAGCGGTTATAATTTGACAATGTAAATACAGGTATTGAATAAAACTCGTTTTACAATCCCTGGCATCAAGTTTATACCTGTCACGAAAATTTCAATATTAATGATCAATAAGTTAAAAAAGGAAAGAGTGCATTAAGATTTTCTCAACTCATGATAACTGATCTCTATTGACACAATGATCGTAGATTGTTATACGAAACAGTGTGCGACAGCAAGTTTACGACCATTCTATTTTAGCTTATTTAACTGTCTCCTTTTGGCGCAATGAATCCCAATAAGACTGTGCATATCAGCTATCTGTATGTTGTTTAATCCACAAGCAAATTGCCTTGGAAACGTCTATTTTTACTGAATGTTGATGCCAGATCGCCGCGCGCAAGCCGCATGTCATTTGAACGCGACAACCGCACTTCATCGCGCATGGACGTGCGTTAATGTGAACTTAGCCTAAGAACCATACATGTAATCATACAGTAAGTAAGATGTTCGTTAATATCGTTTAAAACAGATATATTATAAACGTTTTTTTATGTTTTTAGGGTTCCGTAGTCAAACTATGTCCGTCCGTCCGTCCGTCCATCTTTCCATCTGTCCGCAGCCTAGCTCAGAGACTCTGAAAAGAAAGAGAGAAAGCTGTAATTTGGCATGAGCATGCATATAGGTAGGTGTCATGTCAACAAATTGATACAATTAAATGTAAAAAAAAAAATAGATGCTACCTCCCCTACACGTAACGTGGGGATGTATTTTTTTTCTCGTCTACCCTATAGTGTAGGGTGTTGTAGGATAGATCTTTTAAAAATATTATGGGTTTGTGGAAACAGTTTTTCGATTAAATAATCCGTTTATGAAATATTAAGTTTTAAAGCGCTAATTTTTATTAGGCTCAAGTGTTCCCCTCCCCCTACAGCCAAAACTACAAATACAAAAAATCTGAAAAAAAAACTAAAATGAAAGAACATATAACGAATTTTAAAGGAAAACTATCACGACTAAGACATCATAGGTTCTTGTACAGGTGATTAAAGTGTTTATAACTTCTAAAATCATCTAAGACGGCACCAATTGACTTTAAATAGAAAATTAGTTATTACTTGTTGATTTTTTTGTTTGTTGTACTTAAGGGCTTCGGAACCCTATACTGAACATGGTCCGACAAGCTCTTCCGATTGTTTTTCTTTCATAAGGACATTCTCCTGACAATAATTAACACAACACACGACGACACGGTGGCCTAGTTGGGAGTGACCCTGCCTCCGAAGCCAGCGGTCCTGGGTTCAAATCCCGGTAAGGGCAGATATTTGTGTGATGATCGCGAATATTTGTTCCTGAGTCTTTGATGTTTTCTATGTATTTAAGTATTTATTTCTCTATATAAGTATGTTTATCGTTGTCTAGTACCCATAGTACAAGCCTAGAGCTTAGTTTGGGACTAGGTCAATTTGTGTGAGATTGTCCCCTGATATTTATTTATTTTTATTTATTTTTATTTACAACCGGCCGTCCACGCGTCGTACCGTGACCAGGGGACATAGGGATTCATTTTTATATACCGGGTGTACAATCCAAATGGGTCAGTATGGAGTAGTCGGAAACTATGAGAGATAGCGAGATCTGTTCTTAGGAACCATGATGTCGATTTAATAATAATTACATTCAAACTTTTTTATTTACTCTCATACATAACCGGGAATCGAACCTGGTCAAAATCAATGTGTATAAATTCTGCAAGTCGCAAGAAGCACAACAAAATTGAAATATTAAAAATATATATTAAACATATATTTTTATTTTTATTTTTATTATTATTAAATCTAAAATCGACGTCATGGTTCCTAAGAACAGATCTCGCTATCTCTCATAGTTTCCGACTTCACCATACTGACCCATTTGGATTGTACACCCGGTATACATAATTATACAGTGTGTTACCGGCATGAGGGCTTTAAATGTAGGTATCGATTTTACTCCTCAAATGGAACTCCTTTTGTTCTACGACTTTAAAAAATGAGGTAATTTTTATTTTTTATTTTTCATACAAAATAAATTAATTCACTGATTTTACTAGTAAAGTTTGAAAGTTTGATCACTATAACTTACTGTAAATTAAGTTATTTTCTAAATCGTAGAACAAAAGATGTAGCATTTGAGAAGTAGAATCGATACCTACATTTAAAGCCCTCATGCCGGTAACACACTGTATACTAGCTACCCGTCAGCGGCTTCGCCTCGCTTCAAATTTTTGACGTTATCGGTAGACCTTCTCCTGACGATAACGAACACAACAAAAAAATAATTAGCGAAATTGGTCCAGGGGTTCACACGTGATGCCGTGACCAAGGGAAACAGACATTCATTTATTTATATCTACTAGCTACCCGTTAGCGGCTTCGCCCCGCTGCAAATTTTTGACTTGCCGGCGGATTGTACATTTTTTTTCTTCCATAAGAACCTTCTCTTGACGAACGAACACAACAAAAAAAGAATTAGCGAAATCGGTCCAGCCGTTCGTGCGTGATGCCGTGACCAAGGGAAATAGGGATTCGTTTTTTATATATAGATAAGATAGATAAGTTCCTTTTATACAAAAAGCAGTAGGAACTCGTGACTAAAAGCTCTTAGAGTTAGGTTATTAGGTAACCCATCATTTTATCGAATTTCACTTCATCGGTTGTACCATTTCATTGAATTTCATGTCATCAAACATCATTTTCTTCTGAAGACATGATATTTTCAGTAAATCTTTTACATTAATTACGTACGTTAGATTAGATTTTGACTATACCAAAAAAAACAAATCATGCGGCGAGAAATGCCCTTTGATAAAATGAAAATTCTGCGTAATGAATGATAAGTTCGTTGAAAGGTTTTTCGACAACCACGACTTTCCTGTGGCCTTTAGGAAATGAACAAGGTAACTTATAAGTTAAAAACATCAGTGTATGTATACATCATTGTTCAAGAAGTTACATTATAATTATGATCAATGGTGCCTATACAGCGATTATCTTTAAACTATAGAAACTAAAAGCACAAGTATAATTGATGATTAATAGCTTACATAAGTGAATATATAACATAATTATCATGCTGATAGAGTTTTTTTTCCGAACAACTACTGAGAAAAAAAAACCGCTATTGGATGTAGAGCTTAATCGTTGTTTTTTCTACGTCATGTCACAGCTAGTACCAGACTAAAAAAATGGTTACGTACAAAATTACACTCGGGCCACTGGGGGCAGACACGGATAATTTTCATTTCTCAGTAAATAATAATGAAAAAAATTGTTGGTAGGACGTTTTTAAAAATATTGAGCATTAGTTAAGGGACAAAACTTAATTGATTTCTTTGTGTAACGAAAGTTACCCATATAGTTTGCATGACTAACTTTCGTTACACAAAGGACGCGATCGTGTTTTCGTTTTCATTAAGCCTTTAACTATGTACATTTTCCTGAAAACGATCCGGGTACGCTTTTCAGACGAACTTCTATAGTCGTAGTCGGATGTTTTTCTAAAAACCGCCCCTTTCATTTCGTGAGCCAAGCCCGGCTGCCACGGGACAAGATTTTGACATAGGCTCGGGACTTTAATTCGTCTATTCCATATTCCTACGTAAGTATAAAGTGTTAAGGTTTGAAATAAAAGTAATATATAACAAATACTTTAGCTTCTTTTGTTTTTTATAATAATCATCATTTCATTTATAATTATCATTTCTTTTTACTTTTTGTGCAAACTTGTATGTGTCCAACCCCATGCATTGTCCTTACTCATTTGCTTCAGGGTTAGCTGGAAGAAATCCCATTAAGGGATAAGTTTGCCTTTGTACATTAATTTAGTGTTATAATTGTAATATTTATATTTTTGTGCAATAAAGAGTTTACATACATACATAATATTATATATGTAGAGTGTATCTGTACATCATTTGGCATTAAAACACACGTGTGATGTTATTATGTAACAGTCACATAAACTACCATAAGGTAAAAATAAAACGATATCCCCCAGCCGCCCGTGCGCCGCACCACGGCCACGGAACAAAAATTAAAAAGTTACTTTGTCTCACGCTCGCAGCAAAATCGAATTTTGCTCACTGTTTTTAAACAGCAAAACCACCCTTTTTGAGGTGCTGAGGCGAAAAAAGAATTATTCGATTTGGTGTAGTCGTTTGGAGGTTATGCACGTACATACATTTCGGCGATATTTTTTATTTCTATAGAAGAAGGTAAAGCAGAGTGATACAATAATAATTAATATCTTATGGGCAGTAAATAAGTTGTATAAGAGAGATATGGCTGAGATGAGTTAAGAGTAGGCTCGTCTCTTGAAGGTCCCTAACACGCAGGGTAAAAACTACTTGTTTAAAACCTGTATTTCGGGGGTAAATACGATTCGCAGAAACATCTACGTAAGTTATATCATTGACGTGTCTCTTGCGTCACATATAATTATCACAACTTTTAAAAACATGGAAAACCGGTCAGGTCTGCTGACGACATTGACCTAGGGTTTTGACGACTAGGTTAAATTTGGTCCGTAAGTCTTAATTTGATAATGCCTAAGAAATGGGCGTTTTCCAAAAAAGTACCTATAGTTAAGCACAAAAATGAACAACGGTATTTTTTCCATTACGTCACGAAAATTAACTATTACTGCTTTAAGAGAAATAGTGGCATCTCAGACAAAACTCCTGTAGCAAGTTCAACCATATTACTAACAGGTGAGGTGAGAATCTGCTAGTATAGTTCAAAAATTTCGCCCACGGCTATCCTTTGAACTTCACAGGGAATAGCGATAAACGACTTCTACGCGGACAAAGCGGCGGGCAACAGCTAGTTGACAATCAATATTGAATAAATTGTACATAATAAATTTCAGATGATATTTTCTTGTTTAATACTTTTTAGAGCGTTTTTTTTAGTAGTCGGGTTTTAGTTCTTGAACTATTTATTTAATTTAAACTATTTCGGAGGTGTAAAATTAAGTTTTTTTAATGAAAATTTAAACGAATACAATGTGCTGACATATTGACACATGTAAACATTGTATTCTTTTAGACTATTCTTGTAGACAAACAAAGATCGTCAATGTAATTGTAAGAATAGTTATACAGTGTGTAAATGGTATACGGGCGTTTATTAAAACTGGACATAGATTAAGACTCTACTAATCATTAACAGAAATAATTATTTTGATTACGCTAACGTATACACCGTTATTAATTTTTGAACATACTATCGACCCGCAATGTACATCGAAGTCCATCTGTCAGGTAAGTACGTAAAGTTTACTTGTGAAAATGTGTATTTCGGCTAAAGTAGCCTCAGCTTTAATAATACTTAACTTTGAAACGTCATTAATTGAGTTTTTAATTCATTGCATTTTTCGTTATACATTGCGTGTTAAATTATTTTGTATGGTTATTTTTTTTAATTTAATTTTAACAAAAGCTGCCTAAATGTGCTCAGTAGGGGTTGTACTAACCACAGTTAAAAGGAACGCCCGTATACAATTTACACACTGTATATGCAGCTAACAATAAATCCTCTTGAGACCCACCATACTACAATCTGGAATTTGAATCTACCAGCAAGGGAATAAAGTTCAATTACCTTTGCACTTAAATAACATTTTCAATTTTGAAACAAATAAAAATGATTTTATACTCCTTGAAATAAGGTTTAAATTTAATTTCCTGGATTATGTACTTTGCTAATGATGCCCTTTCATTTGACACCCCACACCGCATGAATATTTATTTTTATAGTTCATGACTTTATGTCCTCTATAGGGCGCTATATTCAATTTAATGTGACGTCACATAACCTATAACCAGCGAACCAACAAAACGCTTCCAACGGTACAACATTTGTTAAATTATGATAAGTGGTTTAGTAGTTATGTGGGACCAGATGAGCATACATACATACCGGTCAAAATAATAACCTTCATTTTTGCTTCGACGTAATCGGGTAAAAAGTCATCCATTGTAAAGTTAAAGTAGCTTTCTAGACTAAATCGATTCACGATTAGGGTTTAGTTTCCGAGCTCATACTTTTTGGCCTCCTGAGTCTCCAGGTTTGAGGACAAAATGCCAAATATTAAAGACACCCTATAGCTATTGTGCGTTGATTACGCTGTTGATGGTGATCTCTACGAGAACCGCCGGCGGCGGGTTCGAAGCGTCGTTCTGCAGCTCTCGTAGGTGTTGCTGTTGACCTCGTCGGAAGCTCGTGCTTTGGTGCTGGGGGTTATGTGGTGTTGAAATAATATGACTGCTGACTTGATTATGACATAGACTTTAATATACTATCACAATCTGTGTTATTCCTTAAATATACTAATAGCTTATTCTAGATGAAAACTTGACTGATTATCAACTGATGAATTTTGCACGTCCGTTCGCTGTCCGAGCGTGATTAGGAGAGAGCGAATGAAGTAAGAGTGAATGAACTATAGGCTAAACAGTTTCACATTGAATGATCGTTGGTCTATGATTATAAAGGTCTGACAGACGACCCTACTGATTTTAAAGGCCCTAATATTGAAGCCTACGGTAACAAGTAAAATATTGAAAACATGTTAATTTTCGATTAACATTCCTCCGCCACCCGGGGAAGTTGAACACTGAACACTTGAAGTCCCTAATGAACTCTACTTATAGTAATAATGACACATAACATTACCGCTAAACATGACTTAATATTAGGTTGAACTCTAATATATACATAGGAAATAAATGATCAATTGAAATCACTTTCCAATGGTAATTTACATAATTTTACCACGGGTCTTATAAGTTCTCCACATTGAGTTTTTAATTTAACTGATCTGACAACCTGATCTGACCCTTTAAACAATTCTATTACTCTACCTCTACGCCACTGTAGAGGTGGTGAATTTTCATCTATGATAAGAACTAAATCGTTAAGTTCTATATTGTTAACATGACTATACCATTTATTGCGTGTCTGTAGTGTATTGAGATATTCAACATGCCATCGTGACCAAATTGACTGATACATTTTCTGAGTGATTTGAAAGCGTGATAATCGTGACATCTTTGTTTCCTTCCAGTGCGCTTCTGGTAAAGCGACTAGTGGTTGACCGATGATGAAATGACCAGGTGTAAGAACTTCTAAATCGCAAGGATCCTCTGACATAGGAACTAGAGGTCGTGAATTCAGTATCGATTCTATCTTAGAAAATAGAGTAGACAGCTCCTCGAATGTTAGAATAGTTTCGCCAACCTCTCTCTTGAGGAGGTTTTTTGCGCTTTTGACGGCAGCCTCAAATAGACCCCCCATGTGAGGCGATGCCGGCGGATTGAATTCCCAGCGAATACTCTGTTTTCTGAACTCCTCCTTGAGGATAATCTCATTGTCCAACAAAAACTGATTAATCTCCTTGAGATATGTGTTAGAACCAACAAAATTTGTACCTCGGTCCGATCTGATAAGAGAAGGCAGCCCTCGTCGACTGACAAACCTCGTGAATGACGCGATGAAGGCCTCGACGCTCAGCGAAGAGACGACCTCGAGATGAACAGCCTTTGTGCCTAAACATACAAAGACACACAGGTAAGCTTTGACTGACTTAGCGTTTCTTAATAAACTGCATTTGACCAAAAATGGGCCAGCGAAATCCGTCGCTACGCCTGAAAATGGCCGCGCTGCTGTGACTCTATCAGCAGGCAGATCGGCCATGAATGGTGGCTGAGTTGATGCATTGAATCTGAAACAAACTAAACAATTTCTGATAGCCTTGGACACTTGTCGCCTGGCTGAAGTGATCCAGTACTCTCTTCTGAGTATGGATATTAGGGCGTTCGTCGCCGCATGACAATATGATTTGTGGTAATATTCAATTAATAATTGACCCCACCGATGATCTTTAGGTATCAGATATGGATGCCTTGCACCATATGGCAATGTTGATTTCCGGAGTCGTCCACCGACCCTGATGAAGTGCTCGTCATCCACGAATACACTTAATTTCTGTAATGACTTACAAACCAGTTTTCCTTGTCTGATTAATATGATTTCGTCCTTGAACGAATCCATCTGAATTTTCCTGATCCAATGTTTTGTGGCTTCACGAGTCTCGTCCAGTGATAATGATGACGTGAGATTCCGTTGTTCTTTCGGTAATCTGGCATTCCTACAAAATCTAAGTACAAATGACGTAACATTGATGAGCTTACTAAATGAGCTGACACGTGATAATAAAGAGTCTTGCCAGGACTCTACCGGTGTGACAACATGGACTAATTTCTTGAATCCAGGTAAATCATGAGGTATAGTAACTGGTAATGAAGGCCATTGTGACTCCGCCTTAAGTAACCAGTCTGGTGACCACCATAGATTAAATCCAATGAGCTCCTTTGCTGACATACCTCTTGAAGCGACATCTGCTGGATTTAATTCAGATCTGATATGACGCCATGTCATCTTACGTTTTGAGTTTTGAATGTCCTGAACTCGATTGCATTCGAATGTTTGCAGCATGTGAGGTTTTGTATTTAACCATGATAACACAATGGTGCTGTCTGACCAAGCATTGATGCTGTCAAATTGAATCGAACTTTCATAGGACTCTGCTACATGATTAAGTAGCTTGAACACTAGGTGAGCGGCACTAAGATCCAACTTGGGTATCGTTTGCTTTGACTTCAGGGAAGCTACTCGAGATTTAGCTAAAAGTAGTCGTACCATGACGTTTTCTGACGTGTCCACTGTCCTGAGGTACACGCTCGCGGCAAATCCAGCCTCCGCAGCGTCTCCGAATCCGTGGAGCGAATATGAAACTGTTTGTGGTAGTGCAACACATCTAGGAATCTGCAAATTTGACAAACAGCTTAAGTCCTGAATGAGTTCGTTCCACTGATGACATTGGTGATGGCTAACAGGCTCATCCCATGATAATCCATCTGAAAAAAGTGATTGAAGAAACATTTTGAATCTGAACACAATAGGCGCACAATATCCACACGGATCATATAGGCGTGCTATTGTACTAAGGATATGACGCTTAGTGACTGGTTGCCCTAGCGGTACATTGATCTGATATGACATCGAGTCTGATACTGGATCCCATTGAATTCCTAGTACCTTAATAAAGCTTTTGTCTTCAGTATCGAACTGATGTGGTTGCTCGCAGTGTTCTTGCGGCAAGTCTTGCAGTAATTCATTGCAATTTGATGACCATTTCCTGAGCTCGTATCCGGCGCTTTTCATTAACGCGATAAGTTCTGACTTGAGGCGTTGTGCCTCTGATAACGAGTCCGCGCCCGTGAGAATATCGTCGACGAAGATATCTCGTCTGATGACGTTTGAAGCGGGTGATTCATGGTGACTAGCCTCCCAATCGTCCGCCAGTTGCAACAATGTTCGAATTGAAATGAAAGGACTTGACCGTAGTCCATAAGTATTAGTATTTAACTCATATACCTGAATTTGTTCTGACGGGTTCTCCCGCCACAAGACGAGTTGGTACTTCCTATCTTCAGGGTGTATCCAAGTCATCCTGAACATCATCTTGATGTCCGTAGTGAAAACGATTTGGTGACGTCTGAAATTCAATAATATTTGGGTAATATCATTTTGAAGTGGCTGGCCTGTGTGAAGACACTGGTTTAATGACGTGCCAGTTGATGTACGACCACTCCCGTCAAATACGACACGGATTTTATCCGTTCCCCTTTTGAATATACCGTGGTGAGGTATGATGAAATGTTCAGAATCGAACTGAAAATCTGATTTTGACATATGACCAAGAGTTTCATACTCTTTCATGAATTCCTTGTATTTATTTGCAAATACCAAATTCTTAGCCATCTTTCTTTCTAAAGATCGCAAGCGCTGAATGGCTAAAGCCTTTGATTCACCCAATGGTGGTCTTGTTGAAAGTAATGGCAACCTCACCATATATTTGCCATCTGGCATACGTTGAGTAGTTGAATTATACAACCTTTCACATTCCAGATATTCAGGATGAACAGCTGGTTTCGAAGGGGGCTCCTCCACCTTCCAAAACCTTTCCAAGACTTCCTCTAGCTTGACTGCATGAAGTCCGTAGTCTTCTACTGATGTGCCGGCTGACTGGTGGGGTGCCGCGACCGTCGTCGGTGGCAGTTGACCCGGCACCGCTCCCATAATGACGTGACCAAAACATGATCCATAAGCTGCTATCCCTGGAATATTAGTTGATATCTTTGAACCATCAAGTACATAATTGAGAATGTCTGTACCTAGGATAATATCTACATTTCGAGCCTTATCAAAGTTGCTATCAGCAAATATAATGTTTGATGACCTTAATTGATCCCTGAGTTGAATATCATATGGCGGTATATTTCCTGTTAATTCAAACATAACCATTGCCATAGTACCTACAATTGGTAATTGAGTTCCGACAGGTTTGATGACTAATTTAACGATAGTGCCTGGCGTTTGAACCGGCTGGTGACCAATTCCATAAAGAGTATTACTGTTGCACTGTTGGGGCAAATTTAAATAATGAACCAATGATTGCTTGATGATTGAAACACAAGCTCCTGTATCCAACAGGGCTCTGACCTTAACAAATGTACCATCACCAGATCTGACCATTACTATTGCGGTAGGGCAAATAGTTATGGGATGGGATGGACCTTGAGTTGCACCAACAGTACCCTCATATCATTCCCTATCAGGGCTTTGCCTAAAACCAAACTTGAGGGAACTGAATGTGTTCTGAGCTCGCTGCGCTCTGGCACCAATGGTTGGCCTCGGCTGATGTTGGCCCAAGGATTGCACTGATGGTGCCTCCTGGTAATGCACAGACCGCTCCTGGGCCTGACTGCCCACAGATGACGTGGTTGGTGCCTGATGTACCGAAACACGGCTCGCATATGATGATGATGATGGCTGATTCACTTCACCCCTAGTTGATCCTTGATCCATGGATTGAACAATTGAATGAACCTGTTGAGTATTAGTGTCGGCATTGCAGATCAGTGTGTTGTGATCTGGAGATTTGCAATGCAAACACCAATTGCGATGAGTACACTCGCTGGTATAATGTTTCCTCAAACATCTGTAACAATGCCCCGTCCTTGAAGCCCATGATCTGCGCCCTCCCCGTGACAGTTGAAGAAACCCGGGACACTTGTACAGTGTATGGGCCTTATTTGAACAGAATGAACATGATGAAATTGAAACATTCACCTGATGTGAAGGCTGAATGAATCCTTGGGAAGAGAGCACCCTTCTCGATGCCTGCGGTGACTGCCCTGCAGGCTGATGTGCACGTGGTGGTGGTGACCGACGTGGACTCCTGATGGTGGCCTGTTGTTCTGGGGCTGATGGTACCGCCAACTGAAGTCTGCACTGTTCATCCATCAACTCCAGCAGTTGATAGATGGTGGGCAGGGTCGTGGTATCCTTGCCATGCCGCTCTTCAAACAGTGAACGTAGCCTAATCGGGAGCTTCTGCAAGACCAGGTATAAAATTAAATATGACCATTCTTTAACAGGCTGACCGAGTTTATCCAAGGCCTGAATGGCCTCCTGTAGTGGATCATAAAATTCTGACCTAATATGACTTGATGATGTGATGATGGGTAAGTTGATTATCCTACCAATATATGTATCAAGCAACAACCTTGTGTTCTGATATCGTGACTTTAAAAGTCCTAGAGCAACAGAGTAGTTCTTGTCGTCTACCGGAAGCTGTCTAACTATATGAAGCGCTTCACCTGATAATGATGATCTTAGGTAATAATGCTTTTCAGCGTCTGATAAATCCCGCTCATGAACCAGTGATTGAAATAAATCATAAAATGGAATCCAGTCCATTAAATTACCTGAAAACTTGGGAAGTTCTATGAGTGGTAACTTTGCCATTACCTGATTGGACGTGACCTTGCGTGATGTTGACATCTCGGCCTTTGACTCCGACGACGCCTGCTCTAATTTGATTAATAATTTGTTTACTTCCGTAAACTGCGCCTCGAACAACGCCATATCGTCTTCCGACACATCATTGTCCGAGAAACCCAACAATGATTCGTATGCTGTAACCAAATCCCTGTAATACGTGTCGAAGTGCCTTTTAGCCACTGATGCTGCGATAGAACTGCTGACATCGGTGATTGTGCCTGCGAAGTCTATCAGCATCCGATATCGCGAACGAAACTGATTCTTTACAGTGCGCGATGACATTTTGAATACCTTAACGATTATCGCACGCAATAAACAGTGACACTTTAGATTAGTTACTTTAAATTTAGTTGAAGTATAATCCGTTAACAATTAACAAACAAGCGGTGACCTATTAACCTATAATTCAGTCGGTGACACTTGACATTGACCGACTGACCGACTGACTGAAGTATAGGTTCACCACAGACTAGCTATTAGGTACGATTGATTGATCCGAATGACCAGTGAGTGAATGAAATGTACTTACATGAATTAACAATAATCACTTAGTGTTCGTAAGATTGAATGAACTGTTGAATGACCGAAATGAACTTGAAACGAAGCGAGCGCCCTCTGCGACTGCCCTTTCCGTTACGAAATAAAATGGCTATCCAAATTATGCACCGATGAAATGAAATGCTGACCTTGACTTGAAATTGAATTGATAATACCAAATGTTAGTATAATGAAACCGCACCAACACTGAACCATGACACTACCACTGATTTCTTCCAGAATAATCTGCTGTAGTAGGTATCCGTGTGAAGTATATTGATTACAATATATTGATGGATCGGCACCTGCGATCCTCGACCTTGAATGAGCTTCAACGCGAGTTTGCTTACCGCGACCTTGATTCGTAGGTACGGGTAGCAATATTTACCCTTCTTGGGTTTGATTCCCCGGTCTGAATTTGAAACCTTCCCCTCTTGGGTTACCAAAAATGTGCGTTGATTACGCTGTTGATGGTGATCTCTACGAGAACCGCCGGCGGCGGGTTCGAAGCGTCGTTCTGCAGCTCTCGTAGGTGTTGCTGTTGACCTCGTCGGAAGCTCGTGCTTTGGTGCTGGGGGTTATGTGGTGTTGAAATAATATGACTGCTGACTTGATTATGACATAGACTTTAATATACTATCACAATCTGTGTTATTCCTTAAATATACTAATAGCTTATTCTAGATGAAAACTTGACTGATTATCAACTGATGAATTTTGCACGTCCGTTCGCTGTCCGAGCGTGATTAGGAGAGAGCGAATGAAGTAAGAGTGAATGAACTATAGGCTAAACAGTTTCACATTGAATGATCGTTGGTCTATGATTATAAAGGTCTGACAGACGACCCTACTGATTTTAAAGGCCCTAATATTGAAGCCTACGGTAACAAGTAAAATATTGAAAACATGTTAATTTTCGATTAACAGCTATTATAACAAGGTTGTAATTACAATGTTACTAAAATAAGTATAGGGTTTTAAGGTACTAACTACACCATGACTCTGGAAACGACCGCGAATTGCCGCTATAAGTAAAAATGTATTTTTCACTGACTTAGTAAAGTGAAGGAAGAGAGTTGCAAACAATAGAAAATAGACGCTGGAAGATCTTTGGTGACCTGTTACGGCATGACGAGTATATAAAGATAATAATTGAAGGAAAGGAAAAGGGAGACCGAGAAAAACTTACCTAGACCAATTAAAAGACAAAGTAGGTGTCGTGTCGTATTAGTGTGTAAAAGAGAAGGCTCGGAATAGGGAAGAATAGAAATTACTCCAGCGACAAGAGCTCAGCTTTTAAGTAAATAATGATAACAAGAGCAGTAGGTAAGAAGCTCGAGTACGGCTCGCACTTGGCCGTTTTTTCAGAACACTTAAAACATTCACTTTTTTGCTTCCCTAATTTCCATACACATTCGACACACATTCAAATGGAAGCCTTGGTACTGAACATGTTAAAAAGCATTTTTTAACAGATTTTAGATTAAAACTAAATAGTCAATACTCAAATTGCACTAAACCAATTATCACTACATAGTATAAAACAAAGTCGCTTTTTCTGTCCCTATATCCCTATGTATGCTTAAATCTTTAAAACTACGCAACGGATTTTGATGCGGCTTTTTTTAATAGATAGAGTGATTGAAGAGAAAGGATTATAAGTATAATACTTTAATCCGGAGCGAAGCGAGGGCGGGTTGCTAGTAGGTAATAAACAACGATAAATATACGTTAATACTCCATAATTATCTATACAAATAATATAAATGTTAAGGTATCTTTGTATGTTTGTTTGTTACGCTTTCAAGGCTAAACCATTGAACTGATTTCGACAAAAGTTAGTATGGAAATAGCTTGAACCTTTTTGAGCCTGAGAAGCGATAAATGACTTACGACTTTTGCGTAGACGGAGTGGCGGGCAACAAATTGTTCTTCAATGCAAAGAAAAGATTCAAAACTCAAACAAAACAGTTCTTGTCTATGGAAAACTTTTGAATCATCAACAGACATAGATTTTTACTTCCAAACGATATTATTTTATCGATAAATTCTACTTTCTTACAACAGTTATGACTATGAGAAAACTTATAATATAAACATGAAATTTCCATACATCGTAACTCAAAACTTAAAGGTGGCATAAGCTTAACGATAAATATATGATTATCTGCCTATAATATTTTTAAGTACGAGTCTTTTCCATACATTTTCCGTAAACTTAGTAGGTATTATATTAGAGTATACAATTATGCTACTCAATGTCATACAATATACCTAAATAGGCCTTTGTTGCAAGCCACACTTGGTTTCAGTTTACTTTGTACGAAAATCGATTGAATTGTATTAAAATAAGTTAGAACACGTGAAGAAATATTTGTTATTTATTTAAATTGATGTTGATTTTAATTTTTAAATCCCTAATAAGTGTGCCTGTGAATTACTTAAATAAAATTTTACCTATAATACCTATAACATCGATGGATAGTGATCAGCAGTTTAATTAATTTATATTTTATCTGGTAAATTTTATAACTTTCTACTATGAAATGTCACTTTGAAATAAGTATTGGTCGTTTGCCTATGTATTTAAGTATATATTTTTCTATGTAAGTAAGTTTATCGTTGTCTAGTACCCATAGTTCAAGCCTAGAGCTTAGTTTGAGACTAGGACAATTTGTGTGTCTATGTCCCATAAAATTTATTATTTTAAAAGTTATCGATCAATTGAATATCAGAAGGAAGTCCGTAGTTAAGTGACGTATTTGCTACAAAAACTATGTCTGATCGTTAAGTTGCGGGCCCAGCACGCTTCCACTGCGCAAGTTGGTGTAAATGAGTGTGAGTTGCAGACGTTGCAGTTGTCATTTGTTTATACTCTCTTGCGCACACGCGTGCAATCGCAAGGCCTCGCAGTTCAGCTGTAGTATTAAACTTTGAAACGTCGGATCATGTCGTTCAGTCGACATAAGTCGGTCGGAGAGAAAACTGCTAACCACAATTCTAAATAAAATTCGATAAAAAAGTTAAACTAGCCATGGAAGATCTTCCGAAAGGAAACTATTTGAAATTCAAGCCGAATCAACTGCAAAATGTAAGGGAACTGTACAATTTGGACAAACCTGGAAGGATGAAGGAAGCGGTGGATTTGCTGAGTGACTGGGTCGCGAAGCAGAATCATTTTAGGAAAAAGGATTTTTGTAAGTATTTTAATTTTCATTGGTAAACAAGCCTTTTTGTGCAAAATGTGGTTACAGAATTGCCAACAACTCTTGTTGTAGTTGTTGGTATTTCTGCAGCTCTGCCTGCCCCACTCTGGGAATGAAGGCGTGATAATATGTATGTATGTTTAATTTTCATCCCCTTTCCCCGTCTTAGGCTGCATTTTCACCAGAGCTTTAGTGGTGGTAGGACCCTGTGCAGGGTCCGTCCGGATCGCTACCACCATCTTATCCAATAACCTACTGCCAAGCAACTGTGTTCGCATAGAGACATTCCATCTTAGTCCTCAGGGTTGGCAACGCATTTGAGGTCTTAGGATTGCAGTCTTAAGATTATAGTCTTGATAAATGGAATATCTATAGGTCTCAGATAATACCTACCATCAGACAGCCTGAGTGCTCGTGTGCCTTCCCCTTATCATAAAAAAGCTGTGCAAGGTAGCGGAACGGTGTGCGAGGAAAAAATCCACCATTAGGATTCTTAGCCTCGCTCAGCGCAGCTCTCCTATTGGTGGATTTTCTCCTTGCATACCTCTGGTGGAAACGCAGACCCCGTTATAAAAGAGAGGTGTTACGTTTAACTTTTGTATATCTGTTTACGTATAAGTATCAGCTGTGTATACCGTGCGTGTCTGCGTATCTATCGTAGAGGAAAGCTATTTAAATCTGATTTTTCTTAGCAAGCATCCATTAACCTACCGTTCAAGCAACAGTGTCCCCTTTGTTATTTTCCGGTGTTGGAATAGTTTCGGTGCAATGACTCATATGAGCTTTCCATCAGGGTTAGCAACTCATTGTCGGTCTTAGGTTTGTAGTCTTGAAATTGTTTGAAAAAATGTGCAAGTGTCTAACTATATATATACTATACTTATGTCTAATAAATAAATAAATAAATTTCACAGATAAATAAATACATACATCATTTATATACATTTCACTCTACCCGCAAAGAAGTTTGCGAATTACGATCTCGTTAGGTTCTAAACAATTAAAGATATGGATATGTCAAAGTAATTTTGAACTAAAAAATTTCAATTAAATAAATTTATTTATTTAGTATTAAAAAAACTGGACCTTAGCTTGATAAAACCCATCTTGCATTTGAACGGATATTTTACCGTCAAAGTAAGTCAGATACAACATAACATTAACGATTCGGTAGCATTATAGTTTATTACTAAATGAAATAGTGTACGAATATGAAATGGAAATAGAATGGCTGACTGGATTTCCATGAACATAATGTGATACTAAGGTCGCGTTCTAGATTATCGTACCTATGTTTTACTACGAAAGATATAACAGCCTTGGCCAGCTTGGATAAAAGCACCCATGCGTTTTTCATACAGAACAGAAGTCAAAATTTTAAGAGGTGCGTTGATGTCTTTTATCATCGAAACTTGAACTATCTACCAAAAACATTTACATATTAATTGATGTTAAGGAGAATTCCGTGAAAAAAATACCATTAATAATTTTATTATAAAACCCGACTATTCTAGCTTCTGGGCCTCTATTCAGGTGCGTTAAAACGATATCGTGTTTGACACGTTTAAGCATCGTTTATGTCACAGTCACCATTATTGTAAATGACATAAGAGTTATCAAAACGTTGACAATACGGAAACAGGTCAAAAACGATATCGTTATAACGCAGTTGAATAGAGGCCCAGCTTTCACTCGCAAATAGCTGCTTCGAAACGACCTCTACTAATGATCAGGGCCTCTATTCTTGCGGTCCTGGGTTCAAATCCCGATATGGGCAGACATTTGTGTGATGAGCGCGAATATTTGTTCCCGAGTCTTGGAGGTTGTCTTTTAATGTTTGTTTTTCGACGTTCACTTTAGAAGCTTTTATTTAACTTGTACTAGGCTGGGATTCTACATGGTTTTAATGATATCGTCTTGACGTGTTTCCGTATTGTCAACGTTTTGATAACTCTTATGTCAATTTGGAACCAGTTCTTGTTAATGGAATGGGCTGCAATTTGGACAATATACGTTAAACCGATGACAATGCAATATTACGGTCAGGGATTGTAAAACCGGTTTTATTCAATACCTCTATTTACATTGTTAAATTATTACCGCTAAAAAATAATACCTATATTCAAATTAGAGGTATTGTTGTCATTCCGCTTTTGTTTTTATCGCTATGTATACGCTATTTACAGTATTAAATACCTGTATTCAATACCGCTATTTATTGCACCTGATAAGTGTGATGTGAATTAGACTGTAATTAACTGCAATTTCAGACTTGTCTAAGGCGAGTCTAAGTTTTTTGTAAGAGCACCGAAAACATTTACAAATACGAATAAACGAGAATATTGGCACTGACAGGTATTACTGCTAATGGTTTTTAGAGGTAAAGTATCAAAAAGAGGTATTGTTTTCATTGGCTAAACCGATAATATACTTGAATATCGGTATTCATTATACCGGTAATCAGAGCTTTAGCGGTATAAATAGCGAAATGCAACTATAACCGGTTATACCTCATTTAAAACCGGTAGTCAGAATACCGGTAACGATCCCTGATTATGGTAACTAAGAGATCTGATGATGGAGTTGGAAGGTGGCGACAGGATCTCCGCTATACTTAACGTAGACCCACCGTGTTGGGATTCATTAGTTTGGTCTTTATAAGCAGATAGTGATTTTGCAAAAAAAAAGGACAGTCAGCAACAAAAAAAATGTCCTAAAAAGGATTTTTTCCATACATTTGATTACATCCATACATTAAGTACTGGAATCGCAAGCCCTAGTGAAAGGGGACTGTCATTGGGTCAAATCTAAACCCCAACTTTTGCTTACGTTGATCTGTAACTTTTTTACTTGACTGTCCAAAATTACACTAATGATTGTCCTGACAACCAGATATTAAAGGAGTTTAGTTATAAATGCTAACTATTTTCAATTCTAATTAAGGCGTTAAATTGATTGTTATTTATACACTTCGTAAAGTACGACCCGCCACGAGGGTATATTAATGTTTCATTGTGACCTGTAGATTAACACCCGTGTTTATAGACATGCAAAGTAATTACTTTAGCAAAAGTAATGAATTAAGAAACGATTTTGGTAAGGACCAAAAAGTTGCCCACGCTCACTCACTCAATTCAATTTTCTATGAAACTTTTCCGTCGTAACACGAAAATTAGCCGTACATTTGTAGGGATAATTTTCGTGTCACAACGGAACTTTTGTCACTTTTTTTGTTTATATGGTTAACTACGCTTAACTATGGTCCAACTATTTGGTCCTTACCCAGTTTAGTATGACTTTTGACATTACTATTACTCGAGTAACTTTCTTATCTATAAATACGGCTTGATGAATTCTAGAAAGCGGTTTTAGTATTGTAAATGCTAATATAATATCTGGCCCTCTATTTTACTGGGTAAAACCAAATTGGTTTTAAATCGGCCGCCAATATCGTCAAGGAAATAACAGCTATCGTAGTTGACGTGACAATAGGATAACACGTCAAAAACAATAAGGTTTTCCCAATATAAGGCCTTGTTTAAAAAGGTCACCAAGTCGTCATACGAAAAATAGCGGTGATGAGTTGTAAACAAAAATAATATGTGACAGGTTACGTCGGTCATCCTTTGTTTAAAGTAAGAAAACAATAGCAAAGGAACTAGCGTATACATACTTGCATACATAACATCACGCCTTCATTCCCAGAGTGGGGTAGCCAGAGCTACAGAAATACCAACAACTCTAAACATACTTAATTATAATTCTGAAACCACATTTTGCACAATCAGGCCAAGAAGTTTTCTAGTGTATTTAGTGACAGGTTGGAAGCCCAACGCCTAACAGGGGGGTTATCATGAGCTAGCTTCGCAGTTCATTTTACGGTCAGCGTAAAGGACAGCGCTATGGCGGTTATATAGCTCTGTCCTTTTCTCTGAGCGTAAACAGAACTGCAAAGCTAGCTCATGATAACCCCCCAGTACTACAAGCCCTGATTCCCTTAGTCGTCTCTAACGGCATCCACGGGAGGACATGGAGTGGCGTCCTACTAGCGTATATTGTAATATAATTCTTTGTCACGGTTTTTCATGTCTAATTTATAATCCTTACTAATATTATAAATCCTACCAAAAACATAAATGTAAAAAAGGAGAGCCAAGTTCAATACAAAAACTATTCTCTGCTGTGGGCTTCGCCGCAAAAAGAATGGAGATCTGAGATTGAGTGCCAAGTTCTATGCAAAATCCAAATATTTAGTCTAAGACTTGGCTGGTTTTCCCATACGAATTATATAGCCTTCTTTAGCTGGCGGGTCGCTAGTGGTCTATAAATTAGACACCTGGGACGCTCCACTTTTTTACAATCATCGTCATTTTTCAATATTTTGCGTTTTTCAACTATTGATAATTATGGTTTTAATTTTTTATTTTGAAAATACGTTGCGTGAATTTTTATTTGGACTAATTAATGATTATTTTGGTAGCGGTAATGTTTTTTTCTTTGTGGTGGTGGAAGCCTTGGTTCCTCGCCAGGAAATGATTTAGTGAAATCTGATGATGGATACCCCGAGCATCAGTCGATACAGGACTTCTAGAGTGCCTAGGATACCCAACTGATTGAATCTGCGGCTAACGCCGGAATTGTAAATGTTCAGAATAACATCTAAAATGGTAATAAAATCTCTCTCGCTATGGTTTTAATTGATTGTGTCTCCTCGTTTGTATGAAAAACGTATTCTGACCCGTATTATTTGACCGCGAGAGTATTCTAAACACCTACCAGTTGTGTCACAGCTGCACTTGACTACATTGTCATAGGTATTGTTTCGGGCTTGCCGCATTTCCATAGTATTTTTTTAAATCATATTATTGTATACAATACGGTCTTTGTTAAGTAAACAGAGCTAGCATACTGTTGTTAAATGTTTTTTGATATTGAACGTCAATCCTTCACTCCTTGTTAATATAATAAATGCGAAATCATGTCTGTTTGTTAAGGAAAAGGGATAGTTTATATATAAGGAATACAAACTAGATTGGGAAGAGGCACGAACAGCAGAATCTGAAGTAATTATTAATTTTTACGTTACCTATTTAAAAAAAAAAAGGTAAGTGGTAAACGTAGGTGGGTCATTCTTCTTTTTTACCGACAATGGCCTGTCCTCATTTTACCATACGTTATCAGTTAGAGTATTGATTATTAATTTTTTAGTGTTCGAATATACGTCCAAACATTTATTCATCTATAAGTAAAACTATCGTGCTGCATCAAATATTCCATCATATTTCCTCTCCTACATTCTATACTTTTTTAAATATGTCTTTTCTCATTCACCAACCAAACCAACGCAGATGTTTTGAAGATGGCGAAGGATAAAAAACATATTTTAAAAACTACAGGTTACATACTTATGAATATTACAAACAAGCTTTAAACATTTAATTAAAACTAATTCGAAGGTTTTACTGATACTATTAGCCCAATGAAACCCTGATCCACCATTTGTTTGATACTTTTTACGACTTGATGATTCAAGTCACGTCATAGTTCTATGATACATACAGATACGGTCGATACGGAACCCTCAGTGCCCTAGTACGACGTGCACTTACCATTTTTTGAATGCGACACTGACACAGATTGAGAGATTTGCGTAAACCAGTCACCCCGGCCCTTTACAAGGTCGGTTACTAGTGTAGAACGATCGCAATTCGCGGTTTAATGAACTATTAGTTAAGAGGGCTGGGCGGGGTGAAGGGCTTGTAGTACTGTTAGGGTCTCCCCAAACCTATCGACAATCGGTGTTAGCTGATCAAAAAACTCTTAATGTCTACGCAATAAGAGCGAAAAGACGTCGTTCGTCTCCGCCGTCGCCGGCCGACGTCAGCCGAGCCGATTCGACGTCTTTTCGCTCTTATTGCGTAGACATAAAGAGTTTTTTGATCAGCTAACGCCGATTCCGCGTCGATAGGTTTGGGGAGACCCTTAGGCGATGGGCTTGCAACCTATCAATATACACTCGTAAACATCACCTGTTTGTGAAAAATGTGGATAAAGAATTAGCAAGTCTTTTTAGAGTTGTTGGTATTACTATAGCTCTGCCTACCCCACTCTGGGAATGAAGGCGTGATGTTATGTATGTATGAAAACAAACAAAATTATACTTTCGTATGCAGGAATGAGTGTAAAAGCCATTATAAACCATTGTATAAATCAATAAAACTATTAAATATATTAAAATCTCCGATGTTACAGTAGAATCTGCTATCACAGCTGGACGGATTTTGATCGGAATGCAGATAGCTTATACCTTAGATTAACACAAAGGCTTCTTTCTATCCTGGAAAATTAAATAAAATCCCGAGGAATAACGATAATCGACATCTACGTGGACGACGTCGTGGACAGAAGCTACTTTAAATGTATATTTTTCCATAAACTTATTTTTAATGAAATCGTTTGTTAACAATATCATAAACCTATGCTTTTCTTTACAGCCCGTGACTATTTGGAGATCCTTCTAATCACAACCAAAGGTTCTGTGGAGAGAGCAAAGACCCGCTTGGACAGACTTTGCACCTTCAGAACGATATGGCCCGAACTTTTCACCACCATTGATATCAACTCGTTTCAAAAATACTTCAATGTTTTGTAAGTTTCTTCTTCAATGTTCTCTCCACTAGTGTGCTTTAGACCACACGACTATCTCGTCACGCATTCATCAGCTTCCCCAAGTCAAGCGTGAGTAAAGAAGTTTTACTTCAACAATCAAGAAATCATCGTTTGCGTAACGCTAACATACTCGCAAACGAACTATAATATATATTTCAGGCACTGGCTATGATAGGAAGGGAGAAAAAAAATGTGCGCGCGTACCTCTTGCCCCTACAGTAATATACGAGACCTCTCTCTCTTTCTATCTTCACCAACTATATCTCTCTCTCACCTTCCGTTCGCTTCGCCCGATCACAATTTTTGTAACGCTCTCGTCACGCTTTCACCAGCTCCCTATGTCAAGAAGTTTTATTTCAATAAATATCAGGTGACAATCTCTAACAAATTGACCTAGTCCCATACTTAGATTTAGGCTTTACAGGTCTAGAAAACGATAAACATAGTCGTTATACAGAGAAATATTTAAAACGTTCAAGACTCAAGAACAAATACTCGGCTCATGATACAACTATTTGCCAACATATAATGGGCGATTTTCAAACAAAGTGTACATTAGTTAAGGAATAAAATTAAGAAACAGTAACATTTAGTCAGTTGCCTCGCAGAAATTAACTTTACTGCTTTAGGACAAATGGTATCTCAGATAAAAAATCTGTTGCAATTGCCACCATGTTACTAACGGGTGACGATTGAATCTGCTTCGTTTATTGAATTTGAGATACCGGCTTTTAGCGTATTAGGGCAGTGTATGAATGTATGACTAATTTTCGTGACGCAACTGACTAAAGTAACCGTTTTTATGGCAAGAAGACGGCACACGAGCACTCAGGCCACCTGATGGTAAGTGGGATCTGAAACGTAGACATTTGAATTCTCAAAACTGCAAATGCATTGCCTGCCCTGAGTACTAACATGGAATGGCTCTATGCTAATAATTTTACCAGTTGTCTTAACACAATGCGAACAGTGTCGTTTGGCGGTAAGTTAATGGACAACGTGGTGACAGCGTTCCGGACAGAAACTTAAATTTAGTCTTGAACTATCTACACTTACTTGAACACCGCCCCCAATACTGGGCAAACTCAGCAGGACCGTAATAGTGATTTTCTATAACTGACAAAAAAAAGCTGACGTTAATTCTACAATTTATCTGTTTTCGAAAGTCGCTAACATTAGCGTTAACCTCGTAAGGCCCGATGTGCATTACGATATAATTAATCAAAGCCATTTATTTTAAACTACACTATAATGTGAATATTTCTTAGAGCTCTCTAAGAAGTATGTGTGGGGTTAGGATGATAGATAGAGTAAGAAATAGCCAGATCCGAGAAAAATGTGGATTGAAAGAAGATAAAGTGACTAAAATCGAAAAGGGTATGCTAAGATGGTTTGGTCATTTAGAAAGGATGGATGAAAGAAGAGTTATGAAAGAGATATGGCGAGCGAGAGTGAGTGGAGATGTCAGTAGGGGACGTCCTAGACGGACGTACAGTGATCAGATTCGCGAGGTACTGAATAAGGGCCGAATCAAAAGCACCCGAAACCGACGTACGTGCATGAAGAGATTGATGAATGTGGAGGAAGCGAAGGTTGTATGTTTGGATCGGTGCACCTGGCGTTCCATAGTCTCTGCCTACCCCATTGAGAGACAGGCGTGAAGATATGTATGTATGTATGTATAATGTGAATAAAGTCAATTTTTCTTTAAAAATTGAATATGGCATTGTGGAGCAAAAATATATGAACTTTATTTCCTTACTGGTAGGCACCAATTGTCATTGGCAATGAGGTTAATGCAACTTCTCTATAGGACTAACAGTCCCCTACACCTTCCTGACAAAATCACGTGACACGAGACGTTTCAGTGTACATTGCGCAACTTATATGAATCCCAGTGACGGAGGAACATGATGACTAAGACTTGGCAATATTGATTGGTCAACTTTTCACTTAGGAGCGCACTGTATGTTCCTATGTTTAACACTAGGTTTTTCTCCATTTAACTATGTTAATAATTGGAGAGCGTCAGTGGCCTAGTACTTAGGAGGTCGACTCGTGATCGTAAGGTTTTACCCCTCGCACACCATGTACCAATGAGTTTTTCTAACTTAAGGACATTACCCGATGCTCTTACGGTGAAGGAAAAACATCGTGAGGAAACCTGCACATTCGAACAGCCGAGTGTAAGAGGGTAATTGCACAAAAGATCCTCGAGAGGGTCGAAGTGTATCCGAAAGGGCCCATCTGTAATATAAGATAAAATGTTAATAGTCCTCTAGTGTAGTATACATTACTAGGATAGAGCGTAGTTAGGGAGTGGGTCAATGTGTTTTAAATTGTCCCCTTGATATTATTTTATTTATAATTTTATGCGCATCGAATGAGCAATTCCGAGAATAAAAGCTGGCCTTGCTTTTAAATTAGTTTTGGGAATTGTTATTTTATTGATGAAAATATGCCGCTGGATTGCGGTTAAGTATTCAAATGAAATTAAAAACACAAGACTCACCATTTTCATACAAAAAAATAATAGTATAGTTGGCCTTGTGTGTAGCTGCACTTTTTAGTGCTTTGTCAATTTAACGTCATGTTTGAACTACTGCACTAATATGTCAAAGATTTTAAAGTGACAAGGTGAAAAAGTGTGCAGGAACGAAGGTCATAATCAAGGTAATATTGTATAATAGACACTCCATGGATTCTAGCATCACGGTACGCCACTAAAATTTTGAACCCTCTACAGTGTGTGTCTTCCTACGAACATAATTTTAAGTAACGATAGTTTTAAGAACTGTTAACGATTTTATAATAAAGATATAGAATTACCCTTGATAATATTGCGTGACTATTTAAAAAAAAAGTCTCAAGCATCAATGTAATGCAAAATTTTGTTTGACACTTCTGAGTAATGTTACCGATAAATTGCGTGCCGAATTAATTTCTATTAAAAATTGTTTTTTTTTAACAATAGATCTTTATGTTCATACTTTCAGCCGTTAAAACTTATGTTCGTATGGAAGACACACACTTTATAATTGGTATTTAACGTACAAGGACGACAATATCAAAACACGCAAGTTTCTGTAAGACTTATTTGTTACGGTTTGTTATTATTTGTTTTTTAATTTGCAGCAACAGTGTAGTATTACCGGAGCCAACAGAAGATTTTGCTAGAGTCAACGTTTTCAAGATTCATCCCCACCAGCAGCTATCATCGGATCTTATTGCGGAATACATCAAATATTCCACCGTTGTAAGTATAATAACAATACATACATACATACCCAGAAGGGTAGAAGATACCACTTATTTCTACCCGCTACGATCCTGACAAATCTCTTTCGCTTCTTCCACATTCATACATCGAGTCATGCATGCACGTCAGTTTCGGGTACTTAAGATTCAGCCAATTTCCAGTATTTCCTCGATTTGAATAAAAAAAGTACGCCTAGGGCGGACCCTTCCGACCCTTTCACTCACTATCGTACTGTATATTTCTTTCGTCAATCGTTTTTTATCCATCCTTTTCAAATGACCGAACCATCAAAGCATGCCCTTTTCAATCTTAGTCACTACATCTTCTTTCAGTCCACACATCTCTCTGATCTTTATCAAATACTTTCACATCACATGTACTACGCAAAGAGCGCAATATAATAATCAATATAATAATAAATAACCGGGTATTGTAACAAAAATTGTTCTAGTCGAAAACTAAGCTCTAGGCTTGTACTATGGGTATGTAATAGACAACGATAAACATACTAAAATAAAGAAAAACATACAGAAATACATTGAAAACATCCAAGACTCAGAAACAAATACTCGCGCTTATCACACAAATATCTGTCCTTACCGGGATTTGAACCTGGTACCGCTAGCTTTGTAGGCAAGGTCACTATCATCTAGTCTAACGTGTCGTCTAAGTATAAGTCCATGGATATAAAATACATCGTAAATCATCTTTGTACGTCCTTGGTATGTTTCTATCTGTTTTTAGGGTACCGTAGTCAACAAGCAACCCTTATAGTTTCGGTATGTCCGTCTGTCCGTCAGTCCTCGGATGTACTCAGAAACTCTTGGTACTTCAAATCTGTTGTTTGGCATAGTTCTAAATTGACATTACGCCAGTAATTTTTTATTCGGGTAACTCCCTAGAAAAAAAAAAAAAAAAAAAAAAATGTAAATGGTAAATATCTAGATTCCTATTTGTGGATAACTTTTATTAGCCTATCAAAATAGTCAAAACTTATTTAGTTATCCTGCATATAATAAATAAATAAATACAAGTACCTACCTTCACAAAGGTAAAAACTATTATACATCATTATGTACTCGTAACGTCTAGTGAGATTGGATAGCTTTTACAAATAATTATGTACATACATAAAATTATAAATTTTTAGGGTTCCGTACCCAAAGGACGGGACCCTATTACTAAGACTCCACTGTCTCTGTCTGTCACCAGATTGTATCTAATGAACCGTGATAGCTAAACAATTAAAATTTTCACAGATATTGTACTTCTGTTGCCGCTATACCAACAAATACGAAAACAGAAAAAAATAACAACAAAAGAGTTTCTTCCATTTTTTTTCTCAATCTTAATAAAGGCACCGTGGTTACAGACAGACCGGTACAGATGAAACTAAAAAAAAAGGTTATGATATAGTGTCTAAAGTTGTATAGATAATGGGACAGATCCCTTCGTGCACGAGTTCGACTCGCACTTGGCCGGTTTTTTTATATTTGGGCGACAAGTAACTTGATGGGTTCTTCAGATAAAGGCCGCTATCGTGTTTACCTTATAAAAATCATCTAGACCAGCAACATAACTGCCATACTGTTTTTTAAATTTGGTACTCTACGCCGACATGATCTTGAACGCTTTCTATTTTTATTATTCTCAAGCCTTAATTTGCTTGTACAATTAAATATTTAATTACATACATATATACATAATACATATACATTACTGTTAGGCGATGGGCTTGCAACCTGTCACTAATACACTAGTAAACTTCTTAGCCAGATTGTGCAATATGTGGTTACAAACAAACAAGTCTTTATAGAGGCAACTGGTAAAATTACTAGCATAGAGGCATTCCATCTTAGTCTTCGGGGTTGGCAATGCATTTGATGTCTTAGGATTATAGTCTTGAAATCAAATGTCTATGGGTCTCAGATTCCAGTAACCATCAGGTGGCCTGAGTGTTCGTGTGCCTTCTCCTTATCATAAAAAAAAACTTGGATTAATTTGGTTACAAGACTGAGCCTCTGTTTCATAATCGAGAAGTAAATTTATCTGTCAAATAAAGATAGCCCTCTCTTTTTTTATTTTCAAGTGTAAGAAAGGGAAAGGGCTAAATTTATTTAATAGATATGCTTTACTTGGCGATTGTGAAATAGGCGGTAAGAGTAAGTACTATAAAGTTTATTATGCAAGTACAGCAAAAACGTATGCATATCTACCCTCTTCAGCCCACGAAGGCAATGACCCTGACCTATATTATTATGACATCACGGTTGATTACTTTCTTATTGTAGCTATGCTTGTGTCAAATACATAATTCGTCGTACTTACTGCAACTCGTATCTACATTACTTATTTGCTGTTGGTAAACTTATTGCCTATAAGTATAACCGAATGAAAATTAAATTACCAACAGCAAAAAAATATGCAGATACAAGTTTGAGTAAGTAAGACGACGAATGATTTTTCTCTTTGTTTAGTATATGCTAAACAAATAAGGGCTTGTAGTACTGTTAGGCGATGGGCTTCCAACCTGTCACTAATACACTGGTAAACTTCTTGGCCTGATTGTACAAAATGTGGTTACAGAATTATCAACAAGACTTTTTAGAGTTGTTGGTATTTCTGTAGTTCTACCTACCCCTCTCTGGGAATGAAGGCGTGATGTTATGTATGTGTATGTATGTTGTTTAGTAAGTATATGCACAACGACTATAAAGAGATGTATCCACTACAATAATTTCAACATCAATATGTTTTCTTATTCGTTTTTCTTTCAGATGTGTGAATATGTAAAAGCTAAAGATTATCCCAGTGGATTCGTCATCGTACTGGACAACAGAGATGTCAATTTGGTGGACTTATTGTCAATTCTTAGCCCAACCCGACTTAGCCAGATGATGTCTTTGTACATGGTAAAGTTATTAATAATTATCATTGTAAATGTCAAAATAACATCTTTATCAGAGTCGGGACTTAAGGGGCTACTCTGGGCCAACGGCCTTGACTCGCGGTTTTTCAGGGCTCCGTAGTCAAAATAGGAACCCTTATAGTTTCGCCATGTCCGTCAGTCCGCAGCCTAGCGCAGATACTCTTAGTACTAGAAAGATGTAATTTGGCATGAACATGCATTGCATATCAGTCACGCCAATAAGGTGGTATAATAATATTGAAAAAACTTTTTTTTTTGGGTACCTCCCCTAACACGTAACGTGGAGATGTATTTTTTTTCTCGTTTAGGTACCCTAAATCCGATTCAATAATAAGAAACATTGCGTACAGTTCTGTTAAAGGCGATATGGGTCATACACACTCTTAAAAACAGAAGTTGTCTCTCCTGTGGTCAATAGTTAAAAGCTTGTGTGCATATAAGTTACGTTCTTATGTGATTAGTCTAAAGCAATCCTGACGGTGTTTTTGCAGGAATGAGCTTAGCCAAAAAATTAGGCGTTAAAAACGTTAACTTTGGGTGTGTCCACAGGAAAGACGGTAACCTAAATCTGTGTATGACTCATATGGAAATACAAACAAAAACAAAAGGCAGCTTATTTATGTAAATATTTTGACTATTCGTGATAAAGTAGCATGGCATTCAAAGCTTTATAAATTATTATCATTACAGGAAGGGTACGGAATGAGGATCAAAGGAATCCACATAGTAACCACATCCAAGATGTCAGATGCTCTACTGTCTTTACTCAAGCAGGTATTGAGTAAGAAGGTTGGAAACCGCTTGCATGTCCATAGGAATATCGAAGGTTTGCAAGACTTCCTTCCTAAAAAGATCCTACCAGCTGATTTTGGTGGTGAAGCCCCAAGCTTAGACGAATTGCGCGGTGAGTCAAATAGAAGAAGTTTTCTTTTATTAGCTACTTTCTTATCTCCATAACTCTCTTTCTCAATGATTTTGCTAATACCAAAGATGGTAGCTAACTACATATCGATTACAACTTTGAAGTTAGTCGCTTTCTTTGGTATTACGGCAGTATTATATTTTAAGTCCTTCGTATTCAGGAAATTGAGGATTCGTGTTCGATTGAGTGAGTGAACTAAGAAACTTCGTATTGTCAATTGACTGGCAAATTATTGTTCTGTGTTTAGAGATAAATTACCTGAATTATACGAATCGGAAGATACATGCTTGCAAACTTCACATTTATTAACAATCTATTTATAATAAACAAATAATAAAATTGGCGCGATTGACAAAAAAAAATGTCTGCAGATCCCATTCAATGATTTCTACTAACAACTGGTTTATTAAACGAATTTTCTCTTTCAGATGAGATGCTTAAAGAACTGAGCACAACAAAGCACATGTTATACATGGAAGATATAAACAGTGCTTCTTTAGATGAATCCAAACGTCCACAAGATTTGTTGAATGAGTCCATTATTGGCATGCCAGGATCCTTCAGGACTTTATGTGTAGATTAGATTTAAAAAACGGAAAACACATTCGAGGCTGTATTGACAAACTGATCTTGGGTGGTTATTATGACATAACTATGAAGTTCTATTTACGCTCAGAGAAAAGGTCAGGGCTATATAACTGCCATAGCTCTGTCCTTTACGCTCATCGTAAAATGAACTGCATAGCTAGGTCATAATAACCCCCCAGGACTCAGATGCCCTCAAAACACGTTAAAAATGTTAGTTTTCTATGACTTGACGAATCTTGAGCGAGGTATCACAGCCAGGATCAGAGGTGTTATTCGAAAAATAGATACAGTGAGGGAATTCATACGAGTTCGCTCACTCGATGGGTAAGGGTTGACGTACACATAACCACTCGGCACCGGATTGGCACCACAGCAACTCGAGCCTTTCAATATTATTAGCATGAAACTCCATACTGTATAAAGCACACTTATCGGCATCTTAACACTATCGCCTCGTCTTATATGTATAAATGAGGTGAGGCGGTGCCGGGCCGCTGCCAAGTGGTTATGTGTGCGTCAATTGTAAAATCACAAAATAAGCAAAACCGGCAAAATTTCGTATACGGCCTCTTAAAGCGGGTTAGATAAGGCTGCGTTTCCACCAGAGCTGTGTGAGGTAGCGCAGCGGTGTATGAGGACTGAGGAAAAATCCACCAATAGGAGAGCTGCGATGAGCGAGGCTAGGAATTCTATTGGTGGATTTTTCCCCGCACATTACACTGCTCCGCTACCTCACACAGCTCTGGTGGAAATGTGGCCTTAATGTGGTTTTTATGCTCTGACGGGACAACTTCAACTCGTCGGTTTAAATATGGTGCGTCGATTTAAAGAGCGAGTGGTTTAAGGGAATCTCCTTATTTATTAATATGGTCCTACGTACCAGGGTTTTTCAGGTTTCCATTTGAACGGTGCCGATGTTTAAAGATCTTAGAAGCTAGTGTTTTAAGTAGTAATAAGAAAGTTTGAATGAAGGAGATCCTATGCCTAGAGGTAGTTAGTGGTGTACGAATTACTATGAATGTATGAGTTGAAAAAAATGTTTTTTAGAATAAAATTAGGTAATGTTTTTGAAGAAACTGTGTAGTAATTTAAAAAAGTTTTGTAGTATATATATTTATAGTGTAAACTTATGTTCCCATTATAATTAAAATTTACTTTTATAATATAATGGTCAGGTTAAGTAGGTATGTAAGTAACAAAGGCTTTATAGTTTGAAAATAAATAGTTTTACCATTTGGCATGGATCAAATGTAAATAAAAAAACGGAGATTTAGTATTAAGATTTACATTATAAAAATGTTAAGTATATTATCAGTTTTTATTTACCCGTCTCTGTCTATGGACAACTTGCAGTGGGATAGGAACCATAAATCGAAGAATACGTATAAAATAAATGTAGGATATCAAATATTTTGGTTCTACTCAACAAAATATTAACCAGGTTAGCATAAATATAATGTACATCAGTTTCAGTAAGCAAAACAATCCCTACGCGAACGTGCGTCGAGTTGACGCTGCGCGGGCGCCGACAAAATGCCGACACTCATAAGACGCGTGTAGGAGGTCTTTTAACAGTTACACAGCATTTAACTTGACTAATTTTACATAAAGACCTCTCAAACTGACAATAATTATCTGTTCATTTATATAAAGTTAAAGGTTATCACGATGTAATTGCAACTGTCTAACGATGCAGGTTACCTAGGGTTATAATAACCTAGAAACTTCTTACGTTCTAATCTGTCGTGATGCAATATCATTCGAAAATGCATTAACGATGCAGTTGGACTAGTTAGCTGTGACCCTACCTAAGAAGCCAGCGGCGGTCCCAGTTTCTTACATAATAATTAATTTTTAAGTGCCGAGCGCGACTGTTTTGACGTGTCGTGTTTTCCATTTATACATAACATCACGCCTTCATTCCCAGAGTGGGGTAGGCAGAGCTACAGAAATACCAACCCTAAAAAGACTTATTTATAATTGTTACCGCATTTTGCATAATCAGGCCCCGGATTTTACCATTGTATTATTGATAGGTTGCGAGCCCACCCCTTAACAGTACAACAAGTCCTTATTCCCTTAGTCGCCTCTTACGACATCCACAGAAACACATGAAGTGGCACTATTCTAACCCGGCAACCACACGGGGAAACTAAAGATCAATAAGTATTAAATGGCCGAGTATTAAACAAGAAAAAATAAGGTAATTTGATTTTGATTACGAACGTTTTCGTGCGTCATGTCTCACATTATTGAATAACCTTCAAAGTGAATAGTTGTTTTTGTGAACTTTAGTTTAAACTGTGAGCATTTGCCTTAATATTTACGGTCTGTGTATTTTTAAAAACCATTGTTTTTTTAGAAAGTAAGCATTTTGGTAACTAACAAAATGTTTTAATATTTTTTTTGTAGCACCATTAATCATTTACAGAATTGGTGTGGTTTACTGGGTTAGAATAGTGCCATGTCTTCCCGTTGATGTCGTAAGAGGCGACTAAAGGAATAAAGGCTTGTAGGCGATGGGCTTGCAACCTGTCACTAATAATACACGGGTAAACCTCTTAGCCTGATTGTGCAAAATGTGGTTACAGAATAACCATCAAATATGTTTTGTGTTATAGGTATTTCTGTAGCTCTGCCTACCCCACTCTGGGAATGAAGGCGAATGTACCAGTCCCTTATAACGATTAGCAATGTTAGTTTCTTTCTATGAAACACGATAACATTATATTCACTCGCGGTTAAATAAAACGGGTCAGAGTGCGTTTCTCATACAAACGAGGCTATTTTCGAAGCCTTGGTTCCAGGCCACGGGTTGTTTTGAGTGAGGTTTAATGATGGATACTCCGAGGTTCCAAAAAGGAGGTCAATAGTTCATAAGATACCTAACTGATTGCACAATCAGTTAACACCACAGTGAGAGATTGGGTCAGGATTTGGATTTCCTTACATTTTATTGCCATTTTAGATGTTTTCTGAACATGCACAATTCTGGCGTTAACCGCAGATTCAATCTGTTGGGTATCCTAAGCATTCTGGAAGTCCTGTATTAATGCTCGGGGTATTCATCATCAGTTTTCACTAACAGCATCCCCTGGTGAGGAACCAAGGCTGCGAAATAGCCTCTTTAGTATGAAAAACGCACTTTGACCGCGAGAGTATTATGTTTATAGATATTGTTTTAAAAGGGTCCGAAAGGGTTAAAACAATGAGTGATAGCCACTCCTATTACACAAACCTCACCTGTTAGTAATATGGTTGAACTTGCTACAGGAGTTTGGTCTGAGATGCCACTATTTCCCTTAAAGCAGTAATCGTTAATTTTCATGACGTACTGAAAAAGTTTACCGTTGTTAATTTTCGTTCTTAACAATAGGTAGTTTTTTGGAAAACGGCCACCTAGGTTTCAATGACGTAAAATGAGAAGGATTAGGTAATCTGTACAATCTTTTTTAATGCTCAATAATGAACTTGAACAAGATAATTAAGGAAACTGCCATTAAAAAAACGAAGTAAGATATAAACTTTCCAACAGATAATAAAAGACCTTGTTATTATTTGCCAAATGGAACTTTTTACATTTTTAAGCGTAAAATTAGCAAGCCAAAGCAAAGAAGTCAGGTGTTTTCGAGGCGTTTGCGTAATAAAAAATAAACGGTTATGCTAATTGCTATTTTGAGCGTTATGAAGGGATGAAAAGAGAATTTATTGTTCGACCCGACCGGGCCTAAAAGTACCGTTTTGTTTATCTTCCTTTTTTGCTAAGTTTCAGTCATTATCATTATGTATTCATGGAAGGGACGTTAAAGGGAATGTTTTTATTTCTACAGATTTAAATACAAATAATTAAGAGGGTTCATTTCTGTCCCAGTAGGTAGGTGTAGGTATAGATCTATAAAACTAGCGACGACGGAAGGCGGCAAACTATAACTCTCTCGCTCTTAGTTTCTTTTTTTTATGTTAAGGAGAGGGCACACGAGCACTAAGGATACCTGATGGTAAGTGGAATCTGAGACTCATAGACATTTGAATTCTCAAGACTATAATCATAAGACCTCAAATGCGTTCCCAACCCTGAGGACTAAGATGAAATGCCTCTATGCTACTAATTTCACCGGTTGTCTTATTCCTACACCGGAACACAACAATGCGAACACTGTTGCTTGAAGGGTGGTTGATGGATAAGACTATAGATAGCTATAGTCGAATTGTTTGATGTAGTGGTGGTAGGACCGGGTTCTACCACCACTACATCAAACTATTCGACTATAGCTATCTCTTTTACTCGTTTTTGTCATATCTGGTCCATCATTTATCACTTTCATCAGTGAAACAAGTGGACATAATGTGGTTTGTATCTACACGGTGTCCCAAAAATCGACGCCAAGACGGAAATATGTGATAAGGCATAAGCTATCGATTTAACCCTCATATATGTTCAGCAATTTTTAGTATTTTCGGAGATATTGATCATTTAAATCGGAATTCATGACTCGATCTATGAATGAATGAATGAATGAACGAATGAATGAATGTGGAAGAAGCGATTGAGATTTGTCAGGATCGTAGCAGGTGGAAAGAAGCGGTCTCTGCCTACCCCTCTGGGAAACAGAATTGATTTAATGTATGTATGTAATCGGAATTATTTTAATTTTTCCTTTTGTCCATGTTTCGAAAAACCTAGAGGGTTTTCTCTTATTTTGTATTATTTCAATATTTTTCAGTGGATTGTTACATCGATAGAATCATTGTGAACGTAGGATGTTTTTAAAGCTATTAGGTATAAATATCGGGTGTATAAAGATAAAAAAAAACAATATGTTATAAAAATATATAATATATTTTCATGTGATAATAACAACATTTAAATAATTCCCATTAACTCATTGTGTATTATATTAAAGGATTGGTATTATATTAAAATTCCTATCTATTTTTTTTGTGTATTTATTCTTTGCCAAACCATTAAGATCCGGCCAGCCGTTTTGTCAAAAGATAACCAACAAACAGAGTTAATTTCACATTCATAATAATTATTAATATGGATTCTATCTCACACCTGAGTTTGTACCAACCACACATACTTGGTAATATTAGGAGTGTGAAGCCCAATTTCGACCTCCGACCAAGGGACGCAACCAAAATCAACATTCGAAGTATCTTGTACCATATCCCTTTCACACAATGCGGTTTCCACTGGAGAGAGAAAGCGAAGGAATCTGATCGAACTCTATTCTGAGTATCAGAGCTTAGGAGAGGGCTCGCTGGTAAGTTATTTACCACAATCTGAATCGAATGCCCAACATTAACATGCAGATATGTTTGGCCGTTATGTATTGATCTACCAGGACCGCAGGACCGCTGAGATACCTAACGAGCACTACGCTGTGTTGTAAGAAGACTTAGAAGTTTTATCCTTAAAGTGTTTTGAGTCTTAACCGATCAAAATCAAACATTGACGTTGAAAATAGAGGCCCTGTGCAGAGGTCGACTCGCACTTCACAGGCCACCTAATGGCAACGCATAGACTAGACTACAGATTGCATTCTCAAGACTGCAATCCTAAGACTGCTAATTACCAAAACTGAGGAATAGGATGCCATGGCTAGTAATTTCAACTGTTGTCGAATCCCCACACCGGTGTTAGAAAGTCTTGTTCATCCCTTAAAAGTTAAAACTTTGGAGCTTTTAGCGTTGAATCTTGAAACTTTTTGCGTTCTAAGCTCGGTAGCAATGACAGGACTTAACAAGTTTCCTAGTTCTATAGCCAAGGTCACAATGTACCTATCTAAAAGCTTTTTAGGGTTCCGTAGTCAAACTACGTCGTCCGTCCGTCCACAGCCGGAGCCGCAGCGCAGAGAATTTTAGCACTAGAAAGCTGTAATTTGGCATGAATATGCTTATTAGTCACGCCAACAAAGTGGTACAATAAAATGTAAAAAAAAAAGAAGTGTACCTCCCCTACGTGTAACGTGAAGATGTATTTTCTTTTTTTCGTCTACCCTATAGTGTGAGATGTCGTTGGATAGTTCTTTCAAAAATATTACGGGTTTGTGAATACAGTTTTTCGATTAAGTAATCCGTTTATGAAATATTAAGCTTTAAGGCGCTAATTTTTGTTAGACTCAAGTGTATACAGCCAAAACTACAAATACTAAAAATCAGAAAAAAAAACTTAAATGAAAGTGCATAAAACGAATTTTAAAGGAAAATTATCACGACTAAGTAGACATCATTGGTTCTTGAGATACAGACGATTAAAGTGTTTATACCTACTAAAATCATCTAAGACGGCACCAAATGACTTTAAATAGAAAATTAGTTATTACTCGTTGATTTTTATGTTTGTAGTAGGTACTTAACGGTTTCGGAACCCTACACTGAGCATAGTCCGACATGCTCTTGCTCGGTTTTTAGGCTTTTGATCTTGTAGTAAGGCTTTAAAATTGCAACAGCAGGGATTCTAATGTACACACGGTTGCCTGTAACAAGTTAACGTATAGTTTTTAACATGGGCGCCATAAGGTTGATTTTAAGTCATTTGTGGAGAGGGCACCGACCGATGATCTATCGACCTTTATAAAGGAGGAATTCTGGCTGAGGGGTGTAATGTTTCGGCGATGTCGTGGCCGCCGTTGTGTTAATTATAAGTTTTTATGTTGTTATGCATGTTAGTCTGTGAGGTATTTGTAAATATCGGCCTTGTCTGAAATAAAGTTAACAGTGTTCGCATTGTTGTGTTCCGGTGTGGGGATAAGACAACCGGTGAAGTTACTAGCATAGAGGCATTCTATTTTAGACCTCAGGGTTGGCAACGCATTTGAGGTGTTAGGATTATAGTCTTGAGAATTCACATGGCTATGGGTCTCAGATTCCACTTACCATCAGGGGCCTATTGCATAATAAAGTACAAGCCCATACTATTAGTAAAAATCCATACAAAACCACTAATACTATTAGCTTGTACATTATTATGCAATTGGCCCCAGGTGGCCTGAGTGCTCGTGTGCTTTCTCCTTAATATAAAAAAAAAATGTATTCTATTATGTTAACGTCAAGTTAATAAGAGTTAACATAACGTGGACAATACAATAACATGTCAAAAGCAATATGGTTACACCGAGTAGAAATGAGGAACAGCTTTTACAGTGCATCAGAGAGAGTTATGAAAATAAAAATTGTAAAACAAAATGCGATGTCTCCTTAAATTTCGTACGATATTATGAAAAACTAGATCATTATG
This sequence comes from Acleris holmiana, assembly GCA_949316455.1. Taxonomy (NCBI): domain Eukaryota; kingdom Metazoa; phylum Arthropoda; class Insecta; order Lepidoptera; family Tortricidae; genus Acleris; species Acleris holmiana. The sequence goes on from OX438783.1 coordinate 10,865,928, forward strand.
ATACAATATAATAAAACACAATGTACTGTACACCAAGCAAAAACATTACAGAGAAACAGCACAATAAAAAAAATACACTGAGCTAGATATAAGCTCAGAAGAGATAAGGCGCCAAAAAAAAACATAATAGGTGGTGCAGACAAATCGCAAGCGATAACAAGAAACTAACAAGATATTTTATCTTACTTTTTCTTTTCCAAGAAATTATTTCTTGGGAGGAAACAAATTAAAAAAACAATAGGGAATGTAGAAACCTAGTTTTTTATAATAAGTATAACAACTGCGACGTATTTAAAATGCGTGAAAATCGGACTCGATTTAGGGAGAATAGTTATAGCTCGGAGCCAAATTTATTTGGAAAAATTTGACAGCAGGTTTTCAAAAAAGTGTATAATAAGTGTGTATGTAATATATAAAATTCTCGTGTCACGGTGTACGTTATTGAACTCCTCTGAAACGGCTGGACCGAGTTTAATAAAATTTTGTGTGTATATCGGGTAGGTTTGAGAATCGGCCAACATCTATTTTTCATATAGTGCAAAAAAAATAATTGCAGCGGGCGAAGCCGCTGGCGGGTCGCTAGTATATATGTATATATATATATATATATATATATACATAACCTGTCACTAATTCACTAGTAAAATTCTTGACCTGATTGTGCAAAATATAGTTACAGAATTATTAACAAGTCTTTTTGAGTTGATGGTATTTCTTTAGCTCTTTCTACGCCACTTTGGGAATGAAGGCGTGATGTTATGTATGTATGTATTGTGGATGTTTGAGTGGATCCTTGACTGTGAAAATTCATGATTTTACTCGGTTCTGAGCGCTGAAATCACGTACTATGCTTTTTTATTTTATATATTCAACCGGGGGAAGTCGGGACATACCGCTAGTTTTCTATGATTGACTCACACCTTTCAAGCCTGACGGTTAGTTTTCACCTTCAGTTAAATAACTGCAAATAATGGCAATTAATCTAGCTTGCCACTTACTTTCTTAACTTAAAGGCACTAACCTCAACACTGGTTTTTAAGAGCCGTATTAATATAGCTATAACTATAATAACTATAGGTATGGAATGTCGGCGGGTTTGGTTGTTCTATTATACCTACTTCTACAGGTATAATTGGTTGTAAATAAGTTTTCTAGTTTTACTGTAGAAAGAGAGAGCAGAACACTTATTACAAATTACTTTATTAATATAAATCTTGTTGTTTAATTAGAAGGAAAAAAGCGAATGCATTGTGTGCTGTCTAGCTAAACCAGTCCATGGGTCCACAGAAAATCAGCGTCGTACTCCCAATAGGTGGTACGACACATAGCTGAGTGGATACCTTTTTCGCAGCACTGTCATTGAACTGTTATTTCTTCTTGTTAGATTTAAGAATTTAATTATATTGTACGCAATGTAAAGATACCTATACGTAAAAAGCGAAATAAATATTTTCTATCCTATTCTATTCTATAATAACGTATGTTGGGTGAGATGCTAGTCACAAGATAAGTCAAAGTTACTGTGAGGCAAGAGACGAGCATTGTAGTCGAGATCAGGGGGTTATTTTGACCTAGCTATACAGTTCATTTTACGGTGAGCGTAAAGGACAGAGCTATACAAGGTGTTACAAAATAATCCGTAAAAAATAAATTACAAAAGTAGTGTCAACCCTTATTAAATAACGTCAGTTCAGTATCTTAGGTATACAGTATACTAGGGTTGACACTACTTTCGTAATTTCTTTTCTACGGATTATTTTGGAACACGTTGTATAACTGTTATAGCTCTGTCCTTTTCTCTGAGAGTAAAAATTACTGCATAGTTATGTCGTATAACTTCCCAGGTCATAAATACGACCCTAAGAAACGGTGCTTATGTAAATCGCGTAGTTCGGCGTTTTTTAAAAAAAGTGTACATCGCTAAGGACAAAAATTAAGAAAATTAATTTTAACTTTTCCGATTCGTCTCGTAAATTAGCATTTTGTTATACGTTAATTTTCGTGACGAGATTGTAAATTTAAAGATTTTTATTTTTTGTCCCTGACGATGTACACTTTTTTGAAAACCTGCTGTCAATTTTTTCCAAATAAATTTGGCTCCGAGCTATAACGATTCTCCCTAAATCGAGTCCGATTTTCACGCATTTTGAATACGTCGCAGTTATTATAAAAAACTAGGTTTCTACATTTCCTATGGTTTTTTTAATCTGTTTCCATCCAAGAAAATAATTTCTTGGAAAAGAAAAAGTAAGATATAACATAGTTTCTTGCTATCGCTCGCGATTTGTCTGCACCACCCATTATGTTCTTTTTTGGCGCCTTATCCCTTCTGAGCTTATATCTAGCTCAGTGTATTTTTTTAATTGTGCTGTTTCTCTGTGATGTTTTTGCTTGGTGTACAATAAATTGTGTTTTATTATATTGTATCATAAAGATCTAGTTTTTCATAATATCGTACTAAGTTTAAGGAGATATCGCATTTTTTATTGAAATTTTTAGTTTCATAACTCTAAGACTGATGCACTGTAAAAGCTGTTCCTCATTTCTACTCGGTGTAAACATATTGCTTTAGACACGTTATTGTATTGTCCACGTTATGTTAACTCTTATTTACTTGACGTTAACATAATACAATAGAAATGTTATTTATTATGTTAAGGAGATGGCACACGAGCACTCAGGCCACCTGATGGTAAGTGGAATCTGAGACCCATAGACATTTGAATTCTCAAGACTATAATCCTGACACCTCAAATGCGTTGCCAACCCTGAGGACTAAAATAGAATGCCTATATGCTAGTAACTTCACCGGTTGTCTTATCCAAACACCGGAACACAACAATGCGAACACTGTTAACTTTATTTCAGACAACAAGGCCGATATTTACAAATACCTCTCAGACTAACATACATGACAACATAAAAACTTAAAATTAACACAACGGCGGCCACGAAATCGCCGAAACATTACACCCCTCGGCCAGAACTCCTCCTTTAAAAAGGTCGATAGATCATCGGTCGGTGCCCTCTCCACAAATGATTTAAAATTCGCGGCCAAGTTAAAAACAATACGATAACATGTTACAGGCAACCGTGAGTACATTAGAATCCCTGCTGTTGCAATTTTAAAGCCTTACTACAAGATCAAAAGCCTAAAAACCGGGCAAGAGCATGTCGGACTATGCTCAGTGTAGGGTTCCGAAACCGTTAAGTACTACAAACATAAAATCAACAAGTAAAAACTAATTTTCTATTTAAAGTCAATTGGTGGCGCCTTAGATGATTTTAGTAGGTATAAACACTTTAATCGTTTGTATGTCAAGAACCAATGATGTTCTACTTAGTCGTGATAGTTTTCCTTTAAAATTCGTAACAAAAATTAGCGCCTTAAAGCTTAATATTTCATAAACAGATTACTTAATCGAAAAATTGTTTTTATAAACCCGTAATATTTTTGAAAGAACTATCTAATGACATCCCACACTAAAGGGTAGACGAGAAAAAGAAAATACATCTTATATATATATTTAAATGTCTACATAATATAAGTATAAGTAACGACTTTATATCTCCGCGAAATCATCCGAGTATTTCTTCACTTTTTTTAGTATTGTGTGACCCTTTGTGTATACCTTTAAACTGCGATTTGTTCTTTTCCGGGCCTCGAGCGGTCTAGTGGTAGTAGGACCTGTGCAGGGTCCGCCTGGATCGCTACCACCATCTTATCCTTTAACCTACCGCGAATCAGCAGTGTTCGCAATGTTGTGTTCCGGTGTGGGGAATAAGACTGGTGAAATTAGCATAGAGGCATTCCATCTTAGTCCTCAGGTGTTACTACGCATTTGAATGCTTAGGAGCGCAAATGTAAGAGAACGTAGTTCAGACTACTAAAATTTGTATGTGGTATCTACGGTCAAGGACTTTAATTGTTATGGGACTATAGAACCCTGTCATAATGACAGTGTTCATTATAATTTTAACTTTCTTTCATGTAGTTTCACGCTGTCATTATGACAGGGTTCCATAGTGGCATAACAATTAAAGTATTCGATTGTACATCTAGCTAGTAAATAATGTGACACTTCTTATACGGGGAAGTAACAGCAGCTTCTCGTAATCCATTTTTAATATCCTTACTAAAACACATCTTGTACGTCGCTCGAAGCAATTTAAAGTGTATTGTAGCATAATTGTATTACGTGCCAAGAATTTCTCAAGGGGATGGAAGAAATTATATTTCCTAATAAACATTGGCATTAATTATTCCTTGACGAGCCGAGGCGTGACTTACTAACGACGCCTTCGTGACATGACTCCGTCTGGTTGATATTATGACTAAATGACAAAAAGCAAGCTATAAAAACTCAACAGTTGTTTTGATAATGTCGTCAATATAATGTTAATTATCATGTATATATTTTTAACAACTCCAACGACACCTTGCTTATCCAAATCGGGCCACCCATTCAGTCTTTACAAGGGAACAAATAACCATACATAAATACATACAAACATACAAGCTTCCTCCCTCTTCCTTCGGCAGTCGGATAAAAAAAACTGCTACTAGAGATGAAGGACGTCTTATCTCATCTTACAGATGGGCCCTTTCGAATACACTTCGACTCTTTTAGTATCTTTTGTGTCCCTCTCACACACTCAGCTGTTCGAATGTGCAGGTTTCCTCACGATGTTTTTCCTTCACCGTAAGAGCATCGGGTTGAGTAATAAAGTTAGAAAAACTCATTGGTACAATCAAGGAATTCAATTGTTATGCCACTATGGAACCCTGTCATAATGACAGCTTCAAACCACATGAAAGAAAGCTAAAATTAATGATTAACGCTGTCATTATGACAGGGTTCCATAGTGGCACAAAGTGCTTGACCGTACTTGGTGCCCGCGGGGGTTTGAACGCGGTTCGTTACGATGACGAGTCGACCCCTTACGCCACCAGGCCACCGACGTTCTTTGAAGGACGGGTAAATAAATACCCCGATTCTGGATAAACTTCTCAGTATACAGGATGATCTATTTAAATGGGACAGGATGGGAAATAAAGAAACAATAAGAAAAGAGGAAAATAAGAAAATACATTTATTTACAGAAAAACAAATACTGTTTCCAGTAAACAAATAACTAGGACAGATAATATATTTTTCATCCATGCCGTTCTGTCAATAAGGGGCCCACGCATTACGACGCCGAGGCAAGCCACGGCGCTCATTTTCAGTGGGGCCCTTTACCTTTATAAGAGTTAGGTTAAAGAAAAACTTCATTTAACTGTGCATTCATTATATAAGTATGTTTTTCAGTATTGGATGTTTTGATGTATTTAAGTATGAATTGGTCTAATAAATGTATGTCTATTATACAAGCTTAGATAAGGATAAGGTTAATTGGTGTTAGAATGTCCCCTGTTATTTATTTATTAATTATATTTTCTACATCGCACCTTAACAAAATAATAGTGACCCAATTCAAAATTTCAGCTTTCAAACTTCAAGTCATAAAATTACTACAGTGACCTAACACGAAATTTAAAATTTCTGAATAAGGTCACTATTATTCTGAACTGAAGTGTGCGTTATACACCTAATTTTTCCGCTTCCAACTTCTGTTCCAATTCAACACTACAAAATTCAGCTGCACAAAACCACCTTGCACCTCCTACATTCCTAGTACATGTTTAAATTTAATGATAACTTCCACTAACCAACTCAGTTTGACCGCAACTTGTAATCTAAGCTCGCTGTAGCGGCACGGCAAGATAGTTAGTCACGAAGTGTGAAATTAATAAGATTGGGAAACTTTGGAGTATCTATGTCAGCATATTGCTGTATATACTAGTCTCAGTCACATGGTTTCCCAAGTGTCAGCAGTTTCCTGCTAAATTATCAGGGTAGTTCTACAAGCGTTTCAATCGCTTTGACTTCGGTGTCGCATTTTTAACCATTTCCCTGTACGAGTAGGATAACCATTTTCGGTTATTTTGAAGAATGCCTGGACTCCTAGAAAATAACCGAAAATGGTTATCCTACTCGTACAGGGAAATGGTTAAAAATGCGACACCGAAGTCAAAGCGGTTGAAACGCTGGTAGAACTACCCATCAGCCTTCAACCGGCAGTAACCAACGACTTATTGTTGAGGGACCACATGGTTAAAGAATAATTGAATGAAAGAAAGGAAAACCTTTATTCGCAACAATAAGGACATAAAATATAGTCCATTCGCTTAGATAGTGTCAATTGTGGTTATTGAAATGAAATACAAAATTTAAATGTAAACTGCCGAATTGACTTGTGGGTACACCGCTCGCATTCTTTGTTTACGCGGCGGCATCCTTTGACAGCTGCTTGGTGGTAGGTTAAAAAATAAGGTGGTGGGGCTCCCAACGGCCCTGCACAAGGTCCTTATCACCAAAAATTTAGAATTCTGCTTTTATGCTTTAAGTATTTAAAAAAAAGTCATCCATAAAATGCATGTTTGATAAAAAACAACTTGATGAAATACCAATTTAATGAACCGTAGGTACCAAAAGGTAAAGTCGTGTGGTGTTGTTGTTTTTACTCTAATATTGCATTTTTAATTTAAAAAAACCCCCGTTTTAAAACAGTCTGTAAATTAACCTCTAAAAAGTAAAAAATAATAAGTATTGGCCCTATAAGATAAATTATAAGTAGGTATTATTAATATTTTGATCCAAGCGTCGTCGCGAGGCTGATTGTTTGATAACTAGGTAGTTAACTGAACACTGACACATCGGGGACCGCTAAACCAAATTTCATAAAACATGTCTAAGAACCACCCCTAGAAAATCTGCTTTCAAATGAAAAAAAAACGCATCTAAACCGGTTTATCCGTTTAAGAGCTACGGTGCCACATACCCTACTTTTGCGTCGGGGGATAAAAACAACTTATATACTTACCTTATTATTTAATTATTAACATGATATCACTTCTATTTTTATTCAATATCTTAACATTACCTTGAGTAATAAATAATCCAATTTAATCAGTTACTAGCACAACCGGAACTAATCTAACGACACGTTATATAAAATCCGACAAGCCGTTTAGGTTACAGACCGTGCCAAAGAAATAGGCATAGAAGATAATAAACTGTATCATTTAATCGAACGCTACCGTGACGTTTTCAGGGCCTCTATTCAGGGTGCGTTAAAACGATATCGTATTTGACACGTTTAAGAATCGTTTTCACACCACCTGCTCGACAATGCCAAATTACATATCATGCAAACCTTACGCAAACCAACTCATTAAAGCCCTTGGCTTTAGCCGGGGTGTAATGTTGTACTGAATCTCATTATAACTCGCTGGGTTGTAATATTTTCAGTTTTCATAGTTCTTATTACAATGGCCTTAAAGTCTAATTTCGTAATAAAAGATCAACTAATACTCGAAGGCCGGGCGCGGCGCCGCCGCCACCGCCGCGTTGAACCTAATTTGAAAATCGAACATTTTCTAAAATCGAGCTGGCCACGGCAAGCTGAATGGAACACATTTGAAATTAAACAAAAGCCGCGAGTATTGTAAGACGCTGCAATAAAATACATTGGTGATAACTGCAAAGTTTTAAATAAATATATCAAAATTAAAGAAAACATCTGTTAAAATGTCGAGTGACGAAAGTGATTTAACTCCGGAGTCCATTAAATTAGATGCCTTAGGCATTGTTCATAATCTACTCCCAGAGAAGTCAAAGGAAAAATACCTGAAAGCCTACAACGATTTCGACATATGGAAAACTGGAAAAGGTGCAAAGTCAGTGTCTGAATCAGTGCTTCTGGTCTATTTCCAGCACTTATCATCCACAAAGAAGTCAAGCAGCCTGTGGTGCATCTATTCTATGCTCAGGTCGACAATAAAATAAGCATTAAACACGACATCCAGATTAATACATATACCAAGTTATTGGCATTTTTAAAAAGGAAATCGGATGGTCATCAATCAAAGAAGTCAAAAGTATTTACAACTCAAAATGTGGAAACTTTTCTAAATGAAGCTCCCGACCACAGCTATCTTGCCATAAAAGTACCACCAATGAATACCACCTACTTATTGATTGAATTTCTAGTACCTACAATTGCGTCAATTAAGTGCTATTGTTAGCAATTTATTTTCATGTAAATCCTACTTTATTATATTACCATTGTTGTTTTTCATGTGATAGTATTATTTTCATTACTTGATAGTAATTATAATTTTTCAGTTGCGATTGGAGCACTGTTAAGTGTTTATGTTTTGTTATATAGTCTATAGTAATAACATTATCATTATCTGTGGTTTGTTGTGAGCTGTCAGCGTTTTTCGGCGCGCAAGACGCGTCTCTTGTAAAAGTATTGCACATTAAGTTAAAACAGATTCTTGTGAGTTTATCGAAAAGCGTTTTAATCTAATGATACAGACTACTCAATAGCCAGAAGAAGTTACCTTTTGAGGAAGCTTTCATTTCAGAAGAAGGGATGTGACATAGGCCGTCTGGCCTAAACCAACGCCCGCTGAGTCGAAATCCTGAGTATTCAATGCACGCTAAAGGTCAGAGAATTCCTTTTTACCTATGAATGCTGTTTTAACACCGAAAATGTGATTAACCGTTACCCATTGGTGTTATGGGGCTTACTCATTAATGGGTAAAGTGATGAAGTGAAGTTTTTTCTGTCTATCTAACCTAACATTATTTTTTTTCCGTTACGAGTTACGAATTAACTATTACTGCAACGCATATCTAACAAATACATTGGTGCGAATGCTTACGGTCGTGAAGCTTGAAGGTTGTGCTTACAAACGTTTAGTGTTGCTATGTTGTGTGCTACAAGTGTTAGAAATACTTACGTTTTCCAATGATATGAGTAACAGACTTTTAAATGTTTCTTTTGGTTTCACTATTTTACTTCCAATTTTGGTTTACTTAGTGCCTGTATAACAAATGTTTGTGTCATTTGCCTGATCTTAAATAGTATTTACGTTATTTTAAATGATGCTTTAGTTGTGACTGAATCACTTGGAGATTGCCTGTGATTATTTGAATTAGATAAATAACAAAAAAAAATTTTTTTTAGAAAAGCCAGTATATACGAAGTTTCACTATGCCGAGGTCGCACAGTAATGGTAGGCGTCATAAAAGGAGTAGGGCGCGGAGTAGGAGTACGAGCAGTTGCGGTAGTGTGGAAAGTGTTAAAACTAAGCGAAATAGTAGACATACGGAGCGTAAGCATAGAAGTAGGAGACGCCATCGGGAGCGTTCGAGACATTTGCATAAACATCATCATAAGTCACATGTTAGAGAGCATTCTAATGTACATTGTGAAATGACCCAAACCCCGCCACCGATTCAGACACCACAAACTGTTTTATCACCCCCACTGACCAATGCAAATATATGGGGACATAACAACTTTCCAGTTTCACATAGTGTGGTCCCAGAGTTTGACCCAAGTAATAATAGTCAAACCATAGAAAATTGGGTTAATAAAGTAAATGAGTGCGCTCAAATATATTGTTGGAATGATCGCCAAATTTGTCATTATGCAATTCCGAAATTAGCAGGTTTAGCACAGAAATGGTATCAGGATCTGTCTACAGTTTTGTTTACATGGGCAGAATGGACTGAGAAACTTAAAACTGCATTCTTGTCTAATGAGAATTATGGTGATCTTCTAACAAACATGTTGAAAGTGCGTTGTAGGCTAGGTCAGCCCTTAGAAAATTATTACTATGATAAAATGGCATTAATAAACAAATGTGAAATAACTGGTCGAAAAGCTGTTGGATGCTTAATTCATGGTATTGATGATAAATTTGTGCGAATGAGTGCTGGTGCATGTATGTTTAAAGAACCGGAACATCTCCTTAACTATTTGCGCACAGTTTCTCCGACTGAAGTAAACGTGAATAATATGAGGAATAAAAATACAACTTTCAATAAACTTGCTCCAATGAAAGTCAATGAATCTAACCAACCTCGTTGTTTTAATTGCAATGAAGTTGGTCACATAAGTATCAAATGTAATAAACCTTTAAAGAAATGCAATTTTTGTTTTAAGTTGGGGCATGAAACAAAGGAGTGCCGTAAGAAATCTTACTATAGTTCAGAGACCAAAAAACTGCCTGAATCTAATCAAGATGTAAATAAACCAGTCCTATGTATTAATAATGCGATTAGTGAGAATGATAAATATTATAAATCTGTTTTTGTTAATGGTAAAGAACTACAGGCATACATAGATTTTGGCAGTAGATGTACACTGATAAGGGAGTTTGAAGCTAAAACAATTTTTAAGCAATGGGAAATGTGTGATTCACCATTGTTACAGGGATTTGGAAACTCATCAGTTAAGCCTTTAGGCAAGAAAAATGCAATAGTAGAAATAAATAATGTTAGGGCCAAAGTTGATATGTTGATAGTTTCTGATCAATATTTAAGTACACCAGTGTTAATTGGGCAGTCATTTACTGAACAACCGAATGTCATTGTATATAAAACAAATGACCAGCTGATATTGATGCAGAAACCAGACGTTATGGAGGAGAATAATAAAGTACAGTTGTTTGTGGAAAGCAATGTAATTATATCACCACATACTACGGTACCAATAAATGTGACTGCAGGTGATAATTATACTGGAGGACTGTTTATCCAGTATAGCCATAGGGTGGTAAATGGCAGTGAACACATTGTGTTGCCGGGTGTATACAACTTTCAACAAGGAGCTGGTTATATACTGTTGACGAATTTGTCAAGCAAATCAATAAAATTAGAAAATAAATTATTGATAGCGAGGGGACATAAATACAAAGAAATTGATAGTGAATATGTAGGTATAACTACCCAAACATTTGAATATGTAGAGTTTCCATTTTATGATGTACAATTAGGGTCAGAAATAGATGAAGTACATAAAACGGCGTTTTTCAGTTTGTTAAAGGAATATAGGGATTGTTTTGCTTTAAATTTAAAGGAGCTGGGAAAGACTGACTTAACCAAAATGCATATAACGCTTACTGATAATGTACCCATTGTTCATAACCCTTACAGAATGTCCCAGGTTGAACGTGAACAATTATCAAAAATTATTGATGATCTGTTATCAAATGATATTATAAGAGAGAGCACGTCTCCTTATTCGAGCCCTGTGATTTTAGTTAAAAAGAAAAACGGAGAGAAGCGTTTATGTGTAGATTACAGAGCTCTGAATAGGAAGACGCTCAAGGACGAATACCCTTTGCCTCGCATTGAGGATCAGTTGGATAGTTTGGGAGGTAACCATTTTTTTAGTAGCCTCGACTTGGCCTCGGGGTACTATCAAATACCAATGGATGACGATAGCAAACACCTTACAGCATTCGTTACGCCAGACGGACTGTTTGAATACAACCGAATGCCGTTTGGACTGGCAAACGCCCCCAGCGTGTTTCAAAGAACCATCAATGCCATGTTAAGAGGATTTGGGCGCAATCTAGCCCTCGCCTATATGGATGATCTGTTAGTAACATCTAAGACAATACAAGAAGGTTTACAGAAATTGGAAAAGATATTCCAGCTTATCCGATCTGCTAAATTAACCTTAAACCTGAAGAAGTGCCACTTCTTTCAGACTCGTATAGATTATTTAGGATACGAGATCAGTTCTGAAGGAATAAGGCCTGGATTAGGGAAAATTAAAGCAGTTGAGGAATTTCCAATACCATCAATGTCCACGAGATACGTCAATTCGTTGGCCTTGCGAGTTATTTTAGACGATTCATAAAAAACTTCTCTTTGATAGCTCGACCTTTGACGGCTCTTACAAAGCAAAATAGGATGTGGGAGTTTGGCGAAACTGAATTAGCTGCTTTTAATGAACTCAGACAAAAATTAATAAATCGTCCAGTTCTAGCTTTGTATGAACCGAATGCGGAAGTTGAAATTCATACGGACGCCAGCAAACTCGGAATTGCCGCCATACTCATGCAACGTCATCCATCACTCGGGTTGCAACCATTGTCATATTACAGCCGCCAAACGACTTCTGATGAGAGTAAATTACACTCTTATGAGCTAGAGACGCTAGCTGTAGTCAGCGCTTTAGATCGTTTTCGGGTCTACGTTTTGGGCAAATCTTTTAAAGTTGTAACAGACTGTATTGCTATACGTAGTACGATGACGAAGCGTGATTTGATCCCTCGAGTTGCCCGCTGGTATATATTAATGCAGGAATATGATTTAACCGTTGAACATAGAGAGGGCACGAAAATGTTGCACGTAGACGCTTTGTCGCGCAACCCTGTACAATCTGAACCGCAAGATTTAAATGGACCAATGGATATGTTAAAAATTGACGATGATGCATGGCTTCAAACAGTTCAGGAGCAAGACTCCGAATTACAACGTATTATAAATATTCTAAATGACACTACTACAAAAGACATTGTTGAAATTCATAAAAACTATACTATCAAAAATGGTCGTCTATATCGCGTAATAAATAAAAATGATGAAGTAAATCTTAAGTGGGTAGTACCGAAATCAGTGGGATGGCAAATTGTTCGCATGAATCACGACGAAATGGGACATGTCGGATTTGACAAAACGTATGAAAGAGTTAGTCGCGTGTATTGGTTCAGCAAAATGAGACGATTTATTAAAAAGTACTGTCAGGCATGTCTCAATTGCGCTCACAATAAGCTGCCTTCCGGACCCAAAGAGGGTTTACTTCATCCAATTCCAAAGATAAATAAACCGTTTGATACATTACACACTGATCATTGTGGCCCATTTCCCATGAGTAAGACCAAGAACTGTCATATTCTTTGCATAATAGACTCATTCACTAAATTCATTTTTATTAAAGCCGTAAAAAATGTTAAAACTAGTACCACGATTAAAGTATTTACTGAATATTTCGCAATTTTTGGAGTGCCGCGGCGCATTGTATCTGATCGAGGGACTAGTTTTAAAAGTAAAGAATTTGCAAAATTCCTGAGTGAAAAAGGGGTAAAGCACGTATTAAACGCGGTTGCCACACCTAGAGCAAACGGTCAAGTTGAAAGGTATAATCGAACGATTGTTGACGCGTTAACAGCTATTAATCATGAAAAGCCCGATAATGTATGGGATTTAGCTGTCCCACAAGTGCAATGGTCATTGAATAATACCGTAAATAAAACAACTGGACGCACGCCGGCTGAGACTTTGTTTGGAGTTAGAACTACTGGTTCTTCCGATGGATTTATGAATGAAGTGGTGGCGGAAGGAGAACAATGTCAGGATCTTGATAGGATCAGAACAGATGTGGAACGGAAAATAGAAAATAGTCAACAACATCAGAAAGAACGTTTTGATAGAACCCGTAAACAGGCTAGGGAATACAACATTGGTGATTTAGTTCGTGTAGAAAGAGAGGTACGTACTGAAACAGGTACAAGCAGAAAACTGGTGCAAAAGTGCGGTGGACCGTATAGAGTATCAAAAGTATTAGGAAAAGACCGTTATGAAGTGGAAGATACACCTATCACACGTATGAAAGGGAGAACGATGTATAAGGGCATTTACGCTGTAGATAAATTGCATCCTTGGCTTGTATTTAATAATGACGTTATCTCTAGTGATTCGGAATAACTATGGCACACAAAATTCTCAAGTGATGATATATATAAAGGAGATTATTTGTAGTGACTTGATAATAGGATTGTTTTAAAAGTATATTGTTTAAGTAAAGTGTTACTATATTTTGATAGAAGTTGATACATAAAAAAAAAAAAAGTTGTATATCAAGTGATAATTAGAATGACGTGATGACGAAGTAATATTATTAAGATAATTGTTATGTAGAAAATGTGAAGCTCAATACATTAGAGATTATTATAAACAGCAGAAAGAGACAAAATATAGTCATTAATGGCAAAGCAGTGATATATAACAGAGAAATAAGTGATAAAGTAAATATTAGAGATGATGTTTTTTTTTTGTTATGAGTGAGTCTTTGCGGGCGAATGCCCGTGATGGTATAGTTTGTAAAAGTGAGTCATTGCAGGTGAATGCTTGTGATGATATAGTTTATCAGAGTGAGTCATTGCAGGCGAATGCTTGTGATGATATAGTTTATAAGAGTGAGTCATTGCAGGCGAATGCTTGTGATGATATAGTTTATAAGAGTGAGTCATTGCAGGCGAATACTTGTGATGATATAGTTCATAAGAGTGAGTCATTGCGGGCGAATGCCCGTGATGATGTAGTTTATAAGAGTGAGTCATTGCAGGCGAATACTTGTGATGATATAGTTCATAAGAGTGAGTCATTGCGGGCGAATGCCCGTGATGATGTAGTTTATAAGAGTGAGTCATTGCGGGCGAATGCCCGTGATGATGTAGTTTATAAGAGTGAGTCATTACAGGCGAATGCCCGTGATGATGTTATTTATAAGAGTGAGTTGTTGCAGATAAATATTTGCGACAATGTAATTTTTAAGAAAATTGTTACGATTATTTTATCTTAATATTGTTGTGTTATTAGTGAAATTTGTTTTGTTTTGTTTTGAGAATTTTGTTGTTTTGTTTTTTTTTGTATTATCGTTGGCTGTTTAAAGTTATTTGATCCTGAAACGCGGGGTCGCGTTTAATGTCAGGATTAGCCGAATGTTAGCAATTTATTTTCATGTAAATCCTACTTTATTATATTACCATTGTTGTTTTTCATGTGATAGTATTATTTTCATTACTTGATAGTAATTATAATTTTTCAGTTGCGATTGGAGCACTGTTAAGTGTTTATGTTTTGTTATATAGTCTATAGTAATAACATTATCATTATCTGTGGTTTGTTGTGAGCTGTCAGCGTTTTTCGGCGCGCAAGACGCGTCTCTTGTAAAAGTATTGCACATTAAGTTAATACAGATTCTTGTGAGTTTATCGAAAAGCGTTTTAATCTAATGATACAGACTACTCAATAGCCAGAAGAAGTTACCTTTTGAGGAAGCTTTCATTATGTATCACACTAATATTATAAATGCGAAAGTTTTGTGTGTGAGGTGAGTGTGTATGTTTGTTACCTCTTCCCGCAAAAACGGCTGGATGGATTTGGATGAAATTTTAAATGGAGATAGCTTATACTAGCTTATACTAGCTAGTAATAAATAAAAGGCTTATTTTATGCCAAAAATAAAAAAAAATCCATTTTAAGACTACCCAATTATTTTGCCTCAAGATTTTTTGTTAATTTACATTCCTATTTTTTGTTAAAGGTGGCGTTGATTTTTGGAGTGAATGGCGCTTGTCGGGGAAATGAACTCGTAAACATAAAAGTCAATGATATCGAAAAGCATTCAGAGTTGTTGCTGGTAAACTTGCCTGATACCAAAACAAATAGAGAACGGTCATTCATAGTTCGTGAAGAGTATGCAAGAATTGTCAAAAAGTACCAAGATCTACGCCCCTCTAACATAAACACCAACAGATTTTTTGTAGGTTACAGCAATGGCAAATGCACCAGACAAGTTATTGGCAAAAATAAAATTAGCGCCATGCCAAAAAAAATTGCAAAATACTTGAAATTGCAAAATCCCGGGCTTTACACGGGCCATTCTTTTCGTAGAACATCGGCAAGTCTGTTGGCAGATTCAGGTACAGACAGGGCCCAGATAAAACGACACGGTGGCTGGAAATCCGATGCAGTAGCGGAGGGCTACATAGAAAATTCTATACAGAACAAGAATAGAATAAGCTGTCGTATTGGTGAAAACATAAATCTAAAAACTTCGTCTAATAATGATGATCCTTGGACACCTTTGCCACCACAGTCATCCACCTCAAAACACATCACATCAAGCCCACTGCCTCAAGGACCATCTTCTCCAACCTTTACAGTGCAAAACGACCCTCAGACGCAAGTTTCTGAAGCTGTGAACGATACTCAGATAAACTCTACCTCAACTTCGATAAACGTACCAAATAAAAATATAACTTTGTCTTTCCACAACTGGACTAATGTCTCAAATATAAATTTTCACTTTTAATTTTAATTTACTATAATAAAACGCTGTTTTTAGTAGACTCGCTTTTTTATTGTCTCGCAGAAGGTGAGAAAAGTAGAGTACACTCCTCGGGGATAAAGCTGTTGTCGTCTTGGGCGCGCTTGAACCCCTCACTGCGCTCAGGACTCTTCTTAATTCCCTCGCTTCGCTCGGGAATTAACTCGTAACACCCTCGCTGCGCTCGGGAGTTAAATCTGGAGTCCTTCGTTACGTTCAGGATTCAATACCGCGCCCGTGACATAAAACTGTGCTTTATCCCCGCGGTGTATAATCTACTATTATGTCACAGTCGCCATTATTGTAAATGACATAACAGTTATCAAAACGTTGACAATACGGAAACAGGTCAAAAACGATATCGTAGCCCCTTACCTACCACCTTACCTTGTAGAATTCCAGCCCTGGATGTCTTAAATGATAATTAGATACAACACAATACAAATAATTATACGCTTTATTGACAACCACACAAGGAAAAATAAACAAGGAAAGTCAATAACATGTTTAGTAATGGAGTCAACGATCCAGATGTATGGTAAAACCTTGCATGGTTTATATTACGTTTGATTCAATGTTTGGGTTTATATCAAATAAATAAATCATAATAATAATGAAATTCTTACACGGCAGACAACAGGAGGACTTATTGCTATAAGCGATCTCTTCCAGACAACCTTGGATAAAAGAGACGCAGCACCATATATTTTTTTAAAAACATTAACAAAACCAAGCATTAGGTTAGGCTCATACGGCGAGAAATGCCTTTCGATGAAGTTAAAATCTGGCAGAATGTTACGTTTGTTGACAGGTGTTTCGGTAAAGAAATAGGTACCCAGTGGTGTTTCAATTTGCCAAACCAATGTTATATACATTTTTCAGAATTTATTTTAGCACCATCGTGTAGAACCCCCGTTAGGTTAGCTTTTAAAAAATCTTGAAATATTTACGGTTACAGACAAAGCGGATTGGCAAATGAAACATTTCACCAAAAACTTTTTACGAAACGAAAGTAACCCGTACCCAGTACACAGATAAATACATACACTCGAAAAATATACATATCCTTAAATACATACATATCCTTTTGCAGCACTCAAATATAAATAAATAAATATCACGGGACAATGTCACACAAATTAACCTTAGGCACAAACTAAGCTCTAGACTTGTACTATGGAAACTAGACAACGATAAACTTACTTAGAGTAAGACATACTTATATCCATAGAAAACATCTAAGACTCAGGAACAAGTACTCGTGCTCAACACACAAATTTCTGCCCTAACCGGTATTTGAACCCGGGACCGTTAGCTTCGTAAGAAGGGTCACTAATAATGAGTAAAAAGATTAGTCTACATCAAGTTTCCTAAAATTCCCCGGGAGGTTCTCTTCATCATATTTGGAGACACGCCTCAGAGTCTCATCAGAGACAATATTGTCTAGATCCTTAACTTTTTTTTTTGCTTCCTCTGTCTGCATGACGCACATCCAACGATCTAAAAAAAATAATGAAAGAAGGCAACCTCGTAAAAAAACAAAATAATGTTTAATTAATTGGCCATATTGCAAGGGCTGTTTTACACGTCTTTAATATATGGAGTGAATCTTTAGCGCTTTGGACAGGGTACCTATCATTTCGTCTAAACAACTTTCATCGAATTTCATTTCATCGAACGTTATTTTCTCCTGAAATCATAATATTTTTAGGATATATTCAAAATTTAACCTATTCTAACGTATGTAATTAATGTTTAATATACCCTGAAAACATTATGGGTTCAGCAAATAGCGGTAGAAAAAATTAAATTCGATGAAATTACCCTTTGGACAAGACCATCATTTCATCAGTGAAGTGCCGCAAGAAAATCCAGCAGAAGATCATCCGCAAGACATGTGTCATCTTTTGTCGTTTTAAAAGATAAACAGCAGTGTCACAGAACAGTAGTTGGTCTTCAAACAAACACACTTCGCACGATTTACATGTGTATGTGCCTCAAATGTACGCAGTGCGAGCCACCACAAACAAACTCAACAAGACGCACCAAGTGGATTTAGTCGGGGCTGCGAGGTGGCTGGTTTGCTTTGTTGCGTGCGTATTAAGGAGCGTCCTCGCTGAAAGCATTCGTGTATAATATTTGAGTGGTGTGGACAACACCCACAACCACTTGAATATTCGACGTCGAATGCTCTCAGTGAGGATGCTCCTTTAAGTATCACACGCAACCCTAGCGTCCGGGGACATTGCCGCTTAGGAGTTTCTGTTACCTATTGAGGTAATAAAAACTCCTTAAGGGCCGGAGACGAACTCTTTTCTATTTATACTACTATTATGGCAGTATTAACATTGTTGTTTTCAAGTTATAGGAAAACCCGTGGGGATAAGACAACTGGTGAAATGTCTATCATAAAGGCAGTCCATCTTAGTCTTCAGCGTTGGTTGCAAGTACATACTTACACATATGATATCACGCCTTCATTACCAGAGTGGGATAGGCAGAACTACAGAAATACCAGCAACTCTAAAAAGATTTGATTATTCTGTAACCACATTTTGCACAATCAGGCTAAGATATTTACCAGTGGATAAGTGACGGGTTGCAAGCCCACCGCCTAACAGTACTAAGTAAAAGCCTTTATTTCCTTAGTCGCCTCTAAGACATGCACGGGAAGACATGGAGTGGCACTATTTTAACCCACAACCCCACGGCAAAATGTAAATTGGTTGTAAATGTTTATTTATTTAGCTATTTATGGGCCTCACACCCTACTTGTATCAGTTATTATCAGAGATACCTATAAATTATTTTACCAATAATAAACAAAACTTGAACTTACCGAAGAGTTCGCTAAGAGGACGTTCATCACCACCGTAGTCAGCAGGTATGATCTCCTTAGGTACATACTTATGCAAATCTTCATACGTTGGATGAACGTAGATCCTTTCCGCAAGTTTTGGTTTAAGTATTTGTTTGAACAGGAAAATTAACTTATCCACGAAATACGGTGCGTTGACCAAATGTACGCCTTTCAGTTTAGTCCCATGGCCTTCCTGAAAATGGAAATGGATTTATACGGGTCATGGAATTTCTTTTTACATTCCTACGCTCCTTTGTGAGCTTAATTGTTGAAGTTGCTAGGTCCTGTATAGAAGTGCAAGAAGGAACTGGAAGCAACTGGAAGCGTACATCAGAAGTCAGGGGTTTGTAGTGCGTCTTAAGAGACGTCCAGCCAGTGGACTGCTGTTGGCTAGGATGGTGAAGACGAGGCCAAACGTGGTGATGTTACTCTCCAGCCAAAAAAAGCCATATAGTAAGATCATTTTAAGTTCTAATCTTGAGTGATAAAATAATTAAAAATTTAACCACTTACGGTAATAATCCTTTCTGCTTTTGTTAACAGTACCGGGTTGAGTCTGGCAATCAAGCCAATTTTAACGTTTTTGAAACTCATGACAAATCTTTCTGAATAGGTTATATCATCACAATATCTATGTTCCATCATCTGCAACAATATAAATAAATAATAAATTATCATCATACTCGTGTTGTCGTGGAGTGACTCCATCCCTCTCTATTGTTTGATAGGTTCTTGGTATCTTGATACTACACGACCTCAACTTTCTCTTTCATATTCTCAAAATAACTTCATCTGACTCGCCCTCTGCCTCTTTTGCCTTACTTTTTTTCTTCTGTTACTTTTTGATGTAATTGTCGTGCCGTTTCTAATACTCTATCATCATTCCTTTTCTGATTTCTATCGTCTTAAACAGACTCCTCTTTTGATTAACAATATTAAATACTTCTTCATTTATTTTCTTCTCCAACTGATTTTCTTCATTGTTCTCCAACACTACATTTCAAATGCGTGTAGCCTCTCTCGTTCTTTTTGTGTAAAATGTCCTAACAGGATGGACAGGTTACAAAACTACCTAAATTATACAGACGACTCTCTCGACTTTCTTTTATAAATTGGGGTGGCTAATTATATTAAATTTGAATCTCGTGCAAATTTTCATTCCCAGACAAAATTTGGATTTTTACAAGTTAAAAATACATTTCAAGACTGTTAAGACCACATAAGGATCAATTTCAATTTTAAAACAAATACAAATGATCTTTATGCTCATCAAGATTATATATCAATTAGTCCAGGCATTATAATATACCTCCTCTATATATAAACGTACTATCAGCCCATTGGAACCCTGACCCACTATAGAACTGTTTCACAGTGATGTTATGATTCAATCGTAAGAAGAGTCGATAAATTGTTTATAATGTCAATGTGACACCGTTCTATAATGGTTCAGGGTTAGATCGGGCTGATAGTACTTTTGGCTGATACAACGATGATGATCTATTCAATACTTACAAGTAAAACAAATCGGATGTACTGTAGAACGTCAAAATCGTCATAACTGTCAGCCTCCTCAAATTGAATCAAATTCACTCTGACAAATTCATTGGGACTGAGTTTAGGAAGCTGAGCAAATTTCCTGCAATAAAAATTTTAAAATTGTAGCAATGGAATTAAATTAACTAATTATTTTAGGAAAAACGAAGTAGAGCGTCCGTGGATTAGTGGCTTAGGGTGTCGACTCGTGATCGTAAAGTTCCGAGTTTGAACCCCCCTGCAGTCACCAAATACCAATAAGATTTTTTAACTTAAGTACGATGCTCTTACGGTAAAGAAAAAACATCATGAAGGAACCTGCACATTCAAATAGCTGAGTATGTAAGAAGGTAATTGCACAGAAAATCCTAAAGGGGTCGAAATATATCCGAAAGGGCCCATCTGTAAGATAAGATAAAATACGAAGAAAACTAGGGTCCTGGGTCTCCATCCTGCTCGATCAAACCTGGTTGCTGGTGACATGTCAAAATATTGGGACGTTTTCAAATCTTTTAATTATTTATTTTACTGATTTTGTCATCCATTTGTAAAACAGGATCATTTAATTCAATTATTGTTCTATTATATTATTATTGTTATGACGGACATTATAATAAACTAGTGGCCATTATGTAAACTTACTCATGTTTTACAAATAAATTATCTCTTATCTCACTCTTATCTCTTATCATCTCTTGTTTTTTAACACCGTGTTCACAATCATACATTTCATTGGTCGTTGCTGAAGCCTTGAGCGACGTCAATCACAATCATTGGCACCGTGCGGTTTCTTTTTGCTTGACAAACAGTGGAAGTAAAGTTAAGACAAGTCACATTCGCCATAGACATTGCCTCACACGATACACTCTTCACAAACATCTATTCACACAACCATCAAAGCTTGAAATAACCTGCTCAACAAACTTCCATCTCGTCCACCATTACTGTCAAGTAAATAAGAGCTAATATACCGTTAACAATACGATATTACGTCAAAAATATAGGTTTTACAGAGTAGAATGGATCCCCAGACCTCTTGCTGGTAAATCTTTGCCAGTATCTTTATTTATGTATGGCATCCGGGTTAGAATAGTGCCACTCCCTGTCTTCCCGTGGATGTCGTAAGAGGCGACTAAGGGAATAAGGGCTTCTAGTACTGTTAGGCGATGGGCTTGAAACCTGTCACTAATACACTGGTAAACATCTTAGTCTGGTTTGCAAAAAGTGGTTTCAGGATTATTAACATGTATTTTTAGAGTTGTTGGTATTTCTCTAGCTCTGCCTACCCCACTCTGGGAATGGAGGCGTGATGTTATGTATGTATGTATCTTTATTTAGAACAGACTCGTAAAATTAACTATTTATTTTATATCCCACTGGATATAAAATAAATAGTTAATTTTACTCCCGCTTCACTAAGTGGGAGTAAATGCAATTTAAATAGACAATACGTTGTTTTGCGTGCAAAAACAGAACTTAGTAGTTTCTTGTTTTGTAGGTTGAAGCTTTTCCACCAGTTCTCGAGCTGACTGTCGATTTATTTTTTATACTTATCTAATAATGATGGCATTTTCGTCGACGTAAGCCGTTCCGTTAAGTAAGTAATATTATACCTATACTAACAGAGACACTTGCTCTGCCTACACCACTCTGAGAATAAGCGCGCGATATTATGTATGTATGAGTACATGAACAGTCTTACAGTATTGATATTGAAGACTTACGATTGCGATTTTCTATGGATCTTAGGGCTCACTAACCATCAGGTGGCCTCTGAGTTCAATTGTCTAATCCATGCTCTAAAGTAAGGTACTTACACAAATTTTGATACTTGAACAAATTCTGGGAGAGTCCTATTTAGGCATACTTCAGGCATCGTGCTTCTGAATCGCAATAATCTATCAATTCTCTTCTTGCAGTCTTCGACGGAGCCCTTAGACAACAGCAGCTGACGTTCGACGAAACGAGTTCTAGCTAAAAATAAGATGTACGAACGAACGAATTTTAGTTATTTTTTGATGACGTCAACTCACGACAACGAAATCACGTCAAAATTAACGTTTGGCTTTCTGCGGTTTTATTGTACTGGGTAATTATGTATCACTTTTAACATGCTATCGGAGGTTTTTAATTCGGCCGCCACTACTGCTAAGTAAGTAAGAGATCGTAACGTCCACAATTGGATATATCTAAGAAGCTTTAATACATTTAGCTTTTAGTGGTGGTAGGACCCTGTGCAGGGTCCGTCCGGATTGATACTACCATCTTATCCATTAACCACCCGCCAAGCAACAGTGTTCGCATTGTTGTTCCGGTGTGGGTATGAGACAACCGGTGAAATTACTAGCATAGAGGCATTCCATCTTAGTCCTTAGGGTTGGCAACGCATTTGAGGTCGTAGGATTATAGTCTTGAGAATTCAAATATCTATGGGTCACAGATTCCACTTACCATCAGGTGGCCTGAGTGCTAGTGTGCCTTCACCTTAACATAAAAAAAAATGTTACCATACAAACCATTAATAAAAAAATGACAGTTAAGTTAGAGATATTTTCTCTTAGTTTACATAAAATGAATACAATAGTCATGATATTAGTTATATCAACCAAAACTGATAGTATCAACAGCAAGTTCTTTAGTGATACAACTTATATCTTGGTTTTGTATCCAGCGTCTTTGTTAGGCTCGTGTGGAATCAAGACGCTTAAGCACATCTCATCTTGTTAGAAGCGACCAAGTTTTTATTTCAGTGAATGTTTTTAGGGTTCCGTATTCAACTAGGAACCCTTGTAGTTTCGCTTTGTCCGTCCGTCCGTCTGTCCGCAGCCTGAATAGAGACTATTAGTACTAGAAAGCTGTAATTTGGCACGAATATACATATTAATCACGCCGACAAAGTGGTAAAATAAAATCATGATTTTTTTACTGTAGGTACCTCCCATACACGTATCGTGGGTATTTTTTTTTCTCGTCTATCCCATAGTGTGGGGTATCGTTGGATAGGTCTTTCAAAAATATTCCGTTTTTTGGTTTTCTTGATTAAGAAATTATTATCTAGATGATATTAATAGCGCAAAATGTATTGCCATATCATATTCTTAACTGCATGCTAATATATACAGGGCGTCCCACGGCTATGCCACATGGAGGAAAAGTACGTTGAATATTGTAGATGGAACATTTTTCTGAAAGAAGACGTTATTTTAATTTAAACAACAATTTAAACTGCATTCATAGATTTTTTAATAATTACATGGTTGAACCGGGAATCGAACCCACTACACGTGAAAAAAAATACCTTGTAGCTTTATCATACCGATTGAGGCATCATAAGGATTATTTTTTACTTAATAACATAGTGTCATTTTGAGCATTAGAACAATAAAATATTTGATGATATTTTTTTAATTAAAAAATCTTAAAATTCATAATCTTCGTTTTATTTCTGACACTATGTTATTTAGCAAAAAATAATCCTTATAATGAAGCCCAAGATCGGTATGATAAAGGTACAGGGTATTTTTTTCTCGTGTACCTATCAGGGTCGATTCCCTGTTCAACCATGTAATTATTAAAAAATCTATGAATGCAGTTTAGATTGTTTTTTAAATTAGAATACTGTCTTCTTTTAGTTTAATGTTCCAACTACAATATTCAAGGTACTTCCCTTCCATGTGGCATAGCCGTGGGACGCCCTGAATATATCTAATATATTACAGTATTTTTTAACTCTGGCTCGCCCTCACACACGCCTTTTTTTCATTGTGAAACCCTACCACAGACTGACCCATGCTTTATCTATATGAGTGATAGAAGCGATTACAGTAGGCCTGCTGGTTAAAAATGTATACCTAAATGCGGAACAGCACTTTGAAGATGCGCTTCCATGGAGCACCAGTTCATTATAGTTTCCACATCTTCCTTCATTCTTTTCTCGTCGAATCCACAAAAATGTAGCATGCTCTTCTCTTCTTCCTTGGTTATAATAAATATTGCTTCATCATTTTGATCCGCCATTTTGCTTTTGGTATCTGTAGCACAGCACAAAATCTATATAAATATATAAAAATGAATCCCTATTTCCCTTCGTCACGGCATCACGCATGAACGGCTGGACCGATTTCGCTAATTCTTTTTTGTTGTATTCGTTATCGTCAGGAGAAGGTTCTTATAAAAGAAAAATAAAGTAAAATTCACCGGGAAAGTCAAAAACTTGCAGCGGGGCATGCTATAAAACACCACAAAAAAACATTTGTAGAAAAGGGCATAAACAGCATCACTGTTACCTTAACCTTATTTTAAGGTGACAAGTTAATGGTCTTAAGACTGTAGTCTTCAGGATGCAAATGAATGTATGTAAACTGTTTATTGCACAAACAGAAATTACTGATATTGGACATCATAAAATTGACATATCGCATCTTTAGAATTATAGTGACCTAATCCAAATATTTTGAATTTCGACTTAGGTCTATATAGTACTAAAGGCTATAGCCGGGTAAGGGAACAAAAAATGCCCCTGGCTTTATTAGCCAATGAGTATATCCTATGTATTGGTCATAATGACAGTTATTAATCTGCCAAGTTTCATGTCAGACATTATTGACAGTTTCCATGAAATGTCACTTGAAAGTTTTTTTTACGTTTCTAAATATCTTAAAAACTACTCATCCGTTTCTTTTGTGTTTAACGTACGTTGTTAATGGCTTGAAGAGGGATAATTTTGCAAAAAACCAGATGTCTCTAGGTCAACATTATCTTGGTGTTTTTGGATGTCAAACAATTCAAACTTTTTTTTTTGACACTTGTGAGTCAGCGACACCTACCATATTTTGTACACTAATGTGACATCTCTTTCCGTAGTAATATATGTTTGTCTCATATGAATTGGGTTGGAGCAACATGGTGATTTTTTGTTTTGAGTTTACCTGCCTAGTACATCATCAACATATACGTGTAGACTACGAGTATGTTGATAATATTTGATATAAAATATTCATTGTTCTGCGGAAAATTATTCCTTATCAAGCCATTAACAACACACGTTAAACCCAAAAGAAACAGATCAGTAGTTTTTAAGATATTTAGAAAAGTAAAAAAAACTTTCAAGTGACATTTCATGGAAACTGACAATAATTATGACATGAAACTTGGCAGATTAATAACTGTCATTATGACCATTACATAGGATATACTCATTGGGTAATAACGCCAGGGACATTTTTTGTTCCCTTACCCGGCTATAGCCTTTATACTTTATTTACTAAATACTCGAAATCGAAAGCTGAAAATGTTTGAATTAGGTCACTATAATTCTAAAAGTACGATATATCAAAATCTTCTGATTATTGTTTTTATTAAAGTTCTTAAAGGATATATATATATTTACCAGAAGGTAGGCAGGGAGATAAATGAAATCACTTTTACAGTTGATTGTTAAATCTAATTAAATACATATTCACACAGTGCTGTATATATACTTAAAACTACACATTATCTGGTAATCAGCGTGCCGATAACATATCGGCACGTTCTATCTACCTAATCCAATCAATGCGCGTGAGCATTGTAATTAAGCATACAATGCTTCACATGTGGGTTCCGCCACAATATTGTGTTCCATTTCTTATTTTGACTTCGTTAAGGTGAACACAACAAAACAACGGACTTTTTTGTTTATTACCCTTTGTTACAACAACTGCGTAATGTTTTTTCCTTTCAACCCTCGAAGTCGCGCCTAACGTCAAATAAACGTAAGCGGGGCGTTAGACGTTGACATGAATTTTATTGTTAATTGTATGTTTTTTTTTTTTATTGTAACTACTATTAATTTTTAATTATACTAACAAGTTTGTTGGCCACACACCAACAATCTAACCCCGATAACTCAGGTTCGAGGGGTTCAAAGGGTTCGATAACGATTTGAATTTAATTAAAACAAAAATGAGGTTCAAAAACAGAATTTAACACTTTATAAAATTATAACTAACAACTTTAAACAAAAAGGAACTAGACTTTAACACACAAACAAACGACTTTAAGGTTCTGACTAAGGTTCTGACTAATAACTGGTTCACAAATAACTCTACAAACGATAACTGGCTCAACAATAACAATAACTCTGCTCACAATAACTCCCACGATAACTCTGCTCACAATAACTCTGCTCACAATAACTCCCACGATAACTCTGCTCACAATAACTCCCAATAAACTCTCCACAAGTGCTCCACACGCTCCAAATGCTCCACAATGCTCCACAATGCTTCACAATGCTAACTGGCTCAACAATAACAATAACTCTGCTCACAATAACTCCCACGATAACTCTGCTCAATAACTCCACGATAGCTCCACAAACGCTCCACAAATGCTCCACAATGCTTCACAATGCTCGAACTACAATTCCAAACTACGTGGTATTTATTCCTTTTAACGTAGGCTGAAATATTTATTACAATCACCAGGCGTCACCTTCGGCCTACCCCATTCAGAGGGCTTACATTTAATTTTACTTTCGGGTCGGCCAATCAGATCGCCTCCATTTCCGGCGTCGCAAACTTCCCTGGGGTTTTCCCCGCGGGCATCGTCGATAAAACTCGGTCTCTGATTGGCCGCCCGTTTTCCTAACTGATTTGGTAATGTTAAATTTTTCGTTATATAATGTTCTTAGATTGATCATAATATAAATTCCTTATGTTCTATTGTTGTGATTCTTTTTTTAATACTTCCGGCTCGAGGTCCTCGGCCCAGTAACTCGTCCTTTGTTCTCGTGGGAACTGGGTTAATGGGCTGAGGGTTCAATGACCGTGCTCGGCGGTCTATTGTAGCACTTTTTTTTAATAGGTTTTTGGTTCCCGTTTCGTTGAGGGAGCACTTACAGGTTCGGGAGTAAATCTAGCCGCTTTTATGGGCTTCCTTACATCTTACTTATATATAAAAAATTTACTTTTCTAAATCTTAACCTAGTAATTCCTATTAAATACCAGTCACTAAAAAACAAATCAACAAACTTAAGATATTTACATGTTAAACTTATATTCTAAGGGACTGTCGCTAACAGGGGGCTGTCGCTAACAGGGGCTGTCGCTAACATTATCCCCCCGTCAACATGTCATGTTGACCCGGGTTGCAAGGGGACGACAGCCATCTTCGTCGTCGGCCTTCGGAACACGCCTCCTCGGGTTCGGACGTCCGCGCTCCGCACGCCGCCGTCTGGTCCCGGGTAGGTCGCCTCGACGACTCCTCGCGGCCACACGTTCCGTGGTAGGGTGGGGTCA
This sequence comes from Acleris holmiana, assembly GCA_949316455.1. Classification (NCBI taxonomy): domain Eukaryota; kingdom Metazoa; phylum Arthropoda; class Insecta; order Lepidoptera; family Tortricidae; genus Acleris; species Acleris holmiana. Next base: position 10,893,630 of record OX438783.1, read on the forward strand.
ACTATGACCACATAGTCACCCACTTGAAGTCGCCGCCCGCCCGCCGCGGACGAGCGTCGCGGGGCAAGCGTCGGGAGACACTCCCGGACCCAGCGGGCCCAGAAACGGTCCGCGAGCGCCTGGCTGGCTCGCCAGGTGCGACGATCGGCTTCTTCACAGGGGTCAGTGAGTGGGACCCCCGTGGATCCTCCCAACAAAAAATGATTTGGGGTTAAGGCCTCCTCGTCGGTTGCCTCAACCGACACGTGTGTTAGGGGCCGAGCGTTCACAGTGTGCTCGGCCTCGGCAAGTAGGGTCTCGAGCACCTCCTCCTTAGGCGCCCTTGACGTCAGCGTTGCCGTCAGCGCCGTCTTGACGGAGCGCACCATTCGCTCCCAGGCGCCGCCCTGGTTCGGGGCTCCTGGCGGTATGAACCGCCACTCCATGTCGTGTTGCAGTCCGTGTTGCCGCATGGACGGCAGCCACTCCAGGTAGGCGGCGCGCAGCTCGGCATCCGCGCCCCGGAAGTTGGTTCCATTATCGCTGTACATTACTCGCGGCCACCCGCGCCGCGCGGCCATGCGCCTCAGCGCCATGATGGCCGAGCCGGTGGACAGCGAGTGCGCCAACTCCAAATGGACCGCGCGGGTGGTAAGGCACGTGAATAGCGCCACCCAGCGCTTCTCGTGCCGCCGCCCGATGGTCACTGTAAGTGGTCCAAAATAGTCCACCGCAGCATTAGTGAATGGGCGGTGGAATGGTTCGATCCGCACCAACGGTAGATCTCCCAGCGCGGGCACCCGAGGCCGCGCACGGCGCAAGATGCACAGGCGGCACGCGCTCGCCACCGCTCTTACTGTAGGTCGTAGATGTAGAATCCAGAATCGCTGTCTTAGATCATTTACCAACCTTTCGTTGTTTGCATGGGCGGACCGTTGGTGGGCTTGCAAAATTAATAATTTCACGTATGGATTGCGCCCATCCAATATTACTGGACGTTTATCATAAGTGCGCACCGGCGCGGCGTCAATCCGGCCGCGCATGCGCATCACTCCATCCTCGTCGAGACTCGGGTCGAGCCCATATAATCGGCTCTTTCTAGATATGGGCTCCCCTCTTGCGAGATTGCGTAGCTCCTCCGCGAAGTCCCGCCGTTGTGCATACTGATACCACAAGTGCTCCGCGCCCTTAATGTGGCGGAGCTCTAACGGTATGCGGCTCTTGTTTCTCACCATTTCAATGAATTGCAGTGCTCGTGCTGTTGTGCCGATCAGCCGATCGTAACTTGAAAAGCGTGTTATGTCCGGTAACGGCGCGCTTTCTAGTCGGGCTGTATGGCATGTTCTCACCTCCTCTTCGTGGTCGTCTCGGGGGTTCGTTGCTGGTTCTTGCGGCCACTCTGCCTCGGGCCGTTGTAGATAAAGTGGGCCGGTGTACCACCGGTCGATGTCTCGTACTTGTCGCGCACTGTCAGCGCGAGTCGCGTCGTCGGCTGGGTTCTCTTTGGTGGGCACCCAGCGCCACTGCTCCACCGTTGTTAGTTCGGCGTAACCTTTTTCCAGTAGGTTATTTATTTGTGTTGTATACTCTTTCGCAAAGTTCGGATTTCGGTCCATCTTTTTTTCAATTGACCGTAACCTTTGAAAAGCCATCGCATACGTAGGCGGCATTTTGGGTTCATCCTCCCGCCACAGCTGACCTACCTCGTAGCGTGGCCCGTCAATCTTCCTTACCGTGTCGCTAAAGATTTGCTCCGCTCGTTCCTGGTGAGGGCGTTTTGTGTCCACCAGTTTGACCCCCAACGAGTCGATATTAAAATATCGTCTCAGGGCTTCATTTATGTCTGGTTCTTGCGTCGCTAAATGTAACGACGTCTCAACAGGCTCGGTTTGGATTAAACGCGGTACCGTACCGTATATGACCCATCCTAGGTCGGTTCGTAGGGCTGCAGGTTCGTTTATGCGCCCCGTCCTCATCTCCCGAGGGATCATTAGGTGCCAATGGTCGGCACCGATCAACACATAAGGTACTCCGTCTTCGAACGCGGCTTCGTTCAATCCGGTTAAATGACGGTACTTACTGAGCGTTTGTTTTTTATGATGTTGCGTCCGTAGGCCCAGGTTCGGTACGGTCCGCAACGTCAATTCATGTTGGGATTCATCCACTATCCCACGTACCTGTACTATTATTCGTTGGCTCCGTTGGCTCGTAACCATATTGCCGATACCCTGGATACACAACGGCGTCTCGGGTCCTGTTGCCCCAATCGCCTCCGCCAACCTCTCGTCCACGAGGCTAACGGTGCTGCCTTCGTCGAGCAACGCGTGAGTCTTAATCTCGCAACGAGGCCCGGAAATGATGATAGGTATTACCTTCAATAAGACGACGTTTGCGACCATTTGAGGGTTAGCGTCGGTCGCCGCAAAACTCCGTTCGGGGTCAAAAGACGGCATCTGTTCTGGTTCGGTGATTGCGCACGCCGCGGCGCGTTGTGTCACTCCCGGTGACGTCATAGCGCGGGCTAAAGGTGCGCGTGATGACACTAGCGGTGCTGTAGGACGTGGCGCCGGCGTTAGCGGTGCTTGCACAGGTGGCGCTTGCACAGGTGGCGCCTGATTCCCGTATTGCTGTTGGTTCAAAGGTTCGTGCAACACGGGATGGTGGGAGTGCGGACAGCCGTTAATTCCGCATGACACTCTCACCGGGCAATGGTCCCGTCGATGCTTCTTGTCCATACATTTAAAACATACCCTGTTATGTCGTGCCCAATCCCAGCGGGCTCCGATCGGTATGCTCCTTAGTCGGCGGCAGTCAGGTGTGCTATGACCGCCTCCGCAATATAAGCAACTACTTACAATATCTGTGTTGTAGGTTCTGTTCGGCTGTGGTCGTCGGAGAGCTCCTCCGCTGGCTGGGATCGGTGCGCGCCTAGTTTCTCGCTGGATCGGTGGCACGGATGTCATTTTCTTGTTCGGCGCCCGTGCGTGTGAAAATTCTAACTGGGCGTCGCTCTCGTCAAGCAGGAACTCTGCTATCAACAGGAGTTCACTTTTGTCGTTTTTAAGATGCTCCTTTGCGTACGCGCACCAGCGCGAACGCAAGTGTGGGCTGAGTCGTTCGGTTATCTCTCTAATCAGCAGCGGGTTAGCTCCATAACTCCGCTTGTCCAAATTTACTAACGTCGACACAATGTTCATTATTTTGATCGCGAATATATTTAAATCAATTGCACTCGGACCGACAGGCGACATTCGTTTCAACTCTTCAATGGCTCGGTCTATGAGCAGATCTGTTCGCCCGAAGTTCTTTTGCAATATTCTGATCACCAAATCTGGGCTTGAAGTCGACGCTAGCAGGTGATGCACACACTGCCTTGCTTCGCCCTTCAGACTATGTCTAAGTCTGGCTACATTTTCAAAATCACTAAATTTGTATCTTACCGTTGACTCTCTATAGCTGTTTAAAAAGGTGAGCCACTCGTTCGCTTCCCCGGCGAAGGCGGGCAACTCGTAAAGCTGCCGCGACGGCGGTCGCATCATCGTTTCTAGATGGTCCGTGAGGCGATCGATGGCCCGACCCCTACTGACCGAGCGATCCCTTTGAGTAAAAGGGGTCGAAGCGTGCACCTCGTTCAGTCGCGTTCTTTGCGGCGGCGAGGCCTCTCGCGATCTCACCGTCGTTGGTGCGGCTCTCCCGGGTTGCTGGCTGTCAAGCCATTCGTCCACCCGTCTTGACGCCGCAATTGATCCTCCAGCCCGAGACCCTTCTACCTCAATTCTATCAATAGTAGCAGCGAGCCGCTTCTTGATAAGCTCCTGTTCCAACTGGAGCTCCTTGCGTTGCAACACCGCAATCTGCTCTGCTGCCTCGAGCTCCGCCTCTCTCTTTCTTACCTCCGTATTTGTCGTCGACGCTACGGATTTAGGCCCGTGTTCCGTGAACGCGACGCGATCGCGTTCTGTCGGACGCTGCGCTCCTTGCGCGGGCCTCTGGTCGTGAGTACACGGAACGGATGGCATCGATTCTGCGCGGGATAGTCCACCTCGCTTCGTCGGACGCCGTATATTTAAGTTCGACTCACCCCTGTCCTCCACCGGTGGTGATGCTGGCGAGTCATTGAGTGCATCCCTCTGACGCAGAGCCTCCGCCGCGGTTCGAGGGGGGTCCGCTCGATCCGCGGACGACCCCGGTGCGACATTACTCATGCGTAGAGCTTCCTGCTCGCGCATCTCCCGTTCCCGATGAAGGCGCTGTTCTTGAATAAATCGTCGTCTTTCGTCGTCGTCAGCACGGCCTCCGCCCTGACTTCTTGTAAGCACCATGGCTCCGCGGTGCTATATCCGGCTCGAAGGACCATAAAATGTTGGCCACACACCAACAATCTAACCCCGATAACTCAGGTTCGAGGGGTTCAAAGGGTTCGATAACGATTTGAATTTAATTAAAACAAAAATGAGGTTCAAAAACAGAATTTAACACTTTATAAAATTATAACTAACAACTTTAAACAAAAAGGAACTAGACTTTAACACACAAACAAACGACTTTAAGGTTCTGACTAAGGTTCTGACTAATAACTGGTTCACAAATAACTCTACAAACGATAACTGGCTCAACAATAACAATAACTCTGCTCACAATAACTCCCACGATAACTCTGCTCACAATAACTCTGCTCACAATAACTCCCACGATAACTCTGCTCACAATAACTCCCAATAAACTCTCCACAAGTGCTCCACACGCTCCAAATGCTCTACAATGCTCCACAATGCTTCACAATGCTAACTGGCTCAACAATAACAATAACTCTGCTCACAATAACTCCCACGATAACTCTGCTCAATAACTCCACGATAGCTCCACAAACGCTCCACAAATGCTCCACAATGCTTCACAATGCTCGAACTACAATTCCAAACTACGTGGTATTTATTCCTTTTAACGTAGGCTGAAATATTTATTACAATCACCAGGCGTCACCTTCGGCCTACCCCATTCAGAGGGCTTACATTTAATTTTACTTTCGGGTCGGCCAATCAGATCGCCTCCATTTCCGGCGTCGCAAACTTCCCTGGGGTTTTCCCCGCGGGCATCGTCGATAAAACTCGGTCTCTGATTGGCCGCCCGTTTTCCTAACTGATTTGGTAATGTTAAATTTTTCGTTATATAATGTTCTTAGATTGATCATAATATAAATTCCTTATGTTCTATTGTTGTGATTCTTTTTTTAATACTTCCGGCTCGAGGTCCTCGGCCCAGTAACTCGTCCTTTGTTCTCGTGGGAACTGGGTTAATGGGCTGAGGGTTCAATGACCGTGCTCGGCGGTCTATTGTAGCACTTTTTTTTAATAGGTTTTTGGTTCCCGTTTCGTTGAGGGAGCACTTACAGGTTCGGGAGTAAATCTAGCCGCTTTTATGGGCTTCCTTACATCTTACTTATATATAAAAAATTTACTTTTCTAAATCTTAACCTAGTAATTCCTATTAAATACCAGTCACTAAAAAACAAATCAACAAACTTAAGATATTTACATGTTAAACTTATATTCTAAGGGACTGTCGCTAACAGGGGGCTGTCGCTAACAGGGGCTGTCGCTAACAAAGTTAGTAGATTCAAATTCCCACTTACAAAAATCTCCCTGTGTAGCATAGTGGGCCTCAAGAGGTTAATTATAATTAAAAATTAATAGTAGTTCAGCTACCTTTGATCTTCAATGCCATTTTCAAATTTAAAGCAATTAAAAATTAACTTCATGATCATAAAAATATAGTTCAAACTAAATTACCTTTATTATGTACCACCACATCCGGGTCTCGATTCTATTAGTTGTGGTACCAGCGTTAGGTACTGTGTAAGATACTTGCCGTACAATTTTTAAATTAAAACAACACAACCACGACGAAAAAGGAATTCTTATTGATTTCAGTGAATTATTATTTTAAAATTTAAATTACTTAGGTAACGAAATATTTTAGAGACACTTAACTCGTTCCGTTTTCAAACTTGTGTATGAAAAATAATCAGTATCATCACCAAGGAACGTTTCAATCGTTAGCTGACTCTTAGTACGGCTGTTAATGCTCAAATTATAACAAAACTATTTCTTCTAAATATTTCATTTGTATTTATCGTTTTAAAAAATTTCACCGGTTATTTTTTTTGTTAAAAAGTTTTTAATTTATAAGTTTTTGTGTCTATAGTTGTAATGCACAACTCAGCATTAAAATTTGTGAGTGAACTATTGTTGTGTTATTGTTATTTTAAATTACACCATGTTATTACATCTATATAATATATGGGACCAATTTTAGGTATTCAATAAAAAAATAATTCTCAAGATCGGACTACTATTAAAAATTTATGCGTGGTCATAAATAAAAAAAAAAACGCTACGTCTACTTGAGAGCATCCTCCGTATTTTCGTGGGATAAAAAAAGAATGTTTAAAAGACAATTATGTTCGAACAAAACATTGGCTTAATATTTAATTCGTGTTCAGAAACGATTATGACATATTATATTTTTACTAAAAAATAAAATAAAAAAGATGTAATAAAATAAAAAACCTGTAATGGCGCCTGGACGTACTAGCAACTAATCTGACTAACGAAGAATAAACAGCAAGTCTTATATACTAAAGTGATACCTATTTTTTGCCAGACAACAATGGACATTATTATGGTTGCATGTTTTCTTAACGTTACAATACGATAAAATGGGTCTCATGTCAAATGAAATTAGTGCAAATGAAATTAGTGCAAATGAAATTAGTGCAAATGAAATTAGTGCAAATGAAATTTGGTAAAATGAAGGGATATAGTAAATACAAATAATTTTACTGTACACAAATCATAAACATTACCGAGAAACGGCACAATTAAAAATAACACAGGTAAACCACACAGTCTTATCACTGATTAGCGGTCTCTTACTGACAACTTAAGGAGGGATAAGGTGTCAAATTAAATATATTACACAGTGGAGAACTTCTCGCGAATAAAAAAAGAAACAAAGTATGTTTGTTATAATATAAAACGTAAAATAGTTATTTAGAACTATTTTACGTTTATGTGTTTGTTTGTTTATGTTATGTAATATTTTGTAACGTCTCGCTATCACAATGTCTGTCTGTTTTTTTTTATTATAATAAGGAGAAGGCACACAAGCACTCAGGCCACCTGATGGTAAGTGGAATCTGAGACCCATAGACATTTGAATTCTCAAGACTATAATCCGAAGACCTCAAATGCGTTGCCAACCCTGAGGACTAAGATGGAATGCCTCTATGCTAGTTATTTCAACGGTTGTCTTATCCCCACATCAGAACACAACAATGCAAACACTTGCTTGCCAGGTGGTTAATGGATAAGATGGTGGTAGCGATCCGAAAGGACCCTGCACAGGGTCCTGCCACCATTCTGTGTATATGAACCACTAAAGCAGTCTTTCATGTTTGCTCCCTTTGCAAATTTATAGTTAATGTTAAACATGTAGCAAATAACTTTACGAAAACTTGACGACACGTTGGCCTAGTTGGGAGTGACCCTGCCTCCGAGCCAGGTAACGGCAGATATTTGTGTGATGAGCGAAAATATTTGCTCCTGAGTCTTGGATATTTTCTAAGTATTTAAGTATATAATTCGTTAATTGTTATGTTTATCGTTGTCTAGTACCCGTAGTACAAGCCTAGAGCTTAGTTTGGGACTACGAGTAGGTCAATTTGTGTGAGATTGGCCCATGATATTTATTATTTATTTATTATAATAAACCGGTTAAGTACTAGTCGCACTCGCGCGCAGAGGGATTCGTACCGCTGCAAAGTAGGTATCATATAATTTTCCAATTTGAACTCGAATTCAAATCAACTTTAACATGATTTATTTTTAGTAAGTGTGTTGTGATATTATTTTAATCATACCAAATGCGACGCTTGTAAGCATTACCGTTTTTACGATACAAGAAAAATAAAAATAATTACGTTGAAAATAAACGTTAATTGTATGGGGCCCTTTATTATATCACTTTCTATATTTTTTGTTTGCTTGTCAATCCGCCGTATAACACCAACGCTAAATATACATGATGGGTGGGACCGGAAAAGGCGGCGATCCATCAGTCTCCCATTCATTCTCATAGTCATGCACCTTTTTATTCATTGTCATAACATGCAAGACTTAGAAACAAATACATGGCCTGGCCACATAAATATATTATGTCTATAGGTACATAGTGGTTTACCCATAAAATGTCGACACGGATTTCATTGAATGGTTTACAAATATCTGAGGAAAGCCTCACACAAATTGAGCTAGTACCAACAAAAAACATTCAAGACTCGAGAAAAATACTTGCACTCAACACACAAACATTTGCCCTTACCGGGAATCGAATCCAGGACCGCTAGCTTCGTAGAGTCACTAACAATTTAGCTGAGCCGCGTATTATGTACAGTCAATGTCATAAATATGTTTACACTTTAGTACCATGTCACTTTCATTCACTGTGACAATTACATATAATTATATATGAAATTGTCTCAGTGAATGAAAATGACAAAGTACTTAAGTCGACTGTACGAAATACAATTTCTTATCGTTTGTCATTAAAATCCTTTACGAAGAAATACACGCACTACTCGATGGCCCGTAAATTCGATACTGCGAATAAGGCATCTTCGATGCATTTGCTACGTTCAAAAGTGGAGGGAGGCACGGCATTGCACAATATACACACTATAATTATTAATGATTAGGTGTTGCCCGCAACTTCGACCGCGTGAAAAAAAAACATAACCTATGACACTCACAAATAACGTGGCTTTGTGTAGGTTAAAGAATTTTCAAAATCAATCATCAGTTGATCAAGAAATTAACCCTACAACCTCACAATGTCACTAATTCACAAACTTTACCTCTTTATAATTATTATATTAAATAGTGCGTCCCTGGGGTTCGTTTTCTGCAACACATGGAATTAAAAGGACTTTTGAAGGTAGGAAGGCCTGGGTTACTTTATCTATATAATGTGCCCCTGGATAAGGTGAAAAAACGAATAAGGATGAAAATAGTTGCAATTTCACCGACAATGGGTTATTTTTAACCCCCGACGCCAAAAATGGGGTGTTATAAGTTTGACGTGTAAGTGTGTGTGTGTGTATGGGCACCTAGCTCTTAAACGAATGAACCGATTTAGATGCTGTTTTTTTCATTTGAAAGCAGGTTTTTTAGCTGTGGTTCTTAGACATGTTTTATAAAAATCGGTTCAATTCGATTCATTTATTTACTTGACACAGGCAATGCTGTAGTAACCGTTTATTTTATCTCAATAGACCTCATTTGAGGCGAGTTCTTTCACCTTGTTCCAATAGGGTTGACAGCAATCAATTTATTTAAATGTTTAAAAAAAACCCCTAAAATTTTTGTTATCGGTGGAATTGCATCTAGTTCATCCCTATTCATTTTTGCACCTTATCCAGGGGCACACTGTATTGTATAAATAAAGTGAGTTAGGCCTTCCTGCCTTCAAAAGTCATTTTATGGCCGTGTTGCAGGAAACACACATAAACCGAAGCGGAGCGAGGGCGGATAGCAAATTTGTTATAAGTTTCACGTGTGTACCGATTAGGATGCAGTTATTTTTCGTCGGATATCCAATTTTCACCAATATCACTTTTATTTTAAATCATACGAACTCAATTTTTTGCCCTCTTTCAGGCCATCTAAATGTTATATCGCTGTCTCTTTTTTTAACAAAGTTAGATTTACAAAAAAAAGGGCGGTTGTCTAAAATACCTTGGAAGAAAAATAACTGATGTTTTTTTTATGATGTTTTGCCCCCAGTAATCTCAATGTATGGCTTTAAAAGTAGGTCTGATGTTCACATAAGTTATTGGTTTTAATTTTTTCTTAGAACGGAACGTCTGATGTTAATATCAGACCTTTTGGTTCGGGGAATCCGCACAATATCCACACCAAAAAGATATAACGATATTTTTTATTGGGCAATGGAATGAGGCAGAAAGCAAACATACGCCCGACGATTGCCGAAATTGAATTTTGTATGTAGTGGTCAAATATCCCCGGACAAAAATATCTGATGAGATTGAATACATTTCCATTTCATTTCGAGCCATAAAGTACAAGCCTGATTTGAACACAAGTCCGGTACTAATTGCGTGATAGGAAATTTTATTACAGCAAAATATCGGATGTTAATATCCGACCACAGCATAGCATTACATAATGCCTTAATAATTTAAGATCGGATGTAACACCCTTTTGATAATTAAATTTGAATTACATTGTTATTGATAGCGTAAGAAAGAACTTTAACGGCAGAAAATACTTGCAATTATATGCCTTTTCTCTATTAATTACCAGTTTCCTTAATTTTAATACTGTAAGTGAGTGTACCTTTAAAGTTACTTTTGCTCGTCCTGTAAAGTATCAAAAATGCACATCCGACCTATTGGCTCTGATGTCCAGAAACAGTCTTACATAAGAAATCGGTACATTAGCTTAATAGCCTGAAAAAAAAAATTATGGACCTATAGTTTCCGTTCATTTTATTGTGTTGTTATATACATACATAACGTCACGCCTTCATTCCCAGAGTGGGGTAGGCAGAGATACAGAATACCAACAACTCTAAACCTGTTGATAATTCTGTAACCACATTTTGCATAGTCAGAATAAGATGTTTACCAGTGTATTAGTGATAGGTTGCAAGCCCATCGCCTAACAGTACTACAAGCCCTTATTCCCTTAGTCGCCTCTCACGACATGTTTATATTTAATAAATTAACGGTGTATTATTTGGTTATTGTTGAATTAAGTTTTGTCGAAATCATTATCTACAATGATATTTCGTACAGATACATATAAATGTAGGATTCCGATCACGTTGGGGTCACCAATGTAGGAACAATAGAGAAATCTCTCTCCAGGCGGGAGTTATGCCTTGGGACCGAAGTCCATTGGGATGAAGTTGTATATAAGTAACCTGACTGAGGAAACTTCATTGGCGCGATGTAACGCACCGCCAGATTTAGTTGCGCTGTCTGAGCTTTGGACTAGATCACTTTGTATGAAATTGTGACCTGATATTTATACGGAACTCTAAAAAGATGAAATATTTCGCTATAGTGTACAGCTGAATTCAAAGTAGCTCTACATTTTAGGACCTTGTCACAGTTACGTATTAAACTATTAGTGGTGTGAATTTAGTATAGTCAATAGCTGCGATAAAGTACTAAAATGTACTGGTAATGTAATGGTTAAATCAAACAATACCCGTTTTTTAAATATTGACACTTTATATCAGTGTTTTGAAAACTGTTCATTTCCTACTACGAAACCAAAAAGGAAGGTATAACTTTTATGTAACTATGGCTAGGTATATAGCAGCATTATTATGTACACATTAAAATTTTATTTTAAGATCATTGAAATTTTAGATTTTATCGAAACGCATTAAAATAACGAAATAAAGGAAGGATGTTTTTGTTTTGTGTATTTTTTTTTGCTTGTTTTAGTATTCAACGGCGGCTTTAGAAGAGGGACCAAACTCTCTCCTACTGGCCTGAAATTAATAAAATCTACAAGAGACCTTAAATTAAAGGAAGTTAATCTCCGCCCCAAATAAATAAATAAATAAACATTTAAACGTGTGACGTCACAGATTCGTATAATTTTGCTAATGACTGTTTTTTATTTACAATAATTTATTCGTTTATTCATATAATAAGTGCTAGGAATAAGTAGGGGTAGGGTAGGTAGTAGGATAAGTTCGTCGTCGTACTTGTTTTTTTTATATTGTCTGTGTTTGGTATTTCTTTTTAATAATGTAAGAGTTAACATGTATCATTATTTTATCGAATATCACTTCATCGTTTAATCGAACGCTATTTTCTTCTGAATGCCAAGAAGTCTAAAAAATCTATACTTATGCTTCTATGCCACTGATAATAAGGTTTATTCTAATATATAAAATTCTCGTGTCACGGTGTACGTTATTGAACTCCTCCGAAACGGCTGGACCGATTTTAATAAAATTTTGTGTGTATATCGGGTAGGTCTGAAAATCGGCCAACATCTATTTTTCATAGCCGTAAGTGATATAAAAAAAATTGCAGCGGGCGAAGCTGCTGGCGGGTCGCTAGTGTTTATATAACTTTTCTTAACTGTCCCTACAAATTAAAACCTAACTTATGTTTAAGAAATCCTGGAACCATGATGTGTGAATACTAAAAAAAAGCACGTGCGCAAAGAAATGACTTTCGATGAAAAAAAATCTGCCTAATGAAATGATGCATTCGTTGAAATCATTTTGATAAATTAATAAGAACCAGTGTACATACTAGTCTCACATACTCACATGTCCTTGTAAACACTCGTCGCCCCAACTCCATTACATGTGTCGTAACCTGTAATCTTATCGTGCGTATGTAATAACGTCGTAACATGTTTTACAACGCCTGGGCCTCGCGAAGTACTCCACTATTAACTTAAATATATCGCTTATCAGATAAATTTCAGGTTACCTGCTCAGTTTAAATAGTAAACATTTTTTTCGTTACTGTGCCCAATATATTAATATTCAATAATCAAGTTTCAACATTTACCCAGTTCGGGCATACAATATTAAAATTAAACTTTATAATAATAAAATTTTATGCAACCTTTTGATGTTTTTTTTTTTAATTGTATTAATTAATTAACTAAATAAAATAAACAAATAAATATCAAAGGAGAAATCTCACACAAATTGACCTAGTCCCAAACTAAGCTTACTTGTATAGAGAAATAGATACAAAGATACATAGAAAACATCCAAGACTGAGGATCCCTTAACGGGATTTGAACCCAGGATAGCTTTGAAGGCAGGGTTAATATGAACTAGGCTAGCGTGTCGTACTAGATTGTACAAATCGGAAATCTCTTTAAGGTTGTAAAATGCTTTGTCAATAAGTTATTTCTGACGACACGTTGGCCTTGTTGGGAGTGACCCTGTCTCTGAAGCCAGCGGTCCAGGGCAGATATTTTTCTGATGTGCGCAAATATTTATTCCTGGGCTTTTTATGTATTTAAGTATATTTTTATCTATATATTATGTATGTTTATCGGTGTCTAGTACCCATAGTACATACAAGCCTAGAGTTTAGTTACTAGGACAATTTGTGTGAGATTGTCCCCTGATTTCTACCTATATGTAAGCTGGGAGGTGGTTATACACTTGGATGGCCGATAGAAACGTCCTCCATCCACATCCTCCTAACAACATTCTCCATCTCATCTCATCTCTCTCGTAACGCCCAAAGGCCTTTTAAAAGGCTTCCTTATATACAAACTTCATGATGACAAATACCAGGGCCTCTATTCAGGTGCGTTAAAACGATATCGTGTTTGACACGTTTAAGAATCGTTTATGTCACAGTCGCCATTATTGTAAATGACATAAGAGTTATCAAAACGTTGACAATACGGAAACAGGTCAAAAACGATATCGTTATAACGCAGTTGAATAGAGGCCCTGTTCCAATTTCAATTAACGACATTTTTCCAACGGGCCTTACGAAGAGCTACTGACTTTCGGCAATCAAATATTGTATTTATATTCTGTTCGGCCATTATACTTACTTTTTATAAATAAACATAATTTTCCTAAATACAAATGCCAGCGTAAGCAAATGTAAGCGTTTTTCTCGAAAAACTTCTCAACGAGTGCCTCTAATATGCAGGCGAAACATTGTTCTCGTACATTTTTTTTCTGAAGTAAGTATTTAGTTGTATTTACGTCGACAGAGTGATAGTTAGTTAAAGTTTTAGCCTATGTCATTTTCTTGTTCATGACTAAACTTCATGAGCAATCATTTTAATTATAACACTTTATACACTTAGGCTGGCCCAATGATAATAGGTTTTAATTTGTAGGTTTTTTTTTATGGCATTGAGATCGCAAACGAGCACACAGACCACCTGATGGTAAGTGGAAACTGTGACCCATAGACATTCGAATTCACAAGACTGCAATCCTAAGACTGCAAATGCGTTGCCAGCCCTGAGGACTAAGACGGAATGCCTCTATGCTAGATATTTCACCGGCTATCTTATCCCCAAACAGGAACACCGAAATGTGAACACTGCTGTTTGGTGGTAGGTTAATGGAAAAGATGGTGGTAGCGATCCGGACGGACCCTGCACAAGGTCAACATAAACCTCATTATCAGTGGCTTAGAAGCATATAGATGTTTTAGAGTTCTTGACAACGTGTATATATTTATGAATACTTTTCTTATGACTTACGTTATCCTTTCGTTAATAATCTGCATCTTCGAATATGAAAGCAAAAATAGTGTAAGTCTCGACTCGATCTTGTCAGGATTTTTTAACTAACTTATCATACAATATCAAGGCTTATATCATTACTATGAATACGACCTGTCATTGACCCTTGTGATGTCCAATTTTCCCCTCCAGAAATATTGTTCCTATCTCATCCCTAGGGATTAACCCTTCTGGAGAGGCGGAAAATCGCCCTTTTGGTCAGAAACGAATCGGCAATACGAAACGTATACCCTTGTGACCACTGGAAGATATTGCTTTGGGACACAAGCTTTGGTTTAGGGCAAAATTAATTATGCGGGTAATTTGCTTCAATATTTTTAATTTTACTTGTGTGGTGTAAATAAAAAAAATATTCAGCAACAGCATCTAACTATAGAGCAAAAAAACTAACTTGACAGAAGAACCTGCCGCCAAGCAGCAGTGTTTGTATTTTTGAGTAACGGTGCGGGAACGTGACAACCGGTGAAATAACCATAGCAAAGGCAATAAGGTTTTCCCCACTGGAATAGAGGCCCTGGTCTGGTGGTACTGCTTTTGGTATATAATTTATTCCATGCAATTCATGCTTGTTACAGATATTTTTATATTATATCATGCTTATGTTTTTAAATCAAGATAGTAGGTAGGTAGTTCACCATATCTTGTTTATATATCGTTATCATATTGTTGACATTGTGGTAGTTCTTATTCAGTTAGCAATAAGACCTGCTATAAAAGAGTAATATGGTTCTCTGCCTTTTCGCCGACAAATCTTTGACAAATGCATCGTTTTGCAACCTACTCATTTGCCAACAAGCTTTTTTTTATGTAACTAAAAATGTTTCAGGATTTTTATAACACAAACCTAACCTAACCACACGGGTTCTACACGATGGTCCTGAAATAAATCCAGAATTATTTACAGTTTGGGAAAAAAACGCGGGTTGTCAAATGATGTTTGTGAAATGAATCATTTGTGAAACATTGGTAGTGAAATGATAGGATCCCGAGTAATATACATGCTGGAACACAGACTGCTCACAAGAGGATTTCCTAACAGCTTCTTCAAATAATATTAAATATAAATAACTTGTACTGTCTTTAATAGGTACTAATTCTAAAGAAATAGTGCCTAAGCAGGTCAGAGGTGGTTAAGAAGTCATGTGCATATATTTGAAGGTCTTAAAAAGAAATGGTTTGAAATTAGGGAAAATAAATAAATAAAATTTTATTAAAATTAAATATTAAAATATTAAAACATTTTTGAAACTTGATTTTGAAATTATACAAGATAAAAGTTGCAAATTAATCGCCACGATTAATAAGTAATTTCATTTAAAACAGAATATATTAATGATCTTTATTTTTTACTTTTATTGGCAGAGTAAACAAATGGTGAACCGTAATTAATGACATGACGTTTATATAGATGTTTTTATTAAATTGGCGCAACGTGTAATACCTACATTGCTTGTTGAATTAATTAGTTGAAATAACAGAATACCTCTAATGTTTTTGTTACGTAAATTTTTACGTTAATAAGAGTGTATATTAATTGTTGTTAAACTAAATGTCCGTATGAAATTTACATACTTTAGAAGCAATGTAAAGCTGGAAAGTCAACGATTTCAAACGAAACCCCTCATACACATCTTTAAAACTTTAAAAGTCACCATTAGACTTTATTAAAACGTGAAATATAATATCCCCGCAACCATACAAAGCAAACTTCATACTCCAGCGCCCGTTATTCCAAAGTTTGCTAAATACAAGGCAAAACGTTGACTTTTTGCGCCATCTACCGAGTGAAGAAGTTATCTCGTTAAATGCACCAAGAGTTTGCGAGAAACAGCCTAACTTTGTGACCAACCACCAATCAAGCTAGACCTCGTAGACACAACAATAATGCGTTACAAGCCCTGCTTTGTAAGAGGCTCTTTCGCTCGTCTGAGGTCTTTCTAAGCTGGCAAAGAGCCATCGCGGAATTTAAGGTGCTTCGTCATCTTACTCTGAGTTGAAATTGAGGTCAAAGGAGATGTCAGGTTTGCGGTAGGTTCGCCTTAATTATGTGAAGGAAATGTTAACAAGTAATTTACTCGGTCTGAATGCTTCATAAATCTCTGGCATATTCAATTGTTTATTTAAAACTAGCTTTTACCTGCGACTTTGTCCACGCAGAAGTAGTTCATCACTGTTGACTCATTTACTGGTCAATTTAAATTAAATGAACGTTCTCTATTGTGCGTAATAATTATTTATAGACATACTGTGTTATAGATTATTCTTGCGAGGCCCATCATACTACAAGTCAAGGGATTTTTGTAATTGGGAGTTCGAATCCACCAGCAAGGAAATAAAATTCAGTTTACTTTGCTCTTAAATGTACTTTTTTTCGCCTTTTCCGACTCTTCCACTCACTTTCGCACTATATATCTCTTCGTCAATTTTCTTTAATCCATTCTTTCAAAATGACCAAACCATCAAAGCATGCTCTTTTCAATCTCAAAAAGAAGAACTTAATGTTTATTATATTATTAAACTAAATTGCCTTGATTATGTACTTCCTATGGCACATATTCTGTGTTGCATTATATCGTGAATGACTTCGCGCAGTATTAGTTCATCCGAACCCAGCTGCGACACAGCGGTCTGTATTGCAGGCGTATTTGATTGTTCACCACAATGCAAAAGCGGTTGCAATACAGACTTGACGCCGTATTATGTAGTTCGTCCGAACCCAGCTGCGACACAGCGGTCTGTATTGCAACTGTATTTGACTGGTTACTACAATGCAAAAGCGGCGGCAACACAGACATCTGTAGTCTGTGCAGTATTACAATATAATTATCGCGAATGAATCGACGCCGTATTAAGTAGGTCGTCCGAAACCAGCTGCAATACTGCGGTAGCGGTTTCTAGTACCGGTGTATCAAAGGCGGTTGAAACACAACCAATAGTGATTTCATCGTAGTACGTAGGTAGGTTACGTTAGTTTTTATATCAGGCCCAGAGGGCAATCAAAATTACCCAGAAATAGGAGCTCCAGTCAGCTCTGTCAAATTAGATTTACGAAGTTCTAGGACTATCTGATTCATAGAGCTATGTGTTATGTCGTCGTATTCGCGCGACGTTGCCAATTACTGATAGTAAAGGCTGTCTTGCGATACAGCGGCGTTTGTTTCATGTAAGGTGTGCGTATCAGCTGTAACACGGAGCGGAATTGGAAGTATTGCAATCGATTTGTTAAGAAATGTTTTTCAAAGCCCATCCCAATACAGACAGTCGGCGACGTGTTTGTTATTCTTTATTCGTATAAACGAGGCTGCGTTACAGAGCAGCTCATGTTTGTGGTGCAGCTGGGTTTGTATTTACTCGGATCTCACGAGGTTATAATTTTCGCAAGTTAAATTATAACGTATTTTTTTTTAAATCATACTTCCAGGATTTTTGAAAATCAAACGTAACCTAACGCGCGGCGTTACATATATTTTCCAAATCAACAACGGCCGCTGAAAAAGAAAATAATCTTCATTCAAACTTACCGAATGTCTTTTGAAAATAGTGTGCATGAAATGAAACAAATGTACGTTGGAAACGTAAACTTTGATTGTTCAAGTTGTACTCCCTTGAGCCCTTGAATCAATTTAAGTTAGTTGTTTGAATCCACCGTTCTTCAAGAATGGTTCATTAGTTTTCCATGAGTCATTTTATTTGAAAACTAGCTTCTGCTTTGACTTCATCCACGTAGATTTTGAGTATCGTTATTTCCTCAGAAACCATCCAATGTCCAAACTGTTAAATTTTTGCTCATGTCAAGGTGTCAGAAGGCATTGTCCAGGACCATCGAGGACCATCGTGTAGAACCCAATAGGTAAGGTTAGTTTTATAAAAAAACTGAAATATTTAGTCTCTGACAAAAATGCAGTTTGACAAATGATATGTTTGTGAAACATTTTTTGGTGAAACATTAGTGAAACGAATATTTACTACAAAGATCACACAACACAGCTAGAATACATTTTAAATTGTTTAGAAGAGTTTGTAACCGAAGATAACTTTTATCGTCTTTAAGCTACTTCGTTGTACTGTTAAGCGATGGGCTTGCAACTTGTCACTAATACACTGGGAAACATCTTAGCCTGTTTGTGCAAAATATGGTTACAGAATTGTTAAGAAGTCTTTTTAGAGTTGTTGGTATTTCTGTAGCTCTGCCTACCCCTTTCTGGGAATTAGGGCGTGATGTAGTGTATGTATGTAAGCTACTTTTTGTCGTATACTACAGGGCTGGGATTCTACACGGTAATAACGATATCGTATTTGACGTGTTTCCGTATTGTCAACGTTTTCATAACTCTTATGTCATTTACAATAATGGCGACTGTGACATAAACGATTCTAAAACACGTCAAACACGATATCGTTATAACGCAGTTGAATAGAGGCCCTGGCCATTATAATTTACAAAATAGTGAACTAACCCAAAGAAAACAATATCCCAAAACTAAACCGGAAAAAAGATCGGTATTATGAACCATTTTCCAAATCCCTTACCCTTTTAAATGATCCTTATAATTTAGCTAAACTATCGCTATTCCTTTTTATCACCTCACACTGTAGTTCGTATTCTTTCAAATGAAAAAAATCTTCGGTCGTTACTTTGGGGTGATCGAAATTCTTGTATTGTCGCTGAGCTGAATAAGCCGTTCTTTGCTTCATTTTCTTCTTTATCTGCGTTCGTTTTTGAACCTTAGGTTTCTTCTTTAAGATTCAGTTGGGTATGAGACTTCAGTTGGTTATCTGAGGGTTATGCTGACACATTCCACTGTGTATTATTAGGGTCTGTTTTCAGTATTGCATGTGTTATCAACGATTTTACGGCTTCGGGCTTTGTGGATGATCTTATGAAACAGTTTTGTCTTTATTGAATGATTCTCGAATGTGCTTAAACATGAAACTAGTACTGTCAAAATTGAACGCGGATATCCGATATAGTGTAAAAATAAAAGTTACCTATCATTTTATCGGAATACCTTTCAACAAATGTATCATTATGCATTAATTCCATCGAAAGGTATTACGCGCCACATGAGTTATTTTTTTTCGGTAGTCGGGTCTTTATTATCTGCCATAATTATTTTAGTCATAATGTGTTTTAAACTCGTGCCGCCCAATGAACATCACATTGTACAAAGTGACACTTTGGCATAACCGCCCACAGACTTAAGCCATAAAATTTGAACTAAACGCCAAGTGTACATTACACTATACTCATGGGCAGTTTGGACATAAAAATGTTTCCACTTATACATTGCAGACTGGGCGTTTAGCTGATCTCTCGTTTTTTTTTCTCGGGCGGCACGAGGTTAAGTCATAATTATCGCAACCTAAAACTTTTTTAATTTACTTATTCAGGATTTTTATAAATCAACCTAACCTACCTTGTCTACACGTTAGATGTTTATATAAGAAATTCTGAAAAGTTAACGGTTTAAGCGGTAAAAAAAAAGATTATCAATAATTATGTCAACAATTAGCCATGGTCACAAGTCTAACCTAATCAAACCTATGTAATTTATGTGATATCCATGGTTTTAGCAGAAAATAGCGGTCGATGAAATAATATCGATGAAATGAAGTATTACCGTAAATGAAAGAGAATGTAATATGAACTTAAATTAATTTACCAAGTTATTAACAGCGGCCAGTTTCTCGAAATTTATTAAACTAATAATATTAGTCCATGCGGAATATTTCACTCGTAGATTTGTAGAAAATTTCATTAGGTGAACTAATATCATTAGTCAGGTGAGTTTCAAGAAACGGGCCCCGATATCAATTTGTTACTAACATTAAGAAACACAGGATAAATAAATTTATATAAATTTATGGCATCAGTTCAAATCCAAGAAAAAAGGATCGAGAAATTAAAATGGCTGCAACATTACATTCGAATTATTTTGAATCATAAAAAAGCAAAGATTGCGAAATCCTTTATTACCTGCAGTTTTTAGGGTCTCATCAGCTTTATTTGATCAAATATTTCACAAGAGGACACAAGTTTAAAGTCGCAAAAAAACACAACATAAATATCGGCAAAAACTTTATAGCAAACGGGATAGTAAAAATGTGGAACAAATTACCCTCAGATGCCGTGAACTCTATAAGTGTTAACCAGTTTAAAATTAAGTTTGACAATCATACTAAGTGAACAGTGATCTGGACATATCAGTGTCAACTGCCTGTCCAAAATAAAATAATAATAATAATAATAATAATTTGCTGAATTTGGTTTAATTATGACCTATTGATAATAGCTTCCATCACAATACATTGATACCTATATTAAATTCCAGAACATGGTTAAAAAGAAATTTGTGCAATTTAAAGTATCCCACTTTGCCAATTGGGTCATACACACTCTTAAAAAAAAGTTATCTTTCCTGTCGTCAATAGTTAAATGCTTGTGTGCATTCTATTTTTATTTTGGAAAAACGCTAACCTAAGTCTGTGTATGACCCAATAATGTTGATTATTTAGAAGCTGTATTACTAGTTTTCATGCAAAACGGACAGAGTTATTACAGCCTTAAAGCTCTATCCCTTTCTTTGGCTGGGAATTTGCTGGTATTGTTAGTTCATAAGTATAATTAAGGGCGAATGCATTAAAAAAATAATGAAGAACAAAAATATTTTTTAAGAAAAACGTAACTATTCGCTGTAATAAATTTTCAAAATTTCCACATTAACCATCAATATAGCTCTAAAGCACTAGATGATTTAATTAAATAATTTAAAGAACGCCCAAATGTTTCGACAAAACAGATTAATGAAACGTTTATGAATTTGAGATTTATAATTAAGATATCCTCCCGAGTCCCTTCGTCCTTTGTAAACGACTAAAATGTTAAATAATTAGTAAATTTTACAAATGTTATACGAAGTATAAAATACCCTAACGAAATGAACCCTATCAGAAGACATCAAAAGAACACTTTTTGTTAAAATAATGAGGATGTCGTATGATGACAGACTGGTGAAATAGTTAAGATACCTTTCACAACCAATAGCTAAAGTCAATATCAGTCACTTTTTAGGGTTCCGTAGCCAAACAAGGAACCCTTATAGGAACCAAACAAGGAAAACTGTAATTTGGCATGAATATCCATATTACGAGTAGTCACGCCGTCGTTGGATAGTTCTTTCAAAAATATTACGGGTTTTAAATAATTATTGGATTAAGGGATCCGTTTATGAAATATTAAGCTTTAAAGCGCTAATTTTTGTTAGAGTCAAGTGTCCCCCCCGCCCTAGAAGCAAAATTACAAATATTAAATATCTGAATAAAATCGTAAATGAAAGCGCATATAACGAATTTAAAAGGAAAACTATCACGACAAGGTTAGACATTATTGGTTCTTGAGATACAGGCGATTAAAGTGTTTACACTTACCTATACTCCATTTCATATACCATGGCCCGATGCACTTGAAGCTTAACAATAGGGCTCATAATGTTTGCCTTTTGTTATCTAATTAGGAGCACTTCAAAATGGCACGCGTCGGTCCAACCTGCATGCAACTAAAGCGTGACTAAAACATTTTGGTACTTGAAAATAAAAATACGAAATATAAGTTGTTTACGGTATTTCATAATAATAGCTAACATGAGTTAAATCAAAAAAAAATTGTGTCAATAAAATAATAACAATCAGCTTTAAGACTAACTTAATTTAATTACTTTAAAAACATGTACATTAATTATATAAAATATTTAACAATTTTAAATATTTAAAGGCAAAAATTAATTATATACATTTATTCGCTTTCTGATGTATGTTCTTCCGAACTTGAGGTTTCGCAGGTGTTTATGATGACCGGATACACAGGGTGGGATAAAAACTCGTTTTCCACTTTGATAACATGCTCACAAGCATTTTTCCAAAGCGTAGGATTCGTCATGTCTACTATAGTGTACTGACCCCAAGTCAGCCAGCATATGTATAAATATATAGATATATATAGGGTATAATTTTTTTTGCTTACATAATCATAAATTATATATCGTCACTTATTATAAATAGGAGGCTTAGGACTTGTCTGATCATATAAAGGTATAAATATGGTTACGAGAGATAATACTGGGTTTTTAAACAATAGAATAGGTCAGATGTGTACTTAAATATTAGTACAATATGTCGACGTATTCAAATATATAAGTTATAAAGCTTAAAACATATAAATGGCGAAATAGTGATATGAAAAACCACTTTGGTACTTTGTCGCTTTAACGTTATGTTTGAGCTACCATATTAATTTGTTAGAAGCGTTGGGGCGACGGGGTACAGTTGCGTTGCGGCTATATTTAGCGAAATAAAGTAGGGTAGTTATAAAGCCTAAACCAATTAACTGGCGAGGCAGCGATAAGAATAGACACGTTGGTACTTTGTCGCTTTAACATTATGTTTGAACTGTCATACTAATTTGTTACGGGGATCAGAGCGATAGGGTACGATGATGTTGTTTGCTTGTAAGAAAATAAAAGAAGGTAGTTAGAAAGAGTGAGATTATGCGGGTATAGAATGTTATTATGGATATGCCTTGACAAAATCGGTTTATACATTTATCGTTTACTTTTATAAAGCTTGAAATAATTTATAACGATATTAAAGATTGAAATAAAGAAAGATGAATGATTAAATAATTGTAGGGGCGTATAAAAATATCCGTGGTATCTTCTTGTTAGCTCGGGTGCATACAAACAGATAAACAGTAATACGTAAGCAGAACACAATCAGGAATACCTAAAATAGATAATTAATGAACACAGGCTGCAAAATAAAAGTACCTCTTCCTTCTTTTCTTACCTATTTAATATCGATTCCATTAGAACATATATTATATTCGTTTGGTTGATTACCGGTTCGCTATAGGATAATCAGTAATCTCAGAATTAGTCATTTATGTTATTAAACAAATATAAGAGGCAGGGTTTAACAACCTTTTATGTAATTGGACACGGAATTAAGGAAGGACAAATTATCTGGCTCGGTTACATAGGTACTAAATATTCAGATTATAATTGCGCTTGTCCATACTAAACTTACGTAATCTGTTGGAAGCAAGAGCGACCAGTATAAAGAGAACTAACGAGACGTTGTTGGGACGTTTTTACGTTTTAACTCGTTATTGGGACTATGGGGAATCGTTACGGGGACCCTTTTCCGTTATTGGTACGGGTCTAGGTTTTCTGGTCGCTGAATGTTAGGGTCGGTGGGGGGAATGGTTCGAGTATAAAACGGGTGGAGGGGGAGAAAAGGAGGAATTAGCACGACGCGGGACGGAGAGGACGGAAGAGCTTCGCTAATATTTAATTTAAAGTTCTGAGTGCTTGGACGGGGAATCAGGACCTATTGGGTGAGTATGCCTCTGCTGAACCAAGACCCCTTTAGTGCTGCTATTTTTATAGCAGTCCGGAATCTGAGTCTGGATTTCGGGTAGCAGAGTATCCTTTTATAATGTAGGCTGATAGGGCTTCTTTAGGAACTCGGGCAGGCAGTTAGGGCATGCAGCTATACTGTTTGTAGTCTCTCGGAATGTAGGGCTAGGGAGTTAGGGAGGGGTTCCTTTTGATGTGTTTTATTTTTTGTGTTGTGTTAGAAGGGGAATGTGCACGAATCAATTACATCTAACAATACAATTAGCTATTTACTATCGTTCCTTAATGATTATGTACAGGCATTTGACCTTCCAACAAACATGAAAGCATTGTGACTATTTGTAGTGTAATCATGATTAAATTTTGAATTAATAACTCCAGGATGAAGTATCAAAGAAGTAAACCGTATTATGTTACTATAAAGTAATAATTAAAATTCGTGCACATATCCTATGAATTTACTTGAATTTTGATGTTATTTTGTGTAATAAATATACTGTGATTTGTGTTTTATTGACCTATATTTTATTGTTGTTTTGTGCAAAAGGGGAATATGTACATTTCATTACAATTAACAAAATATTTAATTCTATCCAATTATTATTTAATGTTACAAAAAAAGCAATATTAAAGTATAGAAATTAGACCTTCCAATCATCAAATAAGAATTGCAGTAAGCTTTAATTAATTTTGATCTAACTTGTTATATTTATTGATACAAGCTGGAATATCTAAAATATTAACCTCATAATCTCAATGTTGTAAAAATACTTATGTTGTACATATACCCTTTTAATAGCTCCACGGTAAGGTAAGTGGTTTTTGAAATTTAAACTGTGATATATTAATCTCATATTAGCAATTTCTGCTTTAGTTAGGAATATCATTTTAGTGCGACAAAATAGTTTAATAGAAACAATATGTTCAGACTTAAATTCAATTATTGAAGTATCAGCCGAGAGGCAAAAATGGTCAGTAATTAATTGGTACAAAGAGACTGGAGGTAAACTCAGCTGAGACTTCTCCACTAGGATCAATCTAAGTAAGACAGAAAATGATTGAGAACTTCCTTGTGTGTCACCTTTATCCTTTTTAACATATAGGTCACTTAACCTTTACTACAAGAATTATTTATGAAAGGGGATTAGGAAGTATAATTAATAAATCTGGGATACCTGAAAAGAGTAAAAATATAGGAATACCAACATCTATGGTAATATTCTGGTATTTTATTCAGGAACCAATACATTGTTGTAGAACTTTATTCAGCAGCTGTTCATATATTTTCAATATGCATTCAGGGTTAGGTACCATGTAGTAAGATTTAATTCCACAGATGCTCCTACATTTTCAATAAACAAGCAGAGTCCTGAAACAAATTGGTTAAATTATTTTCAAGTCATTTCAGGAGAAGGTTTCTAGTTATATGCCTACCATAACAATTGTTTTAATAACGGGACCGTTTACATATTTAACTAGTACATGTTATCATAGATAGTACATTATTTACTCATAAAAGCTATAGGTAATACCTAGCTCTGGTTTTCCCAAAGAAATAACATTAAGTACCGTTTCAGATACCTTTTAATTGAAACAATGATTATTTATGGGCTTTAGAGTACTAAAACAAAAACAACAGGAAAGGGTTGTAGTTAACTTTCACGGAAAAGAGTTAAGCCTGAGATTCTGCATTCGGTTTGTAAGATTATTAATAACAAGGGGTTCCAATTTACAGTTAAATATTAAGTAGTTATTATAGCAAATAGGGGTTTTTATATACTTACATTTGACATTAGTATTAGTTGTATATCAGGAGACCACAAGGTCGAACAAAGGGTTCAATTATTATTATGTATTCAGTGATACTGGGATTCGGTGCTTGTTTGATTCGAAACGTATAAATGGATTACTGAAATAAATTTGGGAGGTTATGATTCTTAAAATTAACGACGAAGTAATAGGTATTAACCTATTTTCAGAAGAAGGTTTTATCAAAACATAAGTGCCTAGAAATTATATTCATATGAAAGAAGCTATTTTCGACAGTCGATTAAAAATATCTAGTCCATTAATAACACTATGTATAAGTAAAGGCTTTAGTTTGGTAGATTGTTGAAATGTTCGAAGTGAACAAATAGGCATAGGGTATTTACTTATTTTAGGGCGAAGTAGAAATGCTTAACGAGTGTATTTACTAACCTGTACTGATGTTTCACTTATAACCTTTTATGTGAAATCCAGGCGTGAATCAGAGTGGGGAACTTGCTTTGCTTGATTTGTGTCCGGGTGAATAGCGCTGGGTGTACTATCCAATTACAAGAAATTCGTTAACGAAGTATAAGATTATTCAGTAGATTTTATTATATGTATAGATTACATAAGTTAAGACTTGTTTTATCCCAGAGGGAAAGGCAAAGGACATAACATAAGTTAAGAGTCTACAGGTTATTTGAGGGTTTTAAGGTGAACAGGATGGGGATAAGGCAAAGGGGTATTTTTTAATTCAGCCAAGCGGAACTCTTTATTTCCCGAGTTCTAAAGTTAGAATAGATTTAGGTAGTAATAACTTGATCAAAGCTAAGCAGGTAGGAAGTAAATAGAAGGATAATTACCGAAATATCATTAAAAAAATCTATTTGTTCAATAGTTTACGCGAAGTCTAAACAAAAAACCCAAAATAGACTAGTGCTTTATTTGATCATAGAATCCCTTAGTAGTCTGTGATTAGTTGCGCGTCTCACAGAATAAGTACAAGAACTTATTCTGTGGCGCGTCTATTGTACCTTCACAGACTATTGTAATGTACAGGTTTAAGGACTAGGCTTTTAGCCAATTTATATAAGTAGGAATAAATTATATAGTTATTTAGTTATTTGGCACTGCATACGTTCAGAAGTTTAGGGAACTATACATAATGTCAGTTCGATACTTGACCAAAGACTTAGAGCATTGGAAACGATTAATTTTGCATCTCTTGCGTAAAGATATTTAGAGAAATACATTTGAGTCAGTTCAAATCTAGACCAAAGATTAATGTTTATATCATAATTATAAGAATTCAGTAGGTCTAATAATTAAAGAAATAAAGTTTTGAGTTCGAATTTAGGATAAGGTTAGCGAGGCTAGATTTTATAGTTGCGATTTTAGAATTTACATTATCGTTGGCAAATATTCATTGTGAATCCAACTTTAGGAGGTTGCGAATGTTGGATGTTGGATAATTATCTATGATTATGATGATTTTGTATGTAAGATTAAGTAAATGAAAATTATGATAAGTTTGTTATACCTAATTTAGGTTTTATAGAATAGTAATTATGAAGTTTACTTTAAATCGGTTCGGATCGTTATCAAAGATTTTGAGGTTAAATCATGTTTATATTTATAAGTAACTACAGGAAATAATGATACTGAGTTCAGAATTTGAATAGTGATATTGAGATTAATTTATATCTCTTAATAGCTTACAATCCAAGGGATTAATTATGAATCAGGTTCGAGGCTTGGTTTTATGTGATGTAATAACTACTTGTAGAGTTTGGAAGGAATTAGGAAATAAATTGTGTGAATACCTAGGATGCAATTACGAAGCGAACGTAATCGCTGACTAAAGTCGTTGTGAATCCGGCTTTAGGAAACCGTGAATGTCGTACGTTAAAATAAATCGCATGGTTCGTGAAGTAAAAATCGATAGACAGGCTAGAATTAGGCATGTATGTATCAGTATGTAGAATTATATGTACGAGTATGTAGAAGGGAACTCTGGAGTTATTACTCAGTCGTATGAAATCGCGTATGTATGTTTGTTTGTCGTACCGTTCAGAATTTGGAGGTTTTATATGAAACCAATACTAGTTAAATCGCCTTGTGAAAAATGTGTCAGGAATTATATAAATAATTCATGATCAATATGTATGTAGTATGTTGGATACAATTTGGAGGGAACCAACACCTTAAATATTGCTCCCGTTACACTATAGGTAGATAAGACACGAATCGATAAAATATACTTATATGAAATTTTGAAAGGAGGCATTTAGACTTTAGGGAGAATGAGAGGTAGTTCGTTCATATTTGTTGGTAGTCCCAATATCGATAATTATGATTTAGGAGTCATGGTTAATTTATGATATAACTTAATAAGTACGACAGATGTTGATGAATGCTTTAATTACTACTGCTTAACGATAGTTATGTCAATGGATTGGCTAAAATATATATATAATAATAAGTAGTAGGATGATGAAGTTGTACATGCGGTCTTGGAGCTACGATTAGATCGTGTATACTAGATTTGCAGCTGGCGTAATTCCGACATTATGATCAAGCTTAGTTTGACTAAGCTTGTTTCAGTTTATTTTAAACAAAGAGCCATGTGATTTTTGTTCGTTCGTCTGTCTGTAAACGTTGGTATATGTAAACGGGAGTTATAAACAAATTATTATTTTATAAAAGGGGTTTTATGGATTATGATACGCCGACTTTATGAACAAGTTTAGTTTTACTAAGCCAGTTCCTGTTAATCTTAGGCAAAGAGCCATGTGATTTTTGTTCGTTCGTCTGTCTGTAAAAGTTGGTATGTGTAAATGGAAGTTATAACAATTATTATTTCATAAAAACGGTTTATAGGGAATATGTTACAGTATATTTGGATTCGATCCATTGCTAAGGTAGCAAGGAGAGAATGAAATTTGGTATCAGAATGATTATATAATTTGAGTCCAGGTGAGATAGTGAGTGAAGTTCAATCATATTATTACAGGTTAACATTTCAGTTGGAAGTTTTTATTTTTGTTTATAACGTTAAAGTCCGAACTATGGTATTTATAGATTAAAACCATAGATAAAGAAATTCTTACGTTTTTGGATTTGTTATATCGAAATATTGAGTCATTGGAAATATTTACAATACTTAATTGGTTGTCACGAATTCAATGAAACAAAATTTCGAGTTTTACCTTTAAATGACTCCGGGCTGGTGGTATAAATTGAAGAATGCCGTGAATGCAGTGTTAATAAGTCGCATAGTTTGATATCGAGTTATTGTTCAATTATCATTTTAGTCAACATTTGGTTGTCAATTGCAAACTAATGTAATATAAGAATTGGACAAATGATTCGCCCGTTACACGGGTGATAATTTAGCGGCAATTTATCGGCTCTTGGCTATGGAATGGGCGGCTGCTGCTTGCAGGGTCGACAATTCATAGTTGATCCGTATTGGGCTAGGTTGTCTCTTGGTGAACGTGGGTATTACAAAAGTCTCTTCTAAAGGGCGCTAGATCAGGTAGGAATCTTTGCCTAGTGGACCTGGATTCTTTTGGAGGCGCCCTCCCAAGTATAGGCTGTGGAGATGAGGCCCTTACTTCAAAGCTGTGGAAACGAGGCTGAGGTGGCATCCATTATGTACCAGCAAAAACTAGGTCCTTTGATTATGCTCTCGAATTTAGATGGCTTTAGGGGAGACTCACTAGATTTAATAATATAGCGACATTATATCACCATCCCGGTTCAGTTCGACGCGGCCCTTGGGGTAGGATCTCTCTTGGGGAGACCTGACTAACCTACACAGACACTACTAACCTTGTAAGTGGGACAGCAACTCTTGCTTTGGGTGGAGCGGTGCCCCGTCAGGTTGTCGAGCCGCACAGGGGCAGGCGGATGATGCCTAAGTGTAATGGCTAGGAGGGGCCTGCCCTTCTCTTTGTATTTATTTACAAAAGGGACCCATAGGGAATTAGTTATCTCCTTCTGTTCCATTAATCAAGAAAACTTACATCTACATTAAAAGAACTAGCAGTTTCACAATCTATCTCACTTCGGATACGAAATTATGAAAGATTAATTGAATTTGAAGCTTAGGACTATAGTTATTAAGATTATTAAACTGTAGGAAGTTCATACAAAATTGGGCTTTACTGTATGTGAAAGATTTATTATAGTACTAGGACATTCGAACAACATTTCCTATTCAAACTTGAATAAATTAATTAGATGGGTCGAACATAGGGCATGGTTTATTATGGTTGGATTCACACGGTAGGGTAATAAGAAAGATTGTAAGATGAATCGCTGAATCAAATATTATCTAAGTAAAGTTAGGTATTAGATTATAATGGAATATATCAAATTAGGTAGGTAATATACAGTAGTAGCCTCTGAATTAATAAATTAGAGTTAATGTTTCCTAAACCCTTTCCAACACACTTTGAGTATTCCTTAAACGAACTGGTTACACACGGGTTCAACTTGGGGTCCTACCTTTATATAACTAGATGATCACGCTGGCCAATTATTTTATAAGTAGATATTTATTTATTTATATTTATTTATATATTTATTTATGTTATGCGACTCACTCTTGACTGCTGTGGGGTCGGTATCGTTACAATAGTTCTTAAATTTTGAATAACTGAATCACCTACTGTTGGTGTAATGTTCGTCTTCCGAATTTGTTTCTTGATATAACTCCACATAAGCTCGATTGGGTTCAGCACACAATAATAGGGAGGAAGCCTCAATATTTCATGTCCAGCCTCAGCCGCTATTTTGTCGACGAAGTATTTCTTTTCAAATTTTTGACTTTGTACAATTTCCAACAATTTCTTAACAGTTGTTTTCTCAGGTATAGTAATATGATGCTTTCTCAAAAATGCTATTATGTCAGGTTTTCTTGTATTAGTGTTGGGAATCTTTTCCTCTTGGCGGCTATGATAAGACGCATTATCCATGACGATAACGCTATTGGCAGGGATGTTGGGTAAAAGCTGTTCCACGAACCATTTTTCGAACAACTCCGAACACATATCTTCGTGATAGTCTGCACTTGAATTTTTCAGATGTTTGGTCGAAACAAGAAGAGCCCGTTGAATCCAACCATTTTCAGTGCCTGCGTGCAGTATAATTAAACGTTTGCCTCTTGAACATGGAGTATTTGTCGCACAATTTTGAGAGTCGTCCCTGTATCCTTTTTTCAGTGTGTCGTGGGTATCAAACCAAGTTTCATCCAAATATACAATACTTTTTCCAGTAGACCTCTTCAATCGTATTTCGGTAATAAATTCTTCTCTTATTTTTTTAAGCCGTGATGTTTCCATAATGATTCTCCTTTCGTTTAACTTTCCATATTTAAAACCAAGTTTTCGTAAAAGTCTCCATAGTGTAGTTTTTGAAAAAGGAAATCCCACTTCGCTTGCTAGTAATGATCGATGAATCTCGGTGAGCGTTGGAACTTCATTTTTTCTATAAAAGTCGTACACAGTTCTTTTCACAACCTCTTCTGTAAAATTGTCAATTTTTTTAAAAGAAGCTTTTACTCGTTTTCGCGGTAGGTATCTTGGTCCTGATGAGAGTGAAGAGACAATCCTTTTAACTGTCCTTTCCGGAACACTGGTGAATATAGACGTTTCTTTAATTAATTTTTTTTTACCCATTCGATTTAACAAAGTTTTATAAACACTTATCACCACATCTTGGGCGTCCTTGCTTAAAAATCTTCTCTTACGTTGCTGCAAACTAACGTCACCACTGGATGGGTTACTTGTGGGTGTTTCCCAAGGTCGAAAAACATAATTATTTGCTGCAGGTATACGTGTAATCACAAATGTGGTCAGATGACAACTAACATGAAATATTGTTTATGTTGATTACTAGGTTAAACGATCAAGATCATTAGGTTGCATGTAAAATACCACGCCGCAAAAGGGTCTGGCCAGGTATCTTTTGTTATCACTAATCCTATTGTTAACGCCTAATGACCGTCTCAAGTGCATCGGGCCATGGTACATGAAATGGAGTATACTAAAATCGCCAAGGCACCAAACTTTAAATAGAAAATGTAATGTAAACATACATACATTTATGTTAGTACTTACCAGATTCGGAACCCCAATTGAGCATGGTCTGACATGCTCATGACAGGAACCTGTGTTTTTTTGTTTGTCTTTTTGCCTCTATTTACTGCATAAGAAAAATCCCCTTTACTCAATTCAGCGAAACAAGTATCCCTACTAGAAAATGTAGAGAAATGCTATTTAATTGGTCAGCGATAACGATAATCGCTAAGATAGAAAAATGTATACATGCGTGTATGACACTAAAGTTCCTTTTTTTAACAAAAAAAGGGAGCTTAGTCAAGATGCATAATGCTAAGTTAGCGATAGCGATTTTCGAAAATCTACATAATGTAGAATTGACGTGAGCTAGATGACCTTGCTATCTGTCGACAGTTATTATAAATTACTAAACTTTCCACATTAAAAGTAAAACAGTAAAGTGGTTCGAGTCACTTTTCCGCAATTATTAGAATGTAGAATTAATTCACCAAACCGTCTTCTTCAATAAATCTCTTCGAGAAATTAATGGGAACATCAATTTCATTGGATCGTTTTAATAAAAGATGTCGGCCTATAATTTATTATGGTGGGTAAGATTTTTTCCGCAGAACGTTCTTTTAGATATTGTTTATCCTTTTTTCACACCGATGAGCTTATTTTTTTCTCAAACGAAGTTTTTATTTATCAGTAAATGAGTAGTTTAAATTTGAATATCGATCGTGGTTCTAGTGCCGATTGGAAACTTCAGATCCACCCAATTTATGACATGCAATCTCTAATCTTACATAATCTTTAGAAACCTAATTTGTATGAAGCTATCCTGGGTTCAAATACCGATAAGGGCAGATATTGGTGTTATGTGCACGAGTATTTGTTCCTGAGTCTTGGATGTATTCTTTGTATTTAAGTATACACATATATATATAAAACGTCACGCCTTCATTCCCAGAGTGGTGTAGGCAGAGCTACAGAATACCAACAACCCTAAACTTTTTGATAATTCTGTAACCACATTTTCCACAATCAGGCTAAGAAGTTAAATGGTGTATAAGTGACATGTTGCAAGCCCATCGTCTAACAGTACTACAAGCCCTTATTCCCTTAGTCGCCTCTTACGACATCCACGGGAAGATATGGAGCGGCACTATTCTAACCCAGCAACCCCACACGAGGGTTTAAGTATTTTCTCTATATAAGTAAGTTGTTGTGTAGTACCTATAGTATGTACAAGCCTAGAGCTTAGTTTGGGACTAGGTTAATTTGTGTGACATTGTCTTGTGATATTTATTATTTAAAAATCATATTTGTTTCGAAAGGCGAGATTACCTTCGCATTTAATCAAATTACAACAATAATTATCAACTGCGTTTAACCCCTATTACCAGGGCTCAGAAACCAGTTGATATTTAAACCGGTTTCGGTCATTGACCCCAAACCTAACCCGATTCCGGTTTGGGTTGGGATTACCGTTTTACGAACCGGTTAATAACCGGTTTTTAACGTATTTTGTAATGTTGAGGGAAATTAACCGGTTCTTTTGAACTTGACACAGTAGAGTGACGTATGCTTTCTCTTTTACACACTAGTGATTTTACGTTACGTTACGTCACTCGAATGTCAAAGTTGAGGCATGACGGCGTGAGTCTAAGCTTAAAACCGGTTATACGGGTAACTAAAATGTATAGTTTTACAACCGTTTCTTTAATTACCCGGGTTTAAGGTTTAAGGGGAAATTATACCCGTTTTAACAACGATATTAACCGCTATCTTGAGACTGGTCCCGAGCCCTGCCTTACAATTCCATTGTTTACGACTTGGCCATAATACGATAACAATTTGATTAAAGGTAGCAGCGTAATAAAGAGCCCTAGTTGGCCTTGTTGGTATTGACCCGAAGCTAGCGGTTCCGGGTTCGATTCCTGGTACGTGCAATTTTTTGTGTGATGGACGTAAGTATTCGTGTCTGAGTAGCGGATGCTTTATATTTATTGAAAATTGAAATTGGCATTTTAGAGCAAAAGTATTTGAACTTTATATCTTTGCTGCTAGGAACAAATTCCCACTTACAAAATCCTTCCTGATTGTAGTAAGGCGCCTTACGAGGTATTGCTAGACGCTTTGTGCATTTGTAAATAGCGTTTTTAACTCATTGCATTATTCCTTATACAATGCGTGTTAAATTACTTTGTATGGTTATTTTTTTTATTTAATTTAAGCTGCCTAAATGTGCTCAGTAGGGGTTATACTAACCACAGTTAAAAGGAACGCCCGTGTACCATTTACACACTGTATACTTGAATACATAGAAAACAACCATGACTAAAGAATAAATATTCATGCTCATCACATAAATATCTGCCCTTAGCGGGATTGAACCCAGGGCCCCTAGCTTAGAAGACAGGATCATTACCAACTAGGCTTTCCCTTCAATATAAAGCTCCTCTTACGGTGAATATGCATGCTTTCTAAGAACTTGTTTATCAAAACTCACTCTGCTTGTTAGGACCTTTTTAACTTTGACATGTTATTGTATTGTCTCACTCATTAAGTAAATAAGAGCTATCGTAACGTTTATAATACCATAACATATAAAAAGCAATGTGGGTTTATACTGAGTATAAACAACAGTATGTCAGATTCAATTGCCAAAGTAAATTCAATCCTCTCTTCTGAATAATATGGTTGTGATTGCTACAGGAGTTTTATTTGGCTTAGCAAGGCAGTTTAAACGTTCCAACATTGTGTACAAATTTTTTGTTACCAAATTGTATGTATGCGTTTTGGTAGTAAATAAGTCTTCGTATATTATAAGGTTCTTACCCAAAGGGTGATTACTAACCGTCCGTCTGGCTGTCTGCCTGCAGGCTGTTGTATCTCATGAACCGAAAGTGGTAGACATTAAAAAAAAACACAGAATACTTATTTTTATTGCCGCTGTGACAAGAAATAATATTTTTTTAAGAATAATTTAATGCCCCATATAAGAATGATATGGTACCCTTCGTGTATGAGTCCGATTCGCATTTGGCCACTTTTTGCAATCAATGCATCTTACTAATATAATAAACGCGAAAGTATGGATGGATGTTTGTTACTCTTTCACGTAATTTAGTGGTGGTAGGACCCTGTGCAGGTTCCGTCCAGATCTCTACCACCATCTTATCCATTAACCACCCGCCAAGCAACAGTGTTCGCATTGTTGTGTTCCGGTGTGGGGATAAGACAACCGAAATTACTAGCATAGAGGCATTCCATCTTAGTCCTCAGGGTTGGCAACGCATTTGAGGTCTTGGGATTATAGTTTTGAGAATTCAAATGTCTATGGGTCTCAGATTCCACTTACCATCAGGTGGCCTGAGTGCTCGTGTGCCTTCTCCTTAACATAAAAAAAAAACGTAAAAACTACTGAATGGATTTTGGTGAAATTTGGAAATCAAACAGCTTATACCTTGGATTAACACATAGGCTACTTTCATATCGCTATTCCCTCGGAAACTGATTTATACGCGTACGAAGTCGCGGGCGGATGCTAGTCAGTTATAGTTTTACTGCCGCTAAGAAACAGACTCGGACGCCTTGCGAAATAACTAGGCGTACCCGAAAGTCTGGATTCTTTTCCAGCCAATAACGCAACTGACCTGACAGGAGGCAATTCACAGAGGTATTCCGACTTTATTAGAAATTCGCGAGGCGACACCGCTAAAGTCTTAGGTAAGTTTAAATAAACGCAGTTTTAAGAATACTAGAGCGAGAGACACGAGTTAGCTGTACAATACTGTTCTCACTGGACGACACGGTGGCTTAGTTGGGAGTTACTCTGCCTCCGAAGCCAGCGGTCCTGGGTTAAAATCCCGGTAAGGGCAGATATTTGTTGGATGAGCGCGAATATTTGTTCCTGAGTCTTGGATGTTTTCTGTTTTTAGGTATGTATTTCTTCATATAAGTATGTTTATCGTTGGCTAGTACCCGTAGTAGGTACAAACCTAGAGCTTAGTTTGGGACTAGTTCAATTTGTGTGAGATTTACCCTTGACAATTTTTTATTTTTTTATTTATTAGAATAGAATACAATATTTAGTAGAAGCAATACAATGATATAATAAAACTAGCTCTTATCTCCTTAAAATCGACACTAATAGAATATTACACTGGTATCTTAGCCTGATTGCGCAAAATGTGGTTACAGAATTACCAACTAATCTTTTTTGAGCTGTTGGTATTTCTGTAGCTCTGCCTACACCACTCTGGAAATCGAGGCGAGATGATATGTATTTGTATAATAGAATAACGGCCTATTTCACAATCAACAAATAAATTTATCTGTCAAATAAAGATAGCATTGTCTATTTTCAAGTGTAAGAAAGGGAAAGGGCTAAATTTATTTGACAGACATGCGTTACTTGACGATTGTGTAACAAGTGGTAAAACTTACAGTTTTAAAACATTAACAAATTCACAATGATGATTATGTGAGCCGAAATGGTGTCGACTCAACGAAATGGTTGGAATGAGGATGTAAACCTAGCTGGATTACAGGGGAGCCAGGCGGCGGGTTGCTAGGGACAGCAAAAAAAAAAGTTGATTATTCAGTAAGTAGGCCACACGTGCAATTTTACACGTCAAAATTCTACCAGAATGTGACTTACGAACGAGTAATAAATACATATAGAGCCAACGTAAACGTTTCTGTTTTCTATCGGCTCGAAATGGAGTTGATATAGCGGTCGATGCGATCTGTCATCAGCTCATGTCAATCCTATTAACATTAGGTCGAGTAACGTAAAAACTTGTGTAACATCAACATTAGTTGTATTTTGTTTGTTCTTACTAAATCATTCAGCAAGAAATATATCACACATTGCGTCAATTAAATTAAAGCATCTACGACAACGTCCTATGAATTACGGTTTGCCATCTGTTTCCTTCGCCAACAAAAGTAAACAAAAGTTCATTAATTTATTCTGTTTTAAATTAAATTGCTTATTAATCGTGACGGTACACTTGCCATGGATAAGTACTTTTTTCACGTCGTCCTTGCACTTGAATACATGCTCTACGAGTACATTGACG
Source organism: Acleris holmiana (assembly GCA_949316455.1). NCBI lineage: Eukaryota > Metazoa > Arthropoda > Insecta > Lepidoptera > Tortricidae > Acleris > Acleris holmiana. The sequence continues at coordinate 10,930,274 of OX438783.1, forward strand.
ACTGACAGACGGTCTCACACTTCGTAAATTCGTTTTGTAATAATAAACTTTAAGAAATTAACTACGCTTCAATAATAAAAATAACGAAAAAAATATTTCTCCATTAACTTTGTCTGGATAAAGATAAAAGATATGTACCTACCATTTTTTTTATTAGATTTTGTTAAGCAATATTTTTTTAATATATTTTTTTATAGTTTACCCCTGTTTTGCATTAAAAGTACGACCCCTGAATGTTGTCCTTGTAGAAAGTTCCAGTTCCGTGTTAAGTTTTTTTTTATAAATTATAATATCGTATATATATGTATTACAGTGTACCCTTAAGGTTTGAGTATTCACACATGGAGAGGGAGGTGCAGGCTGAAAAACACCGCTGTGTAGACCCGCGTCTCACAGCATATGCGGAGTTCTAAACCTTTTGCCGTAGCATTTATGAGACTTGTTGTAGTTAATACTTTCTATTTTTCTTTTGGGTCAGTATCAAAACGACTGGATTCTCAAAACGACCAGAACCACATAAAGACTTGATCGTAAAACGACCACATCTGCAAAAAGCCTTTATCTCGTAATGACTTACTAGTAAAACGACCACATAGCATGAAGTCTAAATATCAGAACGGCTTACTTACGGCGAAAAGACCACCTCGCAGAAGGTATACATCTTAAAATGCCCTAATAGGAAAATAACTAGATCTTAAAACAACTCCCTAGTGAAACGACTACGATTTATGGTAGCAAAACGACTAGTTATCAGAATAGCAACAATATCTATCCATAGAGTACTATTAAATAAATACGAGTATCGTGCTTCGTGAGCAGGGTCACTGCCTCTAGCTCTAGGCTGTGGGAACTATATATAACTAAGTAAACTATGAATGAAAAAGGCGTTCTAAACAAGTTTTTTTATCATAATAACTGGTTTTTCTAAACTTAGACAAAAAACACATATTTATTTCAGATAGAAAAAAAAACTTTATTATAACTTAAATTGCATATAACAGGGAAATATCCATACTAACTAAAACAAAATTGTGGTACTTCGTGAACGTAAAATATTATATTAATATTATTATTAATATTATATTGCAGGAAGAGAAAAGAGGGAAAAGGAACATTTTTTAAGTTTCAGAAATGATGATAAACAGCAGCAGTCACTTTCATAAAACTAGTGTAGAAGTAAAATCTTGGAATAAGGTACCAAGCGGATTCCAGGCTCTTTTATAATGTTGAAACAATTACGTTCAATTACGATGGTATGATGCCGAAGGAATGATTTCATGCTATTTTACTAACAAGACTAATTGCTACCATGCCATTTTGAGATTAAGTTCATTTGCGATCTAGTTATTATGCTATTGGGGCATTTTAAGATGTATACCTTCTGCGAGGTGGTCTTTTCGCGAACAAGTAATTTTGATAGTAAGCCGTTCTGATATTTAGACTTCATGCTATGTGGTCGTTTTACTAGAAAGTAATTACGAGATAAAGGCTTTTTGCAGATGTGGTCGTGTTGCGATCAAGTCTTTATGTGGTTCTGGTCGTTTTGAGAATCCAGTCGTTTTGATACCGACCCCTCTCGTTGCTGACAAAGCTATTAGTTTGATCGATTTGTTTTAATATACTACGATCGCTTATTATAGTTAAAGCTGGTGCCTTAAAAATTGCTTCACACTTTTCTACCTAGACGCTTTAACGCATATGACGATATTTTTCATAACGGTTCCGTTATCTTGTCTCTCTTCCAATCTCTATTATTTTATCTTCCCTTCTAGCCTTCCCTTCACTTGTGACGAACTTTGCGCCTTTCTAGGAGTATTGACCTTATTTTATTGGAAGGATTTTTTTATTAGAAGGTAACCTTTGCTTAAATTTAATTTGCTAGATAACCAAATGAACTTTTCATTTAATTTTCATGTTATTATTTCTTCAAAGGCGTCCATTCAAATTGGCTTGATTTAGATCACAATAAAAAGAAAAAAAGAAGTCAATAAGCCCATCCAAAGGTTGCACCGGAAAACCCTATTAGCGAAGTGTCGGTGTCCGTCCATTTGGTCCTTAATTTTATTTATTTCTTCGGGCCCTTGGCGGCCTTTTTTTTCTTTTTGGATAAAAGATATGGGTTTCAGCACGTCGGGTCGTAATTCAGATGTTTAAATAGGGTACCCGAAAGGTATTTTTAACTTTAATCAGTATCCAATTAAACTTGATCATTTAAATAAAGGTAGGTGAGAACGTTAAGATAAGATAACATAGGTTAGCAAATAAATAAATAAATATCACGGAACATTGTCACACAAATTGACCTAGTCCCAAACTAAGCTCTAGGCTTGTACTATGGGTACTAGACAACGATAAACTTACTTATATAAAGAAATATGTACTTAAATACATAGGAAACATCCGAGAGTCAGGAACAAAATACTCATGCTCATCACACAAATATCTGCCCTTACCGGGATTTGAACCCGGGACCACTGGCTTCTGAGGCATGGCACTCCCTACTAGGCCAACGTGTCGTCAAAGTTAAAAATAAACTTCATGGAGTTAAACAGACCCTCTTCAAAAGCATGGTAGGTAGGTACGAGTAAAACGGATTATTTAAATTGGCTTTTAAGGATAGCATACATTGATAGAATACATTGTATAAAAACTATTTTACCACAAATACATGTACGTACTTCACGCCTTCATTCCCAGAGTAGGATAGGCAGAGCTACAGAACTACCAACAACTGTAAAAATACTTCTTTATAACTCTGTAACCTCATTTTGCACGATCAGGCCAAGAAGTTTACTAGTGTATTAGTGACAGGTTGCAAGCCCATCGCCTAACAGTACTACAAGCCCTTATTCTCTTAGTCATCTCTTACGACATCCCCGGGATGACATGGAGTTGCACTCAACCACACGAGCATTCACAATACAAATGGTGAATGGTGACTAAAACTTGATTCGGTCCAAACACGCCTTTGGTGCCTAAACATACCATTGGTTATCATGTATCTAAATCCATTATGTTCTTTATTGAACTGATAATTGTTCATAAAAGGTGCTTTTACTTACCGTTGCGACCTTGAATCAATTATTAGGTAAGCTTTATGCATTCCGTAAATATTAATCTAACTTTACCTTCTCAATGAAAACTTATGTTATCAGTTATTACACGTTTGTCTATTTCTAACGTTAATATTAAACTGTTCCGGGCGTCACAGAATTAAACAACTGGCGTTAAATCAAATGAAGATGAACAATCATTTGTTCAAAGTCAATTTGTGTTCAGAAAATTCAAACATCAAACGCCAATGGCAATTCGATTGTGTCGTACAAATAAATTTCAAAAGCGTCGGACGAATTGAAACAATAAATACAGAAAATCATCAGGATTTGGACACATTTTCAATCAACGGGCAGAAATTCATAATTTCCACAGCTTTGTCAGTTTTAATACAACGAACGAGAATAGAAAATATTTGTGAAATTCTTAATTGTTCCAATTTTCTGCCCGTGGCAGTCACGGTATGTCATAAATACATAATAATTTATGATATTGGGCAGTGAATGTTATTGGAGACAGGATAGTGTTTCGCCGACTTCTTTACCCTACTCATATTTCTATCTTAAATACAATTTGAGCAATATTGTCAAGTAAGGTGTAGAAATCCATAGCATAAAATGTATACGTGAGGTCGCGTGCAGAGAACCTACTGTACATAGAAGTTACTTAATAAAAAGGGATACTTTCTCTGCAGCTGCTCTCAAACAACTACATCACTAGAGCAGAGTTTAAACAGTACTTCATCTTCAAACAAAGGTACAGTGCGCGGTTTGCATGTGTGCGTGCTTCAACCATACACACCCCGAGCCACCACAACAGGATGGACCGAGCTGGTTTAGTCAGGGCCGCTCCGTCACCGTATCGAGTAACAAGCGACTCGCATCGACGCAAAATCCATCTGATTTCACAAGTTATGAAACCCACTTGCTATCAGGTTGGTAAAAGGTATACGCTGAATATAAACGGTGTTTTAGGACACCTTTACTTATCATCTGAGCCTCTATTCTACTGCTTTACAACGATATCGCGTTTGACGTGTTTTAGAATCGTTTATTTCCGATTATTATCAATGACATAAAGTTATCAAAACGTTGACAATACGGTAACACTTCAAGAGCGATATCGCTTTTACCGTGTAGAATCTCGGCCCTAATCAAGATGCATAACGCTAAGTTAGCGATTTTCAATAATCGATAAAATGTATACAATTCAAGTCGATAGAAAACAGAAACGTTAGCAACGTTTGTATCTTGGCTACGCCTACAACCCTTACATACCTCGAACAATCAAAACTAACTTCTTACCGAAACAGTCGTTTATAACAAGAAATATCTATTATTACAACAATAGATGTTTAGTAAGCCGAACACAGACCTGCTAAATAATGAAAACCAAACGACCTTTGTTTAAGTACAAGTTCTGTCGTAAATCGTCTACGATGTAACCCTACAACTGTTTCATGTCGACCGACAACACTAGTATTCTCTAACGCGATTCACTCACGAAAAACGAGACGAATACGACCCCGAGGGTCCAGTCATGTGGATAAACTATCCCACAGTGAGTTTTCGAAATAAAATTGGGGTCAATAGAATTCACCCGCTTGATTATTACTTTTATATTCTGTTTAAGATTAAAAACATATTCGTTATAGGCAGGGATCGTTAGCGGTATTCTGCCTACCGGTTTTAAATGAGGTTTAACCGGTTATAGTTGACTTTAACTATTTATACCGCTGAAGCTCTGATTAGCGGTATAATGAATACCGATATTTAAGTATATTATCGGTTTAGCCAGTTGACAACAATACCTCTTTTTGATACTTTAACCCAAAAACCAGTACCAGTAATACCTGTCAGTGTCATTATACTCGTTTATTTGTATACTATATAAGTAGGTAAATGTTTTCGGTGCTCTTACAAAAAACTTAGATTCGCCTTAGACAAGTCCGAAATTACAGTTAATTAAAGTCTAATTGACATCTGACTTATCAGGTACAATGAATAGCGGTATTGATTACAGGTATTTAATACTGTAAATTTATAGTGTATACATAGCGATAAAAACAAAAGCGAAATGACAAAAATACCTCTAATTCGAATATAGGTATTATTTTTAGCGGTAATAATTTGACAATGTAAATACAGGTATTGAATAAAACCGGTTTTACGATCCCCGGTTATAGGCATTTTCAAATAAAAACTAGACTAACAGTATTAAATCTTATAAAATTAAATGCTATTCCTTTTTAATATTTTAAAAAGGGGGTCTTAGATCCCACTTTCCATCTGAAGCTTATGTGTTGACAGATTCTACAGTTTTTAGCTTTTGTAGAATCGAATTTAGCTAGTCTATAAAATGCTACTCCGTTAAATAATACCACCACAGTTTACAACCGCCTAACTCTATAAAATACAATAAAAGCGGATGGATTTTCATAAAAGCGCTATTTACTTGCAAGTTAATGCGAGCAGTGATGATTTTTATGACGATCGCAGAGTCGACTGCGGTGAGCTTAAAAGAAGTGCCGGTTAATGGGTGTTGGAATGCCTTTTTTGGTCAATTTTCGTCTTCTATGTTGCTATTTATGGCATCGTTGGAATTGATTATATTTATATTAAAAGGACTGCGAAGCAAAAAAAAACCGTACGAAATGGGACATCGTTTTTCTCGCCTTAAACGTTGTCCGATTTTCACGATTTTTGAATACGTTGTAGATATTATGAAAAACTATGTCTGTACGTTTTCCTTTCAAGGCGCCTATAAAAGAGCTTTATAGACCCTACATCCCTAATGGAACTACCAGATACCTGATGAAACCTGTGTTATTTATGTAATTTGTAGTGCTTGGATTGTTTGTTTAGCTACATTTTTAAAAAGTTCACGCGTTCCTAGTAATAGTAAATTAGTTTCGGTGGTGGCTTTCTTTTGTTTTTTTCCCTAATTCCTCGTTTAAAAGCCATTACCTCCATCAATAAATCGCTCTTCCAGCAAAGTGGGGGCAAAAAGACAACACAAAATTATAAGAAACTTATCTTGAAACTGGTAGTTTCCCCCTTTCTAGTTTTTATCCCTCTTCCGGTGTTGCGGGCTGTAACGAGTTACCCCTAGGGAAATTACTGGAAGACTCGCCTGCAATGTACGTTACGCACTTCATCTTCTGCCAATTCATTTTGCATCGGAGAGTTTATTATCGATTTGATTATTGTATTGTACGGCGTTCTTGCTCTTTTAGTGAGTGACTTGTGACATACATACATACATACATAACATCACGCCTTCATTCCCAATACTGGGGTAGGCAGAGCTACAGAATACCAACAACTAAACTTGTTGATAGTTCTGTAACCACATTTTGCACAAGAGGCCAAGTTGTTTACTAGTGTATTAGTGACAGGATAATGACTGAATGAATGAGGTGACTTGTGACAATGTGATTAAGAGGCGACGTATGATAAAGTAGTATTCCGCGATCAGGGGCCCTAGCTAAGATGCAAACGCTCCTAACGTTTTTCTTTTCTATCGCTCAAAAGGTATGGGATGACATTCTCGTGCGTTTCGATAAACCACGTGGTCGACTGTCACCCCATGCATTTTGAGCGATAGAAAAGAAAACGTTAGGAGCGTTTGCATCTTGGCTAGGGCCCCAGGATCTCAGTAACCATAACGCCTGTGTGTATTATTATAATTTCTTCAGACTGTTAAACGTGAAAACACGATTAGAAACAAAATACTTGACAGTTTTGTTTTTAAAACATGACACCTTTATACGCAGGTTTTTGGTTAAATCTTCGAAAACCTACTATCTTCAATGATGATTTTGAATTAATAGTTAAGAGTATAAATAGTTACACTTCTTAATCTTGGTATACCTAAAATCCTGGTAAATAGTAATTACCCTTTTCTTGATGATGTGTCTTATAAGATACATACCATAACATTCACGTTTTAATATTTTTTTATTAAGTAATATTTTTTTATGCAGTTTTAAATTCTGTTGAGGTTTGAACTCACGTTTTTTTTTTTTTTTTGCCAAGAAAAGGGTTAAAGTAAGCAGCAATAATTTATATATCGACGCTTGAAAGTCGAAATGGGATAAGTGACATTTTTTGTGATATTGAGTTACATATATCGTTCAAATCAGCAGATTTTTCTGATTTGAACGATACATGTAACTCATGGAAGTCAATGATATGACGATACTTATATATATCAAGGTCCGCGCCATTAAATGTTTTAAAAAAACTAATGAAACCTCCTAAAAAAAACTTCTTTCAAGTAATAAATAATGGGGCAGTTAAAGTGACGTCGACATCTCACATAACATATAATGTTTAACCAAAAGCCGACTTTAGTTAAACTGACCTTTAATCATTTGAAAAGAGTTATGTTTTACTTTTTGAAGGCTCTGCTGTTTATCGTTTTTTTTTTAATCTTAGCTTTTCAAAATGAAATAGTTTTTGATGAAACAGCGAGTAACAACAAAACTTCTGTGCGGACAGAAATTATTTACTGAATTATATAAGATAGTAACTTAACTTACTACTCAGACGTTAAACTCGTTTAAAAAATATTTGCTTAGTAATAGGGCATTCTCACGGGATCATTTCATAACCAACGTTTCACAAATGATTCTTTTCACAAATTCAAATTCAAATTCATTTATTTGCTTAAAATTATGGTAGGTACAATTAGGTGGTGTTTGTTTATTATTCCTGTACGACGACATATCTTGCTAGATACTAGCATGCAAATTTAGTTTTAAGAAACATAGTTAATGGCATATTATTGAATTAACCGGGTTCCCTTCATCTGGCATAACTTTTTTCGGCATAATCATCACTTGGCATAATCATCATTTGGCATACAGTCTTTTTTTTAGAAACCGTATACTTTTCAGGATTGTTTAAAATAGCATTGCATAGAGCCCATTAGGTTAGGTTAGGTTTATTTTATAACAATCCTGAACAGTATATGGTTTCTAAAAAAAAGACTGTATGCCAAATGATGATTATGCCAAGTGATGATTATGCCAGATGAATGTAAACCGAATTAAACAATAATACGATAGCACGGTCTACAACATATTACAGTTATTATATTATATTACATTACAGTTCATTATGTTATAGAAGAAATTTTATATATTAAATAGATCATATTTGTGGAATAAAACATGTGAAATTTAAGCCAAAGATGCAACTTTGATTTAAACTGTTTTAATGGAAGGGCCTTCAACTTTTCAAGACAAACATATCATTTGACAACCCGCGTTTTTAACCGAAACTGTTTCGTTGTTGTCGACTGTTGTCGTTCACGTTTCTGATTCTGGGTTTATTTCAGGACCATCGTGTCAGGTTAGGTTAGTTTTATAAAAATCCTGAAATATTTGTAGTTACAGAAAAAGCGGGTTGGCAAATGAATAGGTTACGAAACGATGCATTTGTCAAAGATTTGTCAGCCAAAATGCAGAGAATCATTCTCACGGCATACTATAGTTCTTTATTAAGATGAATAGATACCATGTTCTAACCTTTTTTCTTTTTTTTTGTCTTAAAGTACCGACATATTAATAAAGTTCCTTTTAAATTAAATGTTTCTGTTATAAAAATCATTTTAACCAGTTTTTTCTCCTGATTGTTTTTTTTTTTTTGTAATGGCATCATTTAAAACCATAGAATGAATATTTTTAAATTTATGAAAATCACGTTTTTGTAAAAAAATATCTATATACTCGTACATTATGTAAATGAATGAAAGGCAAACCTTACAACCGGTGGATGTTAAAAACGGGTATAATGACCAGTTTTTGTTTAATTCCAATCACTTTTTTTGTTTATAATTTTACTAAATGTAATAACTTAACCTCTTTCTCATCAGTCGGTTAACGAACTTAATAACATCCTGTGATGCAAGTTTGACATCAGTTATCAGTTATCACTTCTTAACTAAACGACATGTTTGGAAACCAATGGATCGGGTGGTTCGCACCAATCCCTTGAGCTTCACGTTTGCCGGATCTCACTCCGCTTGATTATTTCTTTTGGGGTTGGGTGAAACAGTTGGTGTTCAAAAAAGAATCATGTGCTCGCGAAGAAATGGGATTACAAATAGTTCAAGCTTTCGACAAAATCAAACTACGTATACGAGAAAATCCTAGTTTGATGAGAATGGTGCATGAAAATAACTAAAATTTCAAACTTGAAGATTTTATACATATTTTTAATTAAAGAATGCCTACTGATTCTAATCGACCGCACCTAGTATCTATACCTATATAAAAATGAATCCCTATTTCCCTTGGTCACGGCGTCGTCACGGCGTGAACGGCTGGAGCGATTTCGCTAATTCTTTTTTTGTTGTTATTTATTGTCAGGAAAAGGTTATAATGAAAGAATTTTTCATTTTTAATCCACCGAGGAAGACATAAATTCACATGGGCTGGTCGATAGATTACAGTGAAAATATTCAATCTACGCTATTCTGATGATTTCTCCTTCTAAACCTTTCGGGTACACTCAAAAACGGTACAGTAGCCAGCAATAAAATATTTATTTTGCAACATTCCGCTTAAAAATATCTGACTCGCTCTTATGCCTCCAATAATAAAGACGTGTCAGATGTTTCGAGCCAAATGTTGGATAATATTACATTGCTGGTAACTGTACCACATTCAATACAAATGAAACAATAAAAAGGAAAAAGTCTCGCTTTTTTATTATCATCATAATGATATTACGACAAACATTTTCTAGCAACGAATAATAACAAAGGCGGTGTTTGGGGAAGATGCGTCAAAATGGCGACAAAGATCTGACGTCATGAATAGAATGCCATTTATCAGTTTTCTTTACGGTGTAGGCCATTTTCGCTGTGACTTTTAAAAGACGCGACCGCGAGCTATATCTGTAGCAATCGTTTTTTAATAATTTTACATACCTAAATAAACAATATTAGCTTTCGTTCAATAAAAAATATACATCAACATTAAGTTTATCGTCTTGTGATGGTATGTTGATCTTTTAAGGTCTTATTTTCTGGCTAAGCCAATTTCCGCATAAACGGCGTCAGACTACTTTAGTCCTATCACATAAAAATACAACTTATCATTATGAACACAATCTTTTAACTATTGACTACAGGAAAGACAACTTTTGTTTAAGTGTGTATCACCATAAAGGGATAAGTTCGCCTTTGTTTGTTAAATTCCCAGTAATGGCAGATATTTGTGTGATGAGCGCGAATATTAGTTCCTGTTTCTTGGATGTTTTCTTTATAAATAACATCACGCCTTCATTCCCAGAGTGGGGTAGGCAGAGAGACAGAAATACCAATAACTCTAAAAATACTGGTTGATATTTCTCTTTACAAGTATTTTTGTCGTTGTCTAGTATCCATAGGAATAGACCAAGCCTAGAGTTTAGTTTGGGACTAGGGGCAATTCATGTAAGATGGTCCCCTGATATTTATTTATTTATATAACCAAAATAAGTGTAATTGTTTCGTTCAATGAAAAATCCATTTTCACAATGTTAAATAATGGAATAAAGTGGTGGCAGGTTGTCATTTACCTACTGCCAGTGCATTATTGTGTTCCGGTTTTGGGAAAACGCAACCGGTGAAATAACTGTAGGCATTGTTAGTCCTCAGGGTTGGAAATAAGCAAAAAAATCCATACAAAATGCGACAACATTTTCTCCCCTTAAACGTTGTCCGATTTTTACGATTTTTGAATATGTTATAGATATTATGAAAAACTATATCTGTACGTTTTTCTTTCCAAGATTTTTTTTACTGGAATGAAAATAAAATAAAAAAACAAAATCGGAAACACACAGACCTGGTTTTCTATAATATCTACAACATATTCAAAAATCGTGGAAATCGGATTAGATTTAGGGGGTGAGAAACGTTACTGACCAGAGTTAAATTTGCATGGATTATTTTTGACAGCTACGCGATTAAGACATCGCTTCACAGTCCTCTCTTAGATTGCAGTCTAGAGAATGTAAATGTCTAGGGGCCTCGGATCAGTTATCATCAAATAGGCTGTATGTTCGTCTGTCCATAAAAACACTTTGATTTTTGTTGAACTACCGAATGTATTTACCAACCTATTCAAATAAGAAAGCCTACTAAAATACCTATTTTAATAGTTTCTAACATTACTCCAGAAAAAAATACATTTAATAATAATTTTTAATAGTTGTTGATATGATAAATGACAAACCGGTGTAATTTTTAAATTCATCTTTCTGGGTATGTCATTGCAACTGCTTTTGTTCATTTATACCTACGATATGAGTAATTTCATTTAAATCGTAGTTTTCTCAATATTATAAAGATTTAATAAACTTAAGTACATACTAACTGAATTTAAATACTTACATCGATTAAAGAACTAATGGGGCCGTAGATTTCTCGAATGGTGTCGAAGTCTGGCCAGGAACCCTCTTTGGTGGACTGACGATCCGGCGATGATTGCGGGAGTCAAATTAATGTGGGTGGAGAAGAGGTGCTTATCAAGATGCAAACGTGGTAAGCGTTTCCGTTTTCTTTAGACTAGAAATATGCGCATCGCTCGCAATAAACGTTTTTATTTGATATGATTTGAAATGTATCTGTCATCAGAGACCCTAGCCAAGATGCATACGGTAACTAGCGTTTCTATTCGTTTTATCTGAAAACCAATCGTGTCACTGGTAGATCACGTCGTACTAAAAGTTACGTGATCTATCAATGACGCGTTGGTTTCAAAACAAAACGTATAGAAACGCTTTGTCGATATTCGAGAATCGCTAACTTAGCATTATGTAATGCATCTTGACTAGGCCCCGAGGATAATCATACTGCCGCTGTACCAAAGAAGGCGGCTAAATGCATAGCGAGTTTAAGCATTTTGAATTTAATGTGGTTATTAATAGTGTTTATAATGTTTTGACTAGTACATTACAGTTAGCCAACTTCTTTGGAATTACAGCAGTATGGTTGAGTTTTTGTTTCATTGTTTAGTGGTCTCGGCAAAAAAGAGTTTAGGGTGGTGACAGTTTTAATATCAGATAATTATTCTTAAATAAGAACCTTACACTAAAGGGCCTCCACTTATTCTCCCGGGTGCATGGACTGGGTTGCCCGCCTATCGAAAAATAGTATGAGCAGTGCTACCGACGCGTACGCATACTACGTATTTTTTATACATTTAGACCCACAGGCGTGTATTCGTTCGAGAAACCGCGTGAGTTAGCAAAAATGTTACGGTAAAATTGAGTCATATTCGCAATTTTACTCTGAACAGCATCCTCAGTGTGAAATTACTAGCTTAGAGGCATTCCATCTTAGTCCTCAGGGTTGACAACGCACTTGGGGTCTTAGCATTGCAATTTTATTATTATAGTCTTGTAATTTAAATGTTTATGGGTCTCAGATTCCACTTACCATCACGTAGCCTGTGTACTCGTGTGCCTTCTCCTTAACATAAAAAGATTTTTTTTTCCAAATTGTTTGCCATGTTAAAGGTTTCTTAAAAGACATGTTATTAATCGACTTCAAAAAATGAAGGAGGTTATACGTTACATTGTATGTTTTTTTTATGTATTTTTACCGATTACTCCGTTAATTGTGGACCGAGTTTCTTCTTTTTTTTTTGTTTTGATACAGTATACTTCCGAGGTGGTTCCATTGTCAACTAATCTGAATCTGATGAGGGGATCAGTGAGGAATTGAGGAAACTCCTCAAATATTAAAGGCAATACATATAGCGATTTTCGTATTTTTAGTAACAAATCTAACATTTGCATTTAGAAAGTATGATTTGGGGAAGTGGAACTGATGATGAAGACCACAGATGGCCATCGGGACTCCTCAACGGTACCTATTTCAAGGGTGGCGATCAGATATCTCGATTAAGATAGTTGAGAGACTACAACGAAGAATATTTACTTGATGAAATATGACTATCACTTTCCGGCGGCGTTGCTTGCGGCGCGCTTGTAACTTAAAGTTTCACATCAACTAGAAAGTGAGACTATGGAACTGCGTACTATTATGATCACTAAAAAGTATAAAATAAAATGAATGTTTTAAAAAACAAAAAACCGCAATAAATAACTTATTTTCAAATTGTAGGCACCTAAGTAATAGGTTAGTTCAACTGAAGTCGGCGTCCACAATATTTTCACCAAAAAAACCGACTTCTGTTGGACTAACCTATTAGGTATGTGCTTACAATTTTAAAATAAGTGATTTTTGAATTTTTGCAGGCGGTTTTTTGTTGTTTAAAACATTTATTTTGTTTCATCTTTAAGATGGGCGGTCTAACTTGACCTGTCAGATGGACCCGTTAATTTGACAGTTGAAAGCTGACTTCTTTTCTTTCAGAAATTTTAGTAATCGAGACTACAGCGGAAGGTGAGAGGGCCTTTTCATGAGAAAAAGCTTGTAAATACTAATATTCTAAAAGTTTGTTTCCTCCATTTAATACATAAAGAGTATTGTCCTCTGCATCACCAATACCAGCTTTGGAAGTATTAACAAAGGAAAGCAATAAAATGAATGATTCGCACAAATTCGGAAAACGTTCCATTTCAATATAAATCACTATTTGTCTTCCTCGCCAAGGCTCAACCCTTTTTCGCCAAATAATACTCGTCCATGTGTGATTTCCTCAGATGTGTGATACTAAAATATTGTATTTAGTATTGATGCTGACTGTTATCATCTTTATGTAAAATATAAAGCTAAACGAGTTCACTAATGTTTGGTCAAATAACGTTTCCCAAAATGAGTCATTTCCCACATATCATTTCGGGTGTCTATCATTTTCCAAACACCTTTTGAATTGAATGTAACATTTCATCGAATTTCATTTCATCGAACGCTATTTTCTGCTGAAACCATAATGTTTTCAAAGTATCTTAAATATCTAACCTAACCTAACCTAACCTACGTATTTAATGTTTAAGATATTCTGAAAATATTAAAGATTAGGTTCTAGCTTTGTTACTTTTGTCAATTTTATTTACTTATTTTAAACTTTTGTTTCTTCCGTATTTTTAAAAGATCTAAAAATATGCTTATATTGCCAATTGTTTTTCCAATGTTTGGTAATTAAATAAAACAAAGGAGTGTTTACAGTATTTTTTATTAAATCACCATCTTTACAAAGAAATTATTCACATGAAAATTGTTACAGATATAGTTTTGATATTAATATTTGACAAGGGATTAGAAGATAAAAGATGTTAAACATCATTGTAATGTTCATCGATATTTACAATATTCACAATAATTTACAATTTTATACACAACTTAGTAACTTCACGGAAAGTAGGAATTCAACAAATTCAAACCAATATTTTTATAAATATAATTTACTGCATTACCTTCCTTCCGATTTACACGGATGAGAATAAAAATGTGTGACATACATAAGTAAAGCCAGTTAAAAAAACAAGATAATAGAAACATGTTAGTACAATAAAAATTATAACTTAAGTAACATACGAATTAAAGGATTATGTATCATTCACATGATCAAGCATTTCTGGCAATACGTTGTAGGCCACCATATTGCCGAAACTACTTTTGGGTTCTTTCTTGGTAACAATAGCTATTATTTCTTCTTCAGGGGGCGGTGGTGGTAAATGTGGTAACTCAACGACATTAACGGCATCTACCACCGCTGCTGGTATATCATCTACACTAAGAACTACCTCCCTATTGTCGATTTCAATCCTATTACGTTCTACAACTGTATTATCCTCCATTATACTATACAAATTCTCCGACTTCCCCTTACCATACATATGTCAGGAACTCATATAAAATGGATCATTTAAATTAACTTCATCATTAACTATATTACTCTTTTGGGACCATTGCTTTTGCTGATGCTTTATCCTGTAAATTATCTCATCGTGTATAACACCAAAGCACATGGCAGTCAAAGCGAGACCAGTTAAAGTGTAAGCCGAGCAGAACCATAGAGTAGTAGAGTTAATAGTATAGTATCTTACGCCGTGAATTGTGGTGTAAGTCATACCAGGGAATATATTTCCAAAACCAATGGTACTCAATGCCATGAAACAGAAGTAAAACCCATCCACAAGGCCCATGTGATCTAAATTAAAAAGAACTATAGCTCCAATCGCGATGTAAATGAAAATAGCAGTGAGACATAATAATACTGGAGCAAGTATACTTAAACCATGCATAGAGAGTTTTGAATCAGTGTCAGGCCAACTTATGACATCATCCTTAACAGTGCTGGTTGTAGGTCTTTCTGATACAGAACAGTCTTTTTGACTGTCTGCTTTAAGGACATAACATTCCTCTGTCGGAGTTTTGCTTGTATTCTGACTGTTAAGCATTTCCTCCTGTTGCCTTTTTAGTTTCATTCTTCTTTCCTTCTCTGCCATTCTTCGCTCATCGTAGCAGCAGTAACCGCAGTTTGAGCAGAGACAGCAACACAATGCTCTGCTAAAGACGCTTCTGGCCATTTTCGATAAGAGAGAGCCGACATTGGAGAGGTACACTAGAGTGAGGGGGATGCCAATCAACGCGTAAATGACGGTAACGCCTTTTCCCAGTATGGTTTTTGGTGCAATGTTACCGTAACCTGAAAATAAAGGAAAAATCATTGATTACTAATTAATTAGTATATGCCTATAAGTGTATGCAGGACAAGTCAACGCAATATTTCTGAAATTAAATCCTACAGTACTTTTGAGGACGCGTTGGTGATATAAATATGATCTGTATCTATAGGTTGGTTTTCTATTTAAAAATAAGTTTTGATCACTTATGTGTATCAAAAATTAATGTCAAATCAACATAATGAACACAGCTTTTTTGAATTTAAGCTACCCGTGCCATTATATTAAGTCGTTACTGAGAATACTTTAAAGCTTTCAAGCTTAAATTAATTTTGGAATAAGATTGTAATATTCGTGTATATTAAAGTGCAGGTAAACTGCAAACTCGAATTATTATTAAGCATTGTAATTAGTGAAATAGTCGGATATTAAAATCTGCCGATTGTGAGTTAACGCACATTTCCAAATTTTAGCAGATAGATCCTAGAAATATACGATAAATACCGAAAGATTCATTGATGATGCGGTGAAATGGAATACGAGTAAAACCCATATGTTATCAGCGTAAGCCAAATTAATTTTCAACGCACTTTTTGGTAGATATTTAAACCATTAAAAGACCGACAAACCCGTTTACTTTTTGACTGATACCTAGACTTATGTCATGTTAGTACCTTTTATTTTCATGTATTTATGGATCAACGGAAACATGAAGTACGTCGTTTACATACAATGCGAGGTTTTAATACGACGCCCCAATGATCTGTCATATTTAGCAAAAGATAAAATACATCGATTAATTCTTCCCAGTCTTATTATTATATAAGCAGGTAGACTCATGTCAGGTAATGATGAAGTACGACATTTACATACAATATAATGTTTTAATACGACGCCCCTACGATGCGTAATTTTTTGTGCAATACCGTCACAAGTCACCAATACCATCTTCATTTGTGATTTTAACAAACCTAAACCTTGCTGCTCTTATATTATGTAACGTAATGTATCTTGTGATACCTCAACACGGAGTGAGTACTTAACATACTCGTGATGGTTGCATCTCTTTTAGTCGGCAAGTCAAATGTAAGAGATATAAGACTAGTATTTGGCAAATACTTCCAAGTAAAGTGGTGCCATAAGAGCTCCTTGAGAGGTTGTGAGTCCTCTGTCAGAACTTTTATCCTCGCTGCTTTTTTTTGTGTGATTTTGCTTAGCTGCTTTAATATACTACGTTACTTCGTCATGGTCATCTGGCCATATTCAGTGTCAAATGAACGTTTATTTAATGTAAATATTAACAATTCATTTATAAAATATTTATTAAATACTCGGCTGAATTACAAAATTTACACTATATTCTTGATTTATATTGTATACAGAAAAAAAAATCTTACTGAAAAGTCTAGTTAGATGTCATAATTAACCCTTGCAGAAATAAAATAAAAGGAAAATCATCCGTCTTGGGAATAATTAAATATGGTTTTTCTTTTTTACAATTCAGTCCATTCAGTTATTGTTTTTTGATAATCAACTTATTGCAAAAAATAAGATTTGGTTGCCACTCGGCGAAATAAAAAGCCGTTGTATAATGTAGTTGTTAACACTCGTAATACAGTAAGACTTTATGAACACAAATTTTCATTTTTGAGCAATGCTTACCTTGCTTAAATAAGAATAAATTCAAGACATGCGGGTTGGAAACTGACGAAAGGCTTTTATATCCAGTACTATGACATGTGATGTATAAAATTCGTTACGGACATAAAAAGAAAAAATATTTATTTACCTATTCAAAGCCGATTGTTTTAGTACAATAAAGTGTTTACATACATACAAAGCCAATGCACAACTATAATTGATAACTATGGTTTTTTAAGGTTCCTTATAATTGCTTAATTTTAGCTCTTACGGTGCAACTCCAGCCGTCTGTTTTACTGTTTATTACAGTTACCAGATAACCTTGTCCTTAGCTAAATAATTCTATAACTTTTTTTCGATTTAAGTTTTTATCCTGTATGAAGATAATTCGTTAAAACAATGTTATTCTATAACAAAATACAGTGAAATTTAATTTCGGGACGATAAACACTTACCTATAGTAGTCAGAACGGTCAACGAATAGAAAAAGGCCAAGGCTAAATTCCATTCGTGCTCCTCATAATGGTTAGTAAGCTCAGTACCACCGAACTCCCCAAGCGCCATCTCTCTGTAACTGACGCCATATTGCGACGCCATTTCTGATGTCACTCTCTGCACCAACTCATTTTGAAATTTTAAAATCTCTTGAGCAGCTAGACGGGTCCAGTTTTCTCTGTACAAAATGTTGAGGGACACTGTTATTTCCCAAATATTTTCAACAGCTCTGCTTCTGGCTTCCCAAAAATAATTCGCGGAAAGAGTCATATTAACGCCATTATTATCATCATCAGAATCTTTCTTGTCTGTATTGTTTTCCTTATGGCTAAGTTTCTGCCTATCTGGTAATAGTCTAGGCCTAGCCGGGACTTCTGTCCCTCCTTCTATAGCTAAAAATATAAATGATCCTAAAAATATGTAAGCTAATAAGACAGAGAATATTATGAAGTTTGTAAAGGATCCGATGAAGAATTGTTTTCTTCTGTACTTTGTAGTTTTGAAACAAAAACAGCAAACAACTTTTTGTCGGGACGCCTGAGCTCTCTTTCTGCTATTAGATGCCATCGAGTCGGCATCTTGGCATCTGTCCAAAGGGATCCCTCCATTTAGCGAAGGCTTTGCCAACGTGTATTGTTCGAACCGGTTGATTGCTTCTTTATCCAGTACTATGTGATCTATTTCCATTTTCGGGATTGTTATCTTTTACCTTTACTCGATGACGTCATTATAGCTCAGCTTTCTATCTGAAACAAGGAAAAATTATTTGTTAGGAAAATTATAATATTTTTCCCTCGCACCTTCCTAAGTGGGGAGTCATTTTTCAAAGTGCTTTTAGGTGTAACGGAATAGATGACGAATGGCGGGCTATACATAGTAAACGAATGATTAATGGTGGGAACGCCTTGCAAGGATTGCGTTATTGAATTTGTTTAAAAATATTTTTTTTGCATTTGATACTGTCTTAAAAAGCCTTGGAATACTTCCGTAGAAATTTATATTTATTGTAATTGAAAATAAAAACGTTGACAAGGGAAAATTATTGTTAAAAAGGATATTTATTCATGTACTAAAGACAGGATGTCAAAAATATGATATTAATACATGTTTGTCTCATCTCGTTTGCTTCATCGAATAATTTTAACGGTCTAGAAGTTCCTATGACCTTCATATCCTTTTCCTTAAATCGTCATACCCGCCCTATGCTATAATATTGTATTGCTTTTGAAATTGCAAAGTATGTAATTTTTTAAGGAAATCTTATATTAAGTATGTTTAAATGCAATATCTGCTGGATTTGTTTATATGTAAACATCCTATTGTTTTAAAAACGCATAGTATGAAAAAAACCTTTAAGTTAAATATATAAATAAACAAATGTCACGCTTGACTCTGACCAAAGCATATATAATCTATACTTAAAATTAATATTCAATGGCTTTAGCAAATAAAGGTCTATAGGAATCCCGGACTTGTGGAAGGCACACATGGAGCCGAAGCCAACAAGCAGAGGCCCATTAGACAACTTTAATCTAGTAAAGTGTTGAGACACCAACCGGCGATTGTATGTATGTATGTATGTATGTAAACTCTTTATTGCACAAAAATATAAATATTACAATTATAATACTAAATTAATGTACAAAGGCGAACTTATCCCTAAATGGGATCTCTTCCAGCTAACCCTGAATCAAATGAGTAAGGACAATCCATGGGGTTGGACACATACAAGTTTGCACAAAAAGTAAAAAGAAATGATAATACTTATAAATAAATAAATAAATTTTAAACAAATTAGCAAGTACATAAACTAATATAAACGTACATGTATAATACACACATATATACATATATACATACATATACATATATACCTACATAAATATATAATATAAATAACAACTCTAATCATTATAGGAACCTGACTTCACGACTCATTCAGCCACAAAGTTTTTAAATTCCTCATTAGAGAGAGTTCACACTACAGAAGTATGCTCCCACGGACAACCACCGGTTAGTGAAGGAATATTTAAGAAGGAAGGAAACATTAACGAGATGATAATATGGATTGGTGAACAAAACTATTGATATGATTGATGGCGTCTGCCTGATTACTTTGGTTGAAATGGCAGACGGTGAATTCAATGTTACAAAATAATACAAGTGAGATCCGGTTTTTCATGATCCGACATTATCCAATAATATCCCACTATCGACCTCGTGGCTTTCGCAAATCTTATAACATGAAAATAATCTTATTCTCCGAACATCAAATGTTATAACAGAATCAGTCACGCATGCGCGTGTGAATCCATTTACATTTTGACTCATACCGTATATCAATTTCACCTCCAGAAGTCGATTCTACTTAGAAATATCGAGTTTTTTTCAATAAATACAGGGTGAGACAAAATACATGAGCAGATAAAACTAAAGTTCAGTGTTTATTTAGGTCTAAGAATTTTACTCTATTGTCTTTTTCTAACCCTTTAAAAAAGGAAAGGCAACGAAAAAAAATTACTTATTGCAATTGCTTATGTAATAATGTATTAAAATGTATATTGTCAAGATTTGATGGTCATTTTTAAGTTAGTTTGTCTTTCTACATTGTCTTTGTGTCTGTCATTATGCATGAATGAACATTAGCTTGCAAAAAACCGGGCAAGAGCATGTCGGACCATGCTCAGTGTAGGGTTCCCAAGCGAGGCATTTGGTGCCGTCTTAGATGATTTTAGTAGGTATAAACACTTTGATTGCCTGTATCTCAAAAACCAATGATGTCTACCTTAGTCGTGATAGATTTCCTTTTAAATTCGTTATTATGCGCTTTCATATAAGACGTATTTCAGATTTTTAGTATTTGTAGTTTTGGCTGGAGGGAGGGAAGGACACTTGAACTTACAAAAATTAGCGCTTGAAAGCTTAATATTTCCTAAACGGATAACTTAATCTAAAAATTGTTTTCACAAACCTGTAATATTTTTACTCATAAAGACCTATCCAACAATACCCCACACTATGGGGTAGACGAGAAAAAAATTATACATACCCTCGTTACTCGTAGGGGAGGTACAATATATATAATTATGATATTCTTCCACTTTTTTGGCGTGACTCATTTGTATATTCATGCCAAATTCAGGGACCGGAAAACCCCTTCATTTGATTAACCCTATCGATAGGGTAAGCCTATCATTTGGCTACCCAATCAATGTGGTTACCCTATGATTGTGTTACCTTAACGTTAGGGGAACCCCTTTGAACTAGTTAACCACTTCCATAGAGCTTACCAATTTCATTAGGGTTTTGGTAGTTTAATATTGAAGCGCTTAGCATTAACTGGGTTTTACCCCATTGATCGCCTCTCTCTTTTTTGCGCATTTGGGCGATTTCTGTCTAGCCTGACGTTACTTGCCTACTTTATTTAAGTTCGTGTCGGGACGGGATTGAGATGAAAATGTTGTTTAATAATAATTCTTAGTTCATGTTCCCGCCGGAATAATAAAGACGTTTGGCTGCGTGACGGATGGCTGCTTGTGCAAGTACCTACTGCAAAAAGTGCAAGCTATTTTATTATTATAAGTGTACGCGAGTTCTGGTTGACTTTTAAATAATAAATTTTGTTTGATTTGAAAGTATTTTTAACATGGAAACGCATATAACGAATTTTTAAGGAAAACTATCACCACTAAGTAGACATGATTGGTTCTTGAGATACAGGCGACTAAAGTGTTTATTATACCTACGAAAATTAGCTAAGACGGCACCAAATAACTTTAAATTTAAAATAGTTCATACTTGTTGTTTTTAGAGATAGTTTTTTCTGTTTGTAGTATAAGCGGCGTCGGAACCCTACCTGAGCATGGTCCGACATGCTCTTGCCCGGTTTTTTTTTAACATTGGTTTAATAATGGACTGCTGAATGGATGCACTTTAAAAAATTGTACTTAAGTAAATAATGATTTACACTGTATAAATATATAAGTAAATAAGTACCTACCTAAATAATTTTGATCTCAACAATAGTTTCATTAAATAATTAACCTTCTACATTACAATATAATTTTGATCACAGCTAGTTTGATTTAATAATTAACCTTATATATAACAATAGGTAAACTGTAAAAATATGAAAAATAAATAAATAATTTTGATCATCAACAGTCTCATTAAACAATTGACCTTATATTGAACAATTAGTACATAATTACACTAAAAATATGTACTAACCAGTCTCATTAAATAATCGACCTTATATACGGAACAATTTGTAAATAATGGCTTGCTTACACTTTAAAAACATGTAAGTAAATTATTTAGATCGCAGTGATGGTTTAATTAACCCTATACTCGTATAATATAATATAACAATAAGTAAATAGTGATTTACAGCGTACAAAATGTATGTAAATCATTTTGATTTCCTCAACAGTCTCGAAAAGAACAATGGCTAAATAATGGTTAACATTTGACTCTAATAAAAATTAGCGCTTTAAAGCTGAATATTTCATAAACGGATCCCTTAATCGAAAAATTGTTTTTACAAACCTTTGAAAGACCTATCCAAGGACACTCCACACTATGGGGTAGACGAGAAAAAAAAATCATCCCCACGTGACGTTTAGGAGAGGTACACTAAAAAAAAATGTTTTTCAAGATTTTATTTTACCACTTTGTTGGCGTGACTAATATGTACTCGTATATTCATGCCAAATTACAGCTTTCTAGTATAAAGAGTCTCTGAGCTAGGCTGCGGACGGACGGACGGACGGACGGACATGGCGAAACTATAAGGGTTCCTAGTTTGACTACGGAACCCTAAAAAGCTACTTCTCATTTTACAAATATTTAATATTTATCAATATTAACCGTGTTATAGCACGACACAATTAATAATGCGCGCATGAAAGCGCTTACACCGTTGATAGAGAGTCTATTATTGCATAATCCGCGCGCCATATTAATTGCGCCCACCTATACCATCGTAATTTGCCTGCGCAAAGCAAGCTTTCCATTTTGTTTTCTTTGAAAATTCGTCAGCGAAACTGACGATTTTATTTAAAAATATCAAATATTTCAGATGGAACTAAAACTTAGCTAACTACGTAGGTAGTATACAATTTATTTAATCGACCCTGATCACTCATTTCTGAAAGTAAACAAACACTTTACGCCAAAATCCACCAAAGTCAGTTGAACCTACAGCCTTAAAAAAAACAAGTTCAAAGCAAATCCCAAACAAAACAATGTACATTTTGTGCGAACGATAATTAGGTTTACTATTGTTTGACGTAGCGAACAGTGCGACTCTATGACAAAGCCTCGGCCGCCTTCGCCACATTTCGGCTCGCTCACCTCGCCGTCTCGCATGCGCTACTCACCTGCCGTCGCTACCCATTCAATTGTTAGGTAGTGCAATAATAAGTCGAAACACTTGCGCATAGAGATTAAAAAAGCTTAAAACCGTTCGATTAAGTTTAAAAAGGGTAATAGATGATAGGGTATTGGGAATGGGTTAGCGCTTAGTCGAATTAATTGTATCGCTTGGTTGTCCTTTCATTGGACTAAGTCAACGATAGGCTTAGCTAATCCTTGGGGTTTGTAAAAACAAGTCTATCAAATACCCTATCGAAAACCCCTTTAATGCTAAGCGGTTCCGGTCCCTGGCCAAATTACAGCTTTGTAGTACTAAAAGTCTCTGAGATGGGCTGCGGACGGACGGACGGACATGGCGAAACTATAAGGGTTCCTAGTTTGACTACGGAACCCTAATAAAAAAGGGACTAACCGGACTAACCGATCTATTGCATAAATAAAAAAAACTCATAAAGACTTCTCCGCTCTACATAAAACACAATACTATTTAAAATTAAGTATTTCTGTACTAAAATTCACAACAATCATGATGCTAAGTTTTCAATAGCATTTTTATCGAAAGTATTATCGAGCTGTAGTCACTACATGAATAATTCAAGCTTTCACGGGCTGTTTTTATGCGGATTCCCTTGTTGGGTCGAATTCGAGTTGATACTTCTTAAGACTTTCGGCTTTACGAGATTTAGTAAAGATATACAAACAGCATACACTTTTTACACGTTTTTTTTATGTCATAGAGGAGGCAAACAAGCACACAGGCCACCAAATAGTAAGTAGAACCTGAGACCCAATAGAGATTTGCTAACTCAAGACTACAATCTGAAGCTGCGAATGCATTGCCAACCTGAGGACACATAAAGATAAATAAAAATACAATTTACTTATTTCGAATAGAATCAGGTACATTTTAAATTGTTGCACACACTATAAATATTATTGCATGCTTATGAAGATCAAAACTTATGCAAATGCATGAAAAACAAATATCTGCTTGATCTGATACGTAATATCAAGAAAGGCAACAATCGAAAAATCCCATACCGCAATTGAAACTTTCCAGAATCTTCCAAAGTTGAAATTTTTGTTTATTTGCTTTCCACACACGTAGGAGGGTTCGATTTTTTGCAAGAAGAGAAAGCACGTAACGCGTCATGAATAAAAAAAATATTTTTTCATTTGCTACCTCACTTCTGGGTCCTATAAGCGCTTGGGGAGTAAATTGATACGTTCGTTTGATATACCGTTTTTATGAGGTATGATTTTGGGATCCGGCAATAGTGAAACGTTGATTAAAGACTCTAATGTATAAGTTATTTCCTAAATAATATGGTCAAATTTTAAAGTGTACAATCCTTTTTATTTACTTAAAACATTAGGGGACAAATCTTACACAATTTCATCCGTAAGTCAGAACAGCAGAACTCAGAATCAGTTTAAAAAATACCGGTTAGTACTGTTTATTTCGGTTTTGCTCCGCACTTTTCCAAGGAACATGAACGTTTTGAGAACTTTAGACTTTAACTAACCGGTTTAATCCACGACGGACACCAAAAGTGTTGTACTGAATAAAAACAATAAGCGGCTCTTGATTATCGTCCGTGACGTCCGTCTGGATTAACCGGTTTTTTCTCAATTCCGGTTAATTCAAAAATAACTTAATATAAATGTTTTTCCAAAAACCGGTTTATGCGAACGGAACCTAAATGAAAAGGTTTTGCGTCAAGTACGTAATAACGGTTGGAAAAGTTAACCGGTATCCGAGCCTTGAGTGCTAGGTTGATAATAAGTTGATTCTGACACATTACGCGGCAAGGAAGACTCTGAGTATTGATAATGTTGACGGCACTAAAACAATGCTAAACTTACTAGTTGCGTGTAGAGAAATAACAACAACAGCATGGTTTGACAGTTGTTTAATATCCTCGTAAAGCCCCCCATACTACAAACTAGATTTTTGTGAATGGGAATTTGTATCTAGCTGCAAGGAAATAAAGTTCAAATACGTTTGCTCTATGATTACAATTTAAAATTTTAAACTCGTGTGATTGCCGGGTTAGAATAGTGCCACTCCTTGTCTTCCTATGGATGTCGTAAGAGGTGACTAACCCTTCTTATTATTCAATACGTCACATTTTAACGCGACGTTTTGAATATAGGAAACCAGGGTAAGGGGAATAAGGGCTTGTAGTACTGTTAGGCGATGGGCTTACAACCTGTCACTTATACACTAATAAACTTCTTAGCCTGATTGTGGTTACAGAATTATAAACAAGTCTTTTTAGAGTTGTTAGTATTTCTGTAGTTCTGCCTACCCCATTCTGGAAATGAAGGCATGATGTTATGTATGAATGTAATTTTTAAACGAAGAAAAATTTACATTATATCCATTATAATGTAGTTTAAATTAAATTGCCTCGATTATGTACATCCTAACGCACATCGAGCCTGATGATATAAAATAATCTCAACATACAGAAACTTCACAGTGGTGCAAAGTAGGACTTACTTCTTATCTAGTGCTGTACTAGGACTTGAGAAGTCCACAAGAGAAAATATTATTTTACCGAACTATTATCCTCGCATGTGATATCCATGGACTTATGGATATGAGGCCGTCGGAGTGTCCATGAACAATTTTATATTGGCGAAATGAACCTTAACAGGAGTAACGCCATTAATTAAAGATTAGAAGTACTGTAGTCCTACCTGAGTTTTAGGTTTGATCTGTTATTGGCAGTAGACAACGACACATACGGACACTAATCGTAATTATACGTCTAGCGAATTGTGGACGATTTTCTCATTAATTAAATAGACATGTTATAACTAGCGGACTAAATGTAACACAGGACGTTTGGCTCTCTGTACGACCTAATCTAAAATTGTTTATTCTTACTATAGTTCTATTACTCTATTGTACTACTAATTATAAATGCGATATATAGTTAACAGCGCGGAACGAAATAACAATAAACGGCTTCTATCCTGAAGAAGCGGGTAAAATCTAGTTATATCCAGACAGCTCCAAATAAAACCCATCCTTAGTTTCATATTTGGATACATCAGTTATTTGTTTCGTTTCCGTCGTACCTTTCCTTCAAACGTTTTACCGTCTCATGTCAATAGGTAATATTTGGAACCCTTTTCAAGTAGCCGACAGGGCAGCACGTAATATACGATCAACACCGGCTTTCGCCACCTGAGCCTATCAGGGGCAGATCAGGATGGACTATAGGCACATAGTCTGTCAGATGACTTAAGGCAGCCCATATTGAAAAAGCAAAAACAGGGCAAGAGCATGTCGGAAAATGCTCAGTGTGCGGTTCCGAAGCCGTTAAGCACTTACTACAAACATAAAAATCAACAAGTAATAACTAATTTTCTATTTAAAGTCATTTGGTGGATTTTAGTAGGTATAAACACTTTAATCGCCTGTAATTCAAGAATCAATGATAGTCGTGATAGTTTTACTTTAAAATTCGTTATAATTACGGGCTTTCATATAAGTTTTTTTTCAGAATTTTATTATTTTTTGCTTTAGCTTTAGTGAGGGGGACTTGACTCTAACAAAAAATATTTCATAAAACGGATCCCTTAATCGAAAAAGAAAGACCTATCCAACGACACCCCACATATGGGGTAGACGAAAAAAAAATCCCCACGATACCTGACGGACGGTACTCTATAAAAAAAAATCTATCATTTTATTTTACCACTTTCTTAGTGTGATTAATATGTATATTCATGCCAAATTACAGATTTCTAGTACTAAGAGTCTCTGGGCTAGGCTGCGGACGGACGGACGGACGGACATGGCGAAACTATAAGGGTTCCTAGTTGGACTACTAAACCCTAAAAAAGGCATTAAGCAACTATAACTTCGTGGGGCCCACCGTACTACAGACAGGGAGATGTTTGCAAGTAATCATTTTAATCTAACACGAAATAAAATAAAGTTCAATTACCTTTGCTCTTAAAAGCGATTTTCAATTTTGAAACATTAAAAATGAACTTCATACAAACTAAAATAAAGATTTATTTAAATTAAAACTAAATTGCTTCGATTATGCTCCTCTTATAGCATACCGGGTCACACAAGAATAATATTAATGCCGATTAAAACATAATTATACAATTTTAAGAAATATATTTTGTAATTTTTGCTTTGCAATGCTTTTTTTATATATTTTTTTGTCCGTTGTTGTCAAATATAAATTTAAGATTGATTTCACAAAAATATGTATTAAAAAGTTAACAATTGAACTTATGTGACTATTATAGTAAGCATCAAAAGTAGCTAAGCAGAATAACATGCTCAAAATGATCTAGACACGACAATATTCTCTTGACAATAGATTCGAATGCATTTTGATTATTCTTTAAACATTTTGAACCCTTCGGTAAACTAAGCCTATTCCTTGAAATGGTATTTATGAATGATCACACATTGTAAAAAAATAGGTTCAGATAATTTAAAGTTTTGCTAAGTTTTACCAATCCAGAGTTTCCAGAACAAAGGAATTCATAAAGGCAAATGAAATATCTAGGTGTCGGAGATTTGACACGGGAACAAATGCCGGGCGTTTATCAAAAGTGCACAGCTCTCTCATATTTTCCCTAATTAGGTAAATTATTCGGATCATTTCATCTAACAGGGCGCTTGCAGTGCTACAAGATTAAATTTAATATAAATTTTCCGTTTGTAAAAACATTGATTTAACTTTTGTTAATCTTTGTAGTACAAATGAAGTATATCGAATTTGGTGCTTACTTTTGGTGGTATAAAGTGGTTCTAAAATCCAAGGAGTCGCTATTTCCTAATTACTATATACACATTACTTTGATTTTGACCTTCAGTAGTCATATATATATATTTTTATTCATTAATTAAACAGCTGAAGGAATTTAGATGAATTTTGGTATGGAGGATAACTCCCGATGTGAAAGGGTAACAAACAAACAAATATTAGTACATACATCATACATAAAGTCACGCCTTTATTCCCAGAGTGGGATAGGCAGAGCTACAGAAATACCAACAACTCTAAAAATCTTGTTGATAATTCTGTAACTACATTTTGCACAATCAGGCTAAGATGTTTATCAGTGTATTGACAGGTTGCAAGCCCATCGCCTAACATTACTACAAGCCCTTATTCCCTTAGTCGCCTCTTACGACATCCACGGGAAGACATGGAGTGGCACTATTCTAACCTGGCAACCACCGGGGATTGCTTTACTTATTGCGATAAAATAAAAATACCAATATAATTATTTTAATTAGAATAAACTTTATTGATTTGCAAATCACGTTCGTAATAACCGTTCGAAACCGTTAATGTTCGTGCTGACGGTCCAACGTCATGCGTGCTCAACCACATGCAGTAAAGAGCATTAAAATTGATTAACGCACTAATAATGATGATTAACAGGATAACTTTCAATTTAATATTGGTTGATTAACAAATGAAAGGGATAATTGTCGTCTGATACTTTTCAAATGGCTTGATTACTCAAATGAAATTTACTAGGCATTTTAGAAATGAGCATTTTCTTATTTCACTGGTAGCTTATTTAATACAAACATAATTAGTATCTGGTAAGTCTCGACGTGGGTAAAGATGGACCATGGCAAATCTTTTCTTACGCTTTTCATTATCTTCTGGAGATTTTATTTTATCTACAACCAAATAAGTATTACAATAATTTAAACAATCAAGTAAAACAATAATTGCCTCGTTTAAAATAAAAACAATTTTCACTTTGTGTTTTTACTTCCAATATTCAATACTCTACAATATTCACTTTCATACGGATATATACGACTACCATAAATTGTAATGCTTATATTTTTTTTTACACCCTTAACTGTAATTAAAACTCGGAAGCTACGCAAGCGTGCCGTACCCGCTCCGAATTTCATTAGGGCGTCAGCAATTTTTCAAGATGATAACGTCGGACGACATTAATGACAAGTTTTGTCTGAAACAATGACCGGTTCCATTTAGCAAATGGTCTTTGACGGTTTATTATATCAATGAACAGTTGAGTTAAATGATTAAAGTTAATCTAAATCTTAGTTTAAACTCACATTTTTTTAAACTCTCGACATAATACTCGTAAAGAGCAGAGTTATGTGTTGAAATATTGTTTTTAAGTTTCTGTGCATCTGTTTATTTATCTTTACTAAGGAACGGGTATTTGTTGTGCATGAAGGTAGCCCTTAGCATTTTTTGGTAAAAATCGATTATGCCAAATTAAACCTTGGACTTGAAGACCTACAAGTTTATCCCCTTATTTTAAAGGTCAGAAACCCCATCCGAACTCAGGGCGTTAGGAATTTTTCAAGATGACTTTTATGACAAGTTTTGCCTAAAACAATGACGGGTAACATTGAGCAAATGGCATCTGAGGGTTAATCAACGAAAAGTTTAGTTAAATTATTAAAGTTAATCTTATACAACATCGCGCCTTCATTCCCAGAGTGGGCAGGCAGAGCTACAGAAATAACAATAACAAAAAGACTTGTTGATAATTCTGACACTCGTATTTATACTCGTAGACATGAAAAGTAATTACTTAAGCAAAAGTAATGACTTAAGAAACGATCTTAGTATGACCTTTGATATTACTATTACGCAAGTTTTTACTTTCCTTGTCTAAGAATACGGGTGTGAAACCACGTTTTCCGCAGGTATGTTTACCAGTGTATTAGTGACAGGTTGCAAGCCCATCGCCTAACAGTACTACAAGCCCTTATTCCCTTAGTCACCTCTTACGACGTCCATCCATGGAGTGGCACTATTCTAACCAGGCAACCACACTGTTATAAAAGAGAGTTATGTGATTGAAGACTCTTTGTAAGTGCCCATCTAACTATCTGTTTGTCATAACATCGGAATGGATGAAGCGGATTTCAATGCCTTTGTTTTTTGTTTGTAGATGTTCCAGAGCTAAGTTTTTTAAACCGATAAATTAACATTAATTAGTTAGTTTATTCCCTTATTCCTAAATCATTTCTGTCTTATATCGTAAAAACAATATGTTTATTTCACTGACACGTGACAATTTTGTGTATAAAAAAACTATAGACCAATTAAGTTGTAAAACGGCGTAAAAGCCAATCCGTCTCAATATTTCTCAAACAAAATCATACATAGGCTTGTAAACATCCTATTTTCCGAGTAACCGGCTACCCGCAAACGGTAAAATGCACCACGTCATAATAACCTCGCTCGTAAACTGGCAAACGTCGTAAACGCGGGTCCGTCTTTATTGCCTGTAAGCAAATCATGATTAAGTCGCACTATGTTGTTGCTCCGGACAATATTGCCCACTCACTTCATCAGGCGCGGTAATTGGAATAGGGTTACTACGAGTATTATGTAAAAAAATATCTTAACTATTTAATATCACGTAGCAAAATTTTTATATTACTAACAGGCCTCTCTAGGCCATGAGAGTTTAGATTTTGTGATAGTCACAAGTCTAATCCAACCTTACCTATGTAATTGATTTTACTACTATTATAAATGCGAAAGTTTGGATGGATGATCGACTACACGGTGGCCCAGTTGAGAGTGACCCTGCCTCCGAAGCCAGCGGTCCTGAGTTTCAAATCCCGGTAAGGGCAGATATTTGTGTGATGAGCGCAAATATTTGTTCCTGAGTCTCGGATGTTTTCTATGTATTTAAGTATGTATTTCTCTATATAAGTATGTTTATCATTGTCTACTTGTAGTACCCATAGTTCAAGCCTAGAGCTTAGTTTGGGACTAGGTCAATTTGTCTGAGATTGTTCCCTGATATTTATTTATTTATGGATGATTGTTACTCATTCACGCCAGAACGGCTGAACGCATCTAGATAAAATTTGGCACAGAGATAGATGTCTGGAATAGGACACAGGCTACTTTTGTCCCGAAAAATTGACGGTTCCTTTGATTCACTTTTACATTCAATAACCTTGTTTTTAAAAAAAACGAGTAGATAACAAGCAATAGTTTATTAATAATGATAAAGATGTGAATTGTTAAAACAGAACTTATTATACATATAATCCATAATTTCCATTTACTCGTATTCCAGCCAAAAATACAACAAAGCAAACCAACACAGCGATTTAAAATCAACCTCCCAACGTCAAACATTGAAGCTCCCACGATACTCTCATAATGAAAAATACCCATACAAAATTGCACGCAGCTATCTCCTCAAGCAGAATACTTCTGAAACGCTCTTATAAGACTACAATACGACCTCCAACATTGTAGCCAGCAACATTGTAAGGCAAGCAAATTCATTTTTCACAATCGCAGGTTATCGCAGTGAGTTTAGTAGTAATAAAAGGTTCGTAACACGCGCCCGCCTGGACGCGATTTATGACTCCTATACGGCTTGTATTGCACCTTTATAAATTTGATGCAAGTAGTAGTTTACAGTGCGCTCGATGTAACTGTTAAGTGGTCGTTACAGCCTCCATTCTACCTTGTCTTTAACCAAATTGTTTTTGAAACAAACTAAACGTAGATACCTCGTCGTATTGTTCTCATCTAGTCATTTTTGGCTTAATTTAATTGAGCATACAATTGTAATAAATTTTATTTGTGCTAGAATCTGTGTATGTGAATATATTTTTTACTTTATTACCTTGTAAATGTAACTTACTTTCAAAAAATATTGTTTTTTATGACTGAAAAAATGACTTTCTGCTGGAGTTTCTTGCATCGCTTTTTCTCCGCAATGATGCCCGAAGCGTATTGCATACAAGTATTAAATTTGTAAGATAAATAAGATTTTAACTTTCAAAACAGACACTTCAATCAACACATATTCCAAAACCAATTATTAATTTAAACCCGAAAGACAACATAAACTCATCTTGTAAGTTAATTAAAAGGGTGTAACAAAATTAAAAATTAATTCACAATTTTGATTGGCTATCTTAACTTGACCAATAACACACAAAGCTCCTGGATTTTCAAATGTTTAAAATAAACACCCTGTGCACATTATTCAGTAAGCTACGTAAACACGTCACAGCTTTGAAAGTAGCAGCTAGTTTGCTCCTTACAAACATATAGTCAAGAGCAATGAAAACGGGTCACTTAGTACAGAATTTCCATAGAAAATGACCCGTTTTCATTACTTCTAAAATGTACATTAGCAGAAACGCGATGTTGTTGTAAGCGTGTCTATTTTATTTACTCATTCTATTTAGTCCTAAAGTCCAGCTTGCAAAGGAGTAGTGTATACGTAATTAAAAGTAAAATGAATACTTTGCAGAACACGATTTCTATATTTGAAGCTCACTGATGATAAAAGAGTAATTTTAAATTTGACGAATGCGGTGTGTTTGTTTACGAGTGGGCTTCCTTTTGAATTTGATATGATAATTTGGCGTTTTCCAAAAAAGTAGCTATTATTAAGGGCAATAATTAACAACGGTAATTTTTCAATTACGCCACAAAAAATAGTCATATATTTATATACAGCCAGCATAAGCCAACAGGCGGAATTTTAAATTAAATAAGCATAGCAGATTCAAACCTCACCTTTTAGTAATATGGTCGAACTTGCTACAGGAGTTTTGTCTGAGATGCCACTATTTCTCTTAAAGCAAACATAGTTAATTTTCGTAACGTAATGGAAAAATTACGGTTGTTAATTTTTATCCTTAACTATTGGTAGTTTTTTGGAAAACTCCCAATCATCAAATACAAAAGGGGGGTCACATAATTTTTTCAACACTATGTCAAATACGCTTGCGCTGTCAACCATGACGGAAATATCCGTCAATGGCGTTGAAAAAGTTAACGTTACAAATTTGACGTCAGTGATATTCAAAAATCGAGCCTTAGGTGGTTTTTTTACCTTACATACCCAACATTTCACAAATGATTCATTTCGCAAACATATCATTTGATAACCCCCGTTTTTAGGGTTCCGTAGACAAACTAGAAACCCTTATAGTTTCGCCATGTCCGTCCGTCCGCAGCCTAGCGCAGAGAGTCTTCGTACTAGAAAGCTGTAATTTGGCATGAATGTACATATTAGTTATATTTTTAAATGTAAAATATTTTTTTTCCGGTACCTCCCCTACACTTAACGTGGGGATGTATTTTTTTTATCTCGTCTACCCCATAGTGTGGGGTGTCGTTGGATAGGTCTTTCAAAAGTATTAAGCTTTAAAGCGCTTATTTTTGTAAGAGTCTAGTGAAACCCCCCCCCCCTTACAGCCCAAAACTACAAATACTAAAAATCAAAAAAAAAACTTAAATGAAAGCACATACAACGAATTTTTAAGAAAAAATATCACGACTAAGAAGGGTTTATTTCAGGATCATCGTGTAAAACCCCTTAGGTTAGGTTAGGTTAGTTTATAAAAAATCCTGAAATATTTGTAGTGACAGAAATAAAAGCTGGTTGACAAATGAATAGGTTGCGAAACGATGCATTTGTTCGGCGAAATGGCCGAGAATCAGTAATCTGATTATCTGCTTGTGTGGTTACCTCATTCGTGTTTTTTTTTAAAGCGTGGAAATGGCGAATGATGACACTAGGTGATGGCAGGTGGGATCTGTGACCCATATACATTTGCATTCTTGAGTCCGCAAATGCTTAACAAGCTCTGAAGACTAATGTAAGATGTAATGCCTCTATACCAGTAAATTCAGTTGTCTTCTCCCGGCAGTCCCTGCGAACACTACTGCCTGGCGGTAGGATGACATTCGTAGCGCATTAAATATTTAATAATTATTAGTGATAATAATAAAAAAACAGTAATGTAACTTTAAGAGATTGACATTTAGGATACTTAAATAACATTGTGATAAAAATTAATATAAATTTTCAAGAGTAAAAGCACAATAAGTTGCAGCATATTCCTAATAAAGCCGATAAACTCATCCCACATTTTATTAGCTCCATGGTTTGAACTACGCTCGTTCTCTTTTATATTTATCATTTCCATTTTTCTTCGCATGTGTGCTCATGAATTTAAAATTAACTCAGAAACATTGTATTAAGTGTAAAAATTCTAAAGCGAAATGCGCAATCGTAATAAATTTATGGTGGCTTTTATTTGGAATTATTTCTTAACTAATTTTGGAAAATCTGAATACTAGTGTTGGTCGTTAGCGTGGTATTTATTATTTACTTATAACAATATGTAATTATTTGTACATTTACATTAATATTTTTTGTTTTTTCGTCATAAGTTTAGCATAAATAAAGAAATAAATATCAGGGACAATCTCACACAAATTGACCTAGTCCCAAACTAAGCTCTAGGCTTGTACTATGGGTTAATAGATAACAATACATACTTAAATGTATAGAAAACATCCAAGACTCATGAAAAAATATTCACACATATATCTTACCGGAATTTGAGCCCAGGACCTCTGACTTCGGTGGCAGGGTCACTCCCAACTAGGCCAACGTGTCGTCACACACTTGTTACTTTTGCTTAAAAGTAAAATTTTGTCTCAATTTTGATAAATTGTTTGTGTAATGGACACGATTGGGGTATATAATACCCGTTGGTTTAATTTCTAACTGTTTATACTTCTACCTTAAAACAATCAATTTATTTAAAGCTAGCTGTTGCCCGCGGCTCCGGCCGCGTGGAGTTGATTATCGTTAATTTCTCGAGAACAATTCATATTTGCGTGACCAAAAGTATCCTATGTTTTCATTGGGACTAAAGCTATCTCCATACCAAATTTCTACGAGATCATTTTTGCAGTTTAGCCGTTAAAGCGTAATAGAAACAATTAATTTCACATTTATAATAAGTACATTTAACGCTCGACTGCGACTGCGTAGAAGTACTTTATTCTCTCGGGAACTGTACGATTTTTCTAGATAAAAATACAGTTGTCTTATTCC
Organism: Acleris holmiana; assembly: GCA_949316455.1. NCBI lineage: Eukaryota > Metazoa > Arthropoda > Insecta > Lepidoptera > Tortricidae > Acleris > Acleris holmiana. The sequence continues at coordinate 10,965,325 of OX438783.1, forward strand.
AGACTATAATCAAGTAACAAACATTCATCCATCCATCCAAACTTTTACATTTATAATACTGCCAGTTCATAAGTCAACTATCGTAATTCCCACGGGAATTTTTCAGGATAAAAAGTACCCTATGTCTCTCCCCGGGACTCAAACTATCTTAATGCCAAATTTAGTCTGAATCGGTTCAGCTGTTTATCTGTGAAAGCGTTACAAATAGACGGACAGACTGATAGACAGCAAGAGTTACTTTAACATTTATAATATTGTTAATAGATAAATGTTTAGTGGTGGTAGGACCCTGTGCAGGGTCCGTCAAGATCCCTACCACCATCTTATCCATTAACCACCCGCCAAGCAACAGTATCACATTGTTGTGTTCCGGTGTGGGGATAAGACAACCGGTGAAATTACTAGCATAGAGGCATTCCATGTTAGTCCTCAGGGTTGGCAACGGATTTGAGGTCTTAGGATTATAGTCTTGAGAATTGAAATTCCACTTACCATCAGGTGGCCTGAGTGCTCGTGTGCCTTCTCCTTAACATAAAAAAACTATATATAAGTTATTTAAGACATTATAAATACAACACTACTTTGATAAGTAAACAACCAATCACAAGACCTCCCCAGCAACTTCTCTAGCTTTCAACGTACCCAATTCTAATAATTGTTAACTCTACCTATTTACCTTTAAACTAGATAGGGTTACATCTCAAGTGTTAAAACAACATCTCACTTCTATTCTACGATGCGTCGTAAATCCCCGGGCGTGCATCCCTAGATCTTTATGAGCAGTAAAATACTAGATTATGGTGGAGAGAGCAGGGATATAGTTATGGATGTGTAATAAAATCATGCAAAGGCTTGGTTTTATTTAGACGCTTGTTAAGCTGAATTTGAAAGATAGCCTGTAAAATTGTTTATGTTTAAAGATTTTTTTTTCAGAACGCAAACAGAGGGGTGCTATAAGTTACACGTGAAATTGCTAGCAAAGAGGCATTTCATCTTAGTCCTCAGGGTTGGCAGTTGGCAACGCATTTGTATACTTATTGTAGTCTTAAGTTTTTGGCGACTTTAATATAAATCGAAGGGTTCGCAATCATACTAAATGTTGGGGATTTTAATTTTATTATAAACTTAAATGTTTGGCTATGTTTTTTTTCTAATGCCAAAGGCTGGTCGGTAAAATTACTAGCATAGAAGCATTTCATTTTGGTTGGCAACTCGATTGCAATCTTAGGATTTCAGTCTTGAGGTTATATTTATGACAATACAATGCTATAGGGGCCTCAGATCCCACTTACCAAAGTACTCGGACTAAATCGAATTTCCTGTAACATCCTATCGTATTGTTTTTAACTCGGCGGCCATTACTGTCAAATGAATAAGAGCTATGCCAAGACATTCCCACGTTGACAATCCGATAACAGGTCAAAACCAGTATTGTTTAATAGAATAGAGGCCCTGATGTGGATAATCATAGCAATGTCGTATTTTGTCGGATAACTTCTTTTCGTCTTGTTTTCTCAATTACGAGTAGCTTATAGGGTACTGAGGCTGACTGAGATAGCAAGATAAATACGATCCCTTTCGACCAAAAACAATATCGTATGTATTTCATTACACCTAGGCATCTGAACTTCTATTCCACTTGGCAAAACCGGATTATTTTATCTAAACATTTACAATACACAGAATCTTCTTCATTACGCAGAATTTTAATTTCATCGAAAGGCATTTCACGTGCGGCATTGTTTTTTGATAATCGCAAATCTAACCTAATCTAACCTACGTAATTTTGTCAAAGATATGCAAAAAAAACATGGTTTCAGCCGAAAATAGAGTTTGATAAAAAGATACGATCGATGAAGTGTCCACATCGCCTTTTACACGTTACAGTATTGTTTTTAATTCCACGGCTCAAGTAACTCAAGTAAATATTTACGTTGACAATACGCATAACAAAAGCAATTAGGTGTAGCCCGAATAGAATCGAGCCCGTACTCAAACTAACGTAACCTCTCGCCATATCAATTTCCCCAAACCCTTCAAACATTCCCAACAATCTTGTTACGTTGTCAACCGAACTCGAACAATATTGAAAGCAATATTCGGAAGTTGGTAAAAGTCTGCTACACTACACCGCATTATATTGCAATTTTGCTTGCAACACAAGCGGAACCCGGAGAAAGGTTTACCACGGAGTGGGAAAGCTAGAGATAGTTCTGTAAGAAAACAGACGGTCATTTTAGTTTTGTACGAGTATAAAAATATTATGTACCTACGTCCTTTTGAGTTTTTGTTGCTGTAATTATAGTGCTTTAAGAGTTTTTTTTGATTTCTGTAAACCACTTCTGGCAACAAAGACTGATTTTGTTTTAGGTAACAAAAAAATAATAAAATAGTTCTAATATCAAAATCAACCGAAGGTGATCGTAACAATATTTTTTTAGAGATTTAATTAAAATCTTAAGTAGTTGATGTATATCCTTTTAAGGCCCACTATACTACAAACCGGGAGGTTTTTGTGCATGGGAATTTAAATCTACTACCAAGGGAATAAAGTTCAGTTTCATTTGCTCCACAATGGAATTATTAAATGTGAAATAAAGAAAAATAAACTTTATTACTGTTGAAATATAGTTTAAAGTCAATTGCCTTGATTATCTTAACGGGTCTCACGAGCATTATAACGTCTTGGTAGGCTCGTATGGAATTAAGCCGCTTATGCACAACAATCACAATGCTTTTAGAAGCGACCAAGGTTATTTTGCAATGTAAGGTGGTCAGGATCAAAAATTTGGACACAAATAGAAACCAAATAGAAACCCTAGAAACAACGAATGCGAAAAAAAGGGCCGTTGTGTAACGAAAAGTATCTAATAATTTTCATCGTACAACGGAAAAGTTTCACAAATAATTAAATTGCGCGTGAGTATGTCAATGTTTTGGTGCTTACCTATAATCATTGGAACTTTTTTTAGTTTTCATATACTTATTGAAGTATGAAATGTACCTGTATATCTATAAGGGCTTTTGTCTATCAATTCATGTTTGATGCTCAAAATACATGTTGCTATTACCATGGAATTTCTGTTTAATTAAATTTAAATTTAATTTAATTTCTGCCAATACCTTCTCGTATTTAACTATATATGTAAGTCTCAAGAAAATTGAAGTGAAAACAAATCGTAATTCATTTATTCATAACTATACAACACCTTGCGAAAGATCCATTAACATAGTCCCTTCCTAATCTAAAACTAACCTATAAAAAAACTGTCTCCAATAGTCTCCCAGCTCCTTGTCCCAGAGCTCGCTGTTCATGACGTCTATGCGACATCTCACGTGATGCCAGTACCTACCCCGGATTACTTCTTATCTCCCACTGCAGTCACAATAATCTGTACCGCTATGCAGCATCCCACTATGGCCTTGCATAAGTGCTGCATTCGGTTTTATTTTTATTAGAATATGCTTTAAGATTGCGGGACGGCCACGATTTTATTCAGTTTTGTTGTTAGCATATTTGCATCTGTATGGAATCGGATAAAATGGTTTGAGCTTTGAAATGGCTTGGAATTTGTTGGTTGGATAAAATTGGGAATTATTTGATATCCAAATTGAAGCTTATTTTTATGTAACCACAGATTTATGCAAGCCTTATTGATCATTGTTTTTTCAATGCTTAAGTTGTTTTGAACCTTATGTTAATTTATTAAATCTAAAGCCATACAGTTAAGGGTAGTAACTTGATAGCTATCAAAAGTTTTAGAACTCAATAATAACCTTTAAACCCTTAGATCTGATTTATTAATATTATTTTTCAAGAAATGTTTGTGCATTTTTCAAAATAAATTTAAATACAATTTGTGCGACGTTGTTTTGAAATTTTCTAAGTTTAATTGTGTATTCCTTCACTTCTATATTCAGTTATTATGTTTACAAAGGCTTTACAAATGATCACTTGCCAAACCGTATAATTTTACATGTTTTATTTTGCATATAGGTACTTCTAGCTGCGGCATTGAACCGCCTTCTAGGCTTGGTGATAAACAACGTACAAAAATACCTTTGATTACTGAAAATAGTAAAGGAAAATTTAAAATGTTGTCCGAATTGTCCCCAAGAATAGTAAATGACCACCAAAATTAGTAAATTACCACCAGAATAAGGGGGCTCCCGCCAAACCTCTCACTCAGCGCATCGTCGTAACACTCGCACACTTGACTCTCGCTTCGGTGGCCTCATGGGTTAATGAACTAATACACGAATCTACTATCAACAACTATTACTCAGAAAAAATATGAATATAGCCATAAAAGACGGGTTTTGTGCTCATCTATGAAATTAGTGTGATGCGAGGCAACACCGACAATGATGGCGATCAAATAGACAAAATAATGCCAATGTTATGACTATACCTGGGATAACTCGGGACATCTATACGAAAGTGATGTAGCAAAATATATTATCGACAAAAAATATATCGACGTTACTGCCATAATAATAAAAATAATAACAAACAGTCACACTAATTGAACTAGTCCCAAACTAAGCTCTAGGCTTGTACTATGGGTACTAGACAACGATAAACTTACTTACATAGAGAAATATAAACTTAAATACATAGAAAACATCGAAGACTCAGGAACAAATACTCGTGCTCATCACACAAATATTTGCCCTTACCAGTATTTGAACCCAGGACCCGAGGGTTTTAGTCTAAATGTTATTCGACATAAATAAGTATTACTTATTTTCTCCTAATTTTAAATTAAAAATTAAACAAATTAAAATTGTATTTGTGTGTTTAACTGCTAAACGTTCTCTCAACGTCCACAGTAGCCAACGGGGCATTCTTAAAATATTTATAATGCCTCAAAGCCAATTTCTCATTCATGTTGGTTATTTAAATTTCATCACATTTTATGAGACTGTTTACTATTTTCATGGTGTCATGACCAATATTTTTTTAGAACCATCCTTAACTTATTGTAATTACTTTTCCCATTTTTTTTACATACAATTTCTATAAATCCTTTAACTCTTTTTATTATTGCAATGCTGTCATCTAGCGTCAATTGAGGAGACTGCAGTTCCTCCAGGCTCGATATCAGATATGACATCGAACCTCTTTATAGTAATCGACAATGTTCAATATGCACATTAATTTGGTTACATCGACATCTTTTTTATCGGTATCAAATCCCTAGAACTTGCCCCGAGATATCCCAGGTATGGTTATAATAACTTCGGTATCTACGAGTCATAGCGATTACTGGACAAATATTCTAAAACCACGAATAAAGCCAAGACAGTGAAGCCACCATGAAGGAAAGCAATAAGCAGATAGCCTCATAACATTAAGTAACGAAAGCTTATCTCTTATGAAAAATAAACGTTAATATGTTCACATCTAAACGGAGCCCAACCAGAGAGTATGGAGAAATAGCATCACTTACATTTTGACGACACGGTGGCCTAGTTGGGAGTGACCCTGCCTCCGAAGCCAGTGGTCCTGGGTTCAAATCCCGGTAAGGGCAGATATTTGTGTGATGAGCGCAAATATTCGTTTCTGAGTCTTGGATGTTTTCTATTTATTTAAGTATGTATTTCTCTATATAAGTATGTTTGTCGTTGTCTAGTACCCATAGTACAAGCAGAGCTTAGTTTGGGACTAGGTAAATTTGTGTGACATTGTCCCCTGATATTTATTATTTATATTATTACATAGATTTATAAATGTTAGTATTTGAGTATACAAAAACCGTGCTAAATTAGGAATTTACAAGCTGACTTCCGTTTGTATATTCTTCGTAGTTAAACGATGTATCTGGGTAAAGTACGTTTGACGTATCATTTTACAAACTTTGGTTTCGCTAAAACGTATGTGTGCTTAAACCATTAACAAAGAGGTTACGTACAGTCGAGTTCTTAAATATGTATAAACTTTTGCACCTTAATTTCAAAGGGATAACTTGCAATAGTATCTGAGAACTCGACTGTACTTTGACCGCTTTATGCTTAATTAAATCAAATCAAATCCAATCAACTTTTTAACTAGGATGTCGTATGGAGTGTCAAATACAGACATATTTCAGGCAAAAAAGGGAACTGTCTGAACTTTGCAAGTTTACACACATATGGCCCCAGCTGTCATGTTCGAAGAGCTTTTCGTTACTCGTATACCTACCGTTAAAGCGGGGTGAATAGAAATACAGCCTAAACTAAAGCATATTGTATATATCAATATTGGTTCTTATTAGTAACGAATTATTACTTATTTTAGATTGTATTTCTATTCACCCCGCGATTTCTATTCGCCTCGGTTTACGTACCATTTTAAGACAAAGCTTTACAATGCTGTTACGTCCAGATCCTTTTTAATTTCCTTATTAGGTATAAACAGGAACACAGATCGAACTCACAAAAAAAACTTCCTATGCATGGTCGTACTCAAAGTTGAGAAGCGCTAGCATTAAACATGTCAACACTCAACATGTACTCTCCACATGAAATAGAATAAAATAAAAACGCTTTTCGGCCATCGTCTCTCAAACTTTTTCCGACAATTTGTTACCTTCAACGCGAATGTATGTCTGTCTAAACGCAGCTAGCAGTCTCAAAGTGTCAAGTCATTTGTAAAAGATGCCCCACAATAGTTCTCTTCTGTATGAGTGAGTACCGCGTCGGGGAAAACAGTATATTGTGTTATAGTTGGATGTTACTCGCCCTTTGTACTGACAATGAGGCCATTGTGACTCCAGACAGATACTAATTTCAAATGTTTCTTTGTATATTCAACGCTCCACGAAACAAAACTTATGAGTGGACGAAATAAATATTCCCTTTTTTCGGTCGAATTTCCACCGTGGCGGGAATTCGCTGAGATATATTGCCGTCGGTGTTTTATTTTTGTGGAAACTCTATTACAGCGGAGCGGTTGGTTTTTCTTTATTGCAATCTTAACACGTTTTGAGCTGAATGGGCAATGTAATTGATACATGGGAGTTTGTTTGTTTTAAAATGTTCTTTGCCTTCACACTTAGTAAGTTTATAACATGAGTTTGTTGAATATTTAGTTTGTATAAACAAAACCTATCCATACTAATTATTATAGATGTTAAAGTTAGTTTAACTGTCCGTCTGTAAACCCAGCAATTAAACCACTAAACTCTCGGCTACTTAATACAAATGAATGCCGTTTTTACCTCTATTTAGTAGCTTAATGAAATTAATTAGGAAGATCTATCCCAAAAAAATATATCCCGGGAAACTTGTACGCGCGTATTGTACGCGTGCAAAAATGTTGTTTCTTGTAAGTTGACAAAGATCTGTATTTAAGTTATTTGTAGATCAGCTATATTTTTTTCCATAATTATCTGAGGTAAGGTTAAGTTAGGTGATTATTAAATAAAACATCAGCTTAATAAGGATAAAACCCTTAAAAACGCCTCGTCCCTTGATAACAGAGAAGACCAGCTAACTTTATAAGGATCCCTACGGTTAGCCCATAAGCTGAAGGATCAAGATTAACTGGTGTATCGTACGAGAAACTTCAAGAAATAAGTAAGGAAATGATCTAATTATGAGTTCGAGTTCTGGAAGATGTTTTTGAACTTAACATTTCAATTCAAACTTTAGCATAACAAAATAATTATTCTAAAAGCGTTCACTTGTCAAATAAACCAAATTATACCGGATGAGCCAACTCCGTCCATTTACATTTAAAATGTAGGTAAATTCTGTTAATGTTATTTGTATTACAAGTTATAATATTCTGCAGATCATATTACTAAAACGGCCATTATGCATGTCCACTGATCGTTATATTCACGAAGATCTCATAAGTATTGGATACAATAATAAACAAAACAAAAAAAACATGATCTTGTTTATCGATGTGCATAAAACATCTGTCACTTTCTGATCAGTATGTAAGTGCGAGAGTGACAGATGCTTTATCCACCGCGATGTAGGCGACCATAAAACGGGCCCGAGAATGAAATGAAGGCAAATTCAGGCAAATAATTGAAACTATGTTCAATTCGCATGTATAATTATGTTAATTAGTCACCAACTGTAATAAATGAATCCATTTCAACCTAAGATTAATTCAGGAATGTGCATCTATGGGGCAAGCGCGACAAACCATATACATTTACTGTATTTTAAGTAATCCGTATTTTAAAATGTATAATGTGATCCGGAACCACTGTTTGTTTGAGAAAATCCGCGTTTTTTGCGATTTTCAAAAACTAAATTTAGTTTATGTAGGGGATCCTATCATTTCATAACCAACGTTTCACAAATGATTCATTTCACAAACATAGCATTTGACAAACCGTGTTTTTTTTCGAAACTGTAAATAATTCTGGATTTATTTCAGGACCATCGTGTAGAACCCTATAGGTTAGGTTAGGTTAGTTTTATAAAAATCTTGCAATATTTGTAGTTACCAAAAAAAAAGTGGGTTGGCAAAATTGGTTGCGAGACGATGCATTTGTCAAAGACGTGTCGGCGAAAAGGCAGATAACTATTATGCAGGCATTAGATTACACTTAGTTTTCAATACTTTTATGTTCTCTAATTCCTCGTTTATCCTAAACATAAGTGCGCCATTTGTACTTCTTACATTTATTTGTCTTGTGCAAAGAAGATTATTTATTTAATCTTTATTTACTTAAAGTAATACTGTTACCCCCTTACTTATGAACGTGGAATAAGCTTGGAATAGTTTATGCCATGCTTTGTCCTTATCTGTAATTGTGACATTTGCATCTGACAGAAAGTGACAAAGCATGGCATAAACTATTCCAAGCTTATTTCACGTTCATAAGTAAGGGGGTTAAAGGGCAACTCAATACTTCATCGAATTTCATTTCATCGAACGCTATTTTCTGCTGAATCCATAATGTTTTTAGGGTATCTTAACATAAATTTTGTAGGCTAGGTTAGGTTAGATGTGTAAGATACCCTGGAAATATTATTTATTTGAGTATCTATTTCTTAATCTAAGTATGTTTATCGTTGTGGGACTAGGTCAATTTGTGTGACATTGTCCTGTGATATTTATTATTGTTATTATTATGGTTTCGATGAAATGATACATTCGATGAAAAGTGTTTCGATGAAATGATACACACCCCTTTTAAAGATTATGAATGGCTTGTTACACTTGCCCCTTAAACGCACTTGCCCAAACAAATGTTAATTATTTTCTTATGATTTGACGTTATCACTACGACAGGGTTCTATGATAAGTAGAGAATAGATATAAACTAACTCGAAGTGCGATTATACTGTACTTTTTAGTTGAAAATTGGTTATTTGGTAAACAGGGGGGTTATCTTGTCATGGCTAAGCAATAAAGTTTACGATGAGAGAAAAAAAACAAAGCCGTGTAACTGCTATAGCTCTGTCCCGTACACTCATCCTAAACTGAATTGCTTAGGCAGGTCATGGTAACACTCCTGGGCCACTATTTTACTTTATTAAAATTTCATATTGCGTTTGACGTGTTTTAGTATTTTCAAGTAAATAGGAGTTATCAAAACGTTAACAAAATTCCAACACGTCAAAGACAGTATCGTTTTTACTGTGAAGAATTTCAGCACTAGCGTGTATATTGGATTTCTATCCGCCACCCAGTCTAGTGATATATCGATACAAGTATAGATTCTATGTATCTAATTCCTTGTTAGCAGAAAGATAATACTCCTCGGTCTACTTTGGCTCATTGCCTGTGTTAACGTAAGAGCGGGGGATAAAATTAATATCTTTCATATTAAGAGATTATTTCAGGATATTGTACTAACGTTATAATACCTCTATAATAATTAATTGATCATTTTTGTGTCCGTCTATCGTCCTATAAGACGTATTTTAACATTTCTAACTTAATATTCATTAGGTAGGATAATGTTCAATACAACTAGTTAGTGAAAAAAGATCAATTTAAAATATGTTTTGAACTGAACACTGTTTTTTCGGTTTTATCAGCAAAATACTTGAACCTTTGTATAAACGTGATATGAACTGACCCATATTTCGTCACTCGTAATAAAATATAGCTTTTAAAGTATTTGCTAGAGAAATCGAAACGTTACATTTCCATCCATTATTCTTTTATGTCCCTGGAAAATGTCACGGCGATTTTTTACTGACTTTTTTACTGGCGTTCTATTGACAAAAACAACAAAGGACAGAAATCTAGACGTGAATTAAAGGGACATTGCTCAAATAAAACAAGAGTTAGTAAATTGTTTTATTTATTTTAGGGCTAGGTAAATTAATGTAAAATTATCTCCTGGTATTTGTTTTACTAGGTTTTTTCCTACACCTGGCTTATTCAAGATGCACAACGCTAAGTTTGCGATTTTCGATAGTCGAAATAATGTTTAAGATATGCGTAAGCCGTTGACAGATCGCGTCGACGCTTTGATATAAGTCCAGGGCCCTAGCCAAGATGCAAACGCTCCTTACGTTTTTCTTTTCTATCGCTCAAAATGTATGGGATGACATTCTCGTGCGTTTCGATCAACCACGTGGTCGACTGTCATCCCATACATTTTGAGCGATAGAAAAGAAAAACGTTAGGAGCGTTTGCATCTTGGCTAGGGCCCCATACCTTTCGAAACGATAGAAAATAGAAACGTTAGCAGCGTTTGCATCTCCGCTATTCCGACTAGAACGCGTAACTCGTTTAACGTTATTTCCACGAAATTATCAAATATTTCGAAATAAGTTATGGCTTAATTTAACGCACTTTAAATTGAGCCCGTGTGGTTGCCGGGTTAGATCAGTGCCACTCCATGTCTTCCGTGGATGTCGTAAGAAGCGACTAAGGGAATAAGGGCTTGTTAGGCGATGGGCTTGCAACCTGTCACTAATACACTGGTAAGCATCTTAACCTACTTTTGCAAAATGGTTGCAGAATAAAATTGTCAACAGGTCTTTTTGGATTTGTTGGTATTTCTGTAGCTCTGCCTGCCCCACCCTGGGAGTTAATGCGTGATGTTATGTATGTTAATTGAATCTAATTTAAAAACACGCCAGAAAATGAATTTGTTTTTACTGTTATCGTATTTTTTTAACTTCAGTAGCCATTATATGTAGTCAAAGTAGTAAGAGCTATCTTAAAAAAAACAGCGGAATATACAAAGAAGAATAAGGCTGTGTCTCATCTAGAACTGCATATTAACGACGTGTCAAAGAGCCTTCATGTGGCCAATTTACTGAATAAACATTATTATTTTTTTATTTAGATTTTTTTAATGAACGCTTCGCCACTGATTTGCAGTTGGTAAACTAATTGCGACCTATGTCGATGTATTGAGACAACAGTTTTTCAAGGGCAAAGTCAAGTTTGTCCCTCAATACAATTTTACATTCTTATAAGGTTTTAAGGCACCCTTGGTGCGCGAGCCCAACTCGCACTTGACCGGCTTTTTTATATTACAGAGGATTCATACAAGTTACGGAGTGAAAGTTACAAGCTATTCATTTTTAGGGTTCCGTAGACAAACTAGGAACCCTTATAGTTTTACCATGTCCGTCCGTCCGTCCGCAGCCTAGCGCAGAGACTCTTAGTACTAGAAAGCTGTAATTTGGCATGAATATGCATATTAGTCACGCCGCAAAAGTAATACAATAAATGAAAAAATAATAATTAGTGTACCTTCCCTACACGTCACGTGGGGATGTTTTTTTTTCTCATCTACCCTATAGTGTGGGGTGTCGTTGGATATCAGTTTTTCGATTAAGTTATCCGTTTATGAAATATTAAGCTTTAAAGCGCTAATTTTTGTTAGGTTCAAGTGTCCCCCCCCCCTCCCCCCCGCAAAAGCCAAAACTACAAATACAAAAAATCAGAAAAAAAATCTTAAATGCAAGAGCATTTAACGAATTTTAAAGGAAGTAGACATCATTGGCTTTTGAGATACAGGCGATTAAAGTGTTTATATCTACTTAAATCATCTAAGACGGCACCAATTGACTTTAAATAGAAAATTTGTTGTTACTTGTTGAATGGCTTCGGAACTGTACACTGAGCATGGTCCGATATGCTATTGTCCGGTTTTTTATTTACTTTTCAAACATTCCACCAAAAGCAAGAATCATGGACATCCCGACCCCTAATTATTAATCGATAACAGAACACGTCGGATTACTTCGTGCGCGATATTTACTCCGAAACAAGACAAACATTTTTTTCATTGTCCTGCGCCTGATTTACGCAGCAATTTATTATATTTTCGTCCATTCTTTGTTTCGTAATTGCGCACAATCGCACGGCACCCGCACGCATTTCTGTGTTTATGTTTATTTAATTATATTTTTTTATTTTTCAGTCTTCCTTTTATGGTTTTATTCGGGCAACATAAAAGCACATTCCTACGGTGAGCGACAGAAGTTTCTGCTTTATTTTGTAGGCGTTTAGTAAAAAATGCTGAGTGTTTCTGTTGCAGGCTGTTTGAGCAACAGGAAAATAGTCGTTAAGCGAATGTTGACAGGATGATAACTGGAAATGTGTATAAAAAAGTGCGGAAGCATGTTATTTTGCACATTTCAAGGGTGTTTTTGGGGCTGTAATTGCATCACACTTGTCTTTTATACATTTAAAAAGTAATAAGAAACACAGGTTTTAGCAATAAAAAATAATTTACCAATTGATATCATAGATAAACAAAATAGTCACGAAAGGATATGTCTTCCATAATTAGCTTAGAAATTAATTGTAATTTGTAGTTTTACATATTTTGTGGTGCTCAGTATATATTATATGTAGACCTGTTATCTCAGGGCAGTGACGGCAAAATAGGGAAATATGGGGGCAATTGGCACAGTTTGATATTTGGTAAAGTACATATTCTAAAATGACAATCATAAATTACAAGAATGTTACTATTTAACTTTTAACCTTTCATTTCAATTATTTCACTTAAACGTTTACACATAAAGTTATAGATACTTCCATTAACAATATATCAAAATCTTTGACTTATTATTTTAAACAATATTTTAGTACAAAAGCATTAGCCTTTTCAAATATCATTTCTTATTTACCTACCCAAAGAGCCTTGAAACTGTTTCTAACAGACAACTTTCGCAAGTATAGCGGTAGCAAAAAATGTTGCCAACTAAAGTATAACAAAAGGAACCCAAGTTTTTGAACGAAAAGACACAACTTCGCCGAAGAAAACTTGCCAGTTTCTTTGTGACACATGGTTGGAATGCGAGTGTTTTTCTGTAACTGCTTTTAATAATGTAGTTTCTTTATTTAGATAGTCTGTCTAATCAAATATTAAATTAAATCTGTCAATTTGTTCGCCACTTAAGAGGATTGTGGAGCGATGCTTAGTTGACAAACATAATCCAGACTAATTTATAACCTAACCTATAATAGTCGATAGATAACCTTTCTCACCCCTTAAATCGAATACGATATGCACGATTTTTGAATATATTGTAGATATTATGGAAAACTAGGTCTGTAGTTTAGTTTAGTTAAGTTTGTTTATTCGTCAATGTACTCGTAATATTACAATATAAATTGTACGTTTACGCGTTTTTTTGTCAATAAAAAAATATTGAAAAGGAAAACATAAAGACCTAGTTGTTCATAATATCTACAACATGTTCAAAAGCGGTTTCAAAGTTCCTGTGCGGTTGCCGGGTTAGAATAGTACCTACCTCTCCGTGTCTTCCCGTGGATGTCGTAAGAGGTGACTCAGGAAATAAGGCCTTGTAGTACTCTTAGGCGATGGGGTTGCAATCTGTCACTAATACACTAGTAAACTTCTTGGCCTGATTGTGCAAAATGTGGTTACAGAATTATCAACAAGTCTTTTTAGAGTTGTTGGTATTTCTGTAGCTCTGCCTGCCACACTCTGGGAATAAAGGCGTGAAGTTATGTATGTATGTAAATATTCAAAAATTTGACAACATTTAAGGCAAAACAAAGTTATCGCATTTTGTATGTTTTTTTTTACCAGTCCTCTTATCGTTAATGTTCTTTATCGTCGAGTTTTCATTGAATCTTAAGAATAGGTAAGGTCTAACTTATATATAAGTAACAGAACATTCCTTGTTGCAATTAATGATATACTAAATCCTAACCAGTTTAATACGTTATTGCGACAAGGTACAAAAATTTACAAGTACTTATGAGTTTGACTTTACTTACTTCAAATGTTTAGATTTATGATGATATGTGAGAAATGTAGTCCATGTTTTAAAAGCATAGGTATGATACGTTTTCATCGAAAATTTCCACAGCTCTCACGGGAATGACGATTACCACTACAATACAAATCTATACTTATAGATGTTATAAAAAGTAGCTCGGTTTGTTTGTATTGCTTTCACGGCTGAACCGCTGAACCGATTTCGATGATACTTGGTACTTCAGGAGATAGCTTGAATTCTGAAGAAGAAAAGAGAGTAAGTATGTTTTTTCCCGAGTAGCGACTTCTACGTGGATGAGAGGGTGTAATGTATTAATTATTAGTAGAATGTGGTAAGTATTTGACATTTACATACCCACCGTTTTCATTCGCACTTCTCAGACGTTGCCTAAACGAAATATTAAATAATATTAAATATTAACTGGATGACGAATGATACGGGTGATAGATATTTTTTACTCGTATCACCCTTATCATTTGTGAACAAATGAAATATTAAGCTTTAAAGCGCTAAATACAAATCGAACAGAATCGCTAGTTAGCGAACGCATCTTGGCTAGGGCCACAGGGATAACAGAATTAGCCCTATTTTAAGAAGTGAGATTTTACATGTGTATCGTTTTTTTTTCTACTAAGCCATGTACCGTTGTCTGTCTGTAGCTGCTTTAAGTTACTCCAAAGAGTAATCGCTAACCCCATTTTACGTACAAATTTGCGCGTTGCAAAAAATATTTAGCTCCGGAAAAAGTAGAACTTAGTACAATCGAGTAGCGTTCGACGTTTTATTTGCATTTCCCCAGCGAAAGTGCCTCTTAAATCAATATCCCTCAAATTTCGTACCAAGCAAGTGTGGGAAAGTGAATTTTCGAGGAGCCGCAAACATGACTTATTTCCTTGGGAACCGAAGTTTTATTTGCGTTAGTAAATAGTATTAAGTAAGTATTAAGTATTGTTGGTATATAGCAACTATTTTCATGAATATTAAATATCTTATGTACCTAGTGTGATTTAGGTTTTTATGACAAGGAGAAGGCACACGAGCACTCAGGCCACCTGATGGTAAGTGGAATCAGAGACCCATAGACATTTGAAATCTCAAGACTATAATCCTAAGACCTTAAATGCGTTGCCAACCCTGAGGACTAAGATGGAATGCCTCTATGCTAGTAATTTCACCGGCTGTCTTATCCCCACACCGGAACACAACAATGCGAACACTGCTTGGCGGGTGATTAATGGATAAGATGGTGGTAGTGATCCGGACGGATCCTGCACAGGGTCCTACCACCACTAAAATAGTAGCTTATTTATATAAAAATATTCCTATCAAATCTTGAGGTTCTGTTTAAGTCTCTCTTATGACAGCCATATCAACTCTATAGGAATACTCAGTCAGTCAGAACAATAGTCAGTTCTTATTTTAAAGATCAGACCATAGAGGCGACGTGGAGGTGTTAAACCGTTAGAAGACGTTAGTAAGAAGTGGACGTGGTTTTATGTAAAAACTGCAAACTAAATGCGGTGCTATTCAGAAGGGGTTTTAAATTTGCCGCAACAAAAGTCTGGAATGATCTACCACCACTACTAAAAGAGACAATGTCATTGCTTAAGTTAAAAAAGTGCACAAAAATGCAACTTGGAGACGTTCAAAGGCAAACTTCATGAAACCGAAGACCCAAGCATAATAAAAACGCGTTTTTCATTTTTCTTGTTTGTGTTTTTTTTTCTCGCGAGGTTTAGTTTAATACGCAGCACGTGCCAGAGTAAAGATAATGTTCCTTTATAAAATTAGTTGAGTTTCGACTTTTTAACTGTATTTATTATTGGTATTTTTTTTCCTCCTATAGCAGGTATGACTTTTATTGTTTTTGTTGTTTTTCCAAGCTCGATCCACACAATCATGTATAATTTTAATCTGAACAGTTGGATACACCTACCATCTTCATAAAAGGGGCCAGGCTGAAACCCAGCGCCGGGCACGCCTGGAACACGCTGAGACTGGTAACCATTGCCATAGTTTAGTTTATTTTGAACAGGTCATATTTTTATTGAGTATTTTTCTTATTTTCGTTTTTTGAAATGGCAGTAAACATACTTTTTTTTCCTAGTAAAGTCATCCTTTACGACAGGATAGCAACGATTGAATCCAACAACGTTTCAATGAAATTGCAATACTCAAAAGCCGGAATGAAATGGTTGCTTAAGTATGCTGAAAGCAAAACCCACGGAAAATGAATGCCATGACCTTTAATATACTCGTCACGCCTAGCTTTGGTAAAACTGAATAAGTTCGAAAGCAAGCCGGGATAATTTAGTACCTAAAAGTGGACGTGGACAATTTATTCTAAATAAGACAGATGTGGCTGACCTTATACTAACCCCTAACCACATTACAGAGGAGACTTCACGGTAAATTTATGCTAGCTAACTTTGGTACGTTCCAACGACGTCAACCTGAAAACTTTGGATAGAATATTTTTAGACTTAAATAAAGAAAAGTAACAGTTTTGAGTGTCGTGAATTTGTTTAAAATTATGATTAAAATTATAAAATAACGGTCAAGTGGGAGTCGGCCTCGCGCACCGAGGGTTAGTCCTACACACAGTAGGTATTATTATATTCCAATTTGTATTTGATTCCATTAAAATCAGCGCGAGCCCAACTCACACTTGACCATTTTTTAATGTTTGTGGTTTTCCTTCAGGGTTTTTTTATATAATTTATTCTAAATAAGACGCTTGTAGGTATGTATTACCGCTTTTACGATACAAAAATAAATATTAAAATAATCTTTATTTGGATAGGGTATTTTTTTTATTTCTCAGTAAATCCGCCACAAAAACAGATATTCTAAAAAAACTATCTATTCCGGTTCTAAAGATTCAGCTCCTTAATGTTAGGACGGACGGACTGCGTAGGCATATTAATAGGGTCGCGTTGGGTTCATTTAGGTACGGAACCCTAAAAACACAATTATGGGGAATATGATTTAAGACAATTATGGGAAATATATTATTAATTCCGATGTGGTTACCGGGTTAAAATAGTGCCACGCCATGTCTTTCCGTGAATGTCGTGAGAGGCGTCTAAGGGAATAAGGGCTTGTAGTACTGTTAGGCGATGGGCTTGCAACCTGTCACTAACACACTAGTAAACATTTTAGCCTGATTGTGGAAAATGTGGTTACAGAATTATAAACAAGTATTTTCAGAGTTGTTGGTGTTTCTGTAGCTCTGCCTACCCCATTCTGGGTATGAAGGCGTGATGTCATCTATCTCTATGGGGAATATATGTAATACAAATAAGAAATAAACTTACTTCATACGTTAGAATAGTGCCACTCCATGAATTTCCGTGGATGTCGTAAGAGGCGACTAAGAGAATAAGGGCTTGTAGTGCTTTAAGGCGATGGGCTTGCAACCTGTCACTAATACACTGGTAAACATCTTAGCCTGCTTGAGCAAAATTTGGTTCCAGAACTATCAACTGTTATAATATGTATTATACTTAGCATAATTATGACTCGAAAAACTTTTGACGCAGTTTGGTAAAAAGCATGATTCATACAAGCTAAAGATAGTTTTATAGCAAACAAACTAGATACACTTAGCAAATAGCCATAGCTTCCCTAGCATTATGCTTAAAAATAATGTTTTCCTTACACTTTACAGTTCTCTACATCCACAAAGAGTAATGACGAAGGAAATTGAGTTTCCTACAAAGGAAATTCTTTTGTGGCATCAGTATAGTGCTACAAATTTAAGAATGCGGATCACCAAGGCGCCATACCAGACAGCTGTAGTAAATTTAGCACTCAGACGTTAGTTTCGTGCTTTTCCCAAGTGTATCGTTAAGTTGGTATTTTTGCTTAATAAGCATGCATGAAGGGACTGTATGCAGATAGTAAATTTATGCAAATTGGTTGATGTATAAAAGCATGCCGTTAAGATATCGCTTAGTTGATTACATATTTATTTTAAGACCAGTAAGAGTCACAACTAAGGTTGCTTGTATATTTATGCTACATAGAAACTGGTGCACGGTCAGTGTGGGTTATAATCTCCCACTACCTCCCACCCAAAGTGCTCGGCCGACATACATACATAACATTACGCCCCTATTTCAAGAATTGGGGGTAGGCAGAACCACAAAAATACGAACAACTCCAAAAAGTTTATAATCTGTATCCACATTTTGTACAATCAGGCCAAGATGTTTACTAGTATATTAGTGACAGGTTACAAGCCCATCGCTTAACAGTCCAAGCCCTTATTCCCTAAATTGCCTCTTACTACAAAGAAGAAGACATCGCCGCCGCCGAAAGAAGTTAATCCTGACACCTGTCATTCCAGTACAAATTATAACCTCAAACCCAAGTATAGGTATAGCTACTACTATGCGGCTGATTTTTTAAAAACCCCTTTAATTCATTATGCCCGCTAGGATACAAACCTAGTATTACTAGGTTGCAGCAGAATGTGTAAGTGGTAATTACACAAAAGATCCAAGAGGGTCGAATTTATCCGAAATACCCATACGAACATATATTTAAAGGGCTGAAAGTATAACCCCTAACTAACACAACTAAATGTTCACCGACTTCAAAAAAGGGATGTTCACCGATTGATTACTCCGTCCATTGCGGACCGACTTTGAATTATTTTTTTTGATTTGATAGAGTATACTTTCGAGATGGTCCCATTGTCACAAAATCTTAATCTGATGAGGGGACTTACCTAATAGGTTAGTAAACGTGCAGTTGGGTTTTTAAAACTTGCTTTGTGTTTAACTTGTTTAAGGGCTGAAGGAGGTTTGATTGCTGAATAAGGTAAACATTAAAATGCAAATAAAACTAAGTCTGCTTCTCAGAAGTGACAAATAATACTTTTCATTACATTGACTATACGTTGGCCTAATTGGGAGTGATCCTGCCTCCGAAGATAGCGGTCCTAGGTTTAAATCCCACTAAGGGCTGATATTTGTGTTATGTGCGCAAATATTTGTTCCTGAGTCTTGGATGTTTTCCATGTATTTAAATATGTATTTCTCTATATAAGTAAGTTTATCGTTGTCTAGTACCCATAGTACAAGCCTAGAGCTTAGTTCGGGGCTAGGTCAATTTGTGTCAGTTTGTCCCCTGATATTTATTTATTTATTTTATTTATTGCTGTTCGAAGATACTAAAATTTTGTCATGCTAATATAATTATCAAAGGTAATTGTAATTAAATCATAAAATCATGTTTTTATAGAGGTCACATACTGTATACAGATGAGATAAAAAAGATAATTCTACAATGAATGGAACAATTGGCTACATAAGCCATCGTCGGGTTCACCAGCGCCCGACCGACTAGGAGTCGAAGTGGTCTCCATGGCCGAAAAGGTCGGAAAGATCATCATTCATTCATAATCAAATAGTCCCTGAAATAACCACGCGTACTGGAAGACCCAGCGTAAGGTGGATGGACCTGGTGAACTTACAAAAAGCATTCAAACACTTGCGAAACAATAATAAAAATCCAGTATTTTTCCCTGCAACGTCCCGCTTTCAACACTAACTGAAATGATATTGGTTTTCGCTTACAAATATCAAAACTTTCACGTTGTAAGCAAATAACGTGATGCAGCGCGAATTTTCCGAATAAAATGATCGGATTTTCATGTACTTTTCTATTTAGTTGCATTTTTGCAGGATTTAATACACTGTTAATCATTTTACATTACATTGGATTAATTTTGTTTAGATTTTATTCTGAAATGTTAATAATAGTTTACGAATAAGGTATAACGCATAAAAATATTTTAAAATACCAAAAATTATATAATACTTAATTATTTAATTGTACTGTATACACAATACAAAAATAAGTACATATAGCGGATTTAATGCTTTAACAATAGCAACAACACAACAAAACGCATTTTGTAACAATTAGCAGTAAAAATAACGAACAACGTAATAAAATAAACGCAATAGGCGAAATGT
Organism: Acleris holmiana; assembly: GCA_949316455.1. NCBI lineage: Eukaryota > Metazoa > Arthropoda > Insecta > Lepidoptera > Tortricidae > Acleris > Acleris holmiana. The sequence continues at coordinate 10,985,493 of OX438783.1, forward strand.
TGCCGACCGCTAAAATAGTTATTTGTGCAACAAGAGAGCAAAGTTGGTATTTGCTGCGAGTGTTTCTTTTGAATGCCGAGCAAGCGAAGGATTCTAGGTGTTGCAGATACAACTTTTCACTTCAGCAGCGAGAACAAATTACCAGAAGGTAAAAAAGGCAACATTATAAAAATTCAACGACATGTATTATTGTCACCCAGCCGCCCGCGTGGTGCACCCCACAACCGCCTTTATATTGAAACAATAGAATCAGAATCAGAATCAGAATAATCTTTATTCAAGTAGGTTTACAAATAATAAACTCTTTTGAAACGTCATAGTAGCGACTTAGCCTAAATTGACTGCAGGTTCAAATCGCGACCGATCAGAGAAGAACCTGTGAGAAACTCTGTCGGATGTCTTTTTTTTTCGACGTTCGCAACCTTTTGTCGTAAGGACTAAACATTTTATTACAAGCAATTCAGTCCCAAGCATTGTTATCATTAATATAGTCTTTAATACTATAATATGCTTTATAAATTAGTTTACGCTTAACGTAACTCTTAAATTTATTTACTGCTATTTCAATAAATAAAAAGTTGATCACTCTCACGCGTGCAGAAAAATTTAATTTGCTCACTATCTTTAAAAAGCAAAACCAGCTTTTTTGAGGTGCTGACTGAAAACCTATTATTATACTGATGTAAAATCATTTCAAATTACCATTCTGTAACCATAACAATATTCGACGAAATGAATATGACATCTGACTAAAAAGAGAAACGGTAACGGCGAAAATGTAAACTTTAGACATGTACAAACTAACATATTATTGTGTACCTAGCAAAATGCGTCCCACACACAAAGTATATCGTATCGATGCATCGAAATTTACTATCAATGGACAAAATCGAGCAGAAAATAAACTTCACTAGTCGAAAAGTTGCATGTAACGTCACGTCCCGTGACAGTAAGTGCACTACATACATATCCATAAAATGGGGAGCGCTCTGGAAAATTGTTCGGTCCCGGACTGTGATAAACAGTGTGTGAGAAAAATAAAGTTTGATTCCGTTTAGTTTTTCTTTTCTTGCAGACATTTAATATCTTTATAATAAACAAGCTTCCGCCCACGACTTCGTCCACGAAGATTTCAATTATCTCTTTCTCTTTCTTTTAAATCTTATGGGATAAAAAATAGCCGAAGGGACCAACCATAAAATCGCCAAAAAAACATACATTAACGGTGAATTAATTAAGAGTTAATGTATGGAACAGCTGGTTTTTTTTGGCGATTTCTTGGTTGGCCTCATTGGAAAGGTTGTTCAGTATGACCATCTTATTTACTTTTGGCCATTCCGGGTCATGACCCCAAAATCACCCAGTATAGTAGGATAGGACTTAAATGTTTAAGCCGATTAGGAGTGTAAGTCCTGAATCAGATCAAAGGATAATTTGTATCTCGGGATAATTGACAGTTCCCCTGCGAATATTGTTAACGAGTGGACGAATTCGCGGCAAACTTTAGTTTGACATGACAGATAAACGAATGATATATATGTTTTTAACCCGCGTGTACTCGTACCTACGATTTTTAACTTATTAGTTAAATAAGTTCAAAATCGCGAAATAAATGCGTTTCACATAATCAAATACACCTTGACATAAGTACCATTAATTACAGTAAATTATCACCTACATGTCGTATCTTTTCTATTTTTTTTATTTTTTATCCTGTTTTTTTAATGTTGTTATATAAATATTTTACTTTATTTTCTTTCTTTCACCGTGCAATGAACACTTTAGAATATCCAGTCGCTTCTACAGTCTTCTCGTGACCACGACCGTTGCAATACGATCGAAACGTCACGATAATAATTGATAATGTTTATTTAGTGCGATTATGTCCCGTTAAACAACAGATATGTGTAGAATCTTATGAACAAATAAACAATTGCACTATTCATCTAAATTTCTCGCTCCACAGACGCGTCGCTTTCTGTCTCCGTCGCCGAGCGACAATAAAGTATTGCTGGCCTGTTCTACAGTGATGTACGACCGAATAAAGCTAGAGCAATGTCGTGGTGTTATTCATATCGCAGAGAATTGAGCTCGGAAAATTATTTTGAACAACTGAACAGCTGTTTTAAATGGTAACTCATCACTTCATCGAATTTCACTTCACTGAATGTATCATTTCATCATATTTAATTTCATCGAACGCTAATTTCTACTGAAACCATAATGTTTTCAGGGTATCTTAAATATTAATCACGAAGGTTAGGTTAGATGTTTAAGATACCCTGAAAACATTATGTTTTCAGCAGAAAATAGCGTTCGATGAAATGAAATTTGTTAAAATGATACATTCGATGAAACGTGTTTCGATGAAATGATAGGCACCCGTTTTAAATCAGAGGTTGACACGTGCTAGTTGTTTGCTGTGGTTACGTACCCTACCATTTAATCTTCAGTTGCAGTGGGTCATGATGAAGCATTTTTTTTTCAATATTAGTGTATCTATAAAGCATAGGTTCCTTGAAGCCTTTCAAAGGTTGCACTAGGCTGCGGACGGACGGACGGACGGACGGACTGGCGAAACTATAAGGGTTCCTAGTTTGACTACGGAACCCTAAAAAAGGGGTCGGTAAGGTTACCCGTCCGAGTCCTAGAAATAGAGTTTCACAGACAGACAAGGACTCAAAGCAAGTAAGTATTTATTAATTGTAAACTGTGTACTAAAGATGGAAAATAAAATGACAATAGCATCAACAGCTGCCCATTGCGAGCATAAAATTATTGTGATTATATTTAAAAACACATGAATTTTATCATTTAAACATGTATGACAAATGGTAAGATCTCAGCCAAAATTTCTGTAGCAAGTGCAACCATAGGCATTACTAACAGGTGAGGATTGAATCTGATTCATTTATAGAATTTAAGATACCCCCATATTGGTGAATGAGGGCAGTATTTACATTATCTTTCTGCCGTTGTCCCACCCTAAGTAGGGTCGGTACAACATCTTTTCTTCTTCACTCCCCTATATCCACTGTTAACTGCCCTCACACCTTTCATACACATGTTATGCTTCACACAATCCATCCAAACCTTTCCCGGTCTTCCTCTACCCTTATATTCATCTATATTCATACTCATCACTCTACTATTTATTTTTTCTTCATCCCTTCTCATAACATGACCATATCACGCCAATCTATTACTCCTCAACTTTTCTAATAAGCGAAGTTTATACATGTATAGCTAATTTTCGTGAAGTGATGGAAAAGTTACCGTTGTTCATTTTTTATTTTGTTTTTTGAGTTAAAAAACCGCCTAATTGCAGTCGTCATCGTCGACTCATCACTTCATCGAATTTCACTTTCATCGAACGAAATAATGTTTTCAGGGTATCAAACATTAATTACGTAGGTTAGGCTAGTTTAAATGATTAAGATATTCTGAAAACATTGTGGTTTTAGCAGAAAATAATTTGATGAAATGAATTTTGATGAAATAATACATTTGATGAAAGGTGTTTCGATGAAATGATAAGCACCCCATTTAATACCTGGCCTGAGCGTCAGTCTGCTTTTGCCTTATGTACTTGTTGGAAAGATAAACAATTGACGGGCGACGAACTGTAACAAAGTTTCTGATGGATAGTGTCGTCAAGAATCGCATCGCTGTGTCAGGCAACTTTTTGATTGATAGACTTGTTAGAAAATTCTGTTAGTAGTTAGGTAGGAGTTTGTTACCTAAATCCAATACATTTCTTGTTAACGAAGCGGACAATTCCATACATCGTGTTAAGGTCATATCGGGAATTATCTTATAGTATTTATAATTGCCCGTTTACCGCTATCCGTTTTTTTTTTTAATTTAGGCTAGTTTTTAAGACAGGGCCGTCTGAAACTCAGCGCCGCAGTTTCACTATGACACAACGCTAAGAGGGACGTTGTTAAACGTAAAGTCCTCTTTTCCTTTTTAGGGTTTCGTAGTCAAACTAGGAACCCTTATAGTTCTTTTCGCCGTCCGTCTGTCCGTCCGCAGCCTAGTGCAGAGACTCTTTGTACTAGAAATACGTAATTTGGAATGAAAATGCATATTAATTACGCCAACAAAGTGGTACAATAAAATGTAAATAATAAATTATTTTTATGGTAGGTACCTACCCTACACCTGACGTGGGGGTGTATTATTTTTTCTCGTCTACCCTATAGTGTAGGGTGTCGTTGGATAGTTCTTTCAAAAATAGTCCGGGTTTGTAAACAGAGTTTTTCGACTAAGTAACCCGTAAATCAAATATTAAGCCTGAAAGCGCTAATTTTTGTTAGACACAAGTATCCCCCCTCCCTACAGCCAAAACTACAAATACTAAAAATCTTAAATTAAAGAGCGTATAACGAGTTTTAAAGGAAAACTATCAGGACTAAGTAGACATCATTGGTCCTTGAGACACAGGTGACTTAAGTGTTTATACCTACTTAAATAATCATTGACTTTAAATAGAAAATCAGTAATGACTTGTTGATCTTTATGTTTGTAGTGGTTAACGGCTTCGTTCCCTACACTGGGCATGGTCCGACATGCTCTTGCCCGGTTTTTTATGTATCTATTGGTTTTCGCTTGTGTCAACGCATAAATAGTTTCTCTTCTATTCTAATTATGTTGTCACTCTAGATCGCACTCCGTGATCGTAATCAGCGATCTAGATTGAGTAATGATTGATGCCACGATAGCCTAGTAGGTAGTGCCTACGAAGTTAGCGGTCTCGGGTACAAATTCGGGTAAGGGCACAAATATCTGTGCGATGAGCGCGAGTTTTTGTTTATGAGTCTGGGATGTCTTTTATGTAAAAAAATATACTGGGTGTCTCTGACCATGGGGCTTTAAATGTAGGTATCGATTCTACTCCTCAAATGCTACATGTTTTGTTCTACGACTTAGGAAATAACTTAATATACAGTAAGTTAAACGAGATCAAACTTTCAAACTTTACTAGTAAAATCAGTAAATTAAGTAATCTATTTTGAATGAAAAGTAAAAAATAGAAATTACCTCATTTTTTAAAGTCGTAGAAAAAAAGGAGTTCCATTTGAGGAGTAGAATCGATCCCTATATTTAAAGCCCCATGGTCAGAGATACCTTGTATATGTAATTGACGTAAGCCACCGAGATAGTACATACCACGTGACTGTCTGACTGATTGAAACATATAATCGCTAACGATTGTCGAATAAAAATTGTTTAGCTCCACTGAATCGAGATTTACTTGATCATATAGTGGCTGCTTTATGTGATGAGTTTATAAATAATAAATAAATATCACGGGACAATCTCACAGAAATTGACCTAATCCCAAACTAAGCTCTAGGCTTGTACTATGGGTACAATGACAATGATAAACATACTTATATAGAGAAATACGTACTTAAATACATAGAAAACATCCAAGACTCAGGATCAAATATTTGCGCTCATCACACAAATATCTGCCCTTACCGGGATTTAAACCCAGGACCGCTGGCTTCGGAGGCAGGGTCAGTCCCAACTAGGCCACCGTAACCCGTAAACCGTGTCGTTATGACATTATTAAGTAAAATCCAAGATTAATCCTTTACGGATTAATTCGAATTCGACGTTGAATTTGGTCTCAAACGTAATAGCGGTTTAGGCTTGGTTCACACATATCACAGTCGAATAAAGCTTCGTATTTATAAACAAACCACGCAGACTTTAACAGATACGCTGACCGCTTTTTAACAGTCGCAACAAAAGCTTTGAAACGTTTAAATTTAGCACAAACGAAAAACCGCGAGCATCATTTAGAGTTCAGCCTGGCTGGCAAAGAGCGGAGCCTATTCAATTTATTTATGTCAAAGTATTTGTAATAATGTGGATGTCGTAAGAGGCAACTAAGGGAATAAGGGCTTGTAGTACTGTTAGGCGATGGGCTTGCAACCTGTCACTAATACACTAGTAAACTTCTTGGCCTGATTGTGCAAAATGTGGTTTCAGAATTATCAACAAGTTTTTTAAAGTTGTTGGTATTTCTGTGGCTCTGCCTACCCCACTCTGGGAATGAAGGCGTGATGTTATGTATGTATGTATGTATTTGTAATGTGTATTTATTTATGTATATGTATGTGTGTATGTGTGTATTTAGATACCTATGATGGACACTTGATTCTTTATACAGAAGATAATGGTTATTAATTGGTTTTGCAACAATAAATGTATGACCGCAAATTCTTAATTCGTATACTTTAGAAAAAATTGGCTTGTCTTGTTTCCTCTTGTCTTTTTTCTTTAGTTTCTCGTTCAAAGGTTGAAGAGATGCCTGAAAGCAAGTATGCTTTTGTACTAATAGATTTTTGTAATTTTAATTTGTTACGTTTGTTTTAGTACAATAATGTTTATACTTAAGACCTAGGCTTTAGTCTTCAAAGGAGAATAAACCACAACTTGACCGAGATTCATTTTTCACACTCTTCAGTAATGACATCTCAATCACCTCTCAATTAATATTTTTTCTTTAACATCTTAGTGATATTTTTTGGGCCTTGATCAACCCTGTTCTTTTTTAAATAATTTACAGCGGGGAAACAAATACTTAAGGTTAATTAAAGATTGAAAGATATAAAATATACATACATATATACATCATGCCTTTATTTCCAGAGTGGGGTAGGCCGAGCTACAGAAACACCAACAACTCTAAAAAGACTTGTTTATAATCCTGTAATCACAATGTCCATAATCAGGGTAAGAAGTTTACTAGTGTATTAGTGACAGGTTCAAAACACATCGCCTAACAGTACTACAAGCCTTTATTCCCTCCACGGGAAGACATGGAGTGGCACTATTCTAACCCGGCAACTACACGGGGTTAAAGGATAAATATAAGAGATAAAAGATATTTATTCAGTAAGTAGGCCGCACGGGCGCTTTTATATAACAAAAACTGCCAGCTCTTCCCAAGAGATCACTGCTGAGAAGAAGTGCCACAAAAACATAACAGTCATTCATTAACTTAGTAATATTTCTTAGGATTATGACATGGATTTAATTCTCTCTGATATCCGTATAAAAATTGTAGTAAAAATAGACCATTTAATAAAAAATATATACCAATTTACTTTAAATTATATTATTCAAATTACAAAATCCGTAAATCTTAAAAATAAGTGACCGACACCGCAAATTCTAGGGTTGAGCATTTATTTTATCTGATGTTCATATTTACGTTTAATGTTTATATTCGTATTTCAAATATAAAGTCGTTTGAGTACACTGTGGGTGTACACTAACGACTTTATATTTGAAATAGTATAAAGTTATTTTACACCTACACGATCGTTGAGATGTCACAGCCATAATCGACTTTGACCGCGTAGGAGTAACAGTATTGATATTGGTAAAATATTACTTTGTCGGTAGATTAAACGTGTTTTAGATTTTTGTCTGCCTTTTGGCGCCGAGAAAAATTTGGTCCGACGTTTTTGTTATTACATATTTGCAGAAAGGTAAAACATATGGTATGGTGTAAGTAAAGCACACAATTCGTGACAGGATCGACATTTAACTTTTAAACTAATAACTTTATTAACCCTACCAGGGCTGGAATTCTACAAGGTAATAACGATATCGTTTTTGACTTGTTTCCGTATTGTCCACGTTTTGATAACTCTTATGTCATTTACAATAATGGCGACTGTGACATAAACGATTCTTAAACGTGTCAAACACGATATCGTTTTAACGCACCTGAATAGAGGCCCTGGGCTACACACTATGAACGATATCGTCTTTGACGTGTTTCCGTATCGTCAACGTTTTGATAACTCTAATGTCATTTACAATACTGCCGTGCAAAACTTAAACAACAGTAAGTGCAAAAAGTAAGTTTCGATAAAAACGCAAAAAACCCTTTCAAATTACTTTTTTTCCACTTTACCTACGATTGTTTACAAATGTTTGAATGTAAAAATAAAGTATGAAAGACACAACATATGATTACGTAAATAAAATTATTTTCAACTTGTCCTAAAATAAAATATTTGGATTTTTCCAAATTTGATACATTTACTGTGCCCTCTGATAGATATGAAATCGTAATAAAAGCAGAATAAAGTGCAGTAAAAAATCGGGTTACTGTATACAAGACTCGTACACTCATTAAGACGGTGCTGATTGCATGCTAAACCCTGTGGTTTATGATACTGTGTATCATAGGCAATTTACTGTTATTTACTTAGTATAGGTCACTATAGATTCTTCGGGTATATTAAAAATAATACACGATAGTTAATAAAAAAAATGTAATTCTAGTTAAAGTTTTGTGTAATTACATTACACATAATAACTTATTCTAAAGAAGTAACTTTAATTAACAATGTATCACAAAATCAGACTTTGTAAGGCACTTTATCTTATTATGTACAGATACATCAGATAAGTTATCGTCGTCCACTCCGTCTGTTTGTCTATGAATTCCAGAATCTCTTTGCAGTGGTCCCTCATTTATCATTCTGATTTCTTCATCCTCACCATCCTCTCCGTCTTCTGCAGAACCTCGGCCACTTGACCTTGATTGTTCGGAACCAGATAGTTCGGATGTGATTGCAGCGCCTCAATTTGAGCTAGCCGTATGTGGACCATAAGGAAGAATTTCGTCGTACTTAGGAGGGGCAAATTGATTCCCAGAATTAACAGCCCCTGTGCTCCTGATTGGTATTGGTTCTAAGGAAAGTCGTGACGCCGCCTGTGGTGGCGTAAACTCTGGTGGCGAGGATGGGAAAAGATCATCACTTAACAATAAATAATTAAAAATAACCTGGCTGCTCTCTATTTCAGATGGTCTATTTTGCAAATCGGTTATTTGTACAGTAGTTAGTTCTGTTAATTGCGGAATCGCTGGCTGGTCCAGACATTGCTGTGTTGTTGAAGTTTTAAGGTCAAGTTGCAAATCTTCTGGGCTAACTATGGGCTGCATATATTTCGTAAAATCATATTGGTGTACAAGATCAAAGGAATTGGCGTATTCACTTTGTTTCGGTAGTGGCCAATCAGCGGTAAGTTCTTCATCAAGTTCTAGCGGTATAGTAGAAGTATCCTGTCCCGTCTCGATATTGAAGATAATAAATTAGACACTTTTTAAGAAATGAAGATGTTTAATATGATCTAAATTTTTAAAAATACAGAAAAATAAGCAGGAGGGCACCGTCACGAGATCTCGTGTCTGGTGCCTATCGAAATTATTAGCGAACTGAACTAATGGATCGAAAATTACCCAAAAAAACAATAATTTTGAATTTGGAAAGATTTAGATGGTAAAGAAAAAGTGGCCAGGAACGTAAAAAAAGGAGGTTTGTAACAACCTCGTTACAATGTCATTGCTTTTTTGAATTGGATTTACTACAAGTTTAGTACTCCTTTGACTTTGAGTAGTGGTAAAGTTTTGTTTGTGGTTACTTTGGCTGGGCAATTCATCGTTGTTTTCTAAACTTTTAACTATGGCTTTAATTGTTTTTGTTCTGCTATTCATTTTTCTGAAAACAAAATAACAGACTTATATAAAAACTTTTGTTTCATATCAATACTTAGATAAATATAGAAATAGGTACATAGGTAGGTAAATACGTTTGTGTCAAACTAGGGACCCGGCCAGTGTTTCGCACGAATTACGAAAAATGGTAGGTATTTGGGACAATCAACTATTCTTTGAACATTTAAGTATGAATTATACAACACCGTTAAACCAAAGCCCGGTATAAACTATATTTTTACCAATATATTCAATTTCAGTAGGTACAAGTGAAAATAAGCTATACAAATGAGAATAACATTTTTGCAAACTACTATTTTCATACAAAACTGGGGACAACATTGTCCAGTAATTTACAAGTGAAAGAAGACATTTTAATTCTTTAATAAATATTATCTACGGGATTATAGAATTTACTGTTTAGGTATCTGTGTAATAAAAACACGCACACACACACAAGAAAACCCATTTAGTTTTTGTTTTTACTTAAAAGCCTTAAAAACTTGACAAAAAATGTGTACAAAGAACAATAGTTGATTGACCCATTTTCATATATCATACCTACTGTAAAACAATCGGACTATACGTTATAGGAAACTAAAAAACAATGTTGAAACCGGTAATATAATTAGAATTAGTAAGTTAACTTTAATAAACCAATTGAGAAAGAAATAAAGAAAAGAATTAATTATTTATAAAAGCAAACTAACAAAGAACTGATTTGATAAAAATGAGTATCTGGAGTCTGTTTTAATATACCTTAAGTATATTGCAAAAGAAATGTTACATGTAAATTGTTATAATAACAAACATTTAGGTACTTACCTCGACGGTCCACGTGCTCCGTCACGCCAGACGGTCTGCTTCGCACAACGCGGGAACGCAACTGAAGACCAAAATCCGATCTAATGCACAGTAACTGCTGCCACGGCTACAGCACAACACATTTGAAAACAGTCAAATTACTGTCTAAACCGCAGTAAGTTAGTGCAGTACTGTACTTTAGATTGTATGATGCTATTGTATTCGGGACCAATTTACCACTTAAATAACAGTATAAATATTGTTACTGTGTTTTACTTGGTTTTTTGGAAATGGTTGATAAGGATTAAACGAATTAAAATAAGGGTTTGATATTTTTACTGTGCTTTAGCTTAGTAAGTTTGGTACAAAAAACTATAACATGGGAAACACAGTACAATTATTTTAGTACATTTATATTTTACTGCATTTAAATCTGTTTTCGGTATAAAAGTTGACACCTCTTCACCGTCTAATTAAGGTTTAAAGTTAGATGTATACTGTATTTTAGTCAGTGAATTGTCAAAATTCGTAGCCGTAGTCATTTTTACGGCACTTTAGCTAGTGTTATTAAAATTATTCACTGACTTTTTGTCATTTACTGTAAGTGGAGGCTTCGGTTTTCAACTGTTCCCATCGTCGAAATCATAATTCGAGTACACACAAATCTGCGTCTTGTTGTACTTATTCTGCCTCACAAGAAAAAACAAAAAATCGCAAAAGTAGCACTTACTGTGGTTTAGGATCTGCACGGCAGAATAATGGCGACCGAGTCATAAACGATTCTAAAACACGACAAACGCGATATTGTTATAACGCAGTATAATAGGAGCCCTGGTTTAGTACCAGCGACAAAATTAACTGTGGAAAATAAGACCAGAATTTGCTTTTAAAAAAGGTAGTCAGGTCGTATCAAAAAAGCCGGTCAAGCGAGTCGGACTCGCGCACCGAGGGTTTCAAACAAACTTATAAGATTGTAACTAAGTAACGATCTTCATATATTTAACCCCCGACGAAAAAAGAGGGGTGTTATAAGTTTGACGTGTGTGTGTGTGTGCGTGTGCGTGTGCGTGATCATGTGCGTGTGCGTGTGCGTGTGCGTGTGCGTATGCGTGTGCGTGTGCGTGTACGAGTGCGTGTGCGTGTGCGTGGGCGTGGGCGTGGGCTTGGGCGTGTGAGTGTGCGTGTGCGTGAGTCTGTGGTACCGTAGCTCTTAAACGGACGAGCCGATTTGGATGCGGTTTTTTTCCTTTATTTGTGCTGTATGACATTCCTTGCCAAATTTCAGGATGCCAGGTCAATGGGGAGTACCTACCCTATCAATTTTTATTCCCTACAGTGTTTCAGGTTTTGTAGATTTTTCCCCGACAGCGTGTGCTAGAAACTGACGTATATATTACGGCATAACCTCACACTATACGCCCCGACTACAACATTTTTTCCCTTCCGATATCTTGTTACGGGGTCAACTCGGCGAAATTAAAGAATAACTACACACTAAACTAACAATTATATTAAAAATAAATAACTAGATTCTTAGCTTATAACTAACTTAAATTAAATAACGCCTGGAAGGTTTTGAGCTTCCTAGGGTACGTATGGGGATCGAGCCTGCGACCTCAAGTTCATAGTCGCGCACTTAGGCCGGTGGGCTACCGTAGCAAGTACATGATGCGTTGAAATTAAGCTTCAGTTTATCTAGTCACGTGACGCTGGTATACTTGCGTCACAATGTTAAGAGGCCGTCAACGAAATTTTGCCGATTTCGCTGATTTGCGTGATCTTACAAATGTTATTTTACAGTTGAAATACTTTAGTTCCACAAAGATAATTAAAATTTTCAACGAATGTATGAGATACTTTTTTGTTTTTATTATTGAACTTTGATCAAATTTCCTGAAACCGGCGACTGCTTTGTGAATTTTGCTGTAAGATGTTTAGAATATCGCATATTCACGAATCGTTTTGACGTCTAAAAAGTATGAAAAAAATATAAATTGGTATAATTTTATAGATAACGGGCAACAAATTGTTTTTGATTTCGGCTACTTACAACTCTCAATAAAATTAAAACAACCGTAATAAACTTCAGTTCTAATTCAATCCATTACGTTAAAAGAAGATCCAAAAAATGGAAATAAATAGCAATATATAATATTTTAAAATAACCTAAATCTCGCATAATACTCGACAAACATAAAAAAGTATCATAACTGAAATGATATTTCATGATGTGCATTAAAACTTATAGAAAAGCAGTATTATAAAAAGTAAAATCACGAAAAGAAGCAAAACCGGCAAAATTTCGTATACTGCTTCTTAATGGAAGCGCAAAGTCCTGGGACACAGTACCTAATTAAGTAAAGACATCTATAATTTCGTTTTAGACCCAATGTGTGAGGTCTGCTCTACCTGGGTAGGGTCTTCAGAGCCCGGACCCCTCTTTCGTCCGCGTTTGTCGCATAATTGGTTTTGGAAATTCCCGGCATTTCAGAAGGATTGATGGAATGTTTCCTGCAAGTTTGTCTCTGGCAAATTGTTAATTATGGTAATTTCTGTGCGAATATTAAATCCATTTATAAAGGGATAAAATCGTACCTGTTTAATATACAAATTTTATTGTGGGGGGAGTTTAATTGACCCTGAGTCTTTGGGGAACGAATTACAATTTACGAAGTTTCTAGCCGAAGAACATTTTATTTTAAAAGTTATACACGTAGAACACTTAAAATTTTACATTAAATTTTATTTTGATGTTTTTTAATTTGTCAAAACTAGACAATTTGACAGCATAAGAGACAGAGTTAAGTGCTATTTTTAACTTTATCTTCTGTATCTTTAATTGGTGTACGTATAGCCATCCAATGTTTTATTTCTCTTTCATTTGCTCAAAGGTTAACTGGATGAGATCCCTTAAAGAGATAAATTCGCCTTCATACACACTTATTGTATTTCTATTTCGTTTTTTTACATTCTTATCTTTTTTTGGTTCAATAACGAGTTAACATACATACACATACTTGAATCCCATAGCCTTGTCCCTTTCACTAGCCGGCGCTTGGCAGGTTTTAAGAGCTACACGTGGCTTGTAGTGCTTAATATACTCTTTGTGGCACGGTAGGCCTTATTAAGCTTTACACAATAATGCTATGTCTCTTTAATGTTATGTTTGATCTACTTTACTAATCTTTTGAAGGCGTTAAATCGAAAAGGTATTAAGTGTTGATTTACTTACAAAGCCGACTGTACCGCGTACCGTGAGTTTTCAAGCAATAGATTTTTTCATAAATCTTTCATATAATATTTTCTTGGAAATGAAATAGACTATAGAACTCACTCAGCTCCAGTACATAGAAAAATGCTGGGCAAGAGCATGTCGGACCATGCTCAGTGTGTGGTCCGAAGCCGTTAAGTATTGCAAACGTAAAAATCATCAAGTAATAGCTAATTTTATATTAAACGTTATTTAATTTTGGTGCTGTGTTAGACAATTTTAGTAGGTATTAACACTTTAATCGCCTGTATGTCAAGAAGCAATGATGTCTACTAAGTCGTCATAGTTTTCCTGTTAAATTCGTTACGTACGCTTTCGTTTAAGTTTTCTTTCAGATTTTTAGTAGTTGTAGTTTTGACTGTAGGGGGGGGGGATACTTTACTCTAACTTAAATTAGCGCTTTAATCTACTGTACCTCTCGGACACTAAACTATTTTTTTTTCAAGATTTTATTTTACCACTTTGTTGGCGTGACAAATATGTAAATGCCAAATTACAGCTTTCTAGTACGAAGAGTCTCTGAGCTAGGCTGCGGACGAACGGACGGATGGACATGGCGAAACTATAAGGGTTCCTAGTTTAGATACGGAACCCTAAAAAAAACAAGAAGTTTTATCCGCTGGTTTTGAATTTACAGCCAGGAATTAAAACTAACTTGACAAAGGCACGCGCGCTTATAAAATTGTTAAGGACGCATTCACAATAAGTCCGTAGTAGATGGGTCATTTTTCTCAGAGTACATGTAAATACTACTTTAACAATGAAGAGTCTCAACAGAATCATTACCGCAAAGTCACCCGCTAAACTCGACTGGAGTGCTTGGGCTGTTTCACTTGGAACTAGAAATTATTTTAACCTTGTCAGACCCGGTGTGCTAGAAAATACATAATCAAGGTAATTTATTTTAGGTTACATTTTGATGAGTAAAGTTTATTTTTTAATAATTTCATTTTTGCAAATGGCTTGGAGAGTAAAACTGAACTTTATTTCCTTGCCAGTAGATTCAAATTCCCACTTACAAAAATCTCCCTGTTTTTAGTATGGTGGGCTTCACGAGGTTAATGGATAAAATAATCTATAACAATTAAATACATAAAATGTACAAATATAATGGTGACCTCTATTTTCACAGCTGATAATTTTTAAATTGCTAATCGGATTTCAATGAAACCTAGCTATGAGCCACCCTAATTGCACTAGTTTTAAATACATGCATTACATCACGCATTCATTCCCCGAGGGGTAGGCAGAGCTACAGAAATACCAACAACTCTAAAAAGAGTTGTTTATAATTTTGTAACCACATTTTGCACAATCAGGCCAAGAAGTTTACTAGTGTATTAGTGACAGGTTAGTTTCTTACGAAATTCATGGCAAGACTGAAAGTTTTATGTTTAGAAAAAAACGTATACGGATTGGTTAATCCGTTTGGAAGCTATGACAGTGCCACAAGCAGACCTACTGATATCTACAAAGATACGAAGACACACAGATCTGATGATGATGATGATGTCTTCCCGTTATCCCTCATCAGGGACATAGGGCTCGCAGAATGGTTGTCCAATACACACAACACACACACACAGATACAAACGTTAAATTTTCAACACTCTTTTAAATATTTTAAGGGTTAAAACACCTTATTAAGATATTTGTGTGATGAGCACGAGTATTAGTTCCCGAGTCTTGGATGTTTTCTCTATATTTAAGTATTTATTCCTCTATCTAAGTATGTTTATCATTGTCTAGTACCCATAGTACAAGCCTAGAGCTTAGTTTGGGACTAGGTCAATTTGTGTGACATTGTCCTGTGATATTATTATTATTATTATATGTCTTTACCAAACACGGGACTATGGGATTCCCGGGCCTTTGGAAGGCGTACATGGAGCCGAAGTCAACACGCAGAGGCCCTTTAGACAACTTTAATTTAGTAAAGTGGTGAGACACCACCCGGCGATTGTCCCCGAGTTCACACTATAGAAGTATGCCCCCGCGGACAACCCCCGGTGAGTGTAAGACTATTTAAGAAGGATGGGAACATTAAAGACAGTTTATATTAATGAAATGATATGGATTGGTGAACTAGGCTATTGATGAAACTATGGCGTCTGCCTGGCCAATGCTAATTACTTTGGTTGAAATGGCAGACGGTGACTCGCCAACTCAATGGAATGGGCCTCCCAAAATAGCCGCAAATACATAGCAGCAGAGAGGCAACAATAGAAATAAATTAAATAGAAATTATTATAGAAATACAAGTATCTAGTTAATGATGTTAGTGTTTATTTTTTAATGACATAAATTACCTACACACACACATTTGCAATCTCAAATCTTCAAATGAGTAACCAACCTAATTTCTCTATGCAACTCATTTCACTGGTTTATTTATTCACACACTGGAATACAAAATGCGGAGCTGCTTAGCAGTAGCTTATAAGGTAAAGTGTTGGAAGCAATCCGGAAGGCACTGCCTTATTTTATCATTTGAAATCTTAGCGGGTGTCTTAACACAAACGGCAAAATCATTTTCTCGATGCACTCTTAAATTATTTACCGTTCGGTAAATAACCGAGTTTTTTGCAAAAACTCGGTGTACATTTTCTAATCATGTGGTACCAAAAGGAACGGACTCTTGTGTTTGCCCCAGCCCCTCCACTCATTAAGGTGAGATTTTCAGGAACACAATGCTTTGAGTTTGACCTTTCAGCAAAGGTCACGTGAAACCTAGCGGCAATCGGCATAATAATATCGTATCATCGTAGTCAATAATTTTAATTGTCGGGCCAACATAGAACCCTCTAATGTTTAAGCCCTCTTAGGTTGCTATGCCCTTGCAGGGCGTCACATGTACACCTGATCATTTATATACCCTCCACCTGTAACCTGTAATGTGACATGCAATAACATATTTCTATTTATATTTCTAACTGTGCCGTAGTGACAGCGTCAAGTTACGAAAAACACTTCACATCAACATTTATCATTGAGGTTATGCGACAAGGTTCTAGTAGTAAACGTTCGACGTTCATTACATACAAGCGAATAGACTTAATATGACAACAAAACTTTTTTAGGGCATGAAGAAGTCAACGAGTCAAACTATCACGACTAAGTAGACAACATTGGTTCTTGAAATAGGCCATCTAAGTGTTTAAACCTACTAAAAAATATCTAAAACGGGATCAAATAACTTTAAATAAAAAAAAGTACACACTTGTTGTTTTTTGCGTTTGCAGTACTTAACGGCTTCGGAACCCTACACTGAACATGATCTGGACCTCTATTAAGGTGCGTTAAAACGATATCATGTTTGACACGTTTAAGAAACGTTTATGTCACAGTCGCCATTATTGTAAATGACATAAGAGTTATCAAAACGTTGACAATACGGAAACAGGTCAAAAACGATATCGTTATTACCTTGTAGAATTCCAGCCCTGACATAATGCTCTTGCCCGGTTTTCTTTTAATATTGCTTATGATATTACCTATGACAATGATAATGATATAATGTTCATAATGCCTTATACCAAACAATGAATATTAAAGAAAAATATTATGCGTAGTTCAGTAGGAAAATTGATTTAATAAATCAAATTTGTGCAAGTTTGTCTTTTTTTTCCTAGTGGTTCTATATCGATATTACCATCATCACATGATTTTTTTTTGCTCGTCCACCTGAATTTTAATTTTAAATTTGATATTTTAATGTGTATTTTGTTTTATTTTTAACATGAATACCAAAAAAATAGGTTGACGCACTAATTGAACCAAAAATACAGATATCTGCCAAAAAATAATCCTGCACAAAGTTAGTATGGAAAAACGTTGCCCTATCCGTTCTTCGAAATCCTTAACATGTCTAACAAAAAGCAAGTCTTTCAAGCCCGAAGACTGCATGATTTGATAATCTCGTCTAATATGTAATGTAAGTCCCCAGTGACACTTGAGACGTTAATACACATATAACGGCTCCAAACTTGTTGAAATCGGCTCATCCATCAAGCCTCTTCAAGGGAACATAGAGTCGGACATACATAAAGGTCAAACACATAACTCTCCTTATGGGCTAGGGTAAAAATAAAGGCCTTTCAAAATTTGCATTCTACAGGTCAACGTGGCAACAGCCATCTTTTTGCATCTGCATTTCCTTTCATTATACTAATTAATTCGGTTGGTTACACTTAATTACATTTAAAAGGTTCTAAAATCTGCATATTAACTTAATTGTATCGTGTTTGTATGACGAAAATACGAATGAAAATAACTGCCTTAATCTGTACATATACCGGGTGTGGCCTGTAATAGGAGCAATAAATTGAGGGATCGTTTCCACACCACAAACGTAACAACATTTATTCTACAACTTTTAAAAATAACTTATTGTATACTAAATATTCATGAATTTAGATTTTCCAAGCAAGCAATGTATTGCGAAAACTACGAAGTTTGTGGGCTGACAGTAGATGTCAACTAGACTATTGGATGGAGTACATTGAAAATCCTATTTAGTTTGTTCGAAAAAATCCCAATCAATAAATTACATTTTTTTTTAAGTTGTAGAACAAAATGTTGCTACGGTTATAGAGTAGAAGCGATCCTTAAATTTATTGCTCCTATTACAGGCCACACCCGGTATACAATGTTTTTTGAAACAATAGAATACTCGTACGTGTTAAGTCCTGTATAAATGATGTCCTAAATTGCACAAACATGTCAACATGATAAATTGTATAGTCTTCCGTGATCTTAATAATCATATTCCTGTACGTATCTATTCCTTGGATAAATTAAACTTGGCCCTATTTCCTTGAGACTGTTAAACGTGAAAACACGATTTGAAACAAACTCCTCGATAGTTTTATTTTTAAAACATAGCACAATTTCGCATGTTTTTGATTGAATCTTCGAAATGATTTTCGATTTAATGGTTGAGTACTTATAACTTCTTAATCCTGGTGAACCATTTTATTAATTAATGCTGTGGATTAGAAGTAAATAGCGATTATTTGAATTTGCCGCTGCAATCAAACCATCCTATTCCTTTAATCTATAAGTCAAAATGAATAGGTATAAAAATGACTAGAAAGAAAATTGGAGAGAAGAATTTATTGACCAAGTTTAAAAATGCCGACATTCAAATACGTAATTATTTGAAATAAGATAGTGTCGACGGAACTCCACTACCGCGAAGCTCCTGTTTCTGGGTGGTTTGGCCCTCCGGGCCTGCTGCAAAACTGGCATAGCCTAAACCTACCTACGTATTTAAATGTCAGCATTTTTATGCTTAGTCAATAAATACTACTCTCCAATTTTCTTTCCAGTCATTTTTATACCTAGTCATTTTCACTTACTCGACAAAAGGGGTTCTTTTTTATTCTTGTGTGAGCTTGGCATTATATGCTGCCTCTAAAATGTAGTTTGCGAAGATATTTTTGATTGATGACTCCACAAAATTGTCGTCTTACCTCATGGTAGTATTATGTTCTCAGTGATGAGAGTTCATTGGATCATTCATTCAATGGCGTAGTATAAAGTTATGGGACAAGTCTGGATAAAGTTGGCCACCACTTTTAAGATCAATTTCAAACTTACTCTAAGTTATGTTTGTACTGTCCCATCAGCTTCACGTTATTGCTCCAGACCAGTTTCTGGTAAGTATAGTTTATTTACCGTTCGGACATTCAAATATTAATTAAGCACCAAGTCAATATATTTGTGAGCAAAACAAACAACATTTATTTGGTATCAAACTGGTAGTTTATTTATACGTTGGTAATCGTATTTTTTTTAAATAATATTAATTAATAATTAAAAAAATCATTGGTTACACTTGTAACCACAAATAATTAAATTTAAAAAAAATGATTCGACTTAAATCATTAAGGACCATTGACTTTCCGATCACTGGATTACTGGGTAAGATGACTAGATCTCGACAACATTTAAATAGGACCTAGTCTTAAATTATACTCCACTCATGGAAAAAATAATCATTAAAAACTGCTTGAAATTCGAGTAAAAGTAAAAGAAAAAAAAAAAGAATCATACAAATTAAGAAATTTTGTAATTCGAAAATAAGTAAATACTGAAGCGGAGTTTACTGATTTGCGAAATGAAAATTTGCAAATTTGTAAAGCATTACTGATTCTTTAAAACATCCATTGTGATCATTATAAATACAAACGTAAGTTTATCTGTGCCTCTATTCTACTGCGTTATAACGATATCGCGTTTGATGTCGCCATTATTATAAATGACATAAGAAATATCAAATCGTTGACAATACGGAAACACGCCAAAGACGATATCGTTATTACCGTGTAGAATCCCAGTCCTGTTTTTCTATTTGTTTCCGCTGAACCGATTATGATAAAATTTGGCAAGGAAAGGAAAGACTTATGTTATAAATCACAATCACAAAACTCCTTGGCACTATAAAACTTTTGGCAATATTTAAAGAAGAAACATTCATTAAATATTTCCAAAAAATTGCTTTGAAAAGTTTCTGATTAAAAAAGAATCAAAAATCAAACCACTTTATACAGTCAGCAATAAAATCTAAAGCCAAAAAGCTTTGAGTAAGTAATTTACATAAAAAACATCTGTCATATACTTATTTCTTTGCAACACTGTAAAACTCCTAACGGGGAGAGTAACATTTTTCCACGCAACAGCGCTTTTAATACAAATAAGCCGATAAAAAACGGGCCGAGTTCGTTGTTTCACACGAAAAATGCTTCTTTATTTCCCTCGTTGCTTGGATAAATCGAGTGCGGCCCCGTTTACATTATAAATAAAATCGGTATAAAAGAGTTTTGCAAGAGACCTAGACTTTTCTCTAGATGCGATTGCGAAAATAATGGCACGGTATCACGCGGTCTCTTTTCTGTGAAATTGTGCGATGTTCTAACATAGTACCTGTTATTTCATTTTGAAAATGTTTTTTTTTTTTTATCTCAACTCATTACTAAAACAGTAACAGTGGGACGTCCTATTAGGTATGTAAATGCCTGTGTTAGGAGAACATATAATAAAATATAATAAATAAATAAATGAATAAATATACTCAAAGATAAACAAAAAAAACATAAGTACCGTAAACTCGGGTTATTTTAGCCCTAGGGGGTAACATTGCCCACCCTTAAAACTATAAGTATTTTAGTGGTAATCATCTTCAATTGGTTAAATATTGTTAGAACCATAAAATTAGCTTAGTCCTGATGTATCATTTAACAAAATAATTAAATATTAAAGATGGTTTTTGGGGTGGGCAATGTTACCCCCTAGGGCTAAAGTAACCCGAGCTTACGGTACTTAATCAAAACTAAATACAAACATACATAACATATCACGCCTTCATTCCCAGTGGGATATAAAAAATATTTGTTGATAATTCTGTACCCACCAGTGTATTATTAGTTATAGGTTGCAACCACATCGCCTAACAGTACTAAAAGCCCTTATTCCCTTAGTCGCCTCTCACGATATCCACGGGACGACATGGAGTGGCACTATTCTAACCCGGCAACCACATGGGCAAACTAAATACAAACGTGAAATAAATTAACTTATTCTATATCACTATAGTATGTACCTACAAATGTTGCTGGCTGCATTTCCAGAGCCAGCCTCATGTTTTCTTCTTATTTTTCTTCTTCTTCAACTTATTGTCACTTATTCATTGGCTCGCTCATTAGCACGCCACCCTATTCCTTCATTCAACGTTTAACATTCAATAAGTTTCAAATTAAAATTTTAGACCGACTGGTACTTAATTGTAGAAAATATTCACACGATATATGTAGACGATCTAGCATTCCGACGTTTAAGACGCGATTACACATGAACGGCTAAACATATTCAGATCAAATTTAGCACGCAGATAGTCCAAGGCTCGCATTATTATTAACAATATTCTCATTAATAACTTAAGTGTTATCCTCCTGGCGGTGGAGTAATTGTCACTTTTCTCTATTCTCTTCCAGCTTTTCTCCTCTTGATAAGACACGATATTGGCATTATATCTTATTTGGCTAAAGTTAGTAAGCCTAAGTCCTCTCCCTCCTTTTTCCCTCGACTTTGCCCTCCAAAATGTTCACAAAGAAACTATCAAGCCCTATCAGCTATCCCATCATCTTTCTTCTTCTACATTCTATAGTTTTAAGAATATGTATTTTTTCGTTTACGATCTCTTTAAGACAATTTAAACAAAGACGCAGCCAAAGCTAAATAAAGTCAAATCATAATAGTATTTTTACGTTTACCTTTCTAGCAGCTTTATAGCTAACTGTGCAGTAAATTACAGAAGTATTATTTCTTATCCTCGAGTGTACCGATAAGGAGGGCTGAGTTCTGCAGATATTAATCATACCTTACATTGGATTTATTTTTGGGGCTTCACGGGAAATATTGAATTAAATCTAATCAGGAAGGATGAATATCGTTGTTTTTTCCTGTGAATCAAGTATTTGTGCTTGTTTGGATGGATTTGATCTTGTAATGTACTTCAAAAGGGTCACATAAAAAAGTGTTGCTATTTTCGTACAAAATTGTGCGTTTATTAAAAAGGACCTCTTCTCGTGGTCCTACTAATTTGTCCTACTAGTCAAAAAGTGAACCTAGATTTGATCACTAAATACTAATTATGGTTGTAAAAGTAGGTAGGTTAGGTTCGTTAGGTATCTTCAGATGCCCGAAGGGCAAAACCACCTAGAAGTAGGAGCCCCGCCCTGGGCGGGGCTCCGTCGAAAGTCAGTAGGACAAAAATAGTAGGACCACGAGAAAACGGCCATTAAAAATAGAAATTGTTTGGATCTATCGTTTCAGGAGGGTTATACGAGATGGCTTTGGAGATCAGATTTGAGATTACGCTGTGTGAAAAGGACAGAGCTATGTAACTGCTATAGCTCTGTTTCGTTTGCCGTAAAATGAAATACACAGTCACGTCATGATAATCCCCCGTGGTTATGGAAATTTGACATCGTTTGATTGTCAATGTGTTAGCAACCCTAAATACTAAGAATTACTTTGTATACTAGTCATTTCACCGGCAGTTTTAGCCTCCAATCTGGATTACTCGGCTTGTTAAACGATCGATCGGTCGACCGAAGTCATGTTTGTAAACTCCGACGGGACCACTTACACTTGCAAATCAAAAAAACGTCCGTCGATTTCTAAAGCGAATCGGTTTAATAGAGAATCACCTGTTTGTCCCGGACCCATCATACTCGAAATTTTAGCCCATTTTTGATTGAACTAAAATTGCCCCCTGAGTTAGGTTTTTTAGATTTCAGCCTCATTAAAAATACAAGCTATTTATTGAGCTTTATTGATTTATTAGAAAATATATTTAGAATTTAATCCCAAACCTGTTTAACAATTATTTTTTTGCCGTTTAATAAGTACTAGCGACCCGCCCTTGCTTCGCTCCGGGTTAAACTATCATACATACAAAACCTTCCTCTCAAATCACACTCTATCTACTTTAAAAATATGCATTAAAATCCGTTACGTAGTTTAATAGATCTAAGCATACATAGGGTCTGACAACGGCAAGCGACTTCGTTTTATACTATGTAGTGATACTATAATCTATATCCCTGTTCTCGGATAACCTTTTTTTGATATTTTCATATTATTTGCATGAGTATCACGTAAAAATCACAATAAAAAAGTGTGTTTGAAAGCGGACGATGATATTTTTAAACAGCAGGCATGAAGATTATTATGGTCACTGGATAATACCGTTAATTTCTAACTAGTATGTAATTGCAAGAGTGACAGAAGCTATCATAATAATTATCATAATAGTAGTGCATATTTTATCTAATCATAAAGACGGAAATAATAAAGAAAACTAAATTCACTGGGAAATACTGGAAAAGGGCCAAATCTTAAGTATCCGAAACCGACGTGCATGCATGACTCGATGTATGAATGTGGAAGAAGCGAAAGAGCTTTGTCAGGATCGTAGCAGGTGGAAAGAAGTGGTCTCTGTCTACCCCTCTGGGAAACAGGCGTGATTTATGTATGTATGTACTAAATTCACCCCAAAAACCTGGTCACTCATAAACTCTTTTACCACGGACAAGAACCCAAATCAAAATCACCTTCACATTACAAAAACGTACAAATCAAAAAGCACATTCATAACGCTTGTATTATTTACCGAGTAAATACGAACAAAAAATCCACGAACAATCAACGGGGTGAAATCGAGCAAATTCATTTTGTTGTTAGAACAAACGAGTCATGTGGAAGGGAATGAATATTTTTTGATTACGGCGAAATGAAAAGGAAATGGGAAAGGGATTTAAAACAACCGATGGCGTAGCGTTTGTTACAGAAAGTCGTCTATTACACTTTGTCTTTATCGTATTGTTTTTTTATGTTACGGAGAAGGCACACGAGCACTCAGGCCACCTGATGGTAAGTGGAATCTGACACCCATAGACCTTTGAATTAGACTTCAATCCTAAGACCTCAAACGCGTTGCCAACCCTGAGGATCAAGATGAAATGCCTCTATGCTAGTAATTTCACCGGTGGTCTTATCCCCACACCGGAACACAACAATGCGAACACTGTTGCTTGGCGGTGGTTAATGGGTAAGATGGTGGTAGCGATCCGGACGGACCCTGCACAGGGTCCTACCACCACTAAAAACATACTAGCATTATGGTAGTTTTTCTTTCATGGCATTAAGGGCGGCTACATTATAAAAAACAATATGGATCCTAAAGTAACATGGGTTGAAAAAGGTGAATTACAACCCTGGAGCGTTACGAAAGCTCTTATAAGGATGTAAGGATGGCCTAGTTGGGAGTGATCCTGCCTCCGAAGCCAGCTGTCCTGGGTTCAAATCCCGGTAAGGGTAGATATTTGTGTGATGAGCGCGAATATTTGTTCCTGAGTCTTGGATGTTTTCTATATAAGTATATTTAAATATGTATTTCTCTATTTAAGTATGTTTATCGTTGTGCAGTACCCATAGTACAAGCCTAGAGCTTAGTTGGGGACTTGGTCAATTTGTGTGAGATTGTCCCCTGATATTTATTTATTTATTATATAGAATTCTGCCATGTTAAGAAAAATAGAAGTATCTCAGACAAAACTCATGTAGCAAATGCAAGGTTATCACTAAAGAAATATAATTGAATTTGCTTTGATCATTAAAATTAAATACTGCCTATTGGCTTGTGACGGCAAAATAAGGCTCTTGGCTATCTTACATTTCGTAAGCTATACAGCAAAAGATTTGTCACAATATTGCTCTGCCGTAATAACCCAATAAGCAGTATCTCAAAGTCAAAAGCCAAAGCAGATTCAATTCTCTCCCGTTATTAATAAGGTTGCATTAGCAGGGCAGTCCTGTTTGTAATGTAGCATCAAAAAAATTGATAGTACGGGGAAACCTTGACGAAAAAGAATATCGAGATAAAACAGTACAGCATGTCTATTTTGGCAATTACTGCATAATTTCCGTGTACGCTTAGTTGCGTGTACGCACTTTACCAAAATGTTTAAGTTCTTTGTTTTTTGGTGTTCCGGACCTTATTTTTTTATGGTATTGAGAAGGCAAACGAGCACACACGCCACCCGATGGTAAGTGGAAACTGTCACCCATAGACATTCGCATTCACTAGACTGCAATCCTAAGACTGCAAATGCGTTGCCAACCCTGAGGACTCAGATGGAATGCCTCTATGCTAGTTATTTCACCGGCTGTCTTATCCCCAAACCTGAACACAACAATGCGAACACTGCTGTTTGGCGGTAGGTTAATGGTCAAATAATTGTACTTAAAGTTGAGAGGTGCTCTATAGTAAAGAGTGTGCATTTTCTTAATATTTATAAAAAAATGCTGTAGAGATTAATTCAATTATGTAGGGATTTTATTACAGATACAGCCAAGAGTTACAATCGTTAGGGGTAAAATCGACCCATATACGGTTTTGACCCGGTGAAAGTGAATCGGAAATTTATTTAATGATGATTCTCAGCAGCTCAATTGTATTGGAAACTCTCCAATACCTAACTATGTGCCTCTCAACCAAATATTGTCTTTATCCGCTGTTACGGTCGCTAATTTGGCACTATCTCGGCTCTACCTGTCTTTGGTCATGCACTATTAATTTTGGATTCTGCTGTCGTTAAACCAACACTTTTGACCTTTTCTTCACTTTTATAATACTGTCGCCATCTGCTAAGGTTGAAACGAACATAGTGTACGGTTTCAGACATACCTCGGGGTAAAACCGGAATCAGTAAAGGTTTCAGTTTTGTTAAAAATTGAGTTTTTTTACAAATCTGTTGAGCTTCAAATTTTTAGCTATACCGAGTGTTGCCTGTTATAGGAGGAATAAATTGAGGGATCGTTTCTACTGTATAAACGTAGCAAAATTTATTCTACAGCTTTTACAAAATACTAATTTGTTTTTGGGATTTTTTCGAACAAACTAAATAGCATTTTCAATCTACTCCATCCAATAGTCTAGTTGACATCTACTGTCAGCCTACAAACTTCGTAGTTTTCGCAATACATTGCTGGCTTGGAAAATCTCATATTTAGTAAACAACAAGTTGTAGAATAAATGTTGTTACGTTTGTGGTGTCGAAACGATCCCTAAATTTATTGCTCCTATTACAGGCAACACCCGGTATAGGTTTTAACCCCGGTTTTCATTACTATAAAATTATAATCCAGATACTCACAAATCAATTTCATAATAATTGTGTTTAACTTATACTTCAAATTGGTATATTTAACCATTTCATAGAATCTAAACAACAATAACACTCTCAACTAAATAAAACCAAAAAACAATTCCCCAACAGTCTAATTACACGAAAATTGTAAATTTGCATTAAACCTAATGCCCGTGCTATAAAATAACGTTTGGAAAGAATAACGGCGGGCCCCATCGATACGAAGCTTTACAAATGGCGTCATTAAAACGAGAATATTACCCAAAATCAATTCAGAATACGCAACGAAGTGTGTAGCAATGAGGGTTTTAAATTTAAACATTTTTATTCGATGCTTTGTTGCTTAGGTATATTTTTTTTGTCATCATTCTGCTATTATTTCTACCCCATCACCTCCTAGATACTCGTTCTTACCTTAATATTTGCATCGCCCTTGGGTGTACGTTTATTCCAAGTTTCAGGCCTTGAGGTTCAAAACTCAAAGCTGCTACTTAATATACTTCATTATAATCTTTAAAGGGCGGACGATGGATGCAATATGGTGACGAAAGCATAGGATGGATAAGACTTTTATTAAATTTCAAGTGTTATTTATGTAAAAAGTATATGCAGTTTTTGATCAGCAAGTGCATAATACCTCTATTGTTCATAGTACATAATCAGTATATTAAGAATGTACTGGCCTCTTGTAAATCATCACCTTTTTAGAGTCTCAATACTATAAAGTGTAATCTTTTACGTCTTGGACATTGATTATTTACTACAACCATAAAATCATATAACTAAGTTGCAATTATATTCTCTTTTTTAAACCAATTGTAGTCATATCCATATTATGTTTATCGTTTGACATGATTTTGACGTAATTTGCATCCGTCGTCCGCCCATTAATAATCTTTTACGCGTTTTAGTTGTGAAAATATAACAAACAAAATAAATTAACAGAGTTTATGTTTAAGCATTTATAAATGAGTTTTTATTTATTTATTACGCAATAAAACTATAATACCCATAGATACATTTTGAAGAATAATAAGTTAATAACAATGTATTTTAAACACCCAATGAATGAACAAAAGGGATTTTAAAATTATAGGATAGTCTATTGGCGTACACTACCATTATACGTCATAAATTACGAATAAAAAATGTGTAGATTTCAAGTTTTATAGTTTTATCTTTTACTCTCTCGCATTAATATGAAGGACCATGAACATTTCATAAAAGAACGTTTGAGTCCTCATCAAATAAAAGCAAGTGTTGACCATTAAAGCAGGGGTTTAATTTAGATCTCAACTTTTTGTACAGATATAAATGACAGTGTAAATTAAAAAAATTACACATTGATTCAAATTGAATATATGGCCACTCCTGTGGTCTGAATTATAAAGAAGTTTCAATTATTAGATAAAGACCTGGATTCTAGTCGTAGCTGCAGCATGATTGATTTTATTGGGTGCAGTTTAATGCGCATAAAACTTACTACAGCATAATTTTATTAAACTAAGTTCTAAAAGCATAATTTAGCATAAAACAACGGGTGAGGTTAGATTACAGCTGTGAACAAAATTAGCAGTAGACTCAGACGTTATAATTTTCTACTTTTTAACCATTATATTTCAAGAAATTATGCATTTCATTGTTATGCATTAGAATTCTTATATCATTGGTTTATTATACAGATCAAAATTATGCAATTCGTTTTTATCATGTTTTTTTTTTTAATTATCGCACACAGTCGATGGCGTTGCGGCTTTGAAGACGGGTCATAAGCTTGACGTGGAATGAGCAGGAGACTTGGCTAAGCGAGAAGACAGTCGGTAGACAAGGGCAATTTCAGTGTGGTAGCTTATACAAGGGAAACGATCAGCCCCTATTTCACCATCTTGACAGTGACAGGTGACAGGTGACATTTCAGTATACATGGCGCAGCTGATATAAAAATGTATAGCGAAAGGTCACCTGTCACCTGTCATTGTCACGACGGTGAAATAAGGTGTGTAGTTACTCCAGGTAAGTCCTTTAATTTACCGCTGAACAATACTGACGGGTTATAATGACATAGCTATGCTGTTGAGTTTACACTAAGAGAAAAGGACAGAGTTATATAACTTCTAGAGCTTTGTCTTTTACGCTCACCGTAAAATGAACTGCATAGCCCTTGTCATTATTACTTGCCTGTTTGCATTGTCCTTTAAGATACCGCTAAGCGACAGTCTTCTGATGTGAGACAACCGGTGAAATGACTAGTAAAGAGGCATTCCATCCATCTAATCTAACCCGACTGATGCTCAGAGGTGGCAATGTATCCGCCATCTTAGATTGCAGTCTTGAGATTGCGATTATCTTAGGATCTCAGATACCACCTGCCATGAGGCCTGTGTGCTTGTTTGACTTTTCTTGTCTTATAAAGTTTTTAGTCATCTATTGGAATGTGTGATAAACACAATACATATTAGGTATACAAATTCCTTGCTAAAAATTACCCTTGCCCTTATAGTCTAATTCAAGAGTTTTTAACAGATTTTTTATTAACAGTAACGGATTTATAAACTCTAAGACCTTTAAAGATATAAATTGAAATGGACTAAAATAAATTACTCATCAGGCTTTCTCGCTAAACTCCCAAGTTTAACAATGATCCATTACTTCACTATCTTATCAATTCTGTTGCAGCGGACTGGACTATCAAGACGAACGATTATAGATGTTCAAACTTAATAGGGGTGGAAATAATTAGAAAACAGCTTATCCACTTGATTTAATAAACGCAGAAATATGAGCATTGTTCAGACGAAAAACTTTTTAAATTGTAAAGGTTTACAAAAAACCTTTCTTACGTCTTGTTTTTTTTATGAAATGAGAACATTCTCAACACGCTCAAATGTTTTAGGAAGATTTCCAAATTTCTGTGAATGCTTTGTAACTTGTCCCGTCAAAGTGTATAAAAAATACTTAGTATCTCGAAGATGACCACTTGATAGATCGAATTTTCTCCCATGTACACCTGTATGTGTATTGCAAATTTCTTCGGAATCGTTAGTGTCGTTTATACAAATATTGCTCGTTTAATAATATAGGCAAGATTATAGGGCGTGCTATCAATTACGTAGCTTAAAACTCGCTCGCATAACTTCGCTCACTCGCTGTTTGACAGGAAGCCGTTTTTAAGTGAATAACACCTCAGCAAGCAAACGCTGCTAAAGTTTCAGTCTTGTATCAACTCGAAATGTATTAAGTTTACATAAGCGATCGTCGCGATGTCATCAGCTTACGTCGATCTTATAGCCACATACATACATACATAACGTCACGCCTTTATTCCCAGAGTGGGGTAGGCAGAGCAACAGAATACCAACAACTCTAAACTTGTTGATAATTCTGTAACCATATTTTGCATAATCAGGCTAAAATGTTTACCAGTGTATTAGTGACAGGTTGCAAGCCGATCGCCTAACAGTACTACAAGCCTTTATTCCCTTAGTCGCCTCTCAAGACATCTACGGGAAGACATGGAGTGGCACTATTCTAACCCGGCAACCACACGGGGGCGATCTTAAAGAATTAATGGATTTTCGAAAATCATTAACTTAGCGTTATGCAGCTTGACTAGACCCTCTGTTCTAAGTTGCAATGGTCTTAAGACGATTACGTCACTGGACCCATCCACTATCGATAATGATCCTCTTTGAAGAGGGACATCAATCTTTCTCTCCTAGGCTTCCTTTTGCTGTTCATGCTTTCTTTTTTACTAAAAATACCAGTCAGCCAGTCAAGATCGATAAATATTTTTCATCTCTGTATTGTGATATCCCTCTTTTTAACATCTGACAAAATAAAATGTTTCTGTCAAAGAATTCATTTCTGAGGCACGGTAATTGTTGCCAACTGTATCGGCGTCTTTTTTTTGCATAGTCACTTACTGCTTATCAAAACCAACCTAACAAGTTCAAACTCAGTGGGTCTACGCTAAGTATAGCGGAGATCCTGTCGCCGCCTTCCGACTCCATCATCAGACCAGCTCAATGGCACCATATTATTATATTGCCATCGAGGTAACATAGGTTTACCAAATTTAAGCCCAATCAGCCTGCGGGAAGTGGTTCAAGTCTTCCCTGCAAGATTCCACCCGAAGAATCATACATTGCAGTTAATAGAAAGCTTGTAAAAGGGGTGGTTATAAATAAAAGTTTAACGTATGTATTTCTGTGCCGTCCGACTTCAGAGAGGCTTCATTCGTCTTGGCTGGGAAGATCTAAAAGTGGCCACGCAAGATCGTGAAAAATGGAAACCCCTTCTGCGAGCCCTATGTCCCTGAAAGAGGGATAACAGGAAGACATCATCATCATCATTATCATCACCATCATCAACAATATGATCACCATCAACATCATCCGTTTGTGGAGGTAGGACCCTGTGCAGGGTCCGTCCGGATCGCTACCACCATCTTATCCATTATCCACCCGCCACGCAACAATGTTCGCATTATTGTGTTCCAGTGTGAGGATAAGACAACCGGTGAAATTAGAGGCATAGAGGCATTCCATCTTAGTCCTCAGGGTTGGCAACGCATTTGAGGTCTTAGGATTATAGTCTTGAGAATTCAAATGTCTATGGGTCTCAGATTCCACTTACTACCAAGTGGCATGTGTGCCACAAAAAAAAAAAACACTTCATCATCTCTGTGTTTGTCTGTGGCATCGTGGCTGTGTCCAAAAGGGATAAACTGTGTTTTTTTAAAGAGACAGTTTAATCAGGATGGTTGTTAGTTAGGTTTGATGAAAATCGGTTGTGCCGTTTAAAAGACATTATCATCAGCTGTGGAAGTAGTGGTCGCCATGATAATTAAGGCGAGGGTTTCTATATATATAATAGTTTATTTTAACGTTTTAAATGTTCAGAAATTTCTGTCTTTTACAGTTGTTTGTGACAGTAGAACTTTAATCTACATTATCTATTTCTTTTGTCTAATTTTTACATGATATAGTCTTCTAAAACCCTTCTCTGCAAATTAAAATCTTATTTATAGTTTAGACTTCGCATTATTTATCTGTGTGATACTCGGTAACAGATCGGTTTTGTACGTGTTGAAAGTAAGTAATACGATTTCTTAAATATAAACGTTTTCAATCAACACAAGTAATTTTTACACGTCTTTCACTTATATACATACATAACATCACGCTTTCATTCCCGGAGTAGGGTAGGCAGAACTACAGAAATACCAACAACTCTAAAATGACTTGTTTATAGAACTGTAACCACATTTTGCACAAACAGGCCAAGAACTACACTCACTTAAAAGTATAGTTAATTAATAATTCTATTAAGAATCTTATTTGGTGTATAGATAAAATCGCTTCACATAGCTCAATCCGACCGACAACTCAATCCTCAAGTTAATAAATACGGCCGTCATTCCAAAAACACCTCAATAAAACTTCTTATTTATTGCGTCCGACTGGTAAAGTGGAAAAAACTTGCGAAAAAATAGTAAACGGAATTTCCAGGGAAGAAATCAAAAAGTTCCACGCGGTCGCAGCGTGACGAGTTGAAAAATAAAATTATGCGAGAAACTTCTGTGTCCCATCCTTACTTTCCTAAGTAAAAACGCCACAATATTACAAAAATAGTATTTCATAATGCTACTTTATATGTAACCTTAGATGGTTGAATATGCTTCTGAAGTTAAACTGCAAATAAGACCTTTTTACTTAGGAGGCTGTGATCCGGCGGTAAGATAGGGAAATTTCTGGTCGTGGATTTTTTTGGTAAGTTTCTCTTTCGGTGGTTTTCGGTAGTAAGTGATTTAAAAACGTTATCGCATGTGTACTTTATACTTCGCTTACCTAAAGTTTTAGTTTGTTGCCTTATTCTTCGATGTTTTCTTCGGAAATCTGCAACAGAAGATTAGTATGTGATTTTATTGTTTAGTGTGAAATAACGAAGATATATTTCTACTATACGTGGAATACTAAAGTATCACACGTGTATTAGGAACTCAAAGTATCTAATTTTAATGATGGCGTTCTTTTGAGCGTTCCATGGGTTTGTTAATCAATGATTTATAATAAATAACTAACAATTAATTCCAAACAAAAAAGAAGCTTTCACTTGAAGAAATAAACAATTTTATTTCATGATGTCATTTTATACATGCAAAAATCTTTATTTGTTCAGCATGCATTTTAAAGAACACCTCAATAGTATTTAAATTTTTTGTAGTGCTTTTGAACAGCTTATTAAAAAATAACACTGGAGACTGTTATTAAAAAAGATACCAAGAAGCATGTTTGTTTATCTTTATCAAACCATTATAGGACAGTATCGTCATATAACGTCTAATTGTACCTATTTCTCATCCCTAAAACTTGGTCTTATAATGTTGTGAGCCAACTTCAGCAGGGTCACAGATGTTCACGTTATCTCCAACATTACTTCTATGTTAGGACATTAACACGACGAGGTTTAGCGAGGGAATGCTTTGGGATATACTTTCACTTCAATTATCTTGTTTTGTAGGGTGATACGAAGTATTTTGGTAAATATACTTTGTGAGTACGAGTATTTTATTTGCAGGAGGTATTTTTAAAATACTTTACATCAAAGTAAAAAAGTAGGAATACTAAAAAAAACAATTTGATTATCGTATTGCATACACATGGAGTATTTTCTTGATCCTGATTTAATAAAATGGTTCTATCTTTAAGAGCCCGAGGAGGAAATTTTGCCCGTTTTGCTTCTTTTTGTGATTTTACAGTTAAAATACTGCTTTTTTATAAGTTTTAATGCACATCATGAAATATCATTTCAGTTATGATCGAATAAATGAGTTACGAATGAATGAGCTTCTTTTTTATTTTTGTCGAATATTATAATATAATGCGAGATTTAGGTTGTTTTAAAATATTATAAATTAGGTACTTTTCTTTTTTTCATTGTGTTTTTTATTGTAGTGGATTGATTTTGAACTGAAGTTTATTACTGTTGTTACCAAAAAAAGTAAAAAGGTGTTAAAAAGCTATTCATACATTTTTTGACGACTTTAACAGCAATAAATTGTAATTTTTTCATACTATTTTAGACCTCACAACGATTCGTGAGTATGCGATATTCTAAACCTCTTACAGAAAAAATCGCATAACAGTCACTGGTTTCAGGTCGATTAATCAAAATAAAATAATAAAAACAAAATAGTAGCTCATACATTCGTTGAAAATCGAAATTATCTTTTGTGTTGAGCATAAACATTTTTAGAAGTAAAGTATTTCTACTGTTAAATCACGTAAATCAGCGAAATCGGCAAAATTTCGTATACGGCCTCTTAATACGGAACCCTAAGTGCGCAAGTGTGACTCACACTTAATTTTATTTTTTCAGGCAAACGTGCCAGCAGGCCATTGACGAACAGTAATATCCCATAATACATAACTGAAAAAAAAAGTTATTTTTAACAAGACTATGATTGTTTTGCATAAGCGGGTTGATTCCATACGAGTCTAACTAGACATAAGACACACCAACTGACCCTAGGTTCCTACATTCAAAACGTCACATTTTAACGAGACGTTTTTGAATATAGGAATCCAGGGTACGTTAGCTGAATCGCTTAAGAACTTGGCTGTTGTAACGATCAGCTTTAGTTGATCAGTTTATCCATTGCTTTAATAACGCACTTGATTAACTAATATCGTATGTTTTTTTTTGTCAAATAAAAGAAGATCTCTCTTGGTTGGCTTTAATTTTTTGAAGAAGAGAAACTACAGTTAAGTTTTAAAAGATTGTATCTTATCTCAAGTCTGAAGTTTAGTTCCTCAACTGTGTCATTTCTCCGAAAATTTAAAAAAAGATATAAGTGTTTTTTTCAGTAAGTAGGCCGCACGGGCAATTTTACACGTCAAAATTCCACCAGCGCTTCCCAAGAGCAGACCACTGCTGAGAAGAAACGCCACAAGAAACTCAACAGTCAGTCATTTTTAAAGAAGAAAGAAGTCTAGATTCCCGCCTTCGTCTCTTAAAGCTGCCTAAGTCCCGTCTGTTAAGATTCAGGAAATACCACCGCAATAAGCCGGTTGCATGAAAATAAAAACTACTATCATCTCCACTCTTATTGTTTGTCAAAGTTATTCTGACTGATGCCTCGGATATAGTACAGATATTTCTGAACAAAAATACCGAGTATGTTTCTCGAAACCGGTCTCTAGTTAAATCTTTGCTTCAACCCGAGTTCCCCTAATTGGGAAACTTGAAAAGGTGTGCTATATGGAACAATTGAATTTGCCCTTCCCCTGTTAGAGAGTTGCCCTTTGTTAGAGTTCCCTCCACGACATCGATACGAGATATGTTTAACGTGTGTTTTGCTATTATCTTGTTAAATAGGACCGTGATTTCTGTTAGTTTACGTTTATGCGATGCAATTGTTTGCTCAAGTAGAAGTGGAAAGTATAATATTTTCTAATTAAGTCAAACTATTTTGTAGGTTTACATTCTTTGAAATCCGTTTGTCTCAACCAGATCTAAACATTCAAACATCCTTATTAACTTTCTCATTTATAATATAAGTAGTATGCTTTGAATTCGAACCTAAGATGAAATACTTTCATTTTTGTTAAACGGGAACAGAGTTGGACGTGTCGGAACTTTTTTGAAAGGTCTTAATTTAGTTGACTTAGTTCCAAAATGGATTTCAGTTCATCGTAGGATTGGACCCGAAATGGATTTAAGTATAAATAGGCTTGTAAAAGTTTTATTTACTTGGTTATTTGTTTAAACATTGAGTTAGTTTCAACATTTATCTGGATGACGCATTGAGAATCGTGAAAATAACTATACTTTTGTTAGATGAAAATCAGTCGTAAAAACCTATAAAAAGTAAAAAAGAAAAAGTAGTTGCCCTATACAAGTTCAATTATAAGTAGGTATTAATTATTTTGATCCAAGCGTCGTCGCGTAGGAGTAAAGGCTGATTGTTTGATAAGTAGGTAGTTAACTGAACACTGACACTAACTGAACTAACACGTCGGGGGACCACTAAGTAGCTGGGATATTTTATATTACTTAATTTACTAAGCGGTCCCCCGCCATATCAGTTATTTAGTGTCAGTGTTCAGTTAACTACCTAATTATCAAACAATCGGCTCTTACTCTTACGCGACGACGCTTATTGGATCAAAATATTTATACCTAATTATAATTAAACTTATAGGGCAACTACTTAGAATTTTTTACTTTTTAGAGGTTTTTTACAGACTGTTTTGAGTCGAGGGTCTTTTTATTATTTTCAATTATTTATTTTTATTTCACGCTTTTTAAACTTCTCCATCTGAGTGTCTGTTTGTGGCATCGTAGCTCCATAACGAATGACCGGTTTTTTTTTTCTAAAAAATCTTTCATTAATCAGGACGGTTCTAGCAAGATTTAATAAAAATTGTTTGGGCCGTTTAAGAGATATCAGCTCTAAAAGTAGGTGTCGCCATTATATCGAGGGCGTTTAACCCCCTAAAAGCTCAATATCACAAAAAGCGGCTGAACTGATTTTGATAAAACCTGTCTAAGAACCACCGCTAGAAAACCTGCTTTCAAATAAAAAACCGCATCCAAATCGATTTATCCATTTGAGAGCTACGGTGCCACAGACACGCACACTTACACATCAAACTTATTATAACACCCCTCATTTTGGTCGAGGGTTAAAATTAGAGTTTGACTGTCCAAACTTCTTTAAAGTTGAATATGAATCTGTTAAGTATTGAGTTTGTTATAACATTTTCATCATTTATCTTCTCATGTGAAACCAGTTCACGGGTGACACATAGTATCACTTCTTGCAAGTGCTAGTTGGGTAGCGATAACACAGTCAAACGCTATTATGGAGGTGGGAATACTGTCCAACCATGGTTAAGATCGGAACATCGTAGCAATTCTGAAGGCCCAGCCAAGATGCAAACACAGCTCACGTTTCTGTTTTTGTCGACTCAAAATGTATAGACGACGCGAGCTCTCATCAGCTCACGTCAATCCTTTACATTTTGTAGATTTTCGACAATCGCTAAGTTAACGTAACGTTATGCACCACTGTATTCCACCATTTTCTCTGGATTTTCTTGTCACCCTTCATGCGGTGGGTCTAGTCCATATATAAACACTTTTGTTATGGAAGTAATAAATAAAAAATCCTATAGAAAGAAAGTTAAATAGTAGTTGAAAATGAAGGCGGGACAAAGAAAAAGGATTCCCTTGTTATTCAAATCAGTGACAAACTTTCGACCGGAGTGCGAGCGATCTTGACTTTGCTTTTTTAAATTCAAGTCTCGTTCGTTGCCTTGTTTATTCAAAATAATGAATATGCTGATACCGTTTCTTCTAATCATTGCGGTTTAGGTAATTTAAATTATTTTCGGCGATTTCATAGCCGCTGCTGGCTAGCTGACACCGAAAAAGTGTTTTAGTAGAAATGTTAATTTAAAAAAAACACGGGACAATGTCACACAAATTGGCCTAGTCCCAAACTAAGCACTAGGCTTGTACTATGGGTACTAGACAACGATAAACATACTTAGATAGAGAAATAAATACTTAAATACATAGAAAACATCCAAGACTCAGGAACAAATACTTGTGCTCATCACACAAATATCTGCCCTTACCGGGATTTGAACCCGGGACCGCTGGCTTCGGAGGAATTAGGCCAACGTGTCGTTGTGAATTTTAGGTTATGCATGTTAAGCTGTAAATATAAGGCATGTTATCTGAAATAAAATTATTCTATAAAGAATTTATGTTCGTCGAAGCAAATAAAACGAATCTTTAACTAGTTGTAACTGGTGGATTATGCGGGAGATAAAAAAGACAGAGTTTTGCACGGAAAAATTGCCAAAATATGAGCGAGAGAGGTACGTATGTTCGCTGTCAAGGCGTAATGGCGTCTATCGGCAATTCAGCCACATATGCATACCCTTTTCTCCCATATTAAACTAGCTTTAATAAAACTGTTAACAATAAAGTACAGTAGATGGCGTTACTGGTAAGTTGCAGCTCATATTATTTTAACATAAAATCCATTTGTATGTAAGTTAGTCTATGCAAATATATATGTATATATGTTTATTATCTAAATAAGTCTATTACACTTAATTTTAGGTTAAGCTTTATGTCACACGAGTGTGCAGCCGATTCTAACGTCAACATCCTCCCCCCTAGTGTTGCTTTAGCAACACTCATCTCCCATGGGGATCAGTGAAACGCGAGCCGCGGGTCGCTTCAGAGTACCCGCCTTAGTTTTGACGGTCACTACCCTAACCCGGCCATCCTTGCCAGGAAATATCTCCTGGATGATGCCCCGTAGCCATACATTTCTCGGACCGTCGGGGTCCACTAGTAGGACCATATCTCCTACTTTTAGCGGTATATGATCACGGTGCCACTTTTGTCTAGGTATCAACTCCGGCAGCGCTTCTTTGACCCATCTCCGCCAATACATATCTGCGAGGCGCTGTGCGATACGCCACTGCTTACGTAGATAAAACTCGGAGTCGTCAAATACGCCAGGAACTGGTAGTAAAGACGCTGATCCGATTAAAAAATGGTTGGGCGTAATAGCTTCGTGGGAACCTGGTTCGACTGACACGTGTGTCAAAGGTCGAGAGTTCATGATGGCTTCTACTTCAGTCATCAAAGTAGCAAGCGTTTCATCACGCGGCGCGCGCTCTTTCAGCACTACCTTTAAAGCCGTCTTAGCGCTTCTTATTAGGCGCTCCCATGCACCTCCCCAGTGCGGGCTGACTGGCGGTATAAACGTCCAGTTCGTACCATACGTGGCTCCCGCTCTTATCAACGCCTGTTCGTCAATGTCGTGAACTGCCCGTTTTAATTCTACGTGCGCTCCTTTCAAGTTGGTGCCGTTATCGGAGTAAAGACAATAAGGCCAACCGCGCCTTGCTGCCATTCTCCGAAGCGCCATGATGAGAGAGTCGGTCGTTAAAGATACGACTATTTCTATATGCACAGCTCGTACTGTAAGACATGTAAATAAGACGCCATATCGTTTCTCACGACGTCTTCCCACAGTTACCTCCATCGGTCCAAATAGATCGACGCCGCAGTGCGAGAAGGGGCGCTGATGGTGAGCTACTCGAGCGGCAGGTAAGTCCCCCATCTTAGGTATTTGTGGTTTAGCTCGTCGAATTTTGCACAGCATACACCGAGCAGTCACATATTTTACGGTAGGGCGCAGTCTCAAAATCCAGTATTTTTGTTTGATTTCATTTACCACAGTTTCTTCAAAACCGTGTGCGGCTCTGACGTGGTAGTGCTTGGCGATCAGTTTCGACACCTGGTGGTGACCATCTAGTATAATAGGCCGTTTTACGCTAGCGGAAACCTCAACAGCGGCATCAATGCGCCCCCGGGCGCGTAACACGCCGTGCTCGTCTAAAATAGGAGATAATGTCAATAATTTGCTGGTACGTTCTATGTTTTTATTATTATGTAATGCAACTATTTCTCTTCTAAATGAGTCTAATTGCGCTTGTCTTATTATTAAGCGTTCAGCATCATTTATTAGTTCGTAGTCTGATTTATCAGGCAGCTTCCGACACTTATTTATGAATTTCTAAAATTTCGATGACCACCTTCTCGGCGTCATGCTCGTTGTGGTGGCTGTCAATGTAATCATCCATGTAGTGAGATTCAGTAATGGCCTTCACAGCATCAGGCATCATATCTTGGTAACGTTGGGCATTTCTATTTTTGACATATTGTGCTATAAATGGGGAGCAATTTGCCCCAAATATTAAAGCGGTCATGGCGTACTTTTTCACGGGTTCCGTTGATCTATCGCGCCATAGAAACCTCAACGCGTCTTGGTCTTCTTTTCTTATTTTTATTCGTAAGAACATGTCTTTGATGTCACCAACCACGCCGACGGAACCCTCTCGAAATCGAAACATGATCCCCAGAAGCGACTGTAGCAAGTCGGGGCCTTGGAGCAAAAAATCATTGAGGGACTGTCCTTCTGAAGTGGCGGCAGCATCGCTGACGACTCTTAACTTTTTCTTGTTAGGATTATCGATACCAAAATGTGGTAAATACCAGATGCGGGCTGCCGGTTCTTCCGATGTAACTTCCCGCGCGTACCCATTGGTAAGTAAATGGTTGATTCTTTCACGGTAACGTGATGCATACTCTTCATTTTTCTTCATCTTTTTTTCGACTGTATATAGCCTTTTAAGGGCGTTGGGGTAAGAATCGGGCAACTTGGCATTAATCTTCCACGGCAGACCAACCTCCCACTGCCCGTCGACAAGCTTGGCTGTTTGATCTAACACGGATATCGCTTGCAGCTCATCCTTATTTTTTCGAGGTTTCATCGTTACGCCTATTGACTCCAGTGCAAACGAGTGACGAACCAACTCACTTAGCATTCTTAAAGTTTCATCGTCACTACTGGTTTCTGAGCTAATAGGGTCATGAATAACGGCTACTGATTGTTCTCCTGTATTTAATAAAATATCATTAGTGCAAACATTGCAACGCAGAGGATAAATTAAGTTATTTTTCTGCGTTAACAAAGATAACAGCTGATCAGGTGATAAGGTGGCCGGAACGGGATAATGCAACGCAGCGGGCGCGAGGGGCGTGGCGTGCGGGGGAGCGGGGCGCATGAGCGGCGGCGCCTCCGCTGACAAAAGTGCTGACTCATTATCATCACGACCGGCGGCGCGCGCGCTGCTAACAACACCGTGCACACACCACCCCAGCGGTGTGCGTGTGACATAAGGCTTATTTGGGCTACCGGGCACCGTAAAAACAGGCATAAGCAAATGGTAATGGTCCTGCCCAATTAATAATTGCGGTTTCACATCGTTACACAATAGCTTGCTCTTATAATTATTTAAATGTTTATTGTTTTCGAAGTTTACAATAGACAGCTTCTGTACGGGCAAATTTAAATTACTTAATTTACGAGCGCGTACATGATAAGATTCACCGGTCGAATTACTAATCGTAAAGTTAACAATTTCGCTTTTGCACGATAGCTCAGTGTTATTCCACGCACCGCGTACCTGTAATGTCTCGCTATAACCGTGGAGACCTACCGCGTCTGCGAGACTCGCTGATAATAACGAAATGGTTGCTGCGTCGTCTAGTAAAGCATATGTACTTACGCTGCCGCTAGGTCCGTGCACAGTAACTGACACTACTTTCAATAACACTTTTGAGTACCGCGTATTAGTGTTATTTACGTATTCATCTAAGTTCATAGCTTCATCACTTACAGTCTCGTCTATGATCGCATTAACACTCGAATGTAGTTCTTCGGATTCTTTTGCAGTAACACAGTCCCCTTTCGAAACACTGTCCCTTTTGGGTAACCAATGCAACAGTTTGTGATGGTCTTGACCACAACCATCAACGTCACATACACTAGCCGGGCACCCTAGCCTATCATGCTGCGAGCCCAAACACTTGAAGCACAACTTATTGGCACGAACATATCGCCAGCGATCGCGCTGCATCGCGCGTCTAAATCGGGAACATTCTGGAAGAGGGTGGCAGGATCCGCGACAAAACTTGCATTTCTCCGCGTCGTCGGTGCTAAGCAAAATTGAGTTCCGCGGACCCCTCTGTTCTTCGAACGGTTTTTTGCTTCGCTCCGCTTGGCTGTATATGTGCGACACGCCTGCCGACGTTACTTTTGTAGCTTCATTGATAAGAAAATCTGATAAAAGTTCAAACTTACACCTTTCCTGGTTTTTTATATGTTCGTAGGCATAGTCTGACCAACGATTTATAAGGCCACTTGGAAATTTGGATACTACAGTAGTGATAAGCTCGGGGCTACGTAAATAATCTGCTTGATTTATGGCACGAGCAGCAACCGCAAAGTTCTTGATCTTTGTAGCAAAATTAACGATATCATTGTGATACGCTTGTGATAAGGGTTGGAGTTTCTTAATTTGAGTAACAATCTTGTTAATAATCTTTTCCGGATTGCCGAAACGCAGTTCAAGGGTTTGAATTATTACATCTGGGCCAGTTTTACCGATAAGCATCGAGACGACAGCTTCTTTAGCTTCACCCCGCAAACATTTACGCAAACGATAAATATTTTCCACATCACTAAACTTGCACATCTCAGTAGACTCGATATAGGCTTCCTTAAATTGCAACCACTCCATGGGATCACCAAAATATAAAGGTAGGTCTCTCGAAGTCGCCAGCCTGGTAAGCAGCTGCGGGTTTATAGCTTTTGAAGTCGAAGCTATAATGGCATCTTTCAAGGCCACTGCCAACTTTTCAACATCACTAGGTGGTTGAGCGGTTTGTGGCATCAGCGCCGCCGGCGGCCCACTGCTGGGCCCAGCTACATGCTTATAGCCACCGTAGGCGTCTTGATTTGGCTTTTCGGTATTTTTTTCCATTTCCCGAACACTACGTTCCAGCCATTCTTCTACCTTTTCATTGCCGGAACACTCTGATTTATAAATTCTATCACTTTTCTGCGAATGCTCCTCAAGGGCTGCAATTTCTGCTTCTAGCCTTTTATCAATCAAGTCCTTGTCGATTTTGGCTTTGGCCTCAGCGGCCTCGAGTTCCAGCTGTCTCTTCCGCGCTATTAGTGCCGATGACGATGCAGATTTTTTGCTTCCTGTGGTATGCGGACGCGGATGCAGCTCGACTGGATCCTTTTTAAACACGACACCTTCCGATTGCACATCCGTAGGCTGGTCTCCGTGATTTTCCATTAGTTTAGCCAACGCTTCATTCTTCACCATGCGTCGCGTTTTAATCACACTGCGCGGCGGTGTGTTGAACATTTTTGCGCGGCCGTCCTGCTTACAGGTTTTGCTCCCGTGATCCGGTCGAAGAACCACTTTGTAACTGGTGGATTATGCGGGAGATAAAAAAGACAGAGTTTTGCACGGAAAAATTGCCAAAATATGAGCGAGAGAGGTACGTATGTTCGCTGTCAAGGCGTAATGGCGTCTATCGGCAATTCAGCCACATATGCATACCCTTTTCTCCCATATTAAACTAGCTTTAATAAAACTGTTAACAATAAAGTACAGTAGATGGCGTTACTGGTAAGTTGCAGCTCATATTATTTTAACATAAAATCCATTTGTATGTAAGTTAGTCTATGCAAATATATATGTATATATGTTTATTATCTAAATAAGTCTATTACACTTAATTTTAGGTTAAGCTTTATGTCACACGAGTGTGCAGCCGATTCTAACGTCAACACTAGTCATCCATAGAATGTGCACAAAACAGAACATTCTTAATTTTTTGCAAATCTTTTACATAGTATTCAGGGCATTCTTGAAAAACATTTAAGAGCATTGAGAATTTTCTATACAGAACATAAGAATATTCTTGAACATTACCAACAATTACACGTAGAAAAATGACACAGTTAAAGAAGTTCACATCAATACAACTATTTTGCAAATGCAGTTTCCACCGAGCTGTGTCGATCGAGGAAATAATTACTAAGTAAATTTGGCTCAAAACGTGCTCAGGTAAACCTGGGCGAGCGAACATAATCCACTTTGATGAGCTAGTTGACAATGAAAGTGGTTTCAGCTACAACGGTGATAATATTGTATACAGTATTGATGGGAACCCTATTATTGATCTATCTAATACTATTAACGATGCTTTAGCCCTGTTGGTACCTACCCTGTCGACGAAGTTAGCGGTCTCAGGTTCGGATCTTGGATGTTTTCTATGTATTTAAGTTTTTATTTCTCTATATAAATATTTATTTGGTGTAGCCTAGAGCCTTAGTTTGGGACTAGGTCAATTGGTGTGACATGTCTTCTGTTTTTTTAAATTTTGCTCGTTAAAGTGAATTTCTTAAACAACTTGCCTTTCAATTCGTCTACAAATTGTCTAACAGCGAGCCGAAGTGTTATTAATTTAGTGGTAGGATTTCTTTGTCGAATCACAAAATACACAGGACGATATAATAGAGAACATGCATGAAAATGAGAATTGAGTTTTATTGAAACGATTTAGGAGAAAATGTAGAAAGACGCATATATACTTAGTTTTGAAAGATTCATTAAGATTTTATATAAAAAAAGAACAAAATTTTAAAATTTCTTTTAACGTTTTTATTGTTTTTTTTTCGGCATCCTCATTTTATTTACGTAATACATATTTTAATTCAACGATATTGACTTAAACATAGTAATTTACGAAATAAATGGAAAATTCTTTATAAACTCCTTGTATTTTAAACATGGAACAACAGTTGTGAAGCCATTCCTGTCGTCGATTTTGTATAGTGTTTTTACAGGGGTCTGAAATATGACTTTTTAAAGCTAAAAAAATTACACGATAATTATTTCGCGTATACAGTTATTCCTCTCTTTCATAGCACTTTCCAGAGAGAGTAAGAGAAATATATATTCATGTTCCCTATTATGTGTACTTTAAGAAACATCGTAACTTTCCCAAACTATACAATCCGTACAATATTTTGTCTTCATCTTAGACGTAACATTGAAGTTATGATTAAATAAAATCGCAGCTAATAAATCCTTAATATTTTTACTTGCATATAACGTTGGTCATGCGATACGAAAGTGTTCGAGAGCAAACTGAATACCAGTGGCACGCAGTATTACCGCAAGACAGCCGCCACCAGAATGTGCTCCTTTTGCTACAATCATATTTTTTGTTTGACGACACGTTGGCCTAGTTGGGAGTGACTCTGCTGCCGAAGCCAGCGGTCTTGGCTTCAAATCCCGATAAGGGCAGATATTTGTGTGATGAGCGCGAATATTTGTTCCTGAGTCTTGGATGTTTTCTATATATATTTAAGTATGTATTTCTCTATTTAAGTATGTTTATCGGTGTCTAGTACCCATATTACAAGCCTAGAGCTTAGTTTGGGACTCGGTCAATTTGTGTGAGATTGTCCCCTGTTTATTTATATATGTATTTATTTATTTTGTAATTGTGTCCTATACCTTATTTTAAATTATAAAATTAAATTTTAAAAGCAAGCTATACCAAGACATTTCTACAGAATGTAAATTCTCAACAGTCTGTCGGATGACACGTCGTAAATCTGCGTCGTCCGACATGTCCGGCCGTCGTGTCGGACGATGTCGGGTCGCCTTTGATTTTAACAACATCAATGCCAAATGTCAAACCTTTATTTATCAACGGTTACAACATCTCACCGAATATCCTAAAAATACTAGTTTTTGTTAGTATTATTCATGTTTAGTTACGTAAGCTTGTATTTGGGGATAAAAATTCGGGATAAAAGATTCTTGACAGTTTTGGGCAATAAATTTTACAATAATACTGCTTTTACCTTTCGTCCGTGTGTTCTG
The DNA here is from genome assembly GCA_949316455.1 of Acleris holmiana. Classification (NCBI taxonomy): domain Eukaryota; kingdom Metazoa; phylum Arthropoda; class Insecta; order Lepidoptera; family Tortricidae; genus Acleris; species Acleris holmiana. The sequence goes on from OX438783.1 coordinate 11,030,172, forward strand.
TTCCTTTTTGTTTATAAATAAATATTAAAGAACAACCCGATTTGAATGAACCCAGTCCCAAATTAAGCTGTACGCTGCGGGAACAACATAACGATATATATACTTACATAGAAACAGCATACTTGCATAATTACATAGAAATCTTTGCCCTTGCCGAGAATAGAGCCCAAAACCAATTACGATGACTATTAGCACGGTAGCCAAAAAAAATACGCTCCCAAAATGACCCAATATCACTATGCAACCGGTACTTTTTCAAATTCCAATACGTTATTTTTATCGAAAAGAACCACTAAATCAATAACGATAACACAAAAACCTTAACCTTAGGTTGGCGGGTCGAAGCTTGGCTGGGCCTGCTAAAATACCAGTCAGGCCATCCCATTTCCGCCGAGGCATATATAATGCTCTTCTCAAACAATGCAAGAAAATTATATACTGTAATTCTATGGAACTTGCTAACTATGTAAACAAACAATATATTGAAATTGACATCTAATGTCAATTTTAGTATGGCGGCTTGTTTACATAGTTAGCAAGTTCCATAGAATGACACTTTACAAATGCATAATTAGAAGTATTTGTATAAAACATCGACGAATTGGGAAAGAAAACTACAATATTGAGATAAATTTCACAATGACCCGCCGCCGCCGTCCAGCGCTGCACCTTTTATTTTACAGGCAATAGGGATCATTTTTTTAGGCTCCCGTAGTCAAACTAGGAACCCTTATAGTTACGCCATATGCGTCCGTCCGTCCGCAGCCTAGCGAAAAGACTCTTAGTACTAGAAAGCTGTAATTTGGCATGAATATACATATTATTAGTCACGTCAACAAAGTGGTACATTAAAATGTAATAAAAAAAAAAATAGGGTACCTGCCCTACGCGCAACGTGGGAATGTATTTTTTTTCTCGTCTACTCTATTAAGCTTTAAAGCGCTCATTTTAGTTAGACTCATGTCCCCCCCCCGCTACAGCCAAAACTACAAATACTAAAAATCTGGAAAAAGTCTTACATGAAAGAGCATAACGTTTTTTAAAGGAAAACTATCACGACTAAAAACAGTACTGTTCTTGAGATATAGGTATTTAAAGTGTTTATACCTACTAAAATGATAAAATCATCTAAGACGGTACCAATTAACTTTAAATAGAAAAATAGTTATTTTATGTCTGTAGTAGGTACTTAACGGCTTCGGAACCCTACACTGAGCATGGTCCGACATGCTCTTGTCCGGTTTTATAAAATAAAATATCGCAGCTCACAGGAATGTGTTTTCATACACTCCTAGAAAAAAATGAGACTTTTGTGTCATTGATTTTTAAAAGAAAAGTTATCTTTTCCGACCATGTTTGAGATAAAATATTTTGACGTTTCCACGTGATAAAATCACTGTAAAATAAACTGATGAATATTATTAAGCGTACATAGCCCGCGTCACACGTGGCTTCAAAATTCAACGTACGCACGCCAAATTCAATTTGCGAATGAGGCCTGATACTTGATAACGTTAACCCCGGGAATGACATTTTAACCAAATATTGCTAAAATATTTCAGGCGGCTACCAGGTCTTAATAAGTTGGGTTTATGGTTTGGGAACGTTTGTGAAACATTATATATGAAAAGTTTTCTGTTTTAATGGAGAATGGATATAGGCATTATTGTTTGCTAAAAACAGTTGGTTTTATTTGTTAGTAATTCCAATAAAAAAACGATGAGAATATAAAAAAAAGTTGGGGCTCGTTGGATCCTAGATTTTTTATACGTAATGTCTTTGTTTAGATAATTATTGAGTCATGATTTTTATATTGCTGAAACTGTAATCTTTTCTGAATTTCTTTCGTAGATGAAGCTAAGTTAGGTTAGATTTGATATTTAAAAAATCAGAAAACTTGGTGCGGTTACCAAGTTTTCTGATATAAATTAATAAGTTACTATGGACACCTTAAAGAAAAGGTTATTTTAACAAAAAATGAGACCGACTTGGCCTAGGTATATTATTTTTCTAAGCTGTTCAAAAGTTTGCAGTATTTTCTAATTACCAACAAAATTAAGAACCTTTCACATATGAAACCTAGACATAAATAATGTGGTCTAAACCAGAAAAGAAATCAATTTTGGCAATACTCCTTTTAAACTGAAAAAAAAAGGAGGTTGTCTGTTCCTCGGAATATCCATAGGCTAGCGGTCAAAATTAAGCTTCTAAATCCATTTAAAAATACAGAAAACTACCGTTTGGTTACCACCATTAGCGACTTCAGCATTGCCTATTATTGTGTTTAAGTTGTTTGAAACACCGTAACAATGTTCTCCTAAAAGCACATCTACCGTTTCAGTGCACTTAGATGTCCGGGCGGTTTGCTCCTGAAAATTTGATCACGGTAATTGTAGGCTCTTAGGGGAGGGAATCATGCATTAAATATCAGGGATCCGTCTGCAATCAGAGGGCTCACTGGGTTAAAATTAATTTGTTAAGGACGTCTGCGACTTTGTACACGTAAACATCGTTTATAAAAAAAAAAATACGACAAGGAGAAGGCACACGAGCACTTAGGCCACTTTGGTAAGTGGAATCTGAGACCCATAGACATTTGAATTCTAATTCTCAAGACTATAATCCTAAGACCTCAAACGCGTTGCCAACCCTGAGGACTAAGATGGAATGCCTCTATGCCAGTAATTTCACCGGTAGTCTTATCCCCACACCGGGACACAACAATGCGAACATGCTTGGCGGGTGGTTAATGGATAAGAAGGTGGTAGCAATTTGGACGGACCCTGCACAGGGTCCTACAACCACGAAATTTATACGTTAAAAAACTTCTTACGACTTTTCACGGGACTTAAGTTGTCTTCAAACCAAATTTTATCGGCACCGGTTCAGCGGTTTAACTGGAACAGACAGAGTTAGTGTCACGTTTCTATTATAGTCTGGATAAATAAAAAAATATACGAGGACTGTCTTTGTCTCAAATTGAGTAAAGGTCAATTAAACTCTAGCATTTTACTATGGGTACAAGACGGGCGGAATGACCGAGAGGCTGATCGACTGCGGGCAGTCTGTTCCGGTCAGACGTCCCAACCCATCATCAGATGGGTTAGGCAACGGTAAATTTACTATATATATAAATACATTCTTAAATATATGTATTTAAGAAAATGAAAAACATGCAATACTCAGGAATAAATGCTCGCACTCATAACTAACATTTGCCTTAACCGGGAATTGAAGAAAGAGTCTCTTCCAACTAGGGTAAACACGTCAGCACTTTTTGTGGAAACTACGAATACTTATATTTTACGAAATGATAAATATTATACAAATGATGACGTATTGACGCTAAAAAGTGTATGAATTAAATGTTGACTGATGTTAAACGAATAAAATTAGATATTATCTGCGAAATCACCTTAAAAATGTTTAGAGCTTTTTTCTGCAAACACCACTTAGTTAAAGCCATTTTAGTAAGCTTCTAAACTTGGCAAAGAAAAGCTTTTCAGAGAACTTTAATCTTACGGATAATTTTTAATGCTGTGGATTTTCAACTTTTGACTTGTATGCGGTAATGCTGTCTTCTCATTAAATTTAGAACTTTAAAACTTTAGCAAAAGATTTATATGTACCGACTATCAATACATATAAAGTTTCAAATACCTAAAATAATGGATTATTTCGAGTTATCTTTTCAATATGAACCAAGAGTGAGGATACTTATGACTTTTTCATAAGTTCATCACTCATCCATCACACCTTAGCTCGCTCGCCTTTATTAATTCGCCATATTGATTTTGTATGCTGTCATAATTTTCGATACCGCTCAGTAATTATTATTCAAATTTGGTACATAATTAACCACAAACTGTTCAAACGATATTCGGTAAATGTCATAAAAATATTGCTTTACAAATGTTTTATATATAGCTCTTGGTTGCAATGTCAAATATTGGAAGTACTAGTTCAGTATTTTTTTAACCAAGCAGAGGTTACAAAAAAAACTCTAAATTAAGTGTGAAAAAGAAAAGTAATCCCACAAGTCTGGATTAATATGATTCATATTAGATAAGACTTATTTGTTTTTAACTCATGATCTTTTTTATTTAATCTTCCCATGTGATATTTTTTCCCAAACATAACCAATAACCTCATTAGTCAAGTAAATGTAGGCACTATTACAGTAAACCGACATAAACTTTATCTTCACTTACTTACCATTTAATAAAATGTTGGTGTCGAATAACACTTTTTTTCTTATCTAAATTATTGTTCCAAAGTCAAGTTCTCTAAGCCCTAGTTCAGATCCTAATAAATCTATTTCCACACGATATCCCTCTGACCTATATCACGTATTTACCGACCTATCACTTCGCGAATAAAATATTATGTAAATTCACCTGGCTCCCTAAAAAGGAGTTCGGTTTGCGCCAGAAATTTTCCGGGACATTAAACCTGGGACCAACCTTCTGGCCTACACGCTCCCCTGGTCTGACACCGGCCACATATTTTCCAATTAAGACCGAATAAATGTTAAGAACGTTTCGTGTTCTTAATTTTATTTAAAGATCTGACCGTAATTTAGATGTTTATTTTGGACGGAAAGTTCAAACATTGTGGTTTGTATTGTGCCGGGTAGATTTTTCTGGATTATTTTGTTTTGTTTAATTTTTAATGCGTACAAAAATATGTTAAGGTACCAAAAAAAATGAACTTTGGGTTTATGGTATACTTTAAAATATGCAATGGAGCCAAATGTGGATCAGTGTTCTCTAATTTTACATATCTGTACGTAAGCCTTACTTTATAATCATCTATATATATATAAAATATATTGCTTTTCGTTTGTCTCGCTAAAACTTGAGAACGGCTGGGCCGATTTGGGTGATTTTGGTTTTAAAATGTTTGTCACAGTCCAGGAAAGTTTTAAAAGGTGCGAAAATAATTAAAAAATACACCGGGAAAGTCAAAAATTTGCAGCGAGGCGAAGCCGCTGGCGGGCCGCTAGTAAAATATAAAATCACTATTCTTGTTAGACTATAATCGATTTAATACATTTTATCAAAATTTTGGCTTACACATTATTAAAAATAAGAAAATATTGATGTGACTTGGCCAGAATTATCTTGTGTAATTTGCAAATGTTTTTTTATTTGATCTCATGACGCCACATGCACAGTTAAAAAAAAACTCAATTATACACGTAAGGAAACTCGTAGAATACAATCTTTAAAGCTATTTAAATAAAAACATGATATTTTATGTATTGAAATACGAAAAACCTATGATAAACATTTACTTTTGTCAAGGAATAAAGAAAAGATGTAAGATTTCAAACACGTTACGTCGGAATAGGGCTGTCAAAACAAATTGCTTAGGGTCGTTTCCGAAGGTCGTCACGTTCGTAGAAATGGTACAAACAATGTCGATACAAGCTTTTTTTCTGTGATAAATCTTCTGTATAAAATTAATCAAAGAGAAAGTTTTAAATCACGTCAAAGACATGTTTGAATGTTTAATAGAATAGTCATAAAAGTTTCAGGATAAAACAAAAGTAAAGCAGAGTCGATTATAAATTCGATGTAGAATTGATAGAGAAAAAACAGTTGCATATAACTATTTGTTGGTATTTACCGCTGATAAAATAATTACTTTAACAAAAAGAAAAGGATAATGTATACACTTTGCAGTACAATTATTATTGTTAAGTAGTTAAAATCAAAATGGCGACACTCAAGATTTAACACAAAACATTTCAGAGACAATTCACTTATCCATTCGTGGTCGAGTTATTCACGTCAAGTTGTCCAGTAACATAATTAAACAGATTACGGCGTGCATTTATTATTTAGTGACAGTTCTCGACGACGAAATAGCTTGACTAAAGGCGGTAGGTACTTACCTCATTGTGGCTTACTTGCTTACGAGTTCGCGCGGCAATCTCAGTATGCCGGTTAATACTACGTTGTCAAATTTAAAAAAAAGTGTTAACCAAGATTCAAGGGGAAAATTATCGCGTGGATCAGCCAAATGTGAGTCAGACTCACACACAAAGAGCTCCGTACCATTACTTTTTAAAACTAGTAGGTAAGTGTTGTTAAAACAATAGAAACACCTCTGTGAAAATTTCAACTGTCTACCAATTACGGAGTGAAAGCTTAGTAAAAGGGTTTCATTTGCTCCCTTTGGGTACTTAATCCAAAAACTATTTAAAATATTAAAAAACTATTGAAATAATTACTATGGATGACTTTAAACTCAATGTAAAATCGAAGACACTGTTAACTGTACATTTTCAATCGAACATAAACCTTATCGCAACGTATTAAAGTTTATGGGTGGTCAGTTAACAGTGTCTTCGTTTGTACAACCACTGCATAATTTTACGTTGTCGCACATTTCATCGAAACTAAAACTACCCAAATGCCAACCCTACGTAGCATACTGAATCGCAAGGTGTTTATCCGTACGTAAAATTCGATGCCCGCGGCGGCCCACCATGAATCATCTCTATAAGTTATTGGAGGGCGGGCATCGAACGGTTATTCTCTATATACTACCGAGCCGAGTCGAACTGGAAGAACTTTTGTGAAAACGCTAGGATCATGGTATTTATTTGACAGGTGAACCTAACATTAACAATATAAAACAAATTATTTAGAAATAGTTGACTTTTTCATCTTATTATTGTTTGTGATTAACAGTTTTATTTATTGAATACACCTATTATGTTACTTTACACTATTAAGCAAAAAAAACAACTATAATTTACGCAAAAAATATCAATATTTACCAACTGTCAGCCAATCCGTCACAAACAAGCGTTAAAAAATAAATAAATCAGGGGACAATGTCGCGCAAATTGACTTAGTCCCAAATAAAGGAGGCTTGCACAGACTCGTTATATAAAGAAAATCGTCTAAATGAACAACCAAGACTCAGGAAATAAAATCCCTTACCAGGGCCTTTATTCTATGCGCTAAAGCAATGTTGCTCTTGACATGTTATCCTATTGTTTTCAACTCGACCGCCATTACTGTCAAGTAAATAAGAGCTATCGTAACGTCAACAATACAATAATATGTCAAAGACAGTATGGGTGAGGAACAAAAAGTTTTGTTTTACGACGAAAGGTATCCTTACAATTGTGTGGCTAATTTTCATTGCTTAAGGGGAAAGTTTCATAGAAAATGTATTTGCGTGAGTTAGCGTGGCCAACTCTTTGGTCCTTACTCGTATTTTTTTTTATGTTAAGTAGAAGGCACACGAGCACTCAGGCCACCTGATGGTAAGTTGAATCTGAGACCCATAGAACATTTGAATTCTCTATAATCCTAAGTCCTCAAATGCGTTGCCAACCCTGAGGACTAAGATGGAATTATTCTATGCTAGTAATTTCACCGGTTATCTTATCCCCACACCGGAACACAACAATGCGAACATTTTTGCTTGGCGGGTGGTTAATGGATAAGATGGTGGTAGCGATCCGGACGGACCCTGCACAGGGTCCTACCACCACTAAAACGTGTCTTCTATTAATAAAAACTCTTGTGACCATTGGACTTAGGGAAATTATAGTTATAATGTTTAATAATTGATTCCTAAAGATTTCTACGAACCGATGCGGAACTCATAATTGATCCTTGGGAGAACCCGTCCAGAGGATATATTGTCTTATTGCAATGATGATGGTAACAAATATTTTTAAAACGTATAGTTAAACATCTTAACGTTTAAGATAGTGCTTTTAATGTTTTCAATGCTTATCATAAAAGGTGTAGGTGTAGTTTTCATTGGCACTTTTTGCTTATAAAACCCAGCAAGAGCATATCGGACCATGCTCAATGTAGGGTCGTACCACCACTAAAATGTACGGTTTCACCTGGTAAATTTCACAGGCCTAAGAGACCTCTAGCATCGCAGGTTGGATCACTACCAAAACTAAATGCGTTGTCAAGTCCCCGACAGGTAATAACACCGTAGGGCCTGGAGCAATGTCAGTAAATCCGACTTTTCCGATTGGAAGCTGACAGCTTTTGTTGTGATACTAGTATGTAAATTTGTTGACATAAACAAGCGCTCGTAAAATATGGAATATGGAACTTACGCTGTGAGGGTTTATTGTTGTGAAGTGAGCAAAAGGATTGTGTTGTGACGTGACGTCATGTTTGAGTATGTAGCTCTTTAAATACAGATGATATTATGCTCAGGGGCACTTTTCATAAAAGCTTTTAAATTGTAATACAAGTGGAAGTCTCTTTTTAATACATACTGTTACCGCTAATCATATAATCTATTTTGTATGAAATAAACCACTGGGCTCTTTCTACTCGTAATGGTGGCCAAGTTAAAAACAATATTATCACAACATGTCGACAACACACATCACACGCTTGACAACGCTTGCCGTTGGCCTAGTTGGTAGTGACCCTGCCTACGAAGCTAGCGGTCCTGGGCTCAAATCCCGATAAGGGCAGATATTTGTGTTATGAGCGCGAATATTTGTTCCTGAGTCTTGGATGTTTTCTAAATAGTTAGGTATATATTTCTCTATATAAGTAAGTTTATCGTTGTCTAGTACCCATAGTCCAAGCCTAGAGCTTAGTTTGGGACTAGGTTAATTTGTGTGACATTGTCCCGTGTTGATTTTTTTATTTATGTCAAAATGGTTAATGATATAGCCTTTGACGTGTTTACGGATTGTCAACGTATTAATAACTCTAATTAACTTCAGTAATGGCAGTTAAAACAATACTAAAACACTACAAAAGCAATATCGTTTTACGCAGTAGAATAGAGGCCCGGTACTTTCACATTCAACACCTTTATGTTGATCTTTATTATCTATAGTATCGTCATAATTAGGGGTCGGTACCCGAAGGGAGCCGCACGGGACCCTATTAATATGCCTTTGCTGTCCGTCCGTCCTAACATTAAAGAGGTATCTTTGAACCGTAATAGAAAGCGGGTTGTTTTTTTTAATGTGTTATTACAGCAGATTTACTAACAAATAAAAGAAAAAAAAGGATGTTAAATTGTAAAGGGGGCTCCCATACAAGAATCTTTTCTTAACTTATTTTTTTAATTATTATCGTAAAAGCGATTATTACACATCTTCAAGAAAATCCACAGGTACTAGAGAATGGTCAACGGTGAGTTGGGCTCGCGTTAATTCAATTCGAAATCAAATTCCATTAACGGCCGAACCCTATATACAAACCGCGGATAGATAAGGCTTGCTTCGGGTTGAAATTTGACATTTTCCCATACAAAATCTGTCAAATTTTAATCCAAAGTAAGGCTATTGTCCGCGGTTTGAATATTGGGTTCGGCCGTTAGAGTATAAACAATACCTTCTGTGCGGCTGCACCGACGCTTGACAGGTTTTTCATTTTATTTACCCCTTGACGCGGAACAGAAGTGTTTATTATAAGTTTTAAGACTGAATCTGTATGACTGTAACATTACGCAAAATAATTGTTGCTTAAATACTAAAGTGCCCCAAATCAAAAACAAATACAATTCGATTTAAAACTTTAAGTAAATAGCGTTCTGAATTTTAATGCAACAAACACGCATTTTGACTTGGGGCGTTTTTGTATTAAAGTGACCAATTGTTATTTCATCAAAAGGCATTTCTCGCTGCATGAGTTATTTTTTTAGTCACAGGTCTAACCTAGCCACGTAACAGCATAAATAAATAAATAAATATCACGGGACACTGTCACACAATTTGACCTTGTCCCAAACTAAGCTCTAGGCTTGTGCTATAGGTACTAGACCACGATAAACTTACTTGTATAGAGAAATAAATACTTAAATGCGTAGAAAACATTCAAGACTCGGGAACAAATACTCGTGCTAATCGCACAAATATCTGCCCTTACCGGGATTTGAACCCGGGACCGCTAGCTTCAACGGCAGGGTCACTACCAACTAGGCCAACGTGTCGTCAACCATGATAACATCATGGTTTTAGCAGAAAGCATTCGTTGAAAATGATACAATCGATGAAGTTAAACTATAGCATGCTGAGTTATACATTAGAGCCACCATAACATGGATAAATAAGTAACTTTATTCAGAATACACGTAAATTGGTCATTTACGTGTGTTCTCTTGAAGCTTGAATTACCTCTTAAAATGCCAACATTTCCTGATAACACCGCAACGTTCTAATTTAAACATCAAAAGCCGATCCTTCATCATGAGAATCCGTGCAAAACGAGGAGAAAAACCTCAATGCCTATTTAGGAGGCAGGCTATTTCAAAGGGTGCAAATATTTACCCGCCCAGCAATGTTGACCCGAGCGGATTACCCGAGGTATTTGCTCGGGGGGACCATTATATGATAGTTAGGTCGACTTTGACTCGATAAAGTAACTGGACTTTGACAAGTTGTATTAGTTCCGTTGTCGTTTTAATTTTTTAACCGTCTTAGCATCTCTAATAGTTTGAGATGTTAGAGAGAATAAGATTTCTAGGCCTGCCTACCCTGGCCTCTAAGCCTGTAACAGCAAAGACTTTTAATGTTATGCCACTATGGAACCCTGTCATAATGACAGCGTCAAATCATCATGAAATAAAGCTAAAATAATGATTAACGCTGTCATTATGACAGGGTTCCGTAGTGGCATAACAATTAAAGTCCTAACCGTACGTATTGATATGTAATGTTAATCTGTAAGTTATTTCTTAATATAGACCTGGTTGCCTGAAAAAAAGTTATTCCATTATATTCTCTTCTAAATATTGTCTACGAGGAACAGCAAAGTTGTAATAGACATACTAAAGTCAACCGAGGCAAGGGCTACATGCGTCATTAAAGATTCTAAACGAGATGCAACGTTTCAACACTTATTATAGCTTTATAGCCCTTGTTTATATAAAATTAAATACCACCCCAAAATACACATTTGCCCTGGTTGACATAATATTAATAACTCATCTTGCACTGGTCGGTTGACCATCGGAAATCCTGAAATTGGACAATCTTACCCCGCGAATGTACTCGTATTTACATAAAATTAGAACTAGTGGTTTACCTCAAACAAAGACCTCACGATTTATTTCTTTGACTCTGTAACTCCCCCGACCTATGCTGCTTATGAACTAGAGTTTTTTAAAGAGAAGATAATGTTGATCCAATACTTGAAGCATTGGTTTTTGGTTTATATCGTTTTACTCTTGAACTTCTCATACTTTTACTCTTTGGACATTATAGCACAATTTAATTAACTTTTAAAGAGATACTTGTAAATACCTCCATTACAGCAGCAACCCTTTAAAAGCTGGAAAGTCTGATTATAACTCCTAAATTGCCTAACCAATTTTAATGAAACCTAGCTAGGGACCATCTCGTTTATCTTTGAAATTTCGTGTGGGAGCTACGATGCCGGAGACAGACACGCATATAGGTACATACGTTAAACTTAGAACACCCCATTTCCAGGAATCACAAGCGTACCGTAAACGAGGTGAATTAGGACTAAGGGGTTAATAGGGCACCTAAAATAAGGCGTAAGAGACCACACCGACGCGTAAAATACGGTGACGGTGCGTAAATAAAAGAATGGGTCATATTAAACACATGGCGTAAAATTTGACGGACCGTAATTTACTCACTTTTAAGCTCCGGTGTGGTCGCTCCCTTACTTGTTACAAATAAGAACAAGTAACTTTTTAATGAAAAGAACGTTACGTTCTATTGGAACAGCTTATTTTTAGGTTGTGTCTCCATTCACCCCTTATCCCTATTTACCCCGATTTACGGTACTGACTTATTATTATCACAAAGGGTAAAGCAGAAAAGCAGGAGATTGAAAAAATACTTGAGACAGTGGCAAATCCACATTGAAGCGAGAATGGATGGGCGGATATTGCCGCCTTACTAATATCCGGTAAAATCAGTACTCCATTTTCCATTTGCGTTTGTTTTAAGCCTGAGTATTTCTTAGATCGCAATTACAAAGGATGCTTTCTTTGTTCGACAAAAAATACGTCCTAAATCGGGTTTGCGCCCCAAAGGTTCCGTTCGTATACAGCTGATGATTATAAAGATATGTACCCACTTTTCACCTTACTGCATTATAATAAGGTTCAAAAGCGGATAGAAGGATTCTGTGAGAGAAGAGCTATTTAAGGTCCACCATACGATACAAACAGGGAGATTTTTGTTAGTGAAATTTGAATCTACCATCCAGGAAATAAAGTTTAGTTACCTTTGCTCTTTTTGAATTTGAAACAACTAAAAATGCTTGTCATTTCACCGATTGATATAACCCCAAACCGAAATACAACAGCGAACACTGTTGTTTAGCGGTAGGTTAAATAATGAGATGGAGCTAGCAACCTAGACACACGCTGCAGGGGGGCTGATTCTCTTATAACAGTGCTGCGTCGAACACAAAGATGAACGTTTATCCGGCAGGTTTAAGTAATCCCGTTTTACATTTTAGCGCGTGCCATCTCAATTAGGCCGCAGAGCTCAGTCGCCCAGCAGGGGGGTGATTCTCTCAACGTAGCGCTGCGTCAATCTTATAGGTGAAGTTTTATCCGGCAAGTTTAAGAAGCTCCGTCGGGGCGTACAAAACACATTTTAGCGCGTACGTGCTTTCTTAATTAGGCAGCTTCATACGACACTGAACTCGACAGACTGCTTGATGCCTAATTGAGAAGGCACGCGCTAAAATGTGTTTTGTACGCTCCGACGGGACTTCTTAAACTTGCCAGATAAAACTTCACCCCCAGAGCTTTACGTTCATCTTTGCGTTCACCGCGCAGCGCTATGTTAAGAGAATCAACCGCCAGGACCTTTAAAATTATCCAGCGCTATAATTGGAATACTTCTTATTCTTATCGTCTTACATATTCCTTTACACCATTAAATATTTCCGAGTAGACAGCCTCGATAAGAACGAAATTGGTGAAAGCTAGAAAAAAAAAACACTTTACGACGATCATACAAAAAAATCCTCTCTACTGTAAATTTAAGGGCATTATTTCCGAGATATTTATAGAAATCACATTGAATGAAATGGATTGTCTTGGGACCAAAAGCTTTCACGTTTCAACTGTTCATAAATGATAATGAGTGAATTATAACAGCTCTCGACTTTGAATTTGTGCGTTGTTGAATATTTAATGTTTCTGGGAACAAGACGACGATATTTTGGTTAACAAGACAAATTGTTTATTTTTTCTAAAATATATCAAGGCTTTAACAAGCGCTTGCCCGCGATTTGTTTTGTTCTTCTTCGGTAACTATCAAATTTCCCGAGATAAAATGTATGTTAAATTAAATCCAGAGCTCAAACTGGAGCTAAGCTCCGGACAAGGTCAACTTGTGTGAGATTGTAATAGACAACAACATAATATTATGGAGCAAGCCATCCTGGGTTTGATTCCCAACTATGTGTCTGTAAGTATTGTAGAAATCTTAGTCTTGGATATTTTCTATGTATTTATCTATACTACTGTCTATGCTAGGTAGTTCAATTTGGGCTTAGTTCAGGACTAGGTCAATTAGTGAACAGCTGTTTCATCTCACGAAAGCGGGTGGGCCATACTTGTAGTTGTAACGCGACACTCACACTACAGCGACGCTTAGCGACGACAACAGGGGGGTGATTCTCTCAACACAGCGCTGCGTCGATCCCAACGGAGAAATTTTATCCGGCAAGTTTAAGAAGTCCCGTCGGAGCGTACTAAACACATTTTAGTGCGTGCCTTCTCAATTGGGCAGCAGGCAGGTGAATCGAATTCAGTGTTGTATAAAGCTGCCTAATTAAGAAGGGATGCGCTAAAATGATATTATTTTGTACGCTCTGACGGAACTTCTTAAACTTGCCGGATAAAACTTCACCTTTGAAATCGACGCAGCGCTGTGTTGAGAGAATCACCCCCCAGTAGGACACAACGTACATGCATTTACGAGTATGATCAACCCGCCTTCGTAAGATTGTAAGTGCTAATATTTCACTATTTATAAGGAACATCCTTACACGTTAAAAACTTGGTTAGTTATATAAACACAATATTTATTCGCTGCAAGAAAACAAGATCTAATATCGTACAAGAATTTGAATGCACCATTGAATAAGAGTCATTTAAAATCCACGAGTGTAGTGCACAGCTTTCACCCTGGGGATTACGTTCCAGTTTTGGTAAGGTTACCTGCCTGCAAAATGCTGCTCCGGAATAAATTTAATGTACTTCCTCGATATGTTTATTGAATTTATTATACTGGGTGGAAAGTTGAGATGGATCACTCAGGGCTACTCTCGGAAACATACTCGTTCAGGGTTCTACATTATGTCATATATCGAGTGACTTTTCTAGTTAGTGTCTAACTTTGGTTGGTCTCAAAAAGTCGTAATGTCCGAAAAAAATGTCATCGACAAACATCACTTTTTTGTATGTCTAGAGGGGGTGTTTATCATTTTAAACCGACTTCAAAAAAAGGGAGAGGTTCTCAATTCATCGAGGATTTTTATTTTATTTTTTATGTATGTTCCCCGATTACACGAAGAACGGTGGATCGACATAAAAAAAACATTTTATCCGATTTCTAGTTGATCCCATTTCCAGCACGTCAAGATCTGATGATGGGATCTTGGAGTAATCGAGGAAACTCCTCAAATATTATAGGAATAAATATACGTGGACGACATAACAGTATTTGTTATGATCAGTAAAAGGAAAAAAATAAAAAAAATGTTTAAACAAACTGAAAACCGTCTTCGAAAAGCAAGAAATGGATTCTTTTAAAATAATAGGTAATCAGTCCAACTGAACTCGGCGTCCCACTATATTTTTAAACAAAAACCGAATTCATTTGGACTGACCTTATTAGGTACCTATCATTTTAAAAGACGTTATTTCTAGGTTTTTGATGACGGATTTTAGTTATAAAAACATTAAATTTTATCAAAACGCCAGTTATCGAATGTATCATTTCATCGAATTAGATTTCATCGAACGCTATTTTCTACTGAAACCATATTGTTTTCAGGGTATCTATAACCTCTAACCTAACCTAACCTGCGTAATTAATGTTTAAGATACCGTGAAAACATTATGGTTTCAGTAGAAAATAGCGTTCGATGAAATAATACATTTGAATAATTGAAATTCGATAAAATTATGAGTTACCGCCTAGAATGAGTTGCATGATAATCGTTACCGTTAACAAATGTATGAAAATAACGTAAGCTACCGAGATAGACACTTGGTAAATCGGTCGGCACTACCAACACGCTATAATCTTTCTCTGTCACTTGCGCTCATCGAATGGTGATAGTTTCGATGACTAGCTAGCCAAGCCAAGTTGCACTTTTCACAGGTGACAAACGACGTTGTTGAACGAGTTTAATCCGATCACCGTTTCTACCCTCGAAGCTGGTTCAGGCTCATGGTAATTCTAACAATAAGAGTTAGTGTTACTGACGTTTTTCATTATGATCATAAATTAAGTAAAAAACAATACAAATACTCATTATTGAACACCAAAAATAGAGTAGGGCTTATGAAAATTCCACCTAATTTGCATAATGCCTAATTAACCAATACTCCTAGATTTCAAAAGGATTTAGTGTCAAAATAGGTACCTAAATCCCAGAATGCCTAACTTTTTGTCTCATGACACTTTAATTTGGATACGGCTGAATTTTAAAATGTCTTATTTAATTCTCATAATGGACAAACTTCACAACAGCTTTATCGCAGGATACCCTATGTACAAAACAACCAGGTACCAAAATACCTAAATTTTAAATAGGCTAGTTAACCTTCATGTATAATTTGATTTACTATCTCCTTTAGTACTGAGCACTTACATTGAAGTACCAATATTATAAAGATAATGCAAACTATTTAGGCATTTTGAAACTGTGTCATTTTGGCATTCTGGAGTTTTCAGTTTAAGCTATATATAAATTTTGTCGTATCTGTGATTCGGCATTTTAAGGACAAGTACATTTCAATATTTAAACATTTCGGACATGAGACGTTTTAGGTCAAAGTCATAATAACTTTTGTTCATTTTAGGAATGAGAAAAAAAAATATATTCGGGTATTACGAGCCCACGGCAATTTGAAATTAAGTTAATTTCGTAAATTAGGTATTATAAAAATTTGACGGAATAAGCACTACTCCAAAAATAAACAAAACACGGAACAGTACATTTAATTCATGGGTATACAACGGGCGGTCTAATTATTATTCCGTGTAATTATCGGTTATAGATGGCCTGTTGTATTATGATTTAAATGTACTGTTCCGTGTTCTTTTTTTTTTTTGTGTTCAGTAAAGAGTATTTACTACCGCCACTAAAAATAAGATTAGTAGAATTTAATTACTCGCATCAATTAAATTTCAAAACCAAGAGCTCCTCATCGACTCAGTTATGTACGTCACCAAAAGAACCTGGCAACGAAAATGTTAATCAGAACAACCCCAAACGAATACCAAAATGGCTGACCCAAATTCCTGAACCGTCTTCTTTAATACTGCACAAACAATGTTTCTTATCACGGTCTTACAAAAGGCCGTGACAGTCACGACGAACACTGCGTGCCACGAAAAAGTGCCAACCCAATATTTTTATATTTTCTTATTTCTGTATAGAGGCGCGACGCTACGCTGCTGCACTACAAATGATGTTTGTTGCAAAGCTGCCAGCCAGAGCTTAGCGAAAAATGATGCTACGGACGGCGAAATAGCGCTCGCGTTACTTGATAGTGAATATGTTAACCTTACATTTAGTTAACATAACTTGACATTTTCTCGTTTATCAAAAATATAATATAAAATATTACACAGCGCGCTAGCCTAGTCGGTAGTAACCCTGCTTACGACGCTAGTAGACCCGGTTTCGATTCCCGGTATTGGCAAATTTTAGTGTGTTAAGCGCAAATATTTGTTCAGAGGCTTGTTTGTTTTATATGTATTTGAGTATAAAAGTGTGTAAGTCTAGAGCTATGTTTGGAACTAGGTCAATTTGTGTGGAATTGTCCCTAGTTTTTTTTATTATTTATTTATTTAACACTCACAGTCCAAATACAGTCATAAAAAGGGCTCCTAACCAGCTTTGTACCGCGGCTTGTGGCAGTACGGTTATAAGTGTGTCTCTTGGCGAACTTAATAACCTGATGACATAGTAATTTTTTTCATTAATTTATTGGAAATTTACATAGTGTGTGATACAGTTTTCATTGTACGAGTAGTGTAGTTAAAACTGTACAGTCGCAGAAATTTTAATCACTTTTCAACACTATTTTAAAGCTCTAAAGGTTTGGAGTAGTCCGTTGAACGATCGAGTGGTAGTATCTTCAAATAGTGCATTTATTGAAGAGCAGCTAAGAATGTCATTCATTAATGTAATTCATTAATGGCTGTTAGTGAAACACTCTCACCACCATTCAAGTTATTTAAAGGCTAAGCTTGGTAACTTGATACGATATTCAACGACATTTTAGGGTACCTTAATTCGACAAAATAATGCCGTTGGTGTATAGATTTTTATTTGGATAGTGTATAGCCATATCATCATTATTTCAACAAAGACAACAACTTCAACACTGAATTGAAGTTAGAAATAGCGTAATATTGAAAAATCCTAGCGAAAATACTCCTTGAATAATCTCCGTTACTTCCCTCCTCTTGACTCTACACTTGGCCCCAATCCGCATTCTAACTCAACTAGAATATTTTCCTGCATTCTGTTCTCGGCTAGAGGACACTTTATCATTCCCGGACGTGTAACAACACTGCCCTTATTACAAGCCATCAAATCAACCCATTTTGAGCCGTATTACGGCGGCTTAAGATACATTGTTTGAGCTGGGTAGTTTAGCTATCTACTGGGGTAATCTAGGTATTACGGACGTACGGACACTGGGTTTGTAATGTCGTTTAAACTGCAGAAGTTTGAGGGAAGGATACTGACGCAACTCGTGAGTTAAAATGTACAGGGTGTCTTTAAGCTCTGTGTATTAAAATATATAGTGTAATATGGAACGTTTTTTGTATGTTAATTCTTTATTGCACAAAAATATATCAATGAGAACGCATAAAACTTATCAAAATATCTGTCGTTGAATGTATCATATCATCGAATGCTATTTTCTACTGAAACCTTAATGTTTTCAGGGCACCTTAAACATCTAACCTAACTTACGCAATTAATATTTAAGTTACCCTTAAAACATTATAAATTCAGAAGAAAATAGCGTCCAATGAAATGATACATTCGATGATGTAAAAACCCCTGGAACTTACCCTGAAGTAATAAAAACATGAGAAGCAAATCAAAATTAGAGGTGGAAATTAAAAAAAAAACGTTGTTGAGTTGTTGCTCAAACTGCCCTGGGGGCTTATTATGGCCGTGTTTATCGCGTGAATAAACGTGGATAAAACATCCGTCACTTTCTGACAAGTACAGTGCTAGAGTGACACATGCTTTATCCATAGTGATAAACGCGACCATATCTGACGGTATAATGGTAAGTATCTCGGAGACTCATGCTTTTACTCAGGATATTGAAGTTAATATTAAATAAATCGCTTTCTTCAAATATTATGTGTTTAATACTTTTGATGATAAAAAGATTTATAGAACGATAACTAAATAAATAATTAAATTATATAAACTGAGACACCAAGACACGTAGACCGTGTCTGATGCTTATCGAAATTTTCTAGAGAATGAATTTATCGATCGCATCAAATACATCATGAACAATTTTGAATTTGGATAGAGTTTAAACGAAATGTAAAAGTGGCCAGGAACGTAAAAAGGAGGTAGTAACAGCCTCGTCGTGAAACCCTGAGGAGGGTGCTGGTGGAGCTTTATACGACACTGAACTCGAAGCACTGCCTGCTGCCTAACTGAGAAGGCACGCGCTAAAATGTGTTTTGTATGCTCCGACGGGACTTCATAAACTTGCCGGATAAAACTTCACCTATAAGATCGACGCAGCGCTGTGTTGAGAGAATCCCCGCCCAGATCATAGTGATCTTTTATAATAAACGAACCAATTAGGTACCTATCTTAACATTGAATTACCATAGATTGTTTTGATAAACAACTAATGTTTAATAACTAAACGCATTTTCGAGAAGGGTTGATATTATTCTGCACCTAACGTTAACAGCTCCATTAGGGTTTAAGCCTCACTTTTTTCCCGGACGGTTCGTATTTACTTAAACTCGTTTCACCTCTGCATACAGAGATAATATTCCTTGTTTTAGGGCTCCGTACCCTGTCACTACTCACACAAGTCAAATTCGGGTTCCCTTCATCTGGCATAACTTTATTTGGCATAATCACCACTTGGCATAATTATCATTTGGCATACAGTCATTTTTTTCAGAAACCGTATACTTTTCAGGAACCGTATACAATAGCATTGTATAGAGCCCATTAGGTTAGGTTAGGTTTATTTTATAACAATCCTGAAAAGTATACGGTTTCTGAAAAAAAAGACTGTATGCCAAATGATGATTATGCCAAGTGATGATTATGCCAAAAAAAGTTATGCCAGATGAATGTAAACCGTCAAATTCATTAAGGTGTAAAATGTGTCTTACTGACTTACGAGTTAAGGAGTATTTTTAAACTAATTCCGTTACGACGATGTGCTAAAACAAAGCTCTTATTAAGATGAATGTCCATTTACCAGAGTCCAATCAGAATGAGAATCAAAATCAGAAAAAAACATTGTTGTCCTTTTATCTGTCTGTCCATTGGTCTGATAAGAGACTCTCTCTCTGAAATTGCTGAAGCTATCGTACAAGAATTAAAAATAGTCGTAGTGTTTAGTTATACTCACGAAGCGTCATCATTAAAAAAATGAAGATTTAGAAAAAATATTGTTACCTAAAATAAAATTCTTTCACCTATCATCATACTCATAAGAGGTATCAATTGTTACCTCTAGGTATACGTATAGGATAGGTACCTAAACATATTTTACAACCATTTTCGATGTATTTGGGTAATTGACGTGAAACGCAAAGGTAAATTACCCTGTCGCCTCTATTGTATAAACTCATAAGAAGCAAAAATACAAAAACGGTAGTCACTGTTGCTGTAACTTAAAAAAGTAGTAAAGACAAAGCAGCAGCTGGACTCTATTAACTTTCTAATATTTCATACAAACAAAACGTAGACTCGGAACCGTCTATACTCTAGTCCGACTCGCACTTAACCGCCTTCCCTGAACCTAGGTTTATACTAAGAGTAAAAAAATCTCTTCCCAGCTTCCGCTAAAGGCTTGTAATTATGAAGGCTCGTTCTTATTTAGCATTCTAGTTGGAATAATTTTACGCTACGTGTAGCGGATTAACAGGCATTCCAAGGGTTGTCTGAAAAACAGTAAGCTGTTAAATACAGTATGCTAATATTTATTAGAGCACTAAAGTTACGGGGTGCCTCGAATGTTTAGTGATTATTTCTATTATTTATTTTTAAGTTGAAGTTCCTTTTTGTGTTTCTTCAAGTCATTGTTTTAATTTCATTGATTCTATCATTCGTTTTGCCAAAAGAAAGTATGTTTATTCGTCGAAATCTACTTTGAAAGAATATTTATTATTTTATACATATATTACAGTAAACTTTTATTTTGAAGGTTATTCAAAAATAACGCTCTTAACCATGCCTGAAAATATAATTAATTGTTTTAGTAAAATTTAAGACTCTACTTGTCAATCAATTATGTTCTGCAATACATTCACATGTAACGTCTCTCTATGATGTAAAATAATGGCGTCAAAATTGGACACTTTTCGTTGACAGACCCCAAAAATGAAAACTTAACTCTAAATTCAAAGATCATACGGTTATAAATTACTGACTGCGGGAGCATAAATTATAATCCTTATCTTATCTACAATAATGTCATAAAGAGGAAGAATAAACACGAAAAATACTGGACTGATTACAAAAAATATTTTACCAGTAAAATGCTATCTTTTCGCCGAGTAACAAGCTATATTCGGTTTTTCTACACTGACAGAGTCACGGGCAACAGCTATGTAAAATAAGAATCAAGGTGTCTGACATAGGTTTTCATTAATTACTAGTGCTATTTGCTTACTGTTCAAATACTGTGAACTGTTACACAGTATTTGTATAAATTATCATGAAACCGTTGCACGTTGGTATTAGGGTATTAGAGAACCGCTATCAAATTTTGATTACAGGGACACGACATAATTACTTTTGAAATTAAACAGAAATGGTACATGTTCAATAGTTTAATTACATGTGAAATTGAAATATTTACATTGGTAGGGTTTGAAGGTATTATATCTCACTATTTCTCTTGCATTAAAATAGCTTGTTCAAGAAATATTTCATAATATCTCCTCCTCAAGCCGAAACTTCCACGTTATAACGTCATCTCCGCGTAGTTCTTTCTGATATTATACAACTGTTCAAGAATTATTTCATAATTTTATACTTCTTAAGCCGAAACTTTCATATTCTACCGTCATCTCCGCATGCTTTTTCAGATATTTTACAACTGTTCAAGAATTATTTCATAATTTTATACAATTAAAGCTGAAACTTCCGTAATAATATTACGCCGTCATCTCCGCTTGCGTTTTTCTGATATATTTCAACCGACGATAGAGAAAAAAAGTGAAATAAATAGCATGTCATGTTCAATAATTGGTTGTAAGTTTTCAAATACCACGACATGTTTAGAAAAATCCGTCTAGCAAGTAATTAGGTATCCCTTTAAGGAAACCAAAAGGTTCTACTAGATATTTTTTTGAGAGAAATGAACGGTATGACAATGTATTTAAGGGACCAATCATTGACTTAATCAATTGGTACATGTGTTTCATATTTTGTATAATCGTTTCCGTTATCTAATTCGAGCGGTAATAAGTGACGTAATGAAAAAACTGATCTTTGTTTCATTGCATATAAATGGACGACACTATAACCAAATAATTACCTATGTTGTAGTAAAGTGTCGCTTTGCAGTTTGTGTCTACCGCGATAGATAGAGCTCATGTCATTTTCAACTATGCGGGTTCCCACAATCTTTTTCATGAAAAAAATACCCATTTGCATTTGTGGCGGTAGGCGTAAGTGCGTTTATGTAAATAAATGCAACATTTATCAATTATCTACAATTTCTATATACAGGGCGTCCCACGGCTATGCCACATGGAAGGAAAGTACCTTGAATATTGTAGATGGAACATTTTACTGAAAGAAGACTTTATTTTAATTTAAAAAACAAATTAAACTGCATTCATAGATATTCAAATAATTACATGGTTGAACCGGGAATCGAACCCGTTACACGAGGTAAATAATTACCCTGTAGCTTTATCATACCGATCGAAAGGCTTCATCATAAGGATTATTTTTTGTTAAATAACATAGTGTCAGAAATAAAAGGAAGACCATGAATTTTAACATTTGATGTAAAATTTTGTTCAGAAAAATGAATAGCTGATAGATAGATACATAGTTTTTTTATGGGGTTATTTCAAAAGTTTAGTTCACAAGAACCAGTATGAAAGTGTCCACGAGCTATAAACAGAACTTACGACGTATTATTCTAAATATCCACCACAACAAGATCAAAAAATCGTCAGGGAGCGAAATAATCAAAAGAGTGCGACTTTGTATTCAACAGGAAGGGACTCATTTTGAGCATTTGATAAATTGATTAATTTTGTATTAAAAATGTTAATACAAAATAAAATAGGTACTTACCTTCCATGTGGCATAGCCGTGGGACGCCCTGTATAATTTCATAAAATACGCCACTCTTGTTTAAAGGTTTGGTTCGGCCTAGCAGCGGCACAATACATTATATTAAAAATTACACTGTTTGATTTGAGGCTGGAAAATTGTTGTAGTATTTTGTTTGAAAGTGGCACTTTTCGAGAAATAGCATTTTTTTGTTATTTACAGTATTTTTCGTTTTTTCTGAGGTATATTTTATTATCCGGGTACTTGAGAAAAGCCAGACGTCAGGTACGCAGTAATAACAATTATATCTTACAAAGTACAATTGAGCCCCGGTACTAAGATGCCCTCAATTTCCTCGAAGATGAGTAAAGAATGGAAAAAAACATAAGCCAGCTTTTATAACATGTCTTATGCACAGCGATATTAACAACGTATTCTCAAATAATTTCAGCTCAATGTGGTGGTTTCCACTTGAAAATATTTGAAATATTTCCACATATCACCAGATCCAATTGTTTTCTTGGCATGTTCTTGACTTCGTGTTTGGATGGGTATTTACCGATTTTCTAAAGCAATCATGATATTACTCGTTTTTTTTTTACCGTGTGGTTGCTGGGTTAGAATGGTGCCACTCCATGTCTTCCCGTAGATGTCGCAAGAGGGGAATAGGGGCTTGTGGTACTTTTAGGCGATGGGCTTGCAACCGGTCACTGATAAACTGGTGAACAGCACGGCCTGATTGTACAAAATGTGGTTACAGATTTCTCAAGAAATCTTTTTAGAGTTGGTATTTCTGTAGCTCTGTGTACACCACTCTAGGATGACTGTAATTAAAGGCTTGATGTTACATGTAAGGTTTAATTTTTAAGTAGGATCGAAAAAAACATGTAGATAAACGTTAGTATGAAAAGCAAAACCATTAAATAAATAAATCAGGGGACAATCTCACACAAATTGACCTAGTCCCATACTAAGCTCTAGGCTTGAACGATGGGTACTAGACAACGATAAACATACTTATATAGAGAAATAAATACTTAAATACATAGAAAACATCCAAGGCTTAAGAACAAATATTCGCGCTCACCACACAAATATCTGCCCTTACCGGGATTTGGACCCAGGACCGCTGGCTTCGGAGGCAGGGTCACTCCCAACTAGACCACCGTGTCGTCAGATGTTTATAAGTACATATTCATCTTGGCACAAACCTCCACTGAGAGAGATTAGCGGCTCGTGTTAACTAAAAATTTAGGGCTTTAAATTTTAAAACTACTCTAAGCTCTCGACAAACGTCTCTCACTTTGCACGTAATTGTATTCTATCAAATTTAATGATCAAAATTAATATAACAGTTCATTTTCATTACACCGCAGATTTCAAAGGAATTAAATTTGAATGCCCAAGTGAATTAATTTGGGTAATAGAAGGAACTTAGGCTTACTTACTTATTTTTGGTTGCGGTGTAAATATTTATTTGTGCGATTTAAAACATTAAATTACTTTAAATAATATTTTTACAGGATTGTTCACTTATTACTCTGTGTTGAATGGTTTTATTTTATATAACAGAGTATTTGTATGAAATTCCACTATCAATATTTGTACGAGTATATACGTAATATGTATACGTTGTCGAACACGGTTCTGACGATTTTATTGAAAATTGCTGAATAGGCTGTTTATCGAGTCAAATAAACGACCTGTCAAGTCTTCATCTTCGGGAAAATTCGGGTTTCGCCCAAAAATTGGGTTCCGAGGTAGACATTAAAGACGAATGAATTGACACTTCCTTAAACTAAATTTCAAAACATTGGTATCCAAAAAGTCCTGATTGAACAAAAGTAATCAAAAAAAAATACTAAGTAATTTCCAATCGAACACAGTCAAATCAAACAAAAATCACTTAAATCGTTTAACGTGAAAATAAAACTTAAAGGAAAGAGAGCAAAATCAACCCAATCTCCGGATAACGATCGGAGGTAAGCGCAAAATCGGCGCAAACTAGACATCGCCATTTCAAAACCAAATCGGCTCTTTCAATCAGGTCGTTACAAAACTAGAGGCGGCGGTTCGCATTCGATTTGCCAGTTATCGCTGTCCTTTTTGTTTGGGGTAAGTGAGAGCTAGATGGAATTGGGTTTGTGCGCTGTAATCGCTTGGTTTGGTGAGGTTGGGTCGAGTGCCGTCGCTGTGTGAATTTAATTGCTAATCAGCCGAGAACGATGGCACAGTACACTGAGTGCAAACAGTTTATTTTTCTATTGCTTTAAGTTATTGATTTTGGTTATTTCTTCAAAAGCTGTTTTAAAAACAGATGGCACTGAGAGATAAAATAGAGATAATTTGCCCTATAGTATTGTTATTAAGTCCGCTGGAACATTATTTTGGTACATTGCCTGATCTTCAACTTTAACTTACTGATAATCGTAACTTACACTTCAATGACAGCTGAAGAGTGTGCCAAAATTTCAGACTTACAAAAATAGAAGTATAATTTAGCAAAACTTAATTGTTACTGTATCATAAAATTACAAAACACTAAAACAAGTGTCAAATAGGGTGCCACTCAGCAGAATACCGAGCCGCTGTGGTTCTTATGAAGATATTTTTCACTAAGTACTATTTCAGGGTTTTCTTTGTATTTATTTGGACTGGGTGCATCGCAATATGACGTATTATATAAATCGTTGCTAAGCTGACGTTAATACGAGCAGCTGTAGACAAGGTAAAATAAAGATTAAAAAAACATTTCCATAAGCTAACATACATTTAAGTTTATTTTATCTTGACATTGACTTTGGCGACCCTGAATTCATATCAAACAAGAAAAAATTAATATCACATTATATAAATAACAAAACGACTTCTGTGCGAACGTTAACTTAAATTTTAAATTGCCTACTGATTTTTTTTAGTTTACTACGCCGCGGGGATAGAGAGGTAAAATACGCCCCTATTACTTGTCGCTCCATCGTACGTCGGGTGAATACGTGATTAATGCATTGTGAACTAAATGCGTAATGTACTCGTAACACTCGTGGTCTCTCATTGTTCTGTTTAGTGACGATAGAACCCTGCACTTGGTCCGTCCGAGACTCTACCACCATTTTACTTGCGAATCTACCAAGCAGCAAGACAATACATACTTGTGTTCGTATAATTCTTTGCCATTTAAAAAAACTCCACCCTGTGGTTCCGGGTTAGAATAGTGCCACTCCATGTCTTCCCGTGGATGTCGTGAGAGGCGACTAAGGGAATAAAGGCTTGTAGTGGTTAGGCGATGGGCTTGCAACCTGTCACTAATACACTGGTAAACATCTTAGCCTGACTATGCAAAATGTGGTTACAGAATTATCAACAAGTTTAGAGTTGTTGGTATTCTGTTGCTCTGCCTACCCCACTCTGGGAATAAAGGCGTGACGTTATGTATGTATGTATGTATTAAAAAAAACTACTTTCTCCTTTGGATAATGTCCGAGAGAGGCAAGAGGAAAAATAAACCACTGTAGTTATGGCTACGTTCTAGACTAATGTTTGTATGAAGACTTTGAAAAAACCAAAGCAACTTATCTGTCTCTCCGCCCGCATTTCCTGTTTTTTTTTTATTACATTAGTAACACTGCTACAGCCTTAGATGCAAAAGTAATTGTATTACTTTAAAACATTTGTCATTTAATTACAATTTATGATTTAATTAAAATCCCAATCCATACGTACCTGAAACAAAGAGAATAATCTTAATTAATAAACGCTTATAGATAAAACATTCAGGGGGGTTATCATGACATAACAATGCAGTTCTGTTTTCGCTCAGTGAAAAGGACAGAGCTATATAACTGTCACTGTCTGTTTATGACTTCGATTGTACAAGAACACAAGTACCGTTCATTTTGTTTATGTATAAAGCTTTTGAAAATATACTTTTTTTTAGTGTCATACGTAGACCCCCCCCCCCCTCCATACAGCCCGCGCGTGCAGGCAAGATCGACTTCACAGACTCTTATGATATTTTTAGGACATAAGCTTACAATGTATCACCTAAAAATATATCAAGTATGAGTACTAACTTCCAAACTATTCTTCAACCATAAACTCTTAGACATAATTAGATGTAATAAAGAAGTTTGAAATACATATAATTTACTACAACCATGTACATATTTCTTGGTTACATGTTTTAAAAAACTCTAGTTGTACTGACCCCAAGTCAGCCAGCATATGTATAAATATATAGATATATATATAGGGTATAATTTTTTTTGCTTACATAATCATAAATTATATATCGTCACTTATTATAAATAGGAGGCTTAGGACTTGTCTGATCATATAAAGGTATAAATATGTTTACGAGAGATAATACTGGGTTTTTAAACAATAGAATAGGTCAGATGTGTACTTAAATATTAGTACAATATGTCGTCGTATTCAAATATATAAGTTATAAAGCTTAAAACATACAAATGGCAGAATGGTGATATGAAAAACCACTTTGGTACTTTGTCGCTTTAACGATATGTTTGAGCTACTATATTAATTTGTTAGAAGCGTTGGGGCGACGGGGTACAGTTGCGTTGCGGCTATATTTAGCGAAATAAAGTAGGGTAGTTATAAAGCCTAAACCAATTAACTGGCGAGGCGGCGATAAGAATAGACACGTTGGTGCTTTGTCGCTTTAACGTTATGTTTGAACTGTCATACTAATTTGTTACGGGAATCAGAGCGATAGGGTACGATGATGTTGTTTGCTTGTAAGAAAATAAAAGAAGGTAGTTAGAAAGAGCGGGATTATGCGGGTATAGAATGTTATTATGGATATGCCTTGACAAATCGGTTTATACATTTATCGTTTACTTTTATAAAGCTTGAAATAATTTATAACAATATTAAAGATTGGAAAAAAAGGAAAGATGAATGATTAAATAATCGTAGGAGCGTATAAAAATATCCATGGTATCTTCTTGTTAGCTCAGGTCCATACAAACAGTTAAACAGTAATCAGTACGCAGAACATAATCAAGAATACCTAAAATAGATAATTAATGAACACAGGTTGCAAAATAAAAGTACCTCTTCCTTCTTTTCTTACCTATTTAATCTCGATTCCATTAGAACATATATTATATTTGTTTGGTTGATTGCCGGGTCGCTATATAACAATAAGTACCTAATCTCAGGAAAAGTTGTTTATGTTATTTAGCAAATATAAGAAGAAGTAGGGTTTAACAACCTTTTATGTAATTGGACACGGAATTAAGGAAGGACAAATTATCTGGCTCGGTTACATAGGTACTAAATATTCAGATTATAATTGCGCTTGTCCATACTAAACTTACGTAATCTGTTGGAAGCAAGAGCGACCAGTATAAAGAGAACTAACGAGACGTTATTGGGACGGTTTTTACGTTTTAACTCGTTATTGGGACTATGGGGAATCATTACGGGGACCCTTTTTCGTTATTGATACGGGTCTAGGTTTTCTGGTCGCTGAATGTTAGGGTCGGTGGGGGGAATGGTTCGAGTATAAAACGGGTGGAGGGAGAAGATGGAAAATTAGCACGACGCGGGACGGAGAGGACGGAAGAGCTTCGCTAATATTTAATTTAAAGTTCTGAGTGCTTGGATGGGGAATCAGGACCTATTGGGTGAGTATGCCTCTGCTGAACCAAGACCCCTTTAGTGCTGCTATTTTTATAGCAGTCCGGAATCTGAGTCTGGATTTCGGGTAGCAGAGTATCCTTTTATAATGTAGGCTGATAGGGCTTCTTTAGGAACTCGGGCAGGCAGTTAGGGCATGCAGCTATACTGTTTGTAGTCTCTCGGAATGTAGGGCTAGGGAGTTAGGGAGGGGTTCCTTTTGATGTGTTTTATTTTTTGTGTTGCGTTAAAAGGGGAATGTGCACGAATCAATTACATCTAACAATACAATTAGCTATTTACTATCGTTCCTTAATGATTATGTACAGGCATTTGACCTTCCAACAAACATGAAAGCATTGTGACTATTTGCAGTGTAATCATGATTAAATTTTGAATTAATAACTCCAGGATGAAGTATCAAAGAAGTAAACCATATTATGTTACTATAAAGTAATAATTAAAATTCGTGCACATATCCTATGAATTTACTTGAATTTTGATGTTATTTTGTGTAATAAAATATACTGTGATTTGTGTTTTATTGACCTATATTTTATTGTTGTTTTGTGCAAAAGGGGAATATGTACATTTCATTACAATTAACAAAATATTTAATTCTATCTAATTATTATTTAATGTTACCAAAAAAGCAAGATTAAAGTATAGAAATTAGACCTTCCAATCATTAAATAAGAATTGCGGTAAGCTTTAATTAATTTTGATCTAACCTGTTATATTTATTGATACAAGCTGGAATATCTAAAATATTAACTTCACAATCTAGATGTTGTAAAAATACTTATGTTGTACATATACCCTTTTAATAACTCGACGGTAAGGTAAGTGGCTTTTGAAATTTAAACTGTGATATATTAATCTCATATTAGCAATTTCTGCCTTAGTTAGGAATATCATTTTAGTGCGACAAAATAGTTTAATAGAAACAATATGTTCAGACTTAAATTCAGTTATTGAAGTATCAGCCGAGAGGCAAAAATGGTCAGTAATTAATTGGTACAAAGAGACTGGAGGTAAACTCAGCTGAGACTTCTCCACTAGGATCAATCTAAGTAAGGCAGAAAATGTTTGAGAACTTCCTTGTGTGTCACCTTTATCCTTTTTAACATATAACCTTTACTACAAGAATTATTTATGAAAGGGGATTAGGAAGTATAATTAATAAATCTGGGATACCTGAAAAGAGTAAAAATATAGGAATACCAACATCTATGGTAATATTCTGGTATTTTATTCAGGAACCAATACATTGTTGTAGAACTTCATTCAGCAGCTGTTCATATATTTTCAAAATGCATTCAGGGTTAGGTACCATGTAGTAAGATTTAATTCCACAGATGCTCCTACATTTTCAATAAACAAGCAGAGTCCTGAAACAAATTGGTTAAATTATTTTCAAGTCATTTTAGGAGAAGGTTTCTAGTTATATATGCCTACCATAACAATTGTTTTAATAACGGGACCGTTTACATATTTAACTAGTAGATGTTATCATAGATAGTACATTATTTACTCATAAAAGCTATAGGTAATACCTAGCTCTAGTTTTCCCAAAGAAATAACATTAAGTACCATCTCAGATACCTTTAATTGAAACAATGATATTTATGGGCTTTAGAGTACTAAAACAAAACCAACAGGAAAGGGTTGTAGTTAACTTTCACGGAAAAGAGTTAAGCCTGAGATTCTGCATTCGGTTTGTAAGATTATTAATAACAAGGGGTTCCAATTTACAGTTAAATATTAAGTAGTTATTATAGCAAATAGGGGTTTTTATATACTTACATTTGACATTAGTAATAGTTGTATATCAGGAGACCACAAAGTCGAACGAAGGGTACAATTATTATTATGTATTCAGTGATACTGTGATTCGGTGCTTGTTTGATTCAAAACGTATAAATGGATTACTGAAATAAATTTGGGAGGTTATGATTCTTAAAATTAACCACGAAGTAATAGGTATTAACCTACTTTCAGAAGAAGGTTTTATCAAAACATAAGTGCCTAGATATTATATTCATATGAAAGAAGCTATTTTTCGACAGTCGATTAAAAATATCTAGTCCATTAATAACACTATGTATAAAGGCTTTAGTTTGGTAGGTTGTTGAAATGTCCAAAGTGAACAAATAGGCATAGGGTATTTACTTATTGTAGGGCGAAGTAGAAATGCTTAACGAGTGTATTTACTAACCTGTACTGATGTTTCACTTATAATCTTTTATGTGAAATCCAGGCGTGAATTAGAGTAGGGAACTTGCTTTGCTTGATTTGTGTCCGGGTGAATAGCGCTGAATGTACCATCCAATTACAAGATATTCGTTAACGAAGTATAAGATTATTAAGTAGATTTTATTATATGTATAGATTACATAAGTTAAGAGTCTACAGGTTATTTGAGGGTTTTAAGGTGAACAGTGGGGATAAGGCAAAGGGGTATTTTTTAATTCAGCCAAGCGGAACTCTTTATTTCCCGAGATCTAAAATTAGAATAAATTTAGGTAGTAATAACTTGATCGAAGATAAGCAGGTAGGAAGTAAATAGAAGGATAATTACCGAAATTTCATTAAAAAACTATTTGTTCAATAGTTTACGAGAAGTCTAAACAAAAAACCCAAAATAGACTAGTGCTTTATTTGATCATAGAATCCCTTAGTAGTCTGTGATTAGTTGCGCGTCTCACAGATTAAGTACAAGAACTTATTCTGTGGCGCGTCTATTGTACCTTCACAGACTATTGTAATGTATAGGTTTAAGGGCTAGGCTTTTAGCCAATTTATATAAGTAAGAATAAATTATATAGTTATTTAGTTATTTGGCACTGCATACGCTCAGAAGTTTAGGGAACTATACATAATGTCAGTTCGATACTTGACCAAAGACTTAGAGTATTGGATACGATTAATTTTGCATCTCTTGCGTAAAGATATTTAGAGAAATACATTTGAGTCAGTTCAAATCTAGACCAAAGATTAATGTTTATATTATAATTATAAGAATTTAGTAGGTCTAATAATTAAAGAAATAAAGCTTTGAGTTCGAATTTAGGATAAGGCTAGCGAGGCTAGATTTTATAGTTGCGATTTTAGAATTTACATTATCGTTGGCAAATATTCATTGTGAATCCAACTTTAGGAGGCTGCGAATGTTGGATGTTGGATATTTATCTATGATTATGATGATTTTGTATGTAAGATTAAGTAAATGAAAATTATGATAAGTTTGTTATACCTAATTTAGGTTTTATAGAATAGTAATTATGAAGTTTACTTTAAATCGGTTCGGATCGTTATCAAAGATTTTGAGGTTAAATCATGTTTATATTTATAAGTAACTACAGGAAATAATGATACTGAGTTCAGAATTTGAATTGTGATATTGAGATTAATTTATATCTCTTAATAGCTTACAATCCAAGGGATTAATTATGAATCAGGTTCGAGGCTTGGTTTTATGTGATGTAATAACTACTTGTAGAGTTTGGAAGGAATTAGGAAATAAATTGTGTGAATACCTAGGATGCAATTACGAAGCGAACGTAATCGCTGACTAAAGTCGTTGTGAATCCGGCTTTAGGAAACCGTGAATGTCGTACGTTAAAATAAATCGCATGGTTCGTGAAGTAAAAATCGATAGACAGGCTAGAATTAGGCATGTATGTATCAGTATGTAGAATTATATGTACGAGTATGTAGAAGGGAACTCTGGAGTTATTACTCTGTCGTATGAAATCGCGTATGTATGTTAGTTTGTTGTACCGTTCAGAATTTGGAGGTTTTATATGAAACCAATACTAGTTAAATCGCCTTGTGAAAAATGTGTCAGGAATTATATAAATAATTCATGATCAATATGTATGTAGTATGTTGGATACAATTTGGAGGGAACCAACACCTTAAATATTGCTCCCGTTACACTATAGGTAGATAAGACACGAATCGATAAAATATACTTATATGAAATTTTGAAAGGAGGCATTTAGACTTTAGGGAGAATGAGAGGTAGTTCGTTCATATTTGTTGGCAGTCCCAATATCGATAAATATGATTTAGGAATCAAGGTTAATTTATGATATAAATTAATAAGTACGACAGATGTTGATGAATGCTTTAATTACTACTGCTTAACGATAGTTATGTCAATGGATTGGCTAAAATATATATAATAATAATAAGTAGTAGGATGATGAATTTGTACATGCGGTCTTGGA
Source organism: Acleris holmiana (assembly GCA_949316455.1). Classification (NCBI taxonomy): domain Eukaryota; kingdom Metazoa; phylum Arthropoda; class Insecta; order Lepidoptera; family Tortricidae; genus Acleris; species Acleris holmiana. The sequence continues at coordinate 11,062,765 of OX438783.1, forward strand.
GCTACGATTAGATCGTGTATACTAGATTTGCAGCTGGCGTAATTCCGACATTATGATCAAGCTTAGTTAGACTAAGCTTGTTTCTGTTTATTTTAAACAAAGAGCCATGTGATTTTTGTTCGTTCGTCCGTCTATAAACGTTGGTATATGTAAACGGGAGTTATAAACAAATTATTATTTTATAAAAGGGGTTTTATGGATTATGATACGCCGACTTTATGAACAAGTTTAGTTTTACTAAGCCAGTTCCTATTAATCTTAGGCAAAGAGACATGTGATTTTGTTCGTTCGTCTGTCTGTAAAAGTTGGTATGTGTAAATGGAAGTTATAACAATTATTATTTCATAAAAACGGTTTATAGGGATTATGTTACAGTATATTTGGATTCGATCCATTGCTAAGGTAGCAAGGAGAGAATGAAATTTGGTATCAGAATGATTATATAATTTGAGTCCAGGTGAGATAGTGAGTGAAGTTCAATCATATTATTACAGGTTAACATTTCAGTTGGAAGGTTTTATTTTGGTTTATAACGTTAAATTCCGAACTATGGTATTTATAGATTAAAACCATAGATAAAGAAATTCTTACGTTTTTGGATTTGTTATATCGAAATATTGAGTCATTGAAAATATTTACAATACTTAATTGGTTGTCACGAATTCAATGAAACAAAATTTCGAGTTTTACCTTTAAAATGACTCCGGGCTGGTGGTATAAATTGAAGAATGCCGTGAATGCAGTGTTAATAAGTCGCATAGTTTGATATCGAGTTATTGTTCAATTATCATTTTAGTCAACATTTGGTTGTCAATTACAAACTAATGTAATGTAATATAAGAATTGGACAAATGATTCGCCCGTTACACGGGTGATAATTTAGCGGCAATTTATCGGCTCTTGGCTATGGAATGGGCGGCTGCTGCTTGCAGGGTCGACAATTCATAGTTGATCCGTATTGGGCTAGGTTGTCTCTTGGTGAACGTGGGTATTACAAAAGTCTCTTCTAAAGGGCGCTAGATCAGGTAGGAATCTTTGCCTAGTGGACCTGGATTCTTTTGGAGGCGCCCTCCCAAGTATAGGCTGTGGAGATGAGGCCCTTACTTCAAAGCTGTGGAAACGAGGCTGAGGTGGCATCCATTATGTACCAGCAAAAACTAGGTCCTTTGATTATGCTCTCGAATTTAGATGGCTTTAGGGGAGACTCACTAGATTTAATAGTAGCGACATTATATCACCATCCCGGTTCAGTTCAACGCGGCCCTTGGGGTAGGATCTCTCTTGGGGAGACCTGACTAACCTACACAGACATTACTAACCTTGTAAGTGGGACAGCAACTCTTGCTTTGGGTGGAGCGGTGCCCCGTCAGGTTGTCGAGCCGCACAGGGGCAGGCGGATGATGCCTAAGTGTAATGGCTAGGAGGGGCCTGCCCTTCTCTTTGTATTTATTTACAAAAGGGACCCATAGGGAATTAGTTATCTCCTTCTGTTCCATTAATCAAGAAAACTTACATCTACATTAAAAGAACTAGCAGTTTCACAATCTATCTCACTTCAGATACGAAATTATGAAAGATTAATTGAATTTAAAGCTTAGGACTATAGTTATTAAGATTATTAAACTGTAGGAAGTTCATACAAAATTGAGCTTTACTGTATGTGAAAGATTTATTATAATACTAGGACATTCGAACAACATTTCCTATTCAAACTTGAATAAATTAATTAGATGGGTTAAGTTAGTAACTTTGCTGACACATTAATATGTTTATCTTAGGTCGAACATAGGGCATGGTTTATTATGGTTGGATTCACACGGTAGGGTACTAAGAAAGATTGTAAGATGAATTGTTGAATCAAATATTATCTAAGTAAAGTTAGGTATTAGATTATAATGGAATATATCAAATTAGGTAGGTAATATACAGTAGTAGCCTCTGAATTAGTAAATTAGAGTTAATGTTTCCTAAACCCTTTCCAACACACTTTGAGTATTCCTTAAACGAACTGGTTACACACGGGTTCAACTTGGGGTCCTACCTTTATATAACTAGATGATCACGCTGGCCAATTATTTTATAAGTAGATATTTATTTATTTATATTTATTTATATATTTATTTATGTTATGCGACTCACTCTTGACTGTTGTGGGGTCGGTATCGTTACATTTGGTGCCGTGACCAGGATTAGATTCTGGGTCACTATGGCTAAATTTTAATAGGCTTTGGCTGGATTTTATGGAGATCCGTAAGGAAATCTTATGAAGCTCGGTCCTAGCCTACATTTGATGTTCGTGAAATGGAGTGGGTCGAAAAAGGTGTGTTGGAGAGGTCATTTATTCTGTATTTGCTACTTCTGTCAGGTTTGAAATAAAATATCACACACACTTATTTTAATTTAATTTATTTGCGGTTATTCAGTAGGATTTATTAGGTTAAATAATGTTTGGTGTATTATCGTATAGGTATAAAGGATAGTAAAAACTTTCGAGTGCGGCTGATAAAGGGTTGGCAAAGTCTGGTTTAGATTGAGAAGACCAATGTTTACATGTCCCTGCAGCGGGAAGGTCTTTTAATTTGGGAAAATCCTATCAGCGCGATGTAGGAAATCACTTTACCGTTAAAGTGACTTCCATTGTGCGACTTAGAACTAATTACTTAAATAAGTGACTTTCTGGCCTTAGATCTTCCGTGTGGGGTTAGATGGCGTTAGTAGTCGACTGTTATAAAGAGTAATTATTAGACTCCCACAGACGATTTACAGGGTTAGATTATTTATAAAACTTGAAACTATAGTTAGGGATTAAACGGAAAAGGAAAGGCTAGTACAACTTAAGAAACGTTGTAGAATTAGAGATTTTCTAGGTGGGGTTTAGGAATTAAAATAGTTAACTAATCTGGGGGGTGAGTTCACTTATGAATTAACTTTAAGGGAGTTTTAAGTAGGTTTAGGTTAAAATCCTTGTTTCTATACTAGTATTATAAGTGCGAGAGTGGACCCTGGTTGTTAGTTTGGTTGATGTGTTTTGCGGGAAAGCGGCTGTGCCGGATTCGTTGGAATATATTGAAATTGGGAGTTTAGCTTGGGTTCCGTCGAAGTTCATAGGCTACGCGATTCCCTCGAGATCCGTGGTAGACGAGGTTGCACGGATGAGGTCAGTTAGCAGTTCTTGTAAAAATTTGATAGGTTATAGCGGGTTTAAGGATTTAGTTAATTGTATGGTTAGGGGGGTGAACTTGAACCCTAGTCTAACCTATTGTTAGTTAAAGTAGTATAAGGTGTTAGTTTAATTGTTGTAAATGGATTAGCGCTTCATAGGTGTTTTAGAAATTAAAATATTACGTATTTCGGGGGGTGAACATTTGCTCGGAAAGTTCGCAAAGTATAGGTAGTTATAATTAAAATAAAGGTCGGTACTTATGAACAAATGATATATCGAATTTGGGTGGAATTCAGTTACTCTTGATTATTATAAGTAAAATACGGAAAATTAAGCACATTAGGTTTGCTGAAGTCTACTTTATCAGATGTAAACATAATATGTTGACTTAGATGATCTTTATATTAATTCTATGTTATGGTTACATGTACAAAATACAACTTATTATAATATAGGTTTAACTATGAAATTAGGGAGGTTAAAATTTAGTACGATAAACAGAAGGTTAGGTTAAATTAGGTTGGGATGCTTAACATTTTTTTTTATTACATATTTCAAAAGAATACATATATTTATTCAAAGACCATTATGGGGTACTTAACTTATTCAAAATATCTTACTCGTTTCATTATTTTAATAACCAGATATTGAAATACTATTATGGAAGTTGGGAAAATGAAATAGGTAAATCTTTCAATGTTGATCTTTATTAAACAATAACAATTTATTTCCCCGTTTTAATTGCCAAGAATGACCTTTATTTGGTTGAACAAAGAGTGGACGCTTATAAACTGTGTTAATTGTCTTAATTACTTTAGTACAATAGGTCACTATAGTTGTGGGAGAGAATTAATAAATTAGTATTAAGCATTAGGATAGTCAGGTAGGTTGAATAGAGAAAGAAAAAAAAAAAAGTTTTATCCAATCTTTAAGCCTATAAATTTCGGTAAAGCATAGTAAATTATATTTTAGAGTTGAATGCGAATGCGCGGGAATAATTGACTGAATAAGTATAGCTGCTTGGATGTGTATAGGTATGTGTGTTGGACATAATGTTTGTTTGGGTTGAAGTGGGATTTACTTGTGATATTGAAAATATACAAATATGTATGAATTACATAAGTGTGTATGTAGGGTTGTAGTAGAAGATTTGTTGGATGGATGATAGGGAAAGTAAGGTGTCAAATTAGTAGCAAATAACAGTCTGAGTAGGTAAAATAGAAGTCGGCATAATTTAGATACTCAATCTGTAGTATCTAACTATATTGAGTAATAAAAGGGTCGTTGAATTTTTAATTGTACTAGGTAACTATAAAATAAGTATATCAACAATAGTGTATACTAACGCGGTAAGATAAAATTTATATTTTGGTTTTATTAGATTGACCACGAGGCACTCTAGAGAAAAAAATAAATAAAGCACAGTAAGGAAAAAAAAAAATAAGAGGATTTTAAGTTAAAGAATAGGTAGGAATGGGGAGGTATACATATTTATACATGGTTTGAATTTTGCGTTTATGTAGGATCCTATAAGTAGATTTGGTCTTATTAATTGTGCGTCTTCTACGAAATCCGAAAATTATTAAGGCCAAAGGGGGGTGATGTACTGACCCCAAGTCAGCCAGCATATGTATAAATATATAGATATATATATAGGGTATAATTTTTTTTGCTTACATAATCATAAATTATATATCGTCACTTATTATAAATAGGAGGCTTAGGACTTGTCTGATCATATAAAGGTATAAATATGTTTACGAGAGATAATACTGGGTTTTTAAACAATAGAATAGGTCAGATGTGTACTTAAATATTAGTACAATATGTCGTCGTATTCAAATATATAAGTTATAAAGCTTAAAACATACAAATGGCAGAATGGTGATATGAAAAACCACTTTGGTACTTTGTCGCTTTAACGATATGTTTGAGCTACTATATTAATTTGTTAGAAGCGTTGGGGCGACGGGGTACAGTTGCGTTGCGGCTATATTTAGCGAAATAAAGTAGGGTAGTTATAAAGCCTAAACCAATTAACTGGCGAGGCGGCGATAAGAATAGACACGTTGGTGCTTTGTCGCTTTAACGTTATGTTTGAACTGTCATACTAATTTGTTACGGGAATCAGAGCGATAGGGTACGATGATGTTGTTTGCTTGTAAGAAAATAAAAGAAGGTAGTTAGAAAGAGCGGGATTATGCGGGTATAGAATGTTATTATGGATATGCCTTGACAAATCGGTTTATACATTTATCGTTTACTTTTATAAAGCTTGAAATAATTTATAACAATATTAAAGATTGGAAAAAAAGGAAAGATGAATGATTAAATAATCGTAGGAGCGTATAAAAATATCCATGGTATCTTCTTGTTAGCTCAGGTCCATACAAACAGTTAAACAGTAATCAGTACGCAGAACATAATCAAGAATACCTAAAATAGATAATTAATGAACACAGGTTGCAAAATAAAAGTACCTCTTCCTTCTTTTCTTACCTATTTAATCTCGATTCCATTAGAACATATATTATATTTGTTTGGTTGATTGCCGGGTCGCTATATAACAATAAGTACCTAATCTCAGGAAAAGTTGTTTATGTTATTTAGCAAATATAAGAAGAAGTAGGGTTTAACAACCTTTTATGTAATTGGACACGGAATTAAGGAAGGACAAATTATCTGGCTCGGTTACATAGGTACTAAATATTCAGATTATAATTGCGCTTGTCCATACTAAACTTACGTAATCTGTTGGAAGCAAGAGCGACCAGTATAAAGAGAACTAACGAGACGTTATTGGGACGGTTTTTACGTTTTAACTCGTTATTGGGACTATGGGGAATCATTACGGGGACCCTTTTTCGTTATTGATACGGGTCTAGGTTTTCTGGTCGCTGAATGTTAGGGTCGGTGGGGGGAATGGTTCGAGTATAAAACGGGTGGAGGGAGAAGATGGAAAATTAGCACGACGCGGGACGGAGAGGACGGAAGAGCTTCGCTAATATTTAATTTAAAGTTCTGAGTGCTTGGATGGGGAATCAGGACCTATTGGGTGAGTATGCCTCTGCTGAACCAAGACCCCTTTAGTGCTGCTATTTTTATAGCAGTCCGGAATCTGAGTCTGGATTTCGGGTAGCAGAGTATCCTTTTATAATGTAGGCTGATAGGGCTTCTTTAGGAACTCGGGCAGGCAGTTAGGGCATGCAGCTATACTGTTTGTAGTCTCTCGGAATGTAGGGCTAGGGAGTTAGGGAGGGGTTCCTTTTGATGTGTTTTATTTTTTGTGTTGCGTTAAAAGGGGAATGTGCACGAATCAATTACATCTAACAATACAATTAGCTATTTACTATCGTTCCTTAATGATTATGTACAGGCATTTGACCTTCCAACAAACATGAAAGCATTGTGACTATTTGCAGTGTAATCATGATTAAATTTTGAATTAATAACTCCAGGATGAAGTATCAAAGAAGTAAACCATATTATGTTACTATAAAGTAATAATTAAAATTCGTGCACATATCCTATGAATTTACTTGAATTTTGATGTTATTTTGTGTAATAAAATATACTGTGATTTGTGTTTTATTGACCTATATTTTATTGTTGTTTTGTGCAAAAGGGGAATATGTACATTTCATTACAATTAACAAAATATTTAATTCTATCTAATTATTATTTAATGTTACCAAAAAAGCAAGATTAAAGTATAGAAATTAGACCTTCCAATCATTAAATAAGAATTGCGGTAAGCTTTAATTAATTTTGATCTAACCTGTTATATTTATTGATACAAGCTGGAATATCTAAAATATTAACTTCACAATCTAGATGTTGTAAAAATACTTATGTTGTACATATACCCTTTTAATAACTCGACGGTAAGGTAAGTGGCTTTTGAAATTTAAACTGTGATATATTAATCTCATATTAGCAATTTCTGCCTTAGTTAGGAATATCATTTTAGTGCGACAAAATAGTTTAATAGAAACAATATGTTCAGACTTAAATTCAGTTATTGAAGTATCAGCCGAGAGGCAAAAATGGTCAGTAATTAATTGGTACAAAGAGACTGGAGGTAAACTCAGCTGAGACTTCTCCACTAGGATCAATCTAAGTAAGGCAGAAAATGTTTGAGAACTTCCTTGTGTGTCACCTTTATCCTTTTTAACATATAACCTTTACTACAAGAATTATTTATGAAAGGGGATTAGGAAGTATAATTAATAAATCTGGGATACCTGAAAAGAGTAAAAATATAGGAATACCAACATCTATGGTAATATTCTGGTATTTTATTCAGGAACCAATACATTGTTGTAGAACTTCATTCAGCAGCTGTTCATATATTTTCAAAATGCATTCAGGGTTAGGTACCATGTAGTAAGATTTAATTCCACAGATGCTCCTACATTTTCAATAAACAAGCAGAGTCCTGAAACAAATTGGTTAAATTATTTTCAAGTCATTTTAGGAGAAGGTTTCTAGTTATATATGCCTACCATAACAATTGTTTTAATAACGGGACCGTTTACATATTTAACTAGTAGATGTTATCATAGATAGTACATTATTTACTCATAAAAGCTATAGGTAATACCTAGCTCTAGTTTTCCCAAAGAAATAACATTAAGTACCATCTCAGATACCTTTAATTGAAACAATGATATTTATGGGCTTTAGAGTACTAAAACAAAACCAACAGGAAAGGGTTGTAGTTAACTTTCACGGAAAAGAGTTAAGCCTGAGATTCTGCATTCGGTTTGTAAGATTATTAATAACAAGGGGTTCCAATTTACAGTTAAATATTAAGTAGTTATTATAGCAAATAGGGGTTTTTATATACTTACATTTGACATTAGTAATAGTTGTATATCAGGAGACCACAAAGTCGAACGAAGGGTACAATTATTATTATGTATTCAGTGATACTGTGATTCGGTGCTTGTTTGATTCAAAACGTATAAATGGATTACTGAAATAAATTTGGGAGGTTATGATTCTTAAAATTAACCACGAAGTAATAGGTATTAACCTACTTTCAGAAGAAGGTTTTATCAAAACATAAGTGCCTAGATATTATATTCATATGAAAGAAGCTATTTTTCGACAGTCGATTAAAAATATCTAGTCCATTAATAACACTATGTATAAAGGCTTTAGTTTGGTAGGTTGTTGAAATGTCCAAAGTGAACAAATAGGCATAGGGTATTTACTTATTGTAGGGCGAAGTAGAAATGCTTAACGAGTGTATTTACTAACCTGTACTGATGTTTCACTTATAATCTTTTATGTGAAATCCAGGCGTGAATTAGAGTAGGGAACTTGCTTTGCTTGATTTGTGTCCGGGTGAATAGCGCTGAATGTACCATCCAATTACAAGATATTCGTTAACGAAGTATAAGATTATTAAGTAGATTTTATTATATGTATAGATTACATAAGTTAAGAGTCTACAGGTTATTTGAGGGTTTTAAGGTGAACAGTGGGGATAAGGCAAAGGGGTATTTTTTAATTCAGCCAAGCGGAACTCTTTATTTCCCGAGATCTAAAATTAGAATAAATTTAGGTAGTAATAACTTGATCGAAGATAAGCAGGTAGGAAGTAAATAGAAGGATAATTACCGAAATTTCATTAAAAAACTATTTGTTCAATAGTTTACGAGAAGTCTAAACAAAAAACCCAAAATAGACTAGTGCTTTATTTGATCATAGAATCCCTTAGTAGTCTGTGATTAGTTGCGCGTCTCACAGATTAAGTACAAGAACTTATTCTGTGGCGCGTCTATTGTACCTTCACAGACTATTGTAATGTATAGGTTTAAGGGCTAGGCTTTTAGCCAATTTATATAAGTAAGAATAAATTATATAGTTATTTAGTTATTTGGCACTGCATACGCTCAGAAGTTTAGGGAACTATACATAATGTCAGTTCGATACTTGACCAAAGACTTAGAGTATTGGATACGATTAATTTTGCATCTCTTGCGTAAAGATATTTAGAGAAATACATTTGAGTCAGTTCAAATCTAGACCAAAGATTAATGTTTATATTATAATTATAAGAATTTAGTAGGTCTAATAATTAAAGAAATAAAGCTTTGAGTTCGAATTTAGGATAAGGCTAGCGAGGCTAGATTTTATAGTTGCGATTTTAGAATTTACATTATCGTTGGCAAATATTCATTGTGAATCCAACTTTAGGAGGCTGCGAATGTTGGATGTTGGATATTTATCTATGATTATGATGATTTTGTATGTAAGATTAAGTAAATGAAAATTATGATAAGTTTGTTATACCTAATTTAGGTTTTATAGAATAGTAATTATGAAGTTTACTTTAAATCGGTTCGGATCGTTATCAAAGATTTTGAGGTTAAATCATGTTTATATTTATAAGTAACTACAGGAAATAATGATACTGAGTTCAGAATTTGAATTGTGATATTGAGATTAATTTATATCTCTTAATAGCTTACAATCCAAGGGATTAATTATGAATCAGGTTCGAGGCTTGGTTTTATGTGATGTAATAACTACTTGTAGAGTTTGGAAGGAATTAGGAAATAAATTGTGTGAATACCTAGGATGCAATTACGAAGCGAACGTAATCGCTGACTAAAGTCGTTGTGAATCCGGCTTTAGGAAACCGTGAATGTCGTACGTTAAAATAAATCGCATGGTTCGTGAAGTAAAAATCGATAGACAGGCTAGAATTAGGCATGTATGTATCAGTATGTAGAATTATATGTACGAGTATGTAGAAGGGAACTCTGGAGTTATTACTCTGTCGTATGAAATCGCGTATGTATGTTAGTTTGTTGTACCGTTCAGAATTTGGAGGTTTTATATGAAACCAATACTAGTTAAATCGCCTTGTGAAAAATGTGTCAGGAATTATATAAATAATTCATGATCAATATGTATGTAGTATGTTGGATACAATTTGGAGGGAACCAACACCTTAAATATTGCTCCCGTTACACTATAGGTAGATAAGACACGAATCGATAAAATATACTTATATGAAATTTTGAAAGGAGGCATTTAGACTTTAGGGAGAATGAGAGGTAGTTCGTTCATATTTGTTGGCAGTCCCAATATCGATAAATATGATTTAGGAATCAAGGTTAATTTATGATATAAATTAATAAGTACGACAGATGTTGATGAATGCTTTAATTACTACTGCTTAACGATAGTTATGTCAATGGATTGGCTAAAATATATATAATAATAATAAGTAGTAGGATGATGAATTTGTACATGCGGTCTTGGAGCTACGATTAGATCGTGTATACTAGATTTGCAGCTGGCGTAATTCCGACATTATGATCAAGCTTAGTTAGACTAAGCTTGTTTCTGTTTATTTTAAACAAAGAGCCATGTGATTTTTGTTCGTTCGTCCGTCTATAAACGTTGGTATATGTAAACGGGAGTTATAAACAAATTATTATTTTATAAAAGGGGTTTTATGGATTATGATACGCCGACTTTATGAACAAGTTTAGTTTTACTAAGCCAGTTCCTATTAATCTTAGGCAAAGAGACATGTGATTTTGTTCGTTCGTCTGTCTGTAAAAGTTGGTATGTGTAAATGGAAGTTATAACAATTATTATTTCATAAAAACGGTTTATAGGGATTATGTTACAGTATATTTGGATTCGATCCATTGCTAAGGTAGCAAGGAGAGAATGAAATTTGGTATCAGAATGATTATATAATTTGAGTCCAGGTGAGATAGTGAGTGAAGTTCAATCATATTATTACAGGTTAACATTTCAGTTGGAAGGTTTTATTTTGGTTTATAACGTTAAATTCCGAACTATGGTATTTATAGATTAAAACCATAGATAAAGAAATTCTTACGTTTTTGGATTTGTTATATCGAAATATTGAGTCATTGAAAATATTTACAATACTTAATTGGTTGTCACGAATTCAATGAAACAAAATTTCGAGTTTTACCTTTAAAATGACTCCGGGCTGGTGGTATAAATTGAAGAATGCCGTGAATGCAGTGTTAATAAGTCGCATAGTTTGATATCGAGTTATTGTTCAATTATCATTTTAGTCAACATTTGGTTGTCAATTACAAACTAATGTAATGTAATATAAGAATTGGACAAATGATTCGCCCGTTACACGGGTGATAATTTAGCGGCAATTTATCGGCTCTTGGCTATGGAATGGGCGGCTGCTGCTTGCAGGGTCGACAATTCATAGTTGATCCGTATTGGGCTAGGTTGTCTCTTGGTGAACGTGGGTATTACAAAAGTCTCTTCTAAAGGGCGCTAGATCAGGTAGGAATCTTTGCCTAGTGGACCTGGATTCTTTTGGAGGCGCCCTCCCAAGTATAGGCTGTGGAGATGAGGCCCTTACTTCAAAGCTGTGGAAACGAGGCTGAGGTGGCATCCATTATGTACCAGCAAAAACTAGGTCCTTTGATTATGCTCTCGAATTTAGATGGCTTTAGGGGAGACTCACTAGATTTAATAGTAGCGACATTATATCACCATCCCGGTTCAGTTCAACGCGGCCCTTGGGGTAGGATCTCTCTTGGGGAGACCTGACTAACCTACACAGACATTACTAACCTTGTAAGTGGGACAGCAACTCTTGCTTTGGGTGGAGCGGTGCCCCGTCAGGTTGTCGAGCCGCACAGGGGCAGGCGGATGATGCCTAAGTGTAATGGCTAGGAGGGGCCTGCCCTTCTCTTTGTATTTATTTACAAAAGGGACCCATAGGGAATTAGTTATCTCCTTCTGTTCCATTAATCAAGAAAACTTACATCTACATTAAAAGAACTAGCAGTTTCACAATCTATCTCACTTCAGATACGAAATTATGAAAGATTAATTGAATTTAAAGCTTAGGACTATAGTTATTAAGATTATTAAACTGTAGGAAGTTCATACAAAATTGAGCTTTACTGTATGTGAAAGATTTATTATAATACTAGGACATTCGAACAACATTTCCTATTCAAACTTGAATAAATTAATTAGATGGGTTAAGTTAGTAACTTTGCTGACACATTAATATGTTTATCTTAGGTCGAACATAGGGCATGGTTTATTATGGTTGGATTCACACGGTAGGGTACTAAGAAAGATTGTAAGATGAATTGTTGAATCAAATATTATCTAAGTAAAGTTAGGTATTAGATTATAATGGAATATATCAAATTAGGTAGGTAATATACAGTAGTAGCCTCTGAATTAGTAAATTAGAGTTAATGTTTCCTAAACCCTTTCCAACACACTTTGAGTATTCCTTAAACGAACTGGTTACACACGGGTTCAACTTGGGGTCCTACCTTTATATAACTAGATGATCACGCTGGCCAATTATTTTATAAGTAGATATTTATTTATTTATATTTATTTATATATTTATTTATGTTATGCGACTCACTCTTGACTGTTGTGGGGTCGGTATCGTTACATAGTTACAAGTACCTACGTATGAAAAGGCCGTATTTTACTTTGAAATATGCTTAACATACACGCAATCCGTTGCTGGTTTTCCTCGTCATTTACAATAATATTTCATGGCGTCTGGTTAAGGGAATCCATCTGCCGATTACGCAACTTCGACGCCGCCATTTGTAATTGTCAACATTGGATGACAGCCCGAGAAATCGGCGTTTCCCTTGCGTGAAACTGATTCCCAATGATCTTGATTGTTGACGTTGTAATTTATGGGATAATGTTACATTTGGGGATTGAATAACGCGGACAATTAAGTCAAACTTTATAATGAAGATTTATTTAAAACAAAATAAGTCTATATTTGACAACGTGAAATTTTGAGATTCCTAAGATACCTACCTTAAACCGTCAGGCGGTTAGAGTGCTCGCTTGCCTTCTCTTTGCTATTAAAAAAACTTATAGTGCATACTCAGTAAGGAAAAAGGAAAGACTAAAATTTCCCGAAGTATTGTTTTGTTTGTCGTTGGTTTTCGCTCAAGATTTAAATATGTAGTCCAGAGATAAATGGAAATCTAAAAAATGAAGCTTCGTCCGCCATCTTAAAAAATAGATGGCAAAAAAGTACTTAATAATTTAATGTGTGTACATTTTGCTAAGGTTTTTCCTTTTACTGGTAACGCTTTTTAATACGAGAGGTTGTTGAGTTATTCATAAGATTCTAATCACAGAATATAGATTTATTTACTAGAGTACTTTCAAAAACTAGTGAAAATTACACTTTCCAACTTTAATATTTCCTACACGGTCCTCAAATCTTGCAATTGATATTAAGAATAATAATAATATCATGGGACAATCTCACACAAATTGAGCTAGTCCCAAACTAAGCTCTAGGCTTGTACTATGGGTACTAGACAACGATAAACATACTTAAATAGAGAAATACATAATTAAATACATACAAAACATCCAAGACTCCGGAACAAAATATTCGCGCTCATCACACAAATACCTTTCTTACCAAGATTTGAACCCTGGACCGCTGGCTTCGGAGGCAAGGTCACTATCCCAACTAGGCCAGCGTGTCATATTAACATGTACATAATGATTTTGATACTAACACGTTATTTTCACTTGCAAGGAAAAAAACGGGTTATTTTACGACTTAATCGTCGTAATGTGAACTATGTCAAATTACAGCCTTGTAGCACCAAGATTCTCTGAGTTATACCGAGGAGAGACATACAGACAGACAGACGGAAAGACGAACATAGCGAAACTATAAAGGTTTCTTGTTGACTACAGAACCGTAAAAAGACAACAGATCGTGGATTGAACTCCTCAAGTTGGCACTGAGCCTATTGAAGTGAAGCTAGTGGTCTCGAGTTATAAAACAATATAAATGCGACATTTCTTATTATATTTATATAGTACCGTCCGTCCGTTACATTTTAATATTTTCGTCCGTGTGGTTGCCGGGTTACAATAGTGCCACTCCATGTCTTCCCGTGGATGTCGTAAGAGGCGACTAAGGGAATAAAGGCTTGTAGTACTGTTAGGCGATGGGCTTGCAACCTGTCTCTAATACATTAGTAAACTTCTTGGCCTGATTGAGCAAAATGTGGTTACAGAATTCATACAAGTCTTTTTGGGGTTGTTGGTATTTCTGTAGCTCTACCTACCTATATAATATAATATATAGTTTATAATATTAAAAACCAGAACAACTAGGATAATTACCTCGAAAGCATCTAAAGCTACCTAATGAACCTGTTGCTCGAAAAACCATCCCATCCGCGAAACCTCCATGAATATAACATGAAGAAAGACTTCCTCGAAATGAGGCATATTGTCTTGGGACAACAATGTCCGTTCTGCTTTATTTTCGACATGTTTTTCAGGTGAATAAGCCAGGTTTTTTATCATCCATTATTTAGATGGAACAGGAAAAAGTGAGGGGTTTTATGATGTTTGTTTGGGGTTTTTGAGTTTTTTTTGCACCGCGTTTGATTGGATTGCTTGTGGATTTCATATTATTGTAATTATAATTACGGGTTGTTTAACTTTGATTCAGTCCATTTCGTGTCTTTATATATGGAAACTCTTTACTGCACATAAAAAAATACAAGATATTTGCATCAATATACAGCGTGTAAATTTCATACGGGCATATGGCATATAATATATCCAGTCGTAGTTAACGATCATACAAACAATGTGAGAAAGATATTTTGTTAGTAACTTCTATTATTAAGGCGCAGTATTATTTAAAGTTTGTCTTAGGAGCAATGTAACGCGTGCAACTTCCTATTACAAAAGGATATTACGTAGATGATTTAATTTAATTGGCGAAATATGTGATACAATGCTTGCTGAATTAATTAGTAAGAAAAAATTAAATACAACTCATGTTGCTGTTACACAACGTTTTACGTTAATTAGTGTGTATATTAACTGTTATTAAATTATATGCCCGTATGTAATTTACACGCTGTAGATAATGTAGATAGGCGAACTTATCCCATATGGAATCTCTTCCAGTTAACCCTGAAGTTATAATAAGCAAGAACAATGCAAGAGGATGGACAAGTTAACAAAACAATTAAAAAAAACAAATAGTACAAACATCCGAGAAGCAGATAAGAAGAGAAAATAAACTGTTTTAATAAAATACAAATATAGATAATTAGATATACTAATGTATGCTACCACATACCATCGTCGCTATCGTTATCATATTGATGACTTTAAAATAGCACTTACTCTAATCGTTCCCAAAATACTGGGGTTCGATACTTGAATCGCATCGACGATAAATAAGCAACTTTAAAATCGATTTATGCGGCTGTTTTGTCTACTTAGGTTAGGTTAGGTTTGTGACTACCAGAATAAAAATAAATCAAGCCTTTCGATGAAATTAAAATTCGGAAATGTTAACCCTGGATGCCTATATTCTATTAATCACAACGGTTGTCTTAACACAACAATGCGAACACTGCTGGCATGTAAAAGCATAAGATGGTGATAGGGATCCAGACGAATCCTGCACAGTTCCTACCACCATTTAGCAGAATAGGTACAGACGATATCGCTAAAATACCCCGCTCACTAGCATAAAAACTCTAAGCATGTTTCTAACCAATAATACAACGTATTTTATTGTGTAAAATCGAACTTAGTTGCCAATAGTTGCCTTAAAATGCACAAGATACTGCACACTATTGACAACAGAAATATAAACTGTGCGAGTTATTACTCTAACTAACAAGTACCGTTTTTGTACTTGGCGAATTTTATGGCGGTACAAAATAACACTAATAATATTAAAAATGTGAAAGTTTATCCGTCACTTAGCACGTTTTTCATCACAGTGAAACGGGTAACGGATTTGGCTGCAATTTGGAATGGGGATAGCTTATATCGTGGATTAACACATTTATCTTTTATACCATAAATAAGTTCATGTGAGATGACGAATGATAAATTCTATGCGGTCGAATTCGCAGGTAAAAGCTAGTCTAATTACACTTTACTAGCTTGTACAGTCAGCAGCAGAAGCAGCTACGCATAAATGATCTGCACTCGGCTCTATTGTCAAGAGAATATGTCGTGTCTAGATCATTTTGAGCATGTTATTCTGTTTAGCTACTATTGGTGCCGAGTGTACGCTTGGACTTGTACCTATTTGAAGCATGTTTATAACCTTCTCATTATAAAATATTATTGGATAAATCATGCTTGCTACTGTACGTTCAGTTTAAAGGTTGTTGTGACAAGGTACTAAAGAGCTACTTTTTTTATATACTTATGTCCGACAAGACTAGCCACAGCGGTCATATCACCACAGTATAAAATAACAAGCAGAATCTTCAAACAAGGAGACATCAAGCTTGTATGAATATGGCTTAAATGTCACAAGACAGTGCTGCCCTCGTAAGCCAATGAGCAGTATCTCAAATTCAATAGCCAAAGCAGACTCAATCCTATCCTGTGGCTAAGGTTGCATTTGCTACAGGAGTTTTGTTTCAGATACTGTCATTTGTGTTAGCAGGGTAGAGTGGTGGGACCAAGAAAATTATATATGACACTGGAGATTGCACGGCGAACAACGCCTTGAAGCCAAGAAAAGTGGCCTCAAATGACGTCGTCTGTCCCTTTTTTTTCATCTAAAAGAAAGGGACAAAGAACATAAGCGACGTCATTCAAGGCTCCAAAGCGTTGTTTGCTGTGCAATCTCCATTGTCAAATAAAAGCTTCTTGGGTGGGACTTGATATAACGCTGATAACGCAAAATAAATCTGATTCAGTCATGGCTGCGCCACCTGCGCCAGTGTATCCTTCCTTCCTACTACTTCTCTACTCGATGACGGTAGCCTAGCCGATCGTGTAAATATTTGCAATTTTTTTTTACTTTGTGAAGATGAATAAAAAATACTAGTTCACGTGTCATTACGAGCTCGTCCAGAAAAGGTTACAGTTTATCTAGCTATTAACTTAGCTGGCCTGGTTTATTTATACCTGGCTTTGGTTGGACAGTGTCGTAAAAATAAAACATTCTTGCAGACATCATAAAGTTGAATAACCCAAATACGGAATTCCGTTGCTGCAACTTGTAATTTGAAATGACAAACAAAAACATTCCCTTTTAGGGTTCCGTAGTTGAACTAGGAAACCTTATAGTTTCGCCGTGCCCGTCTGTCTGTTCGTCTGTTTGTCCGCAGTTTAGATCAGATACTCTTAGTACTAGAAAGCTGCTATTTGGTAAACTTCTTGGCCTGATTGTGCAAAATGTGGTTACAGAATTATCAACAAGTCTGTTTAGAGTTGTTGGTATTTCTGTAGCTCTGCCTACCCCACTCTGGGAATGAAGGCGTGATGTTATGTATGTATGTATGGTATGAGCTGATTAAAGGATCCAGTTTTGAAATATTAGGCTTAAAGTGCAACTTTTTGATAAAGCAAAGTGTCCCCCTCTTCAGCCAAAACTACAAATACTAAAAATTTGAAAAATATTTTAAATTAATGCTCATAAAACAAATTAAAATGAAAAACTATCACGACTTAGTAGACCTACCACAAATCATTTAAGACAGCACAAAATAAATTTATATACTTGTAGAAAATTCGTCCATAAATGTTGTTTTTTGAGATAGTTTTTATGTTTGTTGTACTAATCGGCTTTGGAACCCTAAACTGATCCACCACCCCACTACTCCTACTACTCTTGCCCATTTTTTTTTAAATATAAGTCTATGCCATCACGTAACTATGGCACGTTTGGCTTTAAATCAATTGTTATCCAAAAGATCCAATCTTTATATCTTTAAAGGCGTGCCTTCCTCGATGTAGACATGAATTTGTAATATTTGATCTTTCCTGATACCCTAAAGATCTTCGCTTGAGAAGATAACAAATACCTTACGTCGCACGTGATCGGGTGATAACCAGGATTTTTAGGAGCGTCATTCGGTGGAGCGCGTATTTTTACGCAGTTCCAAATATACGTGGATTTTAAATGATTTTAACATTAAAAAGAAAATGCAAATTTATTTTAAAAAATCAGGAAAAAAAATAAAATGGCTGTTATATAATGTAATTTCTGCGTGAGGCAAAAGTGAAATATAATTGAACGTACTAAAAATGTTATTGAAAAAAAAAAAACTGTGATACCATTTTACACGTAATAAATCGTCATAAAGCTTTTTTTGGCATGTAAATACTGAGATCCATAGAGATTATCAATCTAAAGACTGCAAATGCGTTGCCCACCTTGAGAAATAAGACTGAATGGCTCTATACTAGTCATTTAATCCGGCTGTGATCCCTACAAAGGAACATAAAAATGCACTCACTGCTTAGCGGTAAGTTAAAAGATAAAATAGTGGTAGCCGAGCGATATGAACTAATCCTGCACAACCTACCACCATTGAATATTTATAATATTATTCCAAAATCCGAAAAATGAAATGTGTTTTTTAATGGCAAGTAGTTGGCACGCGAGCACTCAGGCCACCTGATGGTAAGTGGAATCTGAGACCCATAGACATTTGAATTCTCAAGTCTATAACCTCAAGACTGTAAACCTAAGACCTGAAATTTGTTGCTAACCCTGGGGATTAAAATGGAAATGCCTCTATTTTAAGTCATTTAACCGGTTGTCTTATCCCCACACTGGAAAACAACAATGCGGACACTGTTGATTGGTGGTAGGTTAATGGATGAGATGGTGGTAGCGATGCGTATTGACCCTGCACATGGTTCTACCACCACTAAAATTCATACTTTGTTTAATAACCATAATTGACCCAAAAAAGAACACCCCATATCTTAAAAATACCTAGTATTTCTACTCCCAAAACAGATGTTACCCAAATTACCTAGTACGGCCCATTCGCTATTTGTATCTATCAGTAGGTAACCGGAACCCTTTTACAAGCCATTTGTTCGAGGGAAGCCAAAGAACCTATTCCGATCGCGACGATACATTAAACCAGAGATTAAGTACTACCCTATATATTAACTGCTTGGATTGCATAACACAGGGTGAGTTATTGGTACTTGTTTGCCTTTTTCACTGTTAAAATACTGTTATTTAGTGAGTTGGAATTTATGGGAATGAAACCGGTGATTTAAAAAAATATTACGGGTGAATATTTATGGTGATTGGGATTTTTTGTGACTTAACTTGAGCACGTTATTGATTAAGCCCATTTAGGACTATATTTCAAATCGCCTGTAGTAACAATTTATTGAAAGTTTTTCCTTTACTTTCATAATAAATTTTGGGATAATTTTTGATGTTCTCTGTACCAGGGATTGTAAAACCGGTTTTATTTAATACCTGTATTTACATTGTCAAATTATTACCGCTAAAAAATAATACCTATATTCGAATTAGAGGTAGTGTTGTCATTCCGCTTTTGTTTTTATCGCTATGTATTCACTATTAACAGTATTAAATACCTGTATTCAATACTGCTATTCATTGTACCTGATAAGTGAGATGTCAATTAGAGTTTAATGAACTGTAATTTCAGACTTGTCTAAGGCGAGTCTAAGTTTTTTGTAAGAGCACCGAAAACATTTACATATCAAAATAAACGAGAATATTGACACTGACATGTATTAATCTAACTTAACTAAATTATCTAATCGTAAATTAACTAATCAAAGCTTTAGCGGTATAAATAGTGAAAGTCAATTATAACCGGTAATACCTCATTTAAAACCGGTAGTCAGAATACCGGTAACGGTAACGGTACTGTTTTTTGCAAAATCATTTACTGCTTATCAAGATCAACCTAAAGAGTCCAAACACGCTGGGTCTACTTAAAATATATCAGAGATCCTGTCATCACCTTTCGACTCCATCATCAGAGCAGCTCGATGACGCCATATACCCTAATAACTTATAAAATTAAGGTCCAATCATTGCCTGGGGGTTACCATGATATAGCAAGCGATTCAGTTTAGGATAAGGGACAGAGCTAAGCAGTTACACGGCTCTGTCTCTTTCTCTCACCGTAACCCCTCTGCTAGCCCTTTTGCCTTTAGTACCCAAACAAATTAACCAATAAGAAACATGCATATTTTTTATCCTACGCTCTCTGGAAAGTGCTATGAAAGAGAAGAATTACTGTATTCGCGAAACAATTGTCGTGTTATTTTTTCATAAGATTAATAAATCTTCAAAAAGTCATAGTTCAGACCCCTGTAAAAACACTTCATACAAAATCGACGACAGGCATGACGTCATAGCTGTTGTTCCATGTTTAAAATATATGGATCATATAAAGAACTTTTTTTTCACAAATAATTATGTTTAAGGCAATATCATTGAATAAATATTATGTAAATTAAATGAGGATGCCGAAAAAGCCTTAAAAGAAGTGTGAAGTTTTTTTTTTTTGTGGTAAGGAGAAGGCACACGAGCACTCAGGCCACCTGATGGGAAGTGGAATCTGAGACCCATAGACATTTGAATTCTTAAGACTGCAATCCTAAGACCTCGAATGCGTTGCCAACCCTGAGGACTAAGATGGAATGCCTCTATGCTAGTAATTTCACTTATGTTAGTAATTTTACTTTAGTTAGTGGTTTTCGATGTTTTTAAACATCTAACATGTTTTTCGAACAGATTTTTTTTTGTGTTTAAAAACAGAAACATGTTTTTCGTCACGGATGGAAAACATTCGTTCATCTGCGGGGGAGGGGGTTGAAAGTTTTGAGTTCGAGCGAAGAACTGTCAAATAGGGCATTATAAATAAATATCCTACAATACTACAAAAGATGACAAATTGTCCTGGGATTACAGCTGTCAAAAGAAAAGTGAAATGTTATACCAACAATACATTGTTCACTCTTAAGTCGCAATGGACGTGCAGTTACCTAAACATGTTTTGCTTACATGTTTTGTTAGTGTATTGCGTTTTATAAGTTTAATTTTCTCCTAAATCGTATCAATGAAACTCGATTCTATTTTTCATGCATGTTCCCTATTCGAGCAGTAAATCGATACATTGACATTTCCAAAGAGAAACTAACTCGTAAACCTTAAATGTAACATGTATTATACTCGATACAAACGTAACTACCATAAGAATCGTTACGAAATGCCCCATAACGAAGGTTTAAAACGAATCGCTGATCGTAGAGGCTTAGCATACTCTTGTTTAGACCGGGTTCAGCCGTATTTGTGTTTCAAATACCGTCCGACGGTGCTATTATTTAGCAGTCGACTAGATTTGGAATTCAATGTTTAAGGTAAACAAGAAAGCAGTCAAATGATGAAAGAAATTTACAGAAAAGAAAAACTAAAAAAATACAATCATGATTTCTTATTTTCTCTTTCAGGTAATCGTTGAAAGATTGAGAAAAGCGAAATTTCCGCATCGAGCAAAAAATTAATATTTACATAAATATACACTGATTTGGTCCGTGTAGTTGCCGGGTTAGAATAGTGCCACTCCATGTCTTCCCGTGGATGTCGTAAGAGTCGACTAAGAAAATAAAGGCTTTTAGTACTGTTAGGCGATGGGCTTGCAACCTGTCACTAATACACTAGTAGACTTCTTGGCCTGATTGTGCAAAATGTAGTTACAGAATTTAAGAGTCTTTAAAGAGTTGTTGGTATTTCTGTAGCTCTTCGTACCCCACTCTGGAAATGGAGGCGTGATGTTATGTATGTATGTATATACTGATACTGATTGTGATTGCCTAATTCCAGCCTGTAGCCGATTCCACAAGCTGATTTTTCCTAAATAAATTTGTACACCTGCCTACTCGAAGCACAAACTTTCACTTTTCTCAATCTCACATATAGATCCCTTCAAGTAATAAGTTCGTCTTTGTACATTATTTATTAATTTTTATTGTATAGTTTTGCTTTGCTTGGCGGTACATTAAAAGGTATTAAGTTTCTGTCAAAACTTTAATGTTGTATTTTTTGTTAAGCACAGTTGTTTACTACTTATCAACAACATAATGAGTCCGAACTTGGTGGGTCTGCGTTAAGTTTAGCGGAGATCCTGTCGCCACCTTCCGACTCCATCATCAGAACATCTCGATGGTACCAAATTTCAGCTCAACTGGTCTTCGGGAATGAGTTTAAATCTTCCTTGCAAGATTGCATATAATTAAAAACTTGTAAAATAGCGTAGCCCACTGGACGGTCACACGGGCCTACCACCACTGAACACGGTGTACAAAAATACCCATACTAATGCGGGTTTACATTCATCTGGCATAACTTTTTTTGGCATAATCATCATTTGACCTACAGTCTTCTTTTTCTGAAGCCGTTAACTTTTCAGGATTGTTATAAAATAAACCTAACCTAACCTAATGGTTTCTATGCAATGATATTATAAATAAACCTGAAAAGAGTTTCAGAAAAAAAACTGAATGCTAAATGATGATTATGCCAAAAAAGTTATGCCAGATGAAAGGAACCCACTATTGCGATTTAGAATACTCACTTCTTTCCGGATCAATTTCCATTTTTCATGCAGATTTGGCGGATACATTCCCCGCATCATACCATCGGTAGGTCGTTCGGCTTTTTCTGCGCTATGACGTTCCAGCTTTGACTTTCTGATTCGTTTTCAACGGTTTTGCATGTTGGCCTGAATTTTTTATTCATTTTGGGAGATGTTAATACTGCTTTTTGACTTACGTATTTCTAATTACGTAAGGTTTATATAAGAAATTAATTTCAAGCAGACAAGTATGCAAACTTAACAAATGAATGATAATGAGTAACGGTGGATAAACTGAGTGGTTATTATGATATAGCTATGCAATTTAGTTTACGCTGAGGCTATACAACTGCTATAGCTCTGCCTTAGCGTGTCCCATCTCAAGATACGTCAAATTATAGGAAAGTGTAATTACTGACGATTAGAAACTATCTACAAAGTCCCGCATCACTTCTAAATTTTACGTTAGCACAAATACATTTTACGCGGACGTAGAAAGTTAATTTAAGTGGCGGGGCGAACGCACGTAATTTACCCGACTGCCGAAAGGAGGGTTATGTTTTTGTAGCATATGTGTGTATGTATGTTATGTACGTTTTGTTAAATGTAACATTGTTTCAAGATAAAGAGCCTGTTTCTGTGTTGTGTCGTACGCATCGCCATTCTTGAGTGCTTGAGAAGGCGCATATTGGCGGCACTATCCTATTTTAACATTAATTAGCTTAGACAAATTAAATACTAGAATATTCTTTAGTAGCACTTTAGATTGATATAATAAATTAATGCTTTACCTACTGTTTAATGATGTAGTCGGTGATCCAGATGTACGGTAAAACCTGGCATGGTTTATTCAATTCAATGTTTTGTCACTGTTTATATCAAATAAAAAAAAAGAAAATAATATGTTCACATTGTTTCAAGAAATATGTGTAATGTTGTTATTCATTGCTTGTCCCCCGTCTGCAAGGTATCATTTGCTAACAATGCATCGAACAACAAATCATTGCTCTTATAATTTGCTTCGCTCAAACATTTTTATCACAGTTTTTTTTATTTTATTAGAGCTCTTCTTTTGTTTTTCAGTAGATTATTTTTAAAACTTTAGAATTATGTGAAGGAGCCTGGGTAACAATGCATTTACGTGCGTTGAAATCAGATTATCTATTTATAAAGGCTATTTATAAAGCCAACTGTACGAGTACCTATGTCTGACCTATCATTGCTAAGAGCTTAGCTTGAGAATATATAATATTTGTGTTAGATTATTTGTTTTAAAGAAATACTTTGTCTAACGAAGCATCACTCAAAATCTTGTCACCCTCAAATAAAACAGTTCAAATATTCAAGTTCAAAATCAAAAGTAGATTTTCCTCCTACATCACATAAATGCGATTAAAACTTTGAAATACTCGAACGCAGTTTGCTCAAACAAATAGTTGGCATAGCCGTCCCGTCGTATCATGTCTAGTGATAGCTTTAGGTCTCGTTCTGTTTTCCACGTCCACGTTTGATAAGCCCCGAGTCGTGATTGATATTTGCGCAGTTTGATTTTTCGGGTTTAGATGGGGAATGGAATTATAGGCCTATAGCATTCTTTGACTGAGCCGAGCGTAACAATTATTAATCCCTGCTTCCATTTGAGCAGATGGGCTAAAAAAGTGTAATAATAACAGGGAAAATGCATATTTTTTCTTCTTAGTTCTGGAAAGTGCTATGAAAGACAAGGTTAACTGTATATGCGAAAGAATTGGGTTTATTCGACTAATGTCTATATTGAAAAATGACGAGGTATAATAATACCGATTTTCCAAACGTAAACATTCGACGTATAAAAATGTCGAGTAATAATAACGACGAAGTAAAACAATGATGAAGTATAATAATGTCGAATTGCAGCAGGCCCGGAGGGCCAAACCACCCAGAAATAGGAGCTCCGCGTAAGCGGGGCTCCGTCGACACTCTCTAATCGATTTGAAATAAGAGCGTCGACAGAGCTCCGCTGCCGTGGAGCTCCTACTACCCACTGTCGTCATTTTTATACATCGACAAAAATCAGATGGTCATTATTATTATGTCGACATTTTTATACATCGACAAAAATAATTCTAGTCTTTGTTATTTTTCGACATTACTTATGTCGACATTTTTATACCTAGTCATTTTTCAATTTGACATTAGTCGCCTAACTCAACAATTGTAGTCTTATTTTTTCATAAGATATGAGGCTTTAAAAAGTCATAGTTCAGACCCCCTGCAAAAACACTCCATACACAATTTACAGGATTGACGTCACCATGTTCGTCATGATGTTTTGTTCCATGTTAAAAATATACAGACGTAATAAGCATTTATTTAACTATTTAACCTGCATGTTTAGGTCAATATCAATGAATTAAAAAACGGAACCTGAAAAGAAGTTTTCATTCTATATAAAATCTTATTCAATCGGTCAAAACGTTTTTTATTCTTCATTTATACTTTTTTCCTATATCGTTTAAATGAAACTCAATTCTGTTTTTCATGCATGCTCCCTATTTTAAAATATTTATACTTGGAATATTGCTTCGTTCTGAGGTCAAAAAATAAAAGAAGCAGGCTTGTTTGTTATTGTAGTTGAGTAGAGAGTGGAGGTAAATTATTCTTATGGGTTGAAAGAAACTTCATATGTGCACCTATGTTCTGACTTTTGCGTCTGTTTTTAGGGTTTGTACCCAAAAGAAACCAACAGCACCCAATTACTAAGCCTCCGCTTTCCGACCTTCTGTCTATCTGTCAGTGGGCTGTATCCCATGAACCGAAAAGAATGTGTATTTTTATTGTCGTTATAACAACAACGAACAATGTTCCCCATTTAAGAATGATATAACACTTCGTGTGCGAATCCAACTTGCACTTGGCCAGTTTATGTAACTATGATTTCAGAAACCGATTTTCTTTTTTATTATATTGAGCAACTATCCGTATCCGTGTGGTTGTCGGGTTAGAAGAGTGCCACTCCATGTCTTCCCTTGGATGTCGTAAGAGGCGACTAAGGGAATAAGGGCTTGTAGTATTGTTAGGCGATGGGCTTGCAACCTGTCACTAATACACTAGTGATTTTCTTGGCCTAATTCTGCAAAATGTGGTTGCAGAATTATTAACAAGTCTTTTTGGAGTTGTTGGTGTTTCTGTAGCTCTGCCTACCCTACTCTGGGAATAAAGACGTTATGTTATAATTATGTTATATTGAGTAACTAAACAAAAACTGCTCGATGGTAAAAGCCGTAAGCATTACCGAAAATGTATTTCTTTTTCTTACCCCTCGATACAACTTAAGACATCGGATTAATCCCCCCCTAAATACCCAACTTTAGTGTTAGGAATCGCATAAAACTTAGTTCGAAGGATACATCAATAGGGGGAACTTATAAATAGGGACTTGCGAGTGTGCCCAAGAGAATGTCCTTAGGACGCTAAAGAATTTATTAGACTTCAATGTTTCTCCTTAGTTTCCGTTAGAAAACTGGTTTTGTTTCAATGCAGCTGTTTTGTGTAGTTTGTTTTCTAATGAAAAAGTAGAGAGCTATTCATTTTATTACAAAAAAGTAACAAAAATGTAGTAAACACCTATTTAATTCTATTTTCCCACATCTCTTTTCTGATCACGGGTAGCAATGGCAGCGAAATATTTCGAGAAGTGTGAAAATTGACATTCATCTCAAAGAATCATTACAACCATTCTAAAAACATGTCAAAGCAATGCAAATGTTCTTTTTTCATACAAATACCAAGATACTCGTATTCTTAGAAATGGGGTATACATAAAGTACAAAATACATAATGATCATAATAATATTATGATCATTAATTATAATGGATTTTTTGACATCGTAAACATTTCAGGATTATAATGGAACTAACCAAATAGGTTCTATACAATGGTTTTTTTTTAAATCCTGAAAGTGAACTGTTATGAGTTATGACGTATCATGAGTCATTTATGTTTATGTATTAAGAACTTTTTATATTATGATAGGATTCCTTAAAAATGACACAGAGCTTCTCATCAGAAACCTCACAATTTGAAGTTTCTCGTTATTAAATTGCAATATCTCTTTTCTCGCTCATTTTCATAAGCTTCTTAGTGCCAATGAAAACAATAGCTACACCGTTATATGACAAGCATCGAAAACGTCAAAAGCACTATCTTAAACGCTGAGATTTTCAACCATATGTGTTAAAAAATATTTTTTACCATCATCAGTGCAATTAGGAAATATATAATTATATCAACTAGACGGGTTCTCCCAAGGATCGATTATGGGTCCCGCGTCGGTTTGCGGAAATCTTTAGTAATCAATTATTAAACAAAATAATCTTCATTGTAACTTCATAAAATAGTTGGCTATGGTCACCCGCTTGTGGTACGGTTCCAAAGATGCAGGCCACATTCCGTTTTGACACTGCCTGATTGAGCCATTCATTTTTTTTTTTATTGAAAATGTTTATTCAGTAAATATACCACAAGAAAGCTCTTTTACACGTCAGTAATATAAAGTGAAACTAGTAGCGCTTCGGACGAGATATTTTTTCAATCATAACGAATAATAATACTTAAAAGTAAGTTACATTACAAGTACCTAATGAAGTAATAAATAATAATAATGAAAAGTAGAAAAAATAAAATCATTAAAAATGTAGGGTTAATAACAAGTATAAATAATTACTATATAGGAAAACAACACGTCAAAAGAGAGAATTGCGATAGTAAGACTTTAATTACCCACGATTACTGTGTCACGAATACCTATTTGTCAAACTTCTTTGTATTGGATGGCCATGAACCTTGTTTTTATTACTTCCCTCCAAATTTCAAGTTCCTAAGTCCAATGGTTTGTTCTATGCGTTGTCATTTAGTTAGTCACACAAGAGTTTTTATAAATAGAAGACAAACACATTGCGGAAACATCTCTTTACGAATATTGAAAAGATTCCCTACTATTATAATACACCATTAAGGAACATAACATGTTCCTTGGATTTCGATATTATCGAAAACCAGGTCACTGTTGACCTAAAAACTACCGCCGATACAAAGTTAGGTTATACGTAACCTCCCAGTCTGATATGTGAGAGAGCTTGTCCAATAAAATATTCATATCGTTTTGTTTCTGTATGGAAAAATTGGTATTTCCTTTATAAGGAAAATTATTGGGTGTACTGCCGTTTGCCAAAATATTTTTCTCAAAAAAACTCAGAAATAACCGTTTTCCGATTGAAACACAAGAACGGAAAGTGCCTCTTTTTACTCTTAGGAGTAAAAAAACCATATGAAGACACTTTCCGTCCATGCCCATATTTCATTTCAAAATGATCTCTATTGCCTGTAAAATCAAAATGACCATGAAAAAATCCCAAATACCCAATTTAATTATCTCGTAGTTTTCAAAAGGAGATTCTCTCTCAATTTGTCGATATTTTTTTACAAATACTTGTAACAATGCATTTGTATCATAATTATGCTCGCATTTATTGAGAAAAGCATTATATATGCCTCGGCTGCAATGAGATTGCTGACTCGTATTTTAGCAGGCCTCGCTGTTGCTCGGCCTGCTAACCGCCTCGTCAGGCCATCCCTTAGTTTCCGCGCCTAGGCAATGTACTATTTCATTTAATTTAATTTCAACCAATCTTTCGCTCTTTCTTTTTCAACAATATTTTAGCAAGTTTATGTAAGACAATGTTTAGCCAACATTTAACTCAAACTAATAATTGGAGGCCTTACAAATGGAAACTGTGTGTACTTATTTGTTCTATACTACACAAGTTCTAAGTTAGGTGAGGTTAGAACTGTTACCACAACAGAAACGAACTGCTAGGTTAAGTTAGGGTAAAGTTATGTCAAGGCGCTTTAACTGTATGGAATACTAACACATAATATACTAATAGGTACAGTCGACCTTGTCTTAAATTAAAAATAAATGTTTTTAATCTACTAAATTAGAATAGAAATCACATATTTAATAATCCTATATTTAAAAAAGAATGTTATGCCAATCTACAAATTCGACGAAAATAGATAAATAACAAATTGAAAAATTACCAAGCAATTATTTATAGCACAATTATTTTCCAAAAATTGATTAAAAGCAAGCAAAAAACAAGAGAGAAAAACATGAATTTAAGTACCATAATACCAAGACACAGACATAAAAAAACAAAGGAAAGGAAATGCCAATGTACTTTGTTCCAATGTTGCGAAAATTGACCCAACTCAGCTTGTGTGGAAAAACTTATAGTACAGTGCAAGAAGTTACTGTTGTTATGCTGAATGATCATCAACCGAAATCGGACGTGATAAATTAGAGACTTAATTTTCGTTGATACATTAGTAAACCCGTTGGCCCGTGTGGTTTCCGGGTTAGAACAGTGCCACTCCATGTCTTCACGTGGATGTCGTAAGAGGCGACTAAGGGAATAAAGGCTTGTAGTATTATTAAGCGATGGGCTTGCAACCTGTCACTAATACACTTGCAATCATCTCAGCCTACTTGTGCAAAATGTGGTTACAGAATTTATAAACATATGTTTTTAGAGTTGTTGGTGTTTCTGTAGCTCTGCCTACCCCACTCTGGGAATGAAGGCGTGATTTTATGTATGTATGTATGTACATTATTAAACCCTTCTAAACCCATAACCCTATTTTTACCATATTCGGAAAAGAACAAGTCTTGGGCGATATTACCCTTAAAACTAATAATGTAAGTATGTGGGGTGATAACAACGAAAAAAAAAAACGTCACACTAAAACAGGGGCATAACCACGAAACTATAAAAAAATAATCGAGCGTCCAAATTGTCAATCATAAAAATATTATTGACGTTTTCAAACGGCAGCATATTTCACTTTTATAATCGTTTCCCGCATAAAAATAACATGATTTAACTATTTTTTAGCATAAAACTCGCGTAGAGCCAACTGGGTCGCATTTTTTTAATATCGTAAACCTGCTATATCTACGCCAATGTTTGGTCAGTCATTTGGCGCCAATATTGGCCAATAACGGGCGTAACGACCTAAAGCTTTTTACATGACAAATAGAGCTTTTAAGCTCGTGTCGTTCTAACGCATTAGATGTAAGCGAGATGCTTTTTAGGTTATTTTTCCTCGTAATGTACGGGAGAACGAAGTGCGAGGGCTTTTAATAACGTCACTTTGGATATTTTCACGCCAAAAGGCTTCACGTGCCACATTATTTACAGGATAAAATAAAGGTGAGTATGTTGACATACACCAATATTATAACCAAACGACACATAAACAGGATGTTTTTATATATGGTACGTTTAATAGTTTTGATCCCACGGAAAAATGTTCTCATAACCCGTTTCAACTATTAGTATTTTTATAATTATTCGCAAAAATATTAACAAAAAAAAAACAAATTTTCTTCATACAAAATTAATTTGTTTATTGATTTAAACTTATTGTACAATATACAAAGTAGTTACAGATGGCGGGCTGAAGGCACTCTCAACTAATGGGCCTCAATTAAAAGGCTCTCAACTAAAAATGTAAGGTTGGTGTGCAAGTTAAAATGTATTAAGATATTTGACAAAAATAATGGGTTGTAAATCTAGTCATTTCACCGTTTCTTCTTAATCCATCAGGTCCTTTTTAAGGTCAACTTAAAGATAAAGTCAAAGTTTCGTAATAAAAACAGTTCAAAGTTTTATTTGAATGATTTAATTTATTTACACACTCGAGTTAAGAGAAAGAAATAGAGACGTGATACCGAGAATTTGACGTTGAAGGGAATCGATAACTAAATACAAAGTATGATATTATACAGTGGAATACGAGCAAACATTAAAACCAGACGTAGGTTAAGCTCTAAAAGTCATGTAGATGTGGAATTGCGTTAATAACCCTAATACATAGAGCGCAATTAATTTTAAAGGTCCCGTCGAGCAGTAATGTACTTAAAACCTTGTCAGTTGAAAAGAAGAAGTAAATTAATGAGTATTAAAAAAAAAACAACTTATGTTAACGATACACACGTTTTTATGTTAATTATGATGCAGTATTAACCGTCATTAAAGTATTTGCTGTATTGGATTTACACACTATATGTAGACTCTATTTATTTGTCATTATTAAATCCTTTTATGTAGAGTATTTTAAAAAGCGAAATTTCTGCTGTACCTTTGTAAACATTCTGAGGCACTAGCTAAGATACGTTTGCTAACTAGCTTTTAGATTCGTTTTGTTTTTAAACCAATCGCGTTACTGGTAGATCACGTTTATGATCTACTAGTGACGCAATTGGCTTACAAGAAAACGAATAGAAACGCTAGTTAGCGTACGCATGTTGGCAAGGGCCCCTGGTGTTTTGACCTTCAATATACCTACCTATATTAATTATTTTAGTCGGTTACTAAAAGTTAGGTAAAGTTGCTTTTTACGAGACAATTTTTTGTATAGTAGAAAACAATAGATTTTTAATAACATATTTAGCAAATAAAACTGTTTGCTGCCATTGATGCGTAGTAGAAATCAAATATTGTACCAAATTTGTTCATTTATAAATATTATAGCAGTCACGCCGTAATAACAGGCCCGATATGACAGCAAACTCTGGTACAACGCCCCGCAGGGGGCCATTTTAGTTTTAGAGTTTAGTTTATTTTATAATATCTTAGATTTATATTTATTTTATTTTCATTTTAACATTTAATGATTTTAATTGAAAAATACTTAAACTATTGATACAGTACCCACAGATAAAAAAATATTGACAAAAAAATTCGAGTAGATTTTTTCACTTCATTTTTCAATTATTATTTTCAATCGTGTGTTATTTTCAAAAAGCGGAATTTTCATGGATTTTTTCAACAGCGCTAGTGAGTTCTCATTTATATACATTAATTGAAATATAGGTACCTACATCATTATACACATATCAATACAATACAGAACATAAAGTTCAATAAAAGACTAAAAGTGACAGATGGTTTTATCGCTAAAGAGCGATCTCTTCCACATAACGTTTAGTAGCTGAAAAGTTTAAATAGACATGCAATTAAATGTAGAAGTTACTTGGAATATATCCAATATTAAATTAGTTCCCGATAAATACGGCTAACAATACCTAATCCATTGCTGCCTTTTAAATTTCATGTTGAAAATCCTTGCTAGTGCTAACCAGTGTTTCTTTAGTTTCTTCATAAAGAAATAGTTAGTACTATTTTATATGACAGTACCTCAAATTCAATAACCAAAGCAGTTTTAATTCTCTTCAGATAGAAATAAGGTTCACATTACTACAGCAGTTTTATTTGAGATACTGCCTTTTGGCTTAGGAGGGTAGTATTATCATCTCGCATGACACGATTTAGTATATTGACATTATTATGTTCATTCAAAGTCGATAAATTAGAAGTTACTACGACAGCTCAAAGGTGCAACAAAAAATCTTTATTAAATTAATAAATAAACGTAAATCATGCTCGAACACATTATTTTAAACTAAGTTGACAGCCATCTAATAGAGACTTTTAAAATGCCGCGACTGTTGTTAGGATATATTCGAAAGGACAAAAACCGAGCGTCTTCTTCTTATTTATTAATTTATTTTTTAATTAATGGCGGCAGTAATTAATTTCGCCAATGTCAAGTGAATAGAGTAAATCAGTAAACAGAATAAATCAAAAGTAAAAGCCGGGCATTTTTCAATCGGCCATCTTCCCTCCCCGAAGGTTATCGGAATCCTCCAACCGAGCGTCTTGTGATATTAAACCAACCGAACAGTCAGCTTATAGTGGGTGTTCCAACAATAGTTTCTTTGTTATGTCTTAATAATCGTAAATGTTAATGAAGGCATCGCATAGTGTTAATCCGGTAATTCTGAGCCAGGTAGGATTAGAGCAAAATGATGTGGTAACCCCGACTAGACTATATCCCGGGACTTAGCGGAAACAGCGCGGCGCAAACGAGCAGGTTAAACGATGGTTTAAATAATAATAAATATCACGGGACTATGTCACACATATTGATATTATTTTTAAAGATACACGTTAAAAATTTTCAAAACTCATTGGTGGCTAAAGATACATGCATACATAACATCACGCCTTCATTCCCAGAGTGGGGTAGGCAGAGCTACAGAAATACCAACAACTCTAAAAAGACTTGTTGATAATTCTGTAACCACGTTTTGCACAATCAGGCCAAGAAGTTTACTAGTGTATTAGTGACAGGATGCAAGCCCATCGCCTAACAATACTACAAGCCCTTATTCCCTGAGTCGCCTCTTACGACATCCACGGGAAGACATGGAGTGGCACTATTCTAACCCGGCAACCACACGGGCTAGAGATAATAAAAATAATTATAGTAAGATAAACGATAGTAAATTTATTGCACCTACGTACTTTCTAATTTCTGTTTCCTATTAAGGTTGACTGGTACAGAATTATTGTAGCAATAAGTCCGCGTGTTGTACGCTTTTTAATTTCATGCAATAAAATATTAAAATAAATAAAGTTATAGGTAGTTTTACGAAACTGGCACGAAAGCAAAAAATTAATGACGCCTCTTTGTTTAAGTGGAATCTTTATACAGGGGTTCATTATTCTGGATAGATAAACATTTAAGTAGTTTTTATAAACATTGTATTGTAGTTCAAATCTTACAAGTCTATTTCAAATTATAATATATAAATAAAATTGAGGGCATTTCAATATTATGGTATCAAAGAAATAAAAAAAACTATCCGTACCCGTGTGGTTGCCGGGTTAGAATAGTGCCACTCTATGTCTTCCCGTAGATGTCGTAAGAGGCGACTAAGGGAATAAGGGCTAGTAGTACTGTTAAGCGATGGGCTTGCAACCTGTCACTAAAACACTAGTAAACTTCTTGGCCTGATTGTGCAAAATGTGGTTACAGAATTATAAACAAGTCTTTTTAGATTTGTTGTTATTTCTGTAGCTCTGCCTACCCCATTCTGGGAATGAAGGCGTGATGTTATGTATGTATGTATGTGAATAAAAAAAACACGTCATAAATTAATCTAAATCTACAATGAAAATTACTGACGTAAATTCTGTTGTATGTTTTCGTATGGTTTGTCTTTAATCTCAGTTTGTAGTAAACGCTGATGAAGCCTTAGAAGTAAATACGAAACCGTATTAAAATACGTACTATTACTAAAACAATTATTTCGTAACCAGAGTGTATTCGTAGATTGTTAGTTTGCACGCGCCGAGACCAGTAATTTAGGGATACCCTTGAAATATCAAAACTCATTTCATCAAATGTGTCATCTAACCGAATTTCATTTCATTAAAAGCTACTTTCTGCTAAATCCCTTCAAATCCTTATGTTTCAGGTTATCTTAAGCATAAGTTACATGTAGGTTAGGTTAGGTTAGACCTGTGACCACTATAAAATTATAACTTCTGCACGTAGAAATGCCTGTCGAAAATGAATACTCGGCAAAGTCAACCATTCGAAACCAGTAATTTATTACTATGCTCTGTGACTTTGTAAGCAGCATTTTAAAATGACTACCTTTAACTGAATCACCCTATTTCGATGTAATAGTAAGGAGAACATAACGACTATAATTATAAAAGGTGTATCAAACACTCTGTTTAGTAAAAATCTTTTGTAGAGTCACTGGCCCCTAGCACAAAGCAAGTGAAAAAACTTTGACAGTAAAAACAAAAACATTTATTTGAAGAATAAGCATTCTTGTTATCTTGACTCTATACAAAACTAAGTGTCCTCTTGCATCGTGCTAAAGGTCAGTGACTCTACAAAGGATTTTTACTAAACGAGGATTGAGTTACACCCTGTACATTTACACATTATGTAATACACACAAATTGGTTTTCAAGACTTTTTATAAGGAAAAAAAGATAATAATTATACAAAGCACCTAATGCAGTCAAAAGAAACTTCGAGAGACACTTTTATCTGTCAAATGCAATTGGGATGCGTTCTGAAATTAGTGATGTTCCCAATCGATATTTTCCCGTGTAACAGTAGATTTATTCCCAAAGAGATATAACTAAAATACTTCCAAGTAAGAACACGTTACTGTTACTTCTTTTTTGTTTATACATCAGTTCTAATAAGAACTTATCTTTTATTGCCTGCATTCTGCAACTTTAAAATTAACCGTTGAAGTCTGTTTGCGAATTGTTCGAACAAAGTTACATCACAAAGTTTTGCTTCAGCTCTGTAAAATTTCAGTTTTACCTCTAGTTGCGTTGAAATACTTAATTTTGTAGTTAACGAAACAACGTAACGAGAAAAGGTTTGTTTCATCTAGGAATTTAGACAAAGTAAAAGAACTCATAATTTAAAATTCACTTCAATCATTTAGTAATGAGCACATCACATCTTTAACCACCAGAGTGTGGGACAGCCCCAACAGACCCCACAAGTGTTAATCAATTAAAAATGGCGTCGTGTCGAACGAACGATTTAAAGAGCGAAGTCATTGAACGAACAAGTTTTACCCTAAGAAGGCACGCCCTAAAAGTAAGTCCTTAGTAAAATGGCTGCAAACCTAATCATGAAAAAGATAATTAATGGGGGGAGAGCTTACCCGTGCATGCAACATCGTGTTACTTCACCCCGAAAGTATTATTGCAAAATATTGTGATTTTCATTTTACTCATTTTCTATCAAATATTTAACAAGATATAAATGACTTGTTATTTTATAAATATTGCGTGTTTTTGAAATGAAATGAAATGAAATGAAATGAAATATGAAATGAAATGAAATATTTTATTTGTTAATAGTGGGTTTACATAAAGGTTTTAAAATTATACAGCCATAAGATCGCCAGATTATGCCAACAAACTGGCGTACAAATTTATAATTAGGTAAGTCCATTAATTTTAATATTGGTAATCATCATGAGAATACTTTTGACTTGTAATGCAAAAGAAACTAATCAATTAATTCATTCACTCACTTCACATTAATTTTGGTGTAGAGTTTCTTAGTTTAATTTGCATCTGTTTAAAATATTCCTGAGCGATGCATATTTTGTTCGCAAACAAGCACACCGTATACGAAATTATGAGAATATCTTAAAGACTACAATAATTAATACCATATTCACCATCCAAAAGTCGCGGCGAACAATCTAGACGCCGAGCGGCTTTGCATAAGCATGCATTCATTCCATTTCAAGCACCATTTTCGCCTCTTCACCGTCTAAGAAAATAACGACAGAATTAAACGCCCACTTGACGTTCGCGAAATCGGGGCTATTCTCAGCTGTTCATATACTTTTTTCCCACTGCGACTTAATGGGAATTTTTGAGTTGGCAACCAATGGGAAAAAATCTAAGTAGGTTAGGTAGGAACTTTTATCAGTTTTTGCTGCAGGAAATTGTTAGAATACTTTATTATTTCCGTTAGAATTTGACACAAAAAGATTTTTTTTTCTGTTCCCACTGGCACAGAGTACGAAACTTAATTTGCGATAGGATTTGTTAGGATTTTAATTCTAAAAAGCTTATTTTTATTTTATCTACCTAGCGTTTTATCTTAATAAAATTGTTCCTACTGCATTAGGTGATTTAGTAGTGGACAGCGGGAATATTCCCTAAAACCGCGCGTTTCTTCCCGCCCGTCT
Source organism: Acleris holmiana (assembly GCA_949316455.1). NCBI lineage: Eukaryota > Metazoa > Arthropoda > Insecta > Lepidoptera > Tortricidae > Acleris > Acleris holmiana. The sequence continues at coordinate 11,098,983 of OX438783.1, forward strand.
GCTCTCTCTTAATTATGCGATTCTAAATTCTAATGCGTAATAAATGCAAATTCTAAAGGGCTCTAATGTTATAAAGTACAGGAAAGGTAAAATATTTTGTCTAATAAGCGACTTAGTTTGGCTCAAGTTCGGAATTATGCACTTTAAAACTTATAATGTGTTATGAAGTTTACCTCGGACTTACCTTGTATGTTAATGACAATGTACCAAAATTGCAGTTTATTTTCAAGATATTAGTTTTGTTGTGCATTATCTTAAAAGTTTAAAGTTAGAAGTGTTGCTTTACGAAAGGGATCGTGCTCTTTGCAATTTTAATAAACAAAACTTTTCTTATTACTTCACGATTAAGCTAACTACTAAAAGTTACGTTATACGACCCACCTGCGTTTAAAGCCAGTATTTTTTTTAAAACAGATTGCATTAAGAGATATAAAATTATTAACTTTCAGTCGGTACCTACGTGAACATACATTATTAATTCATTAATTTATTAAACAATACAATACAAATCGTCGTTCGGCATTCAGTACCGCGAATGTCTAATTGTAACCCAATGCGACATTCGCGGTACTGAATGCCGAACGACGAAATATTCTTTATTGAATACCACATACAATTACAACATTAAACGTCAAATACAAATTAAATGTTACTAAGTGAGTCAATAGGCGGTCTTATCGCTAAGTAGCGATCTCTTCCAGACAACCTTACAAAGAGAAGTTAAAAAGAAATGAATTCCGCATTTTTTATCATGATTAACCCTATAGAAATAATGTTACAAATAATCGAAAGTGAAGAATTATTTTTTCACGGCTTATGCCGTAATTTTCGTTTAAAGTTATCGTTAATTATTATGGACTGAATAGTCTTTCCAAAATCATACTTGATTTACCTGACAAAAAAATTACACCATGTTTCTCAAATAATAGGTTGAATTTCATACATGACGCGGTTTATTAAAAAACAGTCAATAAGAAAACATATGTTTATCATTTCAATTTCGATATAAGATCCCAATCCCTAACCCAAAAACTTCAACACCTAACATTTAAAAACAAATTAGTGGAGCGAACAATCAAAGGGAATGGCCCTATTTAACTAAACTAGCAACTGTAGTTACCATCAAAAGGCCTACTCAGGGTTAATAGGGAGGCATTAAACAGTGCCACCTCAACTTGGTCTTTCGTTTCAGAGTCGCCAGGGCGCTCTTGTCTTCACACACGCATGTCATTTTAATTTAAGAAACCTTTTTTGGAAAAATTGATCAGTTAAAAAAGAACAACATGTTTATACTATACTCAGGAAAAGTTTAGGGAAATAAAAAATAAAAAATAAAAAGGAAAAACGTGACCGACATTATCAAGATTCTATTAATTTATTCCAAATTTTACGTGTTTTTAGGTTGTGATTGCAATCTGCCTCTATTTTCTGCCAAGTTTATTTTCTACACACTTTAGGTAAGCATAAGTCTTATCTTATCTTACATATGAGCGTTTTACACTTCGACCCCATCAAGACCTTTTGTGCAATTACGCTCTTACACACTCAGCTCTTCGAATGTGCAGGTTTCCTCACGATGTTTTTCCTTCACCGTCGCATCGGGTAATGTAAGAAAAACTCATTGGTACACGGTGACCGCCGGCGTTCGAACTCTGTACCTTACGTCTATTGTTTCGTCGAATGTATAATTTCATCGAACGCTATAACCATAATGTTTTTATGGTATCTTAAACATCTAACTTACGTAATTAATTAAGGTACCCGGAAAACATTATGGTTTCAGCAGAAAATATGAAATAAAATTCGGTAAAATGATACATTCAATGAAGATAAATTCCATGAAGTGATGAGTTACCCTTAATTATACCTGTACTAGTACCTGTTTTCTTCAAAACCTTTTCCGTTGGTTTTATTTTCGATCAGCTCATCTTTTTGCGGTAAGTATGTTGTTATTTCTTTGGTTATCAATACATTTGTCGATAACGAATTGCGCTTACGACTGCCATTTTTACTTCATATTGATATGCCGTTTGATAATTAAAATATAATTACGCTTGTGGACGCGAGCTTACTGGAGACAAGTTCTTATAGCAGTGATATTTTCAGTTGCTTTTACAAGAACTAAAACTGATATTTGCCTTTTGTTTTTGAAATTGCTGTCAGCATCCTTTGCCAAGAAATAAGTACCAGCGGGCACTGGAATACCTAGAAGTCTACCCGGCTTATGCTCAAACGGACAGACTACAAGAAGAGACTTCATTAACTGTGTATTCTCGTTTGTTATGAGGGCAATAGTTGTCAAAAGCCGTTCAATGCGAGTCAGACTAGTACAAACTAAAGAATGTAAAATTGTATTGAGGGACAAACTTGACTTTGCCGTTGAAAAACTGTGTCTCCATACATCGAAATATGTAAGTTACGATTAATTTATTAACTGGGATTAAGTTACCATTTTTTGATTTTTCCTTTACTTGTAAGACCTTCTTCCTTGCCAAATTTCAGGATTCAAGGTCTATGGCAAGTACCCTATATATTTTGATTCCCTTGAGAGTGTCGAAATAACCGTTTTTTGCGGCACAAACGGAGGTATATTTATTTTACGTAACTTAGAAGTTTGATTTTTTCACAGCTTCACGTAATTTTAACTCGACACCTCCACGCCTTTCCGAGATAAAGGGTCTTGACAGACAGACGGACGGATGAACGGACGGACGCAAGGTCGGACGGAAGAACAGAAAATTAATAAACATAACACACACACACCCATTTATTTCCTTTTTCCGTTATGGAACGGAACCCTGAAAATGTTTTCAAGTATTTTATTTCACATCTTAATTTTATGTCAGCTCATACTTAGCCTTAGGCCGCTCATGAATGCATAAATGCCGTGCGTGCAAATTCATGAGCCGCCACCGGAATTGGTTAGCAGTGTGCTAACAGTGTGGTACTGCATGCATCAGTCCAAACCTAGTGCTTTTAAGAATTAAATTCTAAATTAAAAATATAGAAGAAGGATCATTGGAAAATTCTCTAAAAAAACCGTGCACCAGCATGCAGGACCATGCTCAGTGTAGGGTTCTGTTACATACCATCAGGCCTTCATTCCCAGAGAAGAGTAGGCAGAGCTACAGAAATACCAACAGCTCTATAAAGATTTGTTTATAATTCTGTAACCACATTTTGCACAATTAGTCGAAGAAGTTTACTAGTCTTTTAGTGACAGGTTGCAAGCCCATCGCCTAACAGTACTACAAGCCCTTATTCCCTTAGTCGCCTCTTAAGACATCCACAGAAAGACATGGAGTGGCACTATTCTAACCCGACAACCACACGAGTTCTGTCACTGTTACTAAATCAAAAACCGGACAAGAGCATGTCGGACCATGCTCAGTGTAGGGTTCCGAAGCCGTGAAGTACCACAAGATAAACTTTTTAATTGCCTGTACCTCAAAAACCAGTCAAGTCTTTGTCGTGATAGTTCTCCTTTTAACTTCGTTTATGCGCTTTCATTTAAGATATTTACCAGATATTTAGTATATTTTGTGTGTTCGTTTACTACTATCCTTCTAATATTATTAATACGAAAGTTTGTGTGTGTGTGTTAGTTTTTTACTCTTTCACGCTGCAATTGTTAGATGGATTTGGATAAAATTTGGAATGCGGACAAAATCGCGGGCAGTATCTAGCTGGCTGATGACACGTTGGCCTAGTTGGGAGTGACCCTGCCTCCGAAGCCAGCGATCCTGGGTTCAAATCCTGGTAAGGGCAGATATTTGTGTGATGAGCGGAATATTTGTTCCGTTGGATATTTTCTATGTACTTAAGTATGTATTTTTCTATATGATTATTTTTGTCGTTGTCTAGTACCCATAATATAAGCCTAGAGCTTAATTTGGGACTAGGTCAATTTGTGTGAGATTGTCTCTGATATTTATTTATTTATTTTATTTATTTGGCTATAAGCCCCAACACGGAATCTCATAATTATCTTGATAGTATATCTAATGACTAGAAGACGCTCGCGACTTCGTCCGCGTAGAATTATTTTTCCTCTACTCCCCCTTTGTGTATGTAGACGACACTATTAAATCACGTCGTCTATTTTATGTCAAATATCTAGTTTATCGCTATACCAAAATTCATCTAAATCGGTTCAGTATTTCCTTAGATTAGCGCGTCTTCAGCTTTATTACATTAGTGTAGTGTATTATACATGTTCAAGAAGCAATTAAAAAGGGTCTAATATACAATATTAAAAAAAACTACTTAATATAAGATGAAATCACCTATCCCAAAATATATTTTTCTTCCATACTTCTCTATTGTTCGCTATCTCCGTAGTCACTCCCTTTCTAGCCATTATCATATTTGACACAATTCATCCATGTCTTTAGTCTTCCCTAGTATAGCCATCCACATACTTAAAATTAAAATAAATAGTTGAATTAAAACCTTAAAATAAATACTAAGTCGACTGTACACATACATTCAGAGTAATAATTAACCTGCTACTTGATATTGACTCAACATAAGCAAACAAAGCACGTTTGTCGATTTGGTAATTATAACCATCACAATTCCCTGTTAAATTATTCCAAAGGCTTCATAATAACGTGATCCAATTTAATTATTGAAATTGGATAGTTTTAATGTGTTTCTGTTATTACTTATTATTATCTAACAGTTGAATAGTCGGCTGTAGTTTTGTTTAATTATTCATTCCTCTAAATTATTGATAGATACATATATTTTATAAATATTTGATACGTTAACTCACGTACCTAATTATAACAACAAACGAACTCTCAAAACCGAAACAGTTGAAATCGCACATGTACGTAGCAAGGTCATTCTACTTTTCGCTGTACATAAGTTTTAGCCACGTTATCGCTAAACGATTTGTATTTAATAAAATAGTTGTGTTTTCGAACTTAAAACTAGGAAAGTGACATTTAAGCTTATATTTAGAACTATCGCAGTTCACAAAAAGTTATTTGTACTAACTTTAAAGTGAGTAACACAGTAGAGGTTGATGTCCCCGCCTTTTCTATAGAAAAAGTGCAATTTACCACTGAGTTACCAATTTTTTTCAACAATAAATGAATTATTTATTAGTTTTTTGTGTTGATTCCGTTAAACTTAAAAAAAATAGGTTCATGTTTTTTTATTAATACGCGAATTCATAATTTGATATACTTTTTATCAAACGATAACCAAAAATGTACATTGAAAAGTAGAATGACCCAGCAATCAAGGCTATGAGCCATGTATGCAAGCAAGCAAAAGGATGACCGTAAAGGTCAGAGCTAAATCAGTTTTGTAGCGCTGTCTCTTTCTCCCACCGTAAACTGAATTGCTTAGCCATTTCATGGTAGCCCCCCAGTAAGTTTTAGGATACCTATAACATTCTATCAAAGTCAAATAATAGGTAGGTATAGTGATGTAGTTCAGTGGCGCCTCCTGCTGAGGCGAGTAGTAAAATTTTGTACTCTGCGTAGGTTAACCACCCGTCAAGTAACAGTGTTCGCATTGTTGTGTTCCGGTGTGGGGATAAGACAACCGGTGAAATTACTAGTTTTGCAATTACCTAAATTAACAATTACACTATAAGAGATTATTTGTTTAACATTCTAAATAAATAACAATACAATAAGCAATCTTAATTGCTGTTTTTGTATAAAGTGTTACAATTCACAACGCACAATGCCTTACCGCATTTTCTCTAACTTTGGGCTTATGTTATATTTCCTTCGTTAAAAACCTATTGTGCCCAAGCTTGTTTGTTGTTTAGTTGTTTAGGACAGAGAGGCTGTCATTGTTACCCACATTAACTTAGCGGCTTATGTAGTTTTAAACTAGGACAATGGATCCTTGTATTCTGGTAAAGTTAAGGCTATTGTAGCTTGCAAGTTTTTGTGCAGCTCACAAATTCTCTTTAGGTTTTAAGAACGTGTTTTCGTTTCGGTATTGTGTGCGATCTTAATATATATTTTTTACTTAGTTCCGGTCACGTGTAACAAATCAGCTAACCTATTTTGTCTTATATTCGTATTGGTCTTTTCATTCACGTTTAAAATCAACAGGCCTTCGAAAAATATTTAAAAGTGTCATACCATTACAAGAATCACCATTTAAAGATACAAGTTTTATTTCAGTTTTAAATAAAAAGGATAAAGCTCATGAAAATCCAACATAACTATGTAAAAAACTATCTACAAACCAACTCAAAGTAAAACATCTAACGAAGCTTAATAGCCTCTTACATCGTTTTCCATCGCATCAAAATTCCAACTTTATCAAACCACATTTTTAATTCACATCCCAATTGCGAGCAAACATTTTCGTCGTAAAAACGCCGGTGTAATCACAATGATCGCACCTCATCTCGCTTCCGCCTTATTTTAATCAAGTCTACGAGAGGCAGAATGGCATATAACTCGTTAACCCGACTGCCTCAAGCGCTGCCAGCTGTTGAATTAATGTTAGATTAGGATTTGTTTAAGGTTAAATCAACTTTTTGATACATATTTATTCTACAGTTTCACAAACAAGAAATTTATTTTAATTTTAGTTTGCTATGTCGATCTTAGTCACATTATAATATCACATTAGTAGATAAAATAATATAGACCGCTAGTTCTTTCCCGCGACTCGAAGTCGTTTATCGCTATTTCCTCAGGAACCGTCCAATTTTTCGGGATAAAAAGTGCCCTATGTCCTTCCCCGGGACTCAAACTATCTCCATACAAAATTTCATCTAAATCGGTTCAATGGTTAATCCGTGAAAGCGTAACAAACAGACAGACAGACAGAGTTACTTTCACATTCATAATATTAGTTTTCTCGTAGAGAAGAAAACTTTAGCTCTTATGCGTTATATGAATATCCTCATAAGACCCGGTGTCCTATAGGAAGTACATAATCCAGGCAATTAAATTTAAACTTTATTTCAAGGAGTATAAAGTTCATTTTTATTTGTTTCAAAATTGAAAATGTCATTTAAGTAGATTCAAATTCCTACTAACAAAAATCTACCGGATTGTAGTATAGTGGGTCTCAAGAGATTAAAATATGCGGCTATTTTAGGAGGCCCATTCCATTGATTTGGCGAGTCACTGTCTGCCATTTCAACCAAAGTATAACACTGGCCAGGCAGGCGCCGTATGTTCATCAATAGCCCATTACACAAATTCATATTATTTCATTCATATGGCCATTAATGTTCCCATCCTTCTTAAATATAAGCAAGGATGGGACAAACGCCCTTCATTATCAAAACATAACCCTGTTCTGTACAGCAGAGACTTCGTTATGATGTTACGATATTATATTTTTATTATTTATTTATTGACACGCTTACATGAAATATCCAGTAAGTGTAACTAAATAGAAATCCTGATTATGTTACTGTAAAAGAAATTCAGAAGAAAATTAACGCCGAGCCACAAGCATATTGGAAGAACAGTATACCACTGTCAACGATTAGATATGCCCCAATGACGTCCGTAGACTGTGAACGAACTTTTTCAACTCATAAATGGGTCCTAAATTCATAAGTAAAAATTCGGAAAAAAATGGTCATTCTTTATTATTGGCGAAACTGTCTTTTTCTCGAACACAGACACCGGAATGGCAATCAATAATAAAATTGTCGTTGAATAAATTATAGTATAATAAATCTATTTTTTTTTATTAACAATATACCTACTTAAGGAAGTCTCTGCTGTACGGAACAGGGTTATAACTCGAAAATGACGGGCGTTTGTCCGATCCTTGAATATAAGTATTCCTACACTAACCGGTGGATATTCGTGGGAGCTTACTTCTATAGTGTGAACCTAGGGACAATTGGAAATAAAACTTGTTTAAAGAGCCTCTGCGTGTTGGCTTCGGCTCCATGTACGCCTTCCAAAGGTCCGGGACTCCATAGTCCCGTGATTGATAAAAATAATAACATTTAATTATGACAAACTGTATTATAAAATGTCATTTATTTCGAAACCAATCGTATTCATGGTTATGTTGACAATGAACCGAAACACCACATCTCGTTTTAGTTCCTTACACTATATTTAAACTACTCGACATAATTTTTACTTTGCCATTTTCTTTGCAAAGGAGTGAAAAGTGTAAAAACGTAGTTGCGCAAATTTTTCAGAGACTAAAACAAGCTTTAAAGCAAAAGGCAGCTGTAAAAATAGTAGAACATTTAGAAATGACTGGCAACACATTGCTGAAGGCATAGTGCTGTGACTACACCGTTTAGGGAGGCCGGAAACAACGTGTGTACAGATGTGCTTAAGTTGTTCTCTTTTATTTTATTTGTGTTTGTTATCTTTATTTTCGACTATTCTGCCGGGAACGCTGCAGTAAAATATTTTTGAGGCTTTTGCTAGCGTTGCCTTTTATAAGGGGTTTTACGCGGATAAAGATATATGTTCGTGTTATAACTTCGTACTGTGTTATATGAGCTTGGAATTTTTCGTTTTTGTTTGCAAGGATTTAGCATTTAGGATGGTTGAGGATTTGAAAGGGTTATTGTTGTTTTTGTACTGATAGTGGAGATTTTTGGATTACGATGATGTTTATATTGATGATATTATCTTTTATATTGTTACGGCGGTGGATTGAAGTCTGATTTTTAATCGTGAATATTATTTAAATCTTCTTGCCTTTGTTTTCTAGCACCTGAAACATTTGTTCAGACCATTTCAGGTATTTGCCGTTACTGTCAAAGTGAAAGAGATTCATAGCATGATTATAAAGACAGTAATACTGAAAACCATCAAGACGAATGAGAAATATTAGACACTATTAGAAAAGAAACAACAACACACACATTTCAGAACTATTAGATAGATACATTGCGATTGTGAATGCGATAGCAAGGCGTAGAACCTTCCAGCAACGAATATTCTTTCGACCTCAGAGGGTCAAAGCATTCAAATCATTCCAAAACGCATTCTGGAATAATCTTGGAGTATAAAAGACGAAGCAATGGCAGCTATCAGTCAGTTATAACATGGAAAGCGACGCGACACGATCATCTGCTATGAGCATTCGAAGTGCCTATGAAGATTATTGTTTGTAACAGTAAATTAAGTACGATAATAAAGCCTGACTGGTTTAATTGTGCATTTTTCTCAGTACCCCCACGTATGAATCGATAATAAATTACTAGCATATGCCCTAACCAATATCCGAGGACAATCTTACACTAAATTTAGCTAACTAACTTACAAACATATATAAAGAAATAAATACATTTTCGTACATCAGAAACATAATACTAGTAGTACCAGTTCTTATAAAAGTAATACTTGCCCTTAACAGGAATCGAACTGTTAAGACTAACCTCGTTGTCTATTAAATAATGCAACTAATATTACGAATATTAAGAATGAGATCGTATCATCATGTATAAAGTTCGATATATATAATGTTTCATAATACATAACGGTCATAATAATATAATGCTTATTTTTTGAAACCGTAAACTTTTCAGGACTTTTTTAAAGGCTGTTCACGGTTTCAGAAAAATAAGCATTATAGATTATAACCATTATGTATTATAGTAGTGGTGGTAGGACCCTGTGCAGGGTCCGTCCGGATCGCTACCACCATCTTATCCATTAACCATCCGCCAAGCAACAGTGTTCGCATTGTTGTGTTCCGGTGTGGGATAAGACAACCGGTGAAATTACTAGCATAGAGGCATTCCATCTTAGTCCTCAGGGTTGGCAGCGCATTTGAGGTCTTAGGATTATAATCTTGAGAATTCAAATGTCTATGGGTCTCAGATTTCACTTACCATCAGGTGGCCTGAGTGCTCGTGTGCCTTCTCCTTAACATAAAAAAAATAAATATGAAACATTATGTGTTTTGAACGTTATATATTGTGATACGTACCCATTAAGAATATTCCTCAAAGTTGTTTTTATTGTGATGCTCAAAGAGTGGCACTTTGTCTAGCTGTAGATCGTACGAAAGGTTGGATTTTTCGCACTAGAGTTTTTTTATTACTGTTTTATTTTTGATTCGTTGACAGTTTTTCGCAAATGTCTTAAAACGTCGTTTGATACATGTGCGGGACTGATATTTTCACTCGTGCCATGACACCTCGGGACTTGTGTAAAATGACACACTTCCCCCACTTGCATCAAACTATTGCTTTCCCCGTGGCCTTCGAGCTATAACAAACGTTAAGAACGGTTCGATATTTTTAAAGGTATCCTACTAATATTTATTTCTGTTTCTTTATAACTTCTCTTCTTTGTAAGGTTGTCTGGAAGAGATCGCTACTTAGCGATAAGACCGCCTATTGACTCACTTAGTAAGTTTTTGTTTGTATTTTACTTTTCATGCTGTATTTGTATGTGGTGTTCAATAAAGAATATTTGTATTGTGTATTGTAATATTATAAATGTCAAAGTTTGGATGGATGGATGTTTGTTTGTTACTCAATCACGCTAGAATGGCTGAATGGATCTGAATGATAGATTATAGTCTGAAATAGGACATAAGTAATTTTTTTCCTGAAAAGTTTGACAGTTCTCGCGGAAATAGCGATAAACGACTTCTACGCGGATGGAGTCGCACCCAAATTTTAGTATTTAATCATTTAGATTTCATTTTCATCTCTTTTCTTTATTTTGAAGCAATGAAAGGTTTCACCAACCAGTATCAAATCCTATTTCCTTATACTGAACATAACTATCCTTTGAAAGGATTCCTTTTCCGCTTTTTTGTAATATTCCTCCGACGGATAAGAGCATACTTAACCTACTTAGTGAAATGCAGCTCATTCTATCTTAATTTCACACGAGAGAAGCTGGTATTACCTGAAACTCTGTGTTTACGTAGGATTTTTGCCTTGTATACTCATCTTGAGTGGTACTAGATTCTCTAGTAATAAATGCTTCAACATTACCAATGGGTGGAGAATGTTGCTTATACAAAAATGTATTCTGAGATTTCTGAAGTGTAAAATATAATTTGCCTGTGCGATTCTTATCTCGTTTAACATTACATACATACATATCATCACGCTTTCATTCCTAGAGTGTGTTAGGCAGAACTACAGAAATACCAACTACTCTAAAAAACTTGTTGGTCATTCTGTAACCACGTTTTGCAAAATCATGCTAAGATGTTTACCAGTGTATTTATTAGTGACAGATTGCAAGCCGTTATGTTGTTTAATAGTATAATTTATAAATGCCAAAATGCGTTTGTTTGTTTTTTTTATGGAAAAAGGAAGCATACGAACAGGGTAGCCAGATGGGTAATAGTAAATGTCATATTGCGTCCAATTAACACCGCCGCAACACATGAAATTTAGTATATAGATACTTTTTAGTCTCAACCTTAGACCTTTGCTTTTGGAAACATTTATATGACACGACAATACAAAAAGCCGGGCAAAAAAGCCTCATGCTCAGTGTACTCTAGGGCTATCAATTTTCTGATAAAGTTATTTGGTGATGATTATTCAGAGGACCAGTGAAACATAGTTCCTACGCGAATGTCACGGGCAGAAGCTTTATCATTATCAATTTAAAAGTAGGCAATAAATTATACAAGCAAATCTCTACACCTCTATGTTTTTTAGTTTGTATTATACTCTAGTCAACACAACCCTAATTACCTGTCAAACTCAATAATAGCAAACTCTTGAATCGAACTCCATAAATACTCTCAGGCAGAATTAAATGCTGCTAATTGAAAAGCTCTGAAGCGATCCAATGCGCCAGGGCGTTAACCTTTTTATAATTCTCCTTCAAAAATCGAGGTTCAGGTGTTGATTGGTCAAATTTATGGAAATGTTGAGCAGAAAAATATTACTGGTCTTAACTTTAGCTACGGCCCTTACTTACGGACGCTTCTGGTCATGAAGTGGGAGCTGTGATTTTGCAAAAAATACATTTGTGTCAATTCGTGGAAAACAGATGCTATAACAATTAAGAGCACATTTAATGTATTATTATAACTTCATTTAAGCATCAAAGCACGGAAAGATTAATATCGGTCAATTTTTTATCTTCATTTTTGATTATTTTATTGGTTGCTTTTATATCTTAAATCTACTTTTATTTAAGCTTAGTTTTAGTTTTAATTTTGTTATTGTTTTATACTTCATGTACTATTTTATGTCCATTGCTTGTTTAATTGTATTTTGTGAATGTCCACACCACAAGGCCAGATATAGTGATTCTAAATAGCTACTAATAATTAACCCCCAAATTAGTTTCTGATAACTTTTTTCCCAATTCCAGTTATTAATTAATTAGGAATTCAAATATCTGTAATCACGTCGCCCTACTATCCTGGTATTAACAAACAATATTTAATAGTATTTTATTATAACTTTTTGATATCTGTTAATCTGTTTTTTATAAAATGTAACCGCTAAGATGATTTAGTAGCGCTAATAAGTCTTACTATCCTTATGAGTAAGTATAGCCTTGTAAGGTTCATGTCAAAAATATCTTTTGTTCAAAAATAACCTTCTCAGAACTGTCTAATTTTCCGGGACAAAAAGTGCCTTTGTCTATCTCCGGGGTAAAATACAAATTTCACATTATTTGGGTAAGGTTTTAAACCGTGAAACTGGAACAAACGTACACAACTTCGCATATTTTATAATATGAGTAACGATTAACGTAAGCTTTAGTACAATTTCAATGTCCTTTTAACATATTACTACAATCGTTTGCTTTCTTAGAATGGAAAGAGTTTCCCTTCTCTCAACCCTGGCGCAAAACCTACTTCACCTTCTAAGTTTCCTCGCTAACAAGCAAGAACACGGTTCAATTAACGTTCACGAGTAAAACGCTAAGCGTTCGAGGCATTATTTATTTCGATCTAATTACCCACCATTTAGATCGGATTTATGATAAATCCGGGTCACACAGGGTCAAACAGGATTTACAATCAAACTGTATGTATAAAGACGAATCTTTACTATATGGAACCAACTTATATAAAATTTAATAAAAGTTTTCTAAAATATCGCAAGTTAATGAAATTGTGGACCTCGAAATAAAGACACACTGTATAACTGATTTTTTTAGTAACTTTTTCTAGATTGATTTCAGTAATATACCGAGAAATTTGCAACACACTTCTGGCTGACACGTCTCACTAGTTTTTCTTTTAGAGTTTGTACGTCGTTTAGAAACATACCCAACCTACGACATTTAATCGGTTGGGTTAGGTATTCTCAAAATTGCTTTAAGAATGGTTAATCTGCTATAAACAACTTCAAATAACAAGAACAATTTGAGTGGAAACACAAAAAAAAGCATAATCACTATACAGGGCGGTTACCATATTTAGAAATATTGTTTGAAAAATGCCATTAAAATTATTAACACAAAAATAGTAACAATTAATTATTTATGTGTAAAATGATATTTTTAGCTCAAAACGAAAAATCATCTCATCCTATCCCTTATAAAGGTAAAATTAATATTTCAAACGAATCCGCCTTTCCCTGCTATCTCTCCCTACAAACTAAATCAAGGTGTTCCGTAACGAACTAACAAAGGTTCCTTGTCTAATCGCATTACGAACCTTCTTGGGTTCCCTGGAATTAATTCAGACAGTCTATCTATATCTGTTTACATCTTGTATTTTACGTTAAATTATACGGAATGATATTGGCCTCGTTTGGTTTACTTGGTCGTTTCCTATAATTACTAATATTACAAATACAAGAAGTTCTTTGTTTTACAGTTTTAAGCCTCAACCAATCGCTATGACATTTTGGAACAGGGTTTTTTATGGCAAGGATATGGTACACGAGCACTCAGGCCACCTGATGAATTCGAAAGCCTGCAGCATCAGCTGCAATCCTTAAACCTCAAATGCGTTGCCAACTACAAGGACTGAGATGGAGTGCCTCTATGATAATAACTTCACCGGTCTTATCTTCACACAGGAACACAGCAATGAGAACTATGCTACTTGGCGGTAGGTTAATTTATAAGATGGTGGTAGCGGAAACGGACTTGATACGTTACATCTCAGAAAATCGAATGTAGTCAAGGGCAAAAGGTTCTATCTAGCTATAATAATAATAACTACTGAAAAACATGCTTTATAGCAGTTGTATTTTCGTCTTGTTATGTTATAAGTTTCACGCCTTTATCCGTCTGAGTGTCATTGTGTCTGTCAGTCACCATAGTTCCTAAACGAAAAGATAGATTTGGACTCAGTTTTTGCAATAGACAGCTCGTTTAATTATATTACAATAGGTTTTAGCATAGTTCGAAGAAAATTTGCTGAGCCGTATAAAAGTTGCAATTATGTCGAAGGCTTTTATTGTGTTTAATTAAGCGTCTTGTGAACTGTCAAAAACATTTAAATTTAGCTTCGGGCGATAACGTTCCTCAGCCCCCTGAACGAAGTCCGATTTACACGATTTTTGAATGTGTTGCTGTTATTATGAAAAACTAAGGTCTGTACGTTTTTGTCTGTTTAATTTATTGTTTTAAGAAAGGGAAACGTAAAGATCTAGTTAATACCGTCACCGTCTGCGTGAATCAGAATAAGAATAAATAAATTAAATTTTATTTCTCTGAATAGGACCTCGTTAAAAATGTTACTGAAACGTCCTGTACCTATTTTTTAAAACAACCTGTACCTTTTTGTTAAAAATGCAATCATGTTAAAACTCGCACGGACTCAACAAATATGCCTGTGTACAGACGGTAAACAAACTGTCGGAAAAAAACTTTAACAACATATCCATGAAAAACAATATTCACACTCGCAATATTGACAGTTTGGCGATTCCCGGGATAAAACAATGTGGCGTTCTATACTTTTACGAATGTGGCGGTAGGTAACTGATAGAAATGCAAAAAAAAACTGATAATTTAAGGGCCAGACTTCATTAACGCATTCACTTTACCGTCACAAACGATTATCGTACAATAAACTTCGAATATGTACTTATGGAAAAGTTATTAGCAATGCAGATAAATATTGTAAGTTACCTAAAATTGTTATTAACAGCTATTGGCTTTCCGAATAAAATTAATTAACAAAATAGAACGATATCGATATCGTCTTTGACGTGTTTCCGTATTGTCAACGTTTTGATAACTCTTATGTCTTTAACAATAATGGCGACTGTGACATAAACGATTCTAAAACACGTCAAACACGATATCGTTACAACACAGTAGAATAGAGGCCCTGTTCGCTCTCCATGCCTTTTATACTAAAAATTTACTGTTCCAGAATGCCTTCTGGAATTACTGAACTTTGTTTACAATAGCGATGTCCTTGGCCTTGAGCCCGATTGACCCCGTTTACAATCGCGACGTCTTTGTCTCACAGGTCTAGAATATTCCACGTACTGTCTCATTTTTAAAGTGTTATCTTATTCACACTTACTCAATATTGCTGTCTCTTTCTTAACATGCTATCTCTTTCACTCGTAGTGGAAAAAAACCATACATACTGAAATGTACTTCAAAGGCCCGTAGGTTATGGCGTTATGTGATAGAGGGTGGCCTGAAACGGACTGAAAACATCTTTCAGGTGCCATAAAACAACGGCAAATTGGTCAAAATTTTGATAATCTAGTATGTGATAGAGCTAACCTCTGAAATGGACTGAAGGGTCATACATAGATTTAGGTTACCGTCTTTCCTGTGGACACACCGAATGTTGAAGTTTTTATGGCCTAATTTTCTGGCTAAGCCCATTCTCGCAAAAACACCGTCAGGACTGCTTTAGACCTGTCATATAAAAACATAACTTATATGCACACAAGCTTTTAACTATCGATCACAGGAGAGACAACTTTTGTTTTTAAGAGTGTGTAAGGCTCGGGTTTTTAATCATATTCGTCCAGGAAGCCTCACTTATCTGGTCTCTGCAATAATGTACTAATAAATAGAGCCCGAAATTGCAACAATAATAAAAATAAGACAGTAAAGAAGGTTGTTTTGAACCTTAAATCTAAGCAATTCATTCTTGATGCATCGAAAAGCCACTAGGACTGATTTAAGGATAATTCCAACACGCCCTAAAAAGACATACACAAAGGCCTCATAAATTTCGTCTAGTAGCACTTTAGATATTTGCAGTAAATAAATAAAGAACTATTAAAGCCTAAATATAATATGCTATTTTAAAATAACAAATAGCAAATTACCAAATCACTTTCCTATTAATTGTAAACTATTTATCAAGCTGTTATGACATTCTAAAGAAAAGAAAGGAATTTTTGATTCCATGCACGGCTATAACTTATCTTTTGAAGTAATATGGACTCAGAGTCAATTAATGACTACTAAGTCGTTCCTTAGTGCTATTTTTTTTAAGTACACATACCTAGGCCCTAGCTAGGATGCGTTCGCTTCCTAGCGTTTCTATTCGATTGGTTTAAAACCAAAGCGAATCGAAACGCTAGTAAGCGAACGCATCACGCTCAGTGGTACTAGACAAGTTGCATTCGACAATCGTTAGCGATTATGTTTCGATTGGAAAATCGAATGGAATTGACGTAAGTGTCACGTTTCTATCTCGGTGGCTTACGTCAATTCCATACATTTATCAATCGAAACATAATCGCTAACGATTGTCGAATGCAACTTTTCTAGCACCACAGGTTTGAAAAGGAAACGACTTAATTTTTTAAATAAAAAAGTACATAAGTAATAAAAGAACCGCTGTAATAACACTTCTCGGCGACCAAACCAAACGCAAGAAATCGCTGTTACACAACATTTGCAAGCGTATCAAAAAATACTTAGTACCTACGTGATACCGAGTATTTCCCGATACTTACCGCGAAATAATGTTCCAAGTCGGCTTAACCGATCGCAGCTAATACCGCCTCTCCTTTTGCACTAAAGGGCCGATTTACACTACGTTTAGTCCAGTAGAGTCGACTTGCGAATCCAATTTATTGAGTAGAAATCTATTGTCAGGCGACGGCACGGTAAGCGAACTAAATAATAATTTACTTTTTTCAACATAACAAATGCCGTAGTGTTTTTTTTAGGGTTCCGTACCTCAAAAGGAACAGAACCTTTACAAGATCACTTTGTTGTTTGTCTCTGTGTCAAGACCCTTTATCTCGGAAACGCGTGGAGGAATTGAGTTGAAATTGAAACCGTATACTCGTACTCAGGTCTACTATACAGTCTCATGAAGCTGAAAAAGAAGGAAATCAAAATTTCTAGGGTTCTTGCCACAGGCCATCCTGAAACTTGGCAGGGAGGAAGGTCTTACAACACATATAAAGTGAAAATCTAAAAATCGTTAATTTGATGCTCCATCACATTTTTTTTGTTATTGCAAACTTATTTGTAGTTGGTAAACTAATCGCGACCAACAATTTATTACTTAGATCTAAGTAATCAGTTTTATTATTGTTTGGTGAAATTTGACATTGGTATGGTAGCCAAAACAAACTTCCACAGCGATTGCTCTGAATAAACCTAAGCATTTCTAATGTTTAGCTGAGACTCGCTACTTGTTTGGCCAACGAAGTACTGTAAGTAAGCTAACTCGCCCCTTTAACTAAATTACTGTAAATCGACCTTTTAAGTAAACAATCTTTTAAGCGGTGTTTCAGTGTAATTGGTATTAGAATCGCTGCCGAGATCCATTTTAATTATAATAATATTATTATTTGTAATTTTATTCGAGATAACGGGGGTAGTTTTGTATGGGATTAAAATTTGAAGGAGTTTGGGGAAATATGTAACACAATTATTTTCTTGAGATGTGAGCCGCAGGCGAACATCGTAAAGCAAGACGCCACGAGTATTTTTTGACTTAGTTATACACCGTTGCATACAATACTTTTTCTACGACTAGGTTTCAAATAAAATGCAAAATTAAATTAACAAAATTTTATTAATATACCTAGGTTAGAGTACGAACGAGCGAAGCACAGAACAACAAACGAGCGGGAAACATTCGAAAACGACAAAATATGTGTCTATGGTTAACTTTGTTTTAAAATTGATGTGCACTTGCCAGGTTTAATATTTAAAAAAAAAGTTGCACAATCGATTTAACTTGTGACATACGGACTAAAAAACACCTAATGATTTGAGAAATGAGTTCTTTTACCTGATTGGTCGATTTTAATATAGCTGCATTCTGGTTGGTTGATACCATGTTTTTAAAGAGTTAAATTAGTAAAAGAGTTTACATACCAAAAATAACCTAACGTTCCGATTGACAGTCAATGTGTATTGTGATTGGTGGATTAATTTGGTGAAGTATTTTGATTGGTCAAATTAACCTAGGTGTAAGCTTTGGCAGCTAGGCATGTCGTTTTGACTCAAAAAAGCACAAGTGCTGTTAAGTGGAATAGACTAGATAGAGTTTTCTACGGAATGTTCTGCGGACATATTATCTATATTTTTATATTAGTGTTCGTGACTATATAAATGACAGATAAAAGTACAGGAGTAGGAAAACACTTATAGAGTTCACGACATCAGAGGGTAATTTGTTCCACATTTTTACTATCCTGTTTGCTATAAAGTTTTTGCCGATATTTGTATTGTTTTTTTTTTTGCGAGTTGTAAGGATAGTTAATTTTTAACGCACATTTTAAAGCAAAACGTAATACTAAAACTTGAAACTTTGAAATTTGTTTAGGAATTGTTGAAAATTAAATTATACCTTATTTATTACTGTTTAAAAGGTTAAAAATATCATACAACCCATTGCTCCCCTGTTAGATAAAAAGTGAAGTTTTTGGTTTTGCCTTTCGACTGTCTCTATCATTAATAATAGAGTACATCTAAAAAGGTCCTTATCAACCATTCCCAGCTGTAATCAAACAAACAAAACTTCACACTCGCTAATTGCATCTATCCACACGTCGTGGAAATTTTAATCTCATCCAAAGTAGGTAAGCGTAACGTACCCGCCGGACTAGGAGCTGACTACGGAAAAGCGCAACTAAAATTTACCCATGACTTCGTCCTCAAAGCAAATTTACCATCGCACGTTTATAGCATTTTTTTTCGGGATAAAAGGTAACGTATGCGGGAATCCAAGGTGAAATTTATCTTTATTTCAAATCCCGATAAGTTTAGTTATTTAAGCGTGAACTAGTCATGAAGATCTTCACACATACACTCACAAACTTTAGTGTATATAGCGAGTCACTTGGCGTATATAGAAAAAAAAACAGCTGTTTTCTACTAGGACAAGTCCGAAATTAGCATGTTTCATTAAATTTTATTTTTAGAAAATGGGTGACAGCTTGTAAAGCTAACACGGGTTTAAAAACCCTCTTCCGAAAATATTGAATAATGATGGTACGGTACCCTTATTGGGGAAGTTTAATTTCTTTATAAATTTATACTGTTTTACCGTGGCCAGCTCTCTGTTTATGCGGCTTTGCCCTGGAGACGTTTGTTGATTCTCCTGCTTAATTACAACGTAGGAGTTCTCCGGAGTTGTCAGGAGTTTAAAATTTCACACCTATACTCGCGTTACTGGGAATAATGCGAGGTAATTTATGATTTCGCCTTATATTGTGCGTAAATTTAACCCCGTGTGGATCATGCTGAATTATTGTTGAAGTTGTGTAATCTTAAAATGATACATATGACTTATTAGTAGAGTGGTTATATATTTTTTATTTCGTTTAGGAGTTATCTTAAAACTCAAAGTCTAATTTCTAATAAAATTCATTTATATATACTGTAAACCTAACTAATAAAAAAGTTATTTTATATTAAGACACTCAGACATTGAGTAAACCCTTTCTGCTATATTAACCGCGTTGGAATATCTATATGTATATATATATTAAAATGAATCCCTATTTCTCTTGGTCACGGCATCACGCATGAACGGCTTGACCGAATTCGTTAATAATTTTTTTGTTGTGTTCGTTGTCGTCAGAAGAGGGTTCTTATGAAAGAAAAAAAAAGAAAAATCCATCGGGAAAGTAAAAATTGGGCGAAGCCGCTGGCGGGTAGCTTCTTTCTAATAAAATTCATTTAAGCCATGTTCTTGTTTCGATCCTGTAAACCTAACTAATAAGGAAAGTTATTTTCTATTCAGACACACAGACATTGTGTTAACCCTTTCTGCTGTATTAACCGCGTCGGAAAATTACGTAATATGTTTTTGGTATGCTTTAATATTAGAAATGAGTGGAGTTATAATGTACAATAACAAACAGGGGTCGAAGGTTAGGCGCCGATGACGTCAATTTGCATAAAAGATGAAGGCAAATAAAAAAAGGTTAAAACTTGGTCCGGGTATCGCAGAACCGGTTCAGTACAAATAAAAAAATATCAGGGGACAATCTCACACAAATTGACCTAGTCCCAAACTAAGCTCTAGGCTTGTACTATGGGTACTAGACAACGATAAACATACTTATATATAGAGAAATAAATACTTAAATACATAGAAAACATCCAAGACTTAGGAACAAATATTCGCGCTCATCACACAAATATCTGCCCTTACCGGGATTTGAACCCAGGACCGCTGGCTTCGGAGGCAGGGTCACTCCCAACTAGGCCACCGTGTTGTCAATACATCGTATACATCGTTATTAAATTAATTTCTTTTTTAATTCATCATTTGATACTGATATTGAGATGGATAGTAGCTATAATCGCAGAGTAACATTACCAATACAAAAACTGTTCTAACATTGTAATAACAATATTTTTTTATGAAATACTATTCTGGCATTATTATTTTTACTAATTAATACTCGCCAAATTGATATTCATAATAGAATACTTGCATTTATAGTAATAAATGGTATAAAATTAAGGTGCTGCTGTTTTCCATGTTTTGAGCTGTATTTTACAGTGATAATTCTATTTATTTGTAACAATCAAAACCTAAATACAAGTTAAAAAATTGAGTCACCGGCACAAAAGTTCAACCCCTGTGCGGCCAGCAGAAGTTATATTTTCTCGCTTGTTGCTCAGTGCGTCTCTATTGTTACTGACTAGATAGAAAGGGTCATCCGAGCGACAAACAAGTCACTGGCAACTTGAGCTAACCCTCTGGATAATAAGAACACTATGGTAATGTTTTTATATGGTCTGGAAAGTTTAGGGTTAGCTTTTAATGCGTTATTATTGTGGTGGACGTTATCTTCCAATAGGTTAGGCAATTTTATATAATAACTTACATTAAATATTTTCCCCGTATGGTTGCCGGGTTAGATTAATGCCACTCCTTGTCTTCCCGTGGATGTCGTAAGAGACGACTAAGAGAAAACCGGGCAAGAGCATGTCGGACCATGCTCAGTGTAGGGTTCCGAAGTCGTTAAGTACTTACTATAAACATAAAAATCAACAATTAATAACTAATTTTCTTTTTAAAGTCGTTTGGTGCCGTCTTAGATGATTTTAGTACGTATAAACACTAATCGCCTGTATCTCATGAACCAATGATGTCTACGTAGTCGTGTTAGTTTTCCTTATAAATTCGTTACTTGTGCTTTCATTTCAGTTCTTTTTCAGATTTTTACTATTTTTAGTTTTGGGGGAGGACGCTTTAACGAAAATGCGCGCTTTAAAGCTTAATATTTCATAAACGGATCCCTTGATCAAAAAAAATATTTAACAAAACCAAAATATTTATAAAAGACCTATCCAACGATACCCCACACTATAGGGTAGATGATTTTTTTTTTTACTTTTTATTGTACCACTTTGTTGGCTAATATGCATATTCATGCCAAATTACAGCTTTCTAGTACTAAGAGTCTCTGCGCTAGGCTGCGTACAGACGGACGGACGGAAATGGCAAAAACTATATTGGGTTCCTAGTTTGACTACGGAACCCTAAAATGGGCTTGTAGTATTTTTAGGCGATGGGCTTGCAACTTGTCACTAAATACACTATTAAACTTCTTGCCCCGATCGTGCAAAATGTGTTTACAGAATTATAAACAAGTCTTTTTAGAATCGTTGGTATTTCTGTAACTCTGCCTACCCCACTCTGGGAATGAAGGCGTGATGTTATGTATGTATGTAAATATATAGCTTTATGTTGATAAATATGATAAAATTGTTTTAAAAAGTTGCCTTACCTCGCTATCGCACGAAATGTCAGCCCAAAACATCCCACATTCTATGCACACCTTAAAATATTTTACTATAGTGTTCTTATACACTCATTCCTAACGATAAAGAACTCCAAAAACATATTACGTAATTGTCCGTCGCGGTTAATACGGCAAAAAGGCTTTACATGTGTCTGTACATAAAAGAACCTTTCTTATTAGTTAGATTTATGGTGCCAAGGATTTTCCCGTAGTTGGGCTTTGAAATGTACGTCTTTTAACACTTTTTCGCTCGCGCGGAGCTCAATGGGTGAATACGTCGGTAAAATTATGTTAGAAGGGTAACAGATAACATACGAAGCTGAAGTTGAAGTTATTCATATTTATTTATATAAGGAAAACCAACATTTAACACAATTAAATGTATTGGAAAATTTACATATATTCAGAACTCCAATTTTAAAGATTATCAGCGACTTAACACCGTTACAATAATCGCCATTGCTGCACCGATTGTAGATTAATAATATTTTTCGAGTAAATACGATTAATGACTAACCTCCTTACTAATAAACGTTCAATAAGCTTGGAATATTTATACCATGCTTTGCATCTGTCGAACTCAGACGTCGCAATGACACTGAAAAACGAATAGGTTAATTTTACCTATAATTAGTGTTGATACAGGTCCTACTTGTGAGTTTTGTAAAAATAACACATGAAAAGATTGATGCAACCTTTACAACGTATTTGTTAACTCGACATAAACTCACGGGTAGGACCTATATCAATCCTCATTATAGGTAAAATCAACGTATTCGTTTTTTCAGTGCAGATAAGGACAAAGCGTGGCATAACTATTCCAAGCTTATTCCACCTTTATTAGTAAAGGGGTAATATTATAAATGCGAAAATTCGTGTTTTAATTTCTCTTTCCGATGCTGCAACTTCGGAAACGGGTATGGATTAACACAGGCTACTTTTTATCCCTAAAAATACAAAAGTTCCCGAGGGACTCCATTCGCGTAAAAGTCGTTTCTGTGCTATTCCACACTTTAATTTATCATACCAGATTTCACCCAGATCCATTTAGCCGTTCTGGGGTGTTTGAGTAACAAACATCTCGTCACATTATTATTTACATACTTTTTTCTTGACATGTTATTAATTGAAATAGCTAATAATAATAGAAGAAAACACAAAAATAAAAGATTTGGAGAAATACATCATTTATTTATCATTCATTAC
Organism: Acleris holmiana; assembly: GCA_949316455.1. NCBI lineage: Eukaryota > Metazoa > Arthropoda > Insecta > Lepidoptera > Tortricidae > Acleris > Acleris holmiana. Next base: position 11,122,267 of record OX438783.1, read on the forward strand.
TTTTAACAAATGATACAGGCAAAATTTTGTGTTTGATAAACAACATGTCAATACCGAAACTTGTTTTTTTTGTTTGCATGAATGTCAAAACTAGTGTCTTCATAATTCTTCAATACTATATTCTATAGAAGCAAAATAACTGTCAAATTATACATAGGTGTGCTCAAGCCTTTTAAATTTGTCATTTAATGAAAAAAATGATCTGAATTTCAATAATATCATTTCTGAACCAAATGCAAATTTAAAACATTTTCATATGCAATCTCGGGGTTAAAAGCTATATCCAATATCCTTACTAAGCTTACGCACCGAAGTGCCGTGAAATAGCACTACCTAATCTGATAACTGGTTATTATAATTAAAAAAGAAAGTACAGATTTGACTCAGCCGACGTATGTTATAATAATACAATTATTTATTTTCCTAATCTTCAGATTGATACGTAAATTCTATAAGCCTCATGGCCTCCGGTCAAGAACATGCGGACAGCTGCTATAATCTTTTCGAGGTTATCGACGTCACGATTATCTGATGTCATATTTTCAACATAGACACAAGTTAACTTGCATAAAAACATTTTTTTATATAAAAAGAAAAAGCATTAATCCGGTGAAAGCTGTAAGACATACTAGTCGTCCTATACGATGGTCCAACGTTCAAAATAGACCCTAAAAAAACATACGAAATAAGCAACGGATCGCGAGTCATATATTTTGTATTATTTTCGATATAATTAATCGTGTTGTATTTGAACCGCCAAGTTCCTCGGAGTAAAATCTAGAGTTTGAAAATGTTCTAGGCCGCACACAGCCCTTAGTCGCACCATCTGGTCTGTGTGTTTACCCCCTTAGCATCTGGCCTGTGTGCTAACCCACAACATCTGAACTGTGTGCTAATTGGCCTTCTCTAAGCGTAAAAAAAATGCTCACTGGTTTAATCCCTTCGCAACAGTTCAGAATAAGATATAACTTGAAATTAGATTGTAACACTGATGAAATGTGCTAAATTTAAAGGCACAAAGACTCATCAGCACGACTGCTTTATCTCCTAAATTAACGCATTCTCTTTTACCATAAATATAAATTAGCAAAGGTGCATCAAACCATGATACGGGAAACTTGGTTCCTGCCGCAAGCATCCGTGAATTACAACAATTGCTCCCGAAAAGCCATAAGTTAACCCGATATAAAGTCGCAAATACATCTTTAACTGTATCAAAATAAAGTTCAGATTACGTACCCATATACTGGTGAGATATGAGCTTTGAAAAGTAATGGCAGATTGGCGTACATTTAATTTACGTACATTTCCCCTAATTTCGACTGTTGATACTGTTATGTAAGAAACCGCGTGTTAAATGTTAGCTGGAGCAGTTAAGGAGCTGAACAGAATGTGTTGAATAATTTTGTGTTTTTGTTAATTGCTGAGCTTGCTGAGAACACCCTGTATTTACAAGTATAATAGTATAATAAAACAATGACACAGACTTTATAAATAAAACCACACTATGAGACGTACTATGTGATAACTAGGCTAGGACTCCACACAGTAAAACAATAATAGCTCTTATTTACGTAACAGTAATGGCCGCGGAGTTAACAACAAAATGATAACACGTCAAAAGTAATGTAATTTTACCCTATAGAATAGATCCTGAATAAAGAAAATATGAAAAAAAAATATGCTGGCGCCAAACAGTGACCGAATTGTGAAGTGTCAAATCCTGCCAAGTTACAGACAATAAAAGAGACGGAAAGATATATGATTCCTGGTAGCTATATGTCAGTTACCAAGTGGAACTTGGCAGGTTTTAACAGCTCGAAATACTGTTCAGCGCTTGTTAAACTTTCTGTGCTGCTATCATAAGAAATCTTAATTTGGCCTTACCAGGGACCCGCCCGATAAAAGCCTTTGAAAGACTAACCTTTCAATAGAACATCTCACTAAAAGAATAACCTCTTGGAACGAAATATATGACTAAGTTATTTGTTAAACTAACCATTCACTATAAGGGAAACCTTAACAGCTAAAGCACAGATAACCCTTATAACTAGCGCTTTAAAACATATCGAACGGCTTTTCTAAGTAAAAGACTGATATAACTCATTCGAAACCCCTTGAATAGGATAGCGGGTTTTAAAATCGAACGTCTTTTAAGCGATACGGCTTTTCTTAGTAAAACCCTTAAAAAAAACCCATTCGAAACCCCTTGAATGAGATAGCGGGCCGGTCCCTGGGACTTACCGTTTTTTTTAAATCTATAAACCACTGTCAGGTGGATGTGTTCATGAACGTAGAAAAAGGTTGAAAAAAATATGTGATTGTACTTATATAAATAAAAGAATCAAGCGAATTTCACTAAAATTAAGATACGAGTAATATGCTGAGATTTGACCTATTGAAAACTGAGTTTTAAAAAGTTACTGTTTAGCGAAAACTCGTTTGCACAAACAATAACTTTACTATGTGTTTAATAATATATTTGCTAAAATAAATGCGATAAATAAAACTTCAGGCCCCAATTATTTCCGTGTAAAATGTAGCTGCACGTTTTTGCACCTTGTCGCTTTAATGCCTTTGACAGATTAGTGCAGCAGTTCAAACATAACGTTAAAGTCGACTATACATATATTTTATTTATCACTCGTATACTTAAGCCACTGTATCAAAAAAAAACCAAATTATTTCGTAAAAATTGAGGTAGGTACCTATTTTAGTAAAAACTACTTACAAACTTTAAAATAATTTAAGGTGCAGAAGTCCCGGCGTTGGATTTAGACAAATGACGCGCAAAAATGGCGCAGTGCCAACACCTAAATTAATATGGGCTGTGTAAGCTTGAAACTTAAATATAGTGGTAATAAAGCGAAGTAGAATTTATAAAACCAGCTTCGTTGCTGGGTATACTGTGATTAATCGGAAAAATGTCGACCGTGGCGCTTACTTTCTTTCAATAACTACCTAAAACCAGAGATACCAGATTCGCGCATCAATAGTTTATGAGACACTGCAAAAAGAAGAACAGATCATGCTGATGGTGATGATGGTAGCAAAATGGGAACAGTCTTATACAAATTGACCCTGTCCAAAAGAAATAAACTAATAAAAACCAAGATTTACGATCAAAAACTTATTATGCTGTAGGGTTAGTATGACATGGCTTTGCAATTCATTTTACGGCCAGCGTAAAGGACAGAGCTATAGCAGTTATATAGCTCTGTCCTTTTCTCTCAGCGTAAACTGAACTGCATAATTATCTATGTCATAATAACCCCCCTGATCACACAAATATAAGAAGAACTCAGCAGGCAGGGTCGCTACCAAACTCGACTAACCTCGTTGTCCAAACCGATGATATGATGACCGTATAATATTCCTGTGCATATTTTAGACTCTTCTACTTCGACACTTTAAATACTACACTGTCTTATTGTTTCTCCAACTCACACCACATCTTCAACCGACTTTATTTCTAACCTCGAGTATTCCACGCCGACCAATTAAGAATCATTCTCAATACTATTAAACCGTCACTCTCCGATCTCCGAGATTTTCCAGACCCTCGTTTAAAAACAGACGGCATTTGTTTGCGAATCAAAAGCCAATATCGGCCTCCGGTCGATACAAGCTCTGACATATTTGCATAATAGGATTTCGCCGGCGAGCTACGAAAATGTTGATTAGGGTTTTTTGAGTTTGAACCGTTTCTGTTTACTTGGGAATTGATTGGGGTTTAAGTGGAAGACTAGATGATAAATAAAGTTGTGTTAAAGAAGATTTAGGTATTGCTATTATTGTCATCATGCTTAAGAAACTTAATGATAAAGAAGAGGAAAATGGTGTAGTAATATATCGAAGAGAATTCGTAAAAAAGCGATAACGACGATGGCTGATGTAATAATTTGCAAGACAAGGACTCATAAGTGGCAGTTATAATCTTGATGTCAGTTTATAGATATGGCCATAAGCCTTTAAATAAAGGCTTATGGTCTTTTTTGCCAATAGCATTAAAGAAACAACGTCATTATTGTAATCATTTGGGGTTGGTGCTTCTTAAGTCTTTTTCTATCTAACATCTCTATAAGCTGTCAACGCATTAACTTTCAAAATCTAAAATTGGTTCAAGATATCTTTCTTCATAGATAAAGGATAAAATAGGTTGTTTCGCGCATAGACGCAGATTGTATCGAAAATTGTTTTCGTCTTCCACATTATATAAATGTTAATAACACTTTACTTTGACTTTAAGAAGTATTGTCTTGCAACTTTTGCTGAAACATACAAACAAATATCAATTTTAACTATTATCTCCATTATAACTTTCTCTACTCGTGATAGGGTTTCCCTAATGAAGCCAAAAGTTAACCCGATCCGTGGAGATACATTCTTTCTCCACGTTAAATTACCAATAAGCACTGTCAACATTGAGGGAGCTTACCCCAAATCTTGAGAGTAGATCCGTGTAACCAATTTTCTAATAATAGGAGCATTCTCGGCACGCTTTCCCCGGCTACCTTCCACGTTTATTCCCTTGGTTTATTTAATAATCCGCCATTTTCTTATGTTTTTTCCTGGAAATCTGTTTAATAACTTCCTGTTTAATTTCAATTGGTTGTAAAGGGAAATGTAATCAAATTTTGGAGCGTAAATTTATTCTTCATTTATCTCTGAAATTTGTATAATTTGTTTGAATACATTCTAAAGCTAACAGATTCATTTTACGATTAGTAAGCCTTTTCTTTCTATAGCATGACTTGTGCATGGTCAAGTTTGATTCCATAAGCAACAACTGATTAAGTTGTTAGTTAATCTCATTTGATCTGTTTTCAGTTTTAGTTATTTCCCCACATGTCATCTCCCCCTTCGTTTTGGCTTATTTCATCATCGGCGTCATCGATTATGTTTAAAACAACCTCCATACCTCCGTTTTAGCTAATAATTTAGCTAAAGTTTAACATTGTAATTTAAGTGTTTGTGTTCAAATAGTTATAGATATGTACCCTGAGTATGTGCACCTTCCGTAGTTTCACCTGATTATTCCAACAAGCGCTAACTTAAATACATGCGTTTGGTCAAATTTGATTCTTTAAGAAAAACATGTCATCTCATCCACCATTTTGGTTTATTTCAAAAATATTTAATTTTGATTTTGATTAAAGATTTAGAAGAACAAGCAACCCGCTCTCACTCCACTTCAATAAATAAGAATTAATTTTACATGAAAACCTTGCGTGAAATATTTTCTTGAAAAAATCTGTTGCGTGGTTTAGTTTAAGTCACTTTGTTTAATACTAATGTAATTATTTAATAAATTTATATTACTCCAGTAAGTATTGATGTTTTAAACAGTAATTTAGGAGAAACTAAAAAAACATTTTTACTACAAGGACCTAACGCTACCTTTGAGCCTTATTTTAGCGATAAGTTAAAAAAAATATGATTCCCAATCTGGCGTTCGACTAATAAGTATGTATGTAGTTTAAATCAAACATTGAATAACAGCGCAAGAAAAAAAAAGTTAATATAAGCCAGTTAGTATCAAAATTTCCATTCCCAGGTTTCCAATCTGGCGGACGATTCGTTTATAAAGCTTACATCGTAAGAAATAATGACCCAGAGTAGATCTACTTTTCTTGCCTAGTAGGGAGGTGCAAAATTTATTACATCAATCACATTTTCACCAATATTATCAAAAGGCACCTATTAACCACAACCTGCCCAAAATGATACATCAGTTTATTTATCAAACATTTCTAGCAAGTCATCAATATTTAACGTCAGTCAACAATAAATCTGCCGCTTAGTCAAGAACGTAATCGTTCCTTTACAAGCCCGTCATAAATCATACTATGGTTTTGTTACCTCGCTATAAATCAAGAAAGCGAACCCGTCGACCCTTACAATACAGGAGTAAAAGTCGGGTGCTAGTTGATATAATCTAACGCGGTTAAGGCAGTTTTTATTGGGTGCTGCTTGAGTGAAATATTTTTGCTTTCAGTATTGTATTTGGAATAGAGGGCCCTTTACATGTTTTAATAAAAGTATGATTTATATATAATGTTGATTAATAGTTGTTTATGATTATTTTATACATTGTTGTGTCCTCCTACAACTGCTTTGTCAAGAAGAGTAGGTAAAAAAAGCGGCCAAGTGCGAGTCGGACTTGCCCATGAAGGGTTCCGTAGCAGCAAGTAACATAATATAAAAGTTCGTTGTAGCTTTGATCAATGTTTTTATGACGTATTAAAAAAAAACTACTTACTAGATCTCGTTCAAACCAATTTTCGGTGGAAGTTTGCATGTTAATGTACATCATATATTTTATATATATTTACATATATTTTTTTCATATATTTTTTTAGTTCTATCATTCTCTTATTTTAGAAGTTACAGGGGGGGGACACACATTTCAACACTTTGGAAGTGTCTCTCGCGCAAACTGTTCACTTTAGAAAAAAAATATGTTAGTAACCTCAATATCATTTTTGAAGACCTATCCATATGGGTATACCCACACATATGGGTTTGATGAAAAAATTTTTTTTAGTTTCAGTTCTAAGTATGGGGAACTCCCATTTTTTTTTCTATTTTTGTGTGAAAATCTTAATGCGGTTTACAGAATACATCTACTTACCAAGTTTCAACAGTGTAGTTCTTATAATTTCGGAAAAAAGTGACTGTGACATACGGACGGACAGACAGACAGTCATGACGAATCTATAAGGGTTCCGTTTTTTGCCATTTGGCTACGGAACCCTAAAAAGGAAGGAAAAAGAAGGGTACGTAGGTTTCAGTTTCAAATTCAGTCTTATTTCAGATCTTTTGAGGGATTATCATTGGCGGTAGAAGGAGAATCGACCCCTCGAAATTTGTACATCGAACTGTAAAAATAGAAACTTGATACTTCAAGTTACCTACTGGTACATCGACAAAACAAAATTGTCCAACCTGAATAACGTCTAAAATTTAATCATGTCTCGTTACAAAAAAAATCGTATCGAGTCGAATTAAAAAAAATGATTTTAGCTGAATAGAAATAATGTCCATTTGTATTTACGTACACAATTACGTCTTATATGAATTACAATGTAGTAAGGTAAAAAGTGGATAGGTACATATTTTTTGTACGTGTCAGAAAAAGTTGGTTGGGATCACAACCCACGTTTTTGTTAACGTAAAACTTGGGGACTCCATAGCTGGAACATAATTTATCTACGTGCTACCACTATTCTGGTGGATGTTATTTCAGAAAACACTTATAGGTCAGTATTAAATTTAGCCTTTTATTCAATTTGGTCTTTATTAATCATAAGCGGAATTATTTCTGAAAAGTAAGTTATTTGGACTTATTAATTTTGAGCCTACATTATTTTGTCATATAACATTTCACTCCAATCGGCTCTTATTTGGCTTTATTTTTTTTAAATATAATTATATTTTGACAAAATTTTGACTTTTGATCCAACATCACAATGATCATTCCAATTTGATCGGTTAATTTTAGCCCAAATGACAGTGAATCATGGGATGCAACCGATGCAATAAGTAACAATATTTGTCAAATTTTAGTGAGGAGCAATGTCCCTATTATAAAATAAAATAATATAAACGAGCTTATTCCTGGAAGGGAAGAAATCCTTTCAGTTTACCTTTTTTCCTTTTAGTCTTAACCCATAAAATAAGCCGACCAGTGGGGCTAGACAAGGTGTATTCGACACTCGCTAGCGATTATGTTTCGATTGAAAAATATATGGAATTGACGTAAGTGTCGCGTTACTATCTCGGTGGCTTACGTCAACTCCATACATTTATCAATCGAAACATAATCGCTAACGATTGTCGAATGCAACTTGTCTAGCACCACAGGATTCGAAAACTATTAACATCATAATATGCCCGCAACTATGTTATACTCCTAATTGGTTTCGTTTTCAAATCAGTATGCTTATAAGAAACCACTTAAATGTATATTATGGGTAGATACAAAGTTGATCGTTTTCGAATCCGGTCAGGGGGCATTTAATGTACCAATTAACGACATAGTTTTGGGCATAAAAGTAAACAATAAACAATAATATTAATAAACAATAACAATAATACTGCTACAAAACTTGAATAACAACTCAATTCAACCTTTAAAGCTAATTAAATATAGCATTTACTAAACAGTGTTACTTGTAGACCTTATAGTAGGTAATCATAAAATGTATTCTCTAAACGACTTCAATTAAGGAAGGGTATTAACAATTCTCATCTTTTGTTCCCGATCGAACTGTCTTTTGTTCGACTAAAACTTTTCTCTTTTTGTTCCAATTCTGAATTGTTGTCATAGTCACATAAATTGTAATAAATGGTAACGAAATGTACAAAGTTTGGAAAACCAACCAAACAGTGGAGCTAACTTATTATAAATACCATGTTTATTAGACAATATTTGCTTTGTTCGGAACCCAGTTTGTTTGAACAATAAGACATTTTTTCCTTTTACCCATCTCAACTAATATTCTAGGAAGGCATTATTTACTTTAAAGAATAATATTATCTAAAATACGTAAATTCGTGTACGCGATGTTTTTATATTTGAGTTAGCAATATTATTTATACAGTTTTACTTATCAAACCCTTTTTTAAACTATTTTTAAATTGTATATTGGTTCACGAGGGTCCGTAGCATAATATCGAAAATCAAATTTCATAAGTACGAAATTCCTAACACAAAAGTTCGAATATCAAAATGTCTAATGTACGTAATTCCTAAAGATGCATGTCCTAATGCACTTTTAATCGAATGATCTCATTTTCGAAAATCAATATTCCTTTGTAGAAAATGCCTAAAGACAATACTTGAAACTCAATATTTTTAGTGCTCAAAATCGCTACGAACAAAAAGCCTTTTTACCCTTTTTGTCACTCTCGACAGTAGATGACACATATTGAAATGTACTCATAGTAAGCAGTATAAAGACTACTTCAAACATGCGAACTACGTACATATTTGAAGGAGTCTTTACACTGATTATTTAGCTATGGAGACTGATGAATGATAAGATTCATTACCAATAATATCAATGGTCATAGTAGCCATTTGTATACTTTCCTGAATTGTGCTAGGAAGTTTAAATAAAGAAATAAATACGCAAACCCACTTGTACAGGCTTACTGTACTGGACATAAGAACAGGTTAAAAAAATAACGCAAATTGATGATTCAACAACAGCAAACTTATCCCTAAAAGAGATCTGTTCCATACATATAGCTTGTAATAAAATCCCAGCTATAATTTAGATTGAAATATAATAATCAGTTTCGTATCCTTTAAACTAAGGACAGCTGACCTTAGGACAAATGTCGTTCGAAATTTCACACATTATACATTTTAAACTTAGGTCAACTGGGCGTAGGAAAAATGTCGTTAGTATTTTCGTGCACTAGTGGTATTGTACTTTAGACATTTTAAATCAAGCTAATTAAACATAGGATATGCATCTTTAGGAATTTCGTACATTATACATTTTGAAATTCGAAGATTGGTTTTTAGGAATTTCATACTTATGAAATTTGATTTTCGATATTATGCTACGGACCCGTTCACGAATTTTCAATACAGTAGCATTACAATTGCCTCTCTGACATTAAGCCTCTTAACAATTTTCTGTTTAATCTCTTCCTTGTTACCCATAACAGTTTTGGAACTTATTACAATGATTATCTAGTGATACCATAGGTACTTAACTAATATTAAGAGGCAGCGTGTAATAATGTCAAGTCGTCCTAGTTCAGTTCAAGTCATTTGTTTGGAACGATAAGGTATACATAGTCATCAATATGTATACATACAGCGTGTAAATTTCATACGGCCATATATTTTATCCATACATAGTTAACGATCATACAAATCATATGAGTATGATATTTTGTTACTAACTTTTCTTATTGAAGCGTAGTTAATTTTTTAAAGTTTATGTTAGGAGCAATGTAACGCGTGCATTTCCTATTACAAAACGAATTAACGAAATTTGAGAGCGTCTATTCCGTCTTCAATTGCCTGTATCCAAGTGCAAGGACGACATGTGGAAAATAAGTTCCTAACTTAGGTTAATGAACCACCACGATTAACATGTAATTTAATTTAAAACGGAATAAATTAATGATTTTTATTTTTGACTTTTATTGGAGAAGTAGGTAAACATATGGCGAACCGTAATTTATGACGCGACGTGTACGTAGATGATTTAATTCAATTGGCGCAATGTGTAATACATTTCTTGCTGAATTAATTATTAGGAAAATATTAAATACAACTAATTTTAGTGTTACACAAGTTTTTACATTAATTTGGGTGTATATTAATGATTGTTAAAATATATGCCCGTATGAAATTTACACGCATTATAAAATATTAACACTAACTCATTTAATAAAATTCAGCAAAGTGTTAATTTTTGAACACTATACTTTAATATAATTTATATTGAAAACATTACCTAATACATCGCTTTTGGGTTCACCTTGTACAACCTGGCGCATTTTGTAGGAAGCCGGGCCCTCAACGAGTAAATAACCCTAGCCCCAAGCATTTCCCTGAATCGCGTCATTTCGCGCGGTCATTGTAGACTTTTTGCCCTACCCTGTGAATGGACAATCATAATAATGATTCGTCATTTACGCGGACGGACTTCCGCTTATCTCCCCGAAAGTGACGTTGATGGGAGAACGGTATTATGTTACTGGAAGGAAAATGCTATAGATCTAGTAATGTAACACTGCTTAGCCGAAAAAGTGTAATGATACAAAATTATGTCCTTTGTTATTATTACAATTTTGAGATAAACTAATCATTATGCCGTCAAGGTAAAGGTAAGGTCAATTAAAAGTAGTTTCCTTGATAGTTTGGATGAGAGGTGATAAGCGTAGGTGATGGCGATGGCACTGCAGTTCTAATTCAAAAGGACGCATGTCACGTGTCACACGTTTTGAGAAACGGGCGATAACAGAGCCTATAGCCAAGATGCGTTCGCTAACTAGCGTTTCTATTCTTCACTGGTAGATTATGTGACTTTTCGTATGACGTGATCTACCAGTGACGCAATTGGTTTAAAAACAAAACGAATCGAAACGCTGGTTAGCAAACGCATCTTGGCTATAAGCTCAGTTTTAAATACAAGGCAAGATTTAATAAATAATCGTACGTTTTTCTCAAATAAGACATAACAGTTGAAAAATAATTGTTGGATTTTTTGTTGTAATTAAACAAAAGATGAAGCTTGTCCAACTTACGTCCGTACTGTGCAAGAAATACAGCACAGTCTTAATAACTCCGAGCGGATTCATTGCGGTCACTAAGCCAAAAAAAACGCATGAAAGGTAATAATTTGCCTCCTTGACTCCATAGTGTTCTCATCAAAAAATTACATGTTTTTGGTCTTTTTTTTAGTAACTTTTGGAAAATTTGAAACATTTAGTCATTGCCATTATTTGTTAATAAAAAAAAAACTATTTTGTTTTCAATTTTGCGTGTAACACACTCAAATTCAAACTTTATTTATGTGAACTTTATAATGTGAGAGTAAATCAGTCTGTCGCGCGGTACTTTTATCTCGCGAGTTGCCATTACCGACATACGCGGACAACACCTAGTATTTTCTAAATGTGAGCGACGAAGCCCACTGAGTCCAAAAAAATAGAACGCGTTGAAAACATGGCCGTGACGTCTTCAGAAACTTCACTTCTCAAGAGAATTCAGACTTCGCAAGGAAACGTGTAAAAAGCGTGCGAAGTCGAAATCAAATATTAAACCTGCATGTATTATTTATAATCCCTCACAGTTTGGGGTGAATATTTTATTTTGACAAGATCTTTTTGGGGTTATTTGTCTTGACAGCAAACAGGCCTTAAATATTTACACCCTGTGATACATAGTGGTGTGATATTGTGACTATTCGCTTATGGTTTATAAAATATAATACCGAGATATTGAAATATTACCTTAAACTTGTATGCCTACCATAATACAAACAGGGGGATTTTTGTCAATGGGAAGTTTATCTAACAGTAATGCAGACTGTTAAATGCATTTAAAATTTTGAAACAAATTAACATGAACTTTATATTCCATAAAGCATACATACATACATCACGCCTTAATTCCCAGAGTGGGATAGACAGAGCTACATAAATACCAACAACTCTCCAGACTTGTTGATAATTCTGTAGCCACATTTTGCAGAAGTAGGCTAAGATGTTTACTAGTGTATTAAAATGTACTTCTTATGTGATCAAAAACTTTTTGCAAAAAATTGTTTTTTTCCGTTACTGTAAATATTTTAGGTATTATTTCAGAACCATCGTATAGCGAAACGTTTCTTGATAAAATAAAGTAACACACATATCGTAACGCAAGACGATAATACTATTTTTTCTTTTTTTAGTTTATCTATTTGTATTAGTTACCCGGGAGACAGAGCATCGTTCGGGATTAAACCGAGCTTTCCCGAAGATGACAACTTGAATCATCGATTTCTCGACCCAAAAAACCCCTGTGGCTTTATTCTATTCTGTAAAGCCAATATCGATGTTATTGTACTGTCAACGTTACTGTGACTACAGTAGTACCACAAATATAAGTAACAACGATGTACCTGCGCAGAAAGCATTTTTTTTGAAGGCGCGTAAACGTTTTGGCCAGTAAGGCAGTACGTTTGCGCGGGTAAAACTTCGACGACTATTGGCCAAATATTCGGCAGCCATTGCAGCGACGTCGTCGACCGCCATTTTATTTAGCGTCGCGTCAGTTGTCATTCGTACACAAGTTGAGAAGCACGAGCGCTAAGCGCTAATCGCTGATCGCCATGAGCGAAAAAGCACGAGTTTAACTGTCATTTCATATTCTACCTTAAGCGTCACACGACAAGGTTTGTATTGAATTGATTTTTACGTTCGTTTATCTTCGGTATTAGTGAGCACCTTTCTGCGTGGACGAAGATAGCTGGCGTAGCTTATATTTGTGGTCTTACAGTACGTCCTTGAAAACAATGGCAGCCGAGTTAAAAACAATTCGATAACATATCAAAATATTCATCAAAAACTAATATTACTCGTACAGTATAGTGCAAAGTTAAGTGATATTTGCTTGTTATTTATGAGCATAATATAACTCTCATCCTGAAAAACAAAATGTACCTACCAAATGTACGTAAAAGCAACCAAATGAATTCAGTAATTAGAAAAGGTATTAAAGGTAAACATTACTTTATTTTACGACTCGTCTTGCCTTCATAAAAACAACTCTGGCCTTTCATTCCTATACTAAAAGTGTTCTGGAGCACAGGGCTTCTATTCCACTCAATAAAGCCATATTGCTTTTGACATGTTATTATGTTAAAGTTATGACAGCTCTTAATACGGTAATATTTCAAAGTCAGAATTTCCTTGTTTGTTACCTATTCAATTGTATTTAATATCAAAATCCCTTAAAATGTGGTTGAACGGGTTTTTGTTATATAAACTTTAATTGTTTCTTCCCCTGATTGAAACTTGGCAGGGTTTAAAGTTTTAATTCAGCTTCGGATCTATAGTGTTTCCCAAGCCATAAAATGCTCTTTCATTAGTGCTATAAAATAGGAATCAATCCCGAATTCTTCCAGCGTGTCGCTATAGGTTCTTGCTTTAATCAACAGCTTAGTAAGATTTTAAAAGTTTTTATTCGCTCAATATCAATAAAGTGGTTCGTTTTCTCAACTATTAGATGAAATGAGAAATTATGGTTAATAATTAATAGATATTGGGAATATTATAAAAAACACGCGTACGTCGCGAGCCATTTATGACGAAACCTTACTTACCATTATTACTTACTTACGTATTAAATGATTCAGATGGGTCTATATAGTCCGTCATAAAATTAAAGTTCTGATTTCTAAAGTCCATAACGTTTTTCATCATAATTATTGTTAGTCATAATGTTGAGAGTCGTAATATAAGAAATTACAATTTGCATTTCGTATTTTCGCGAGTCATAAAAATATATTCATACTTTCTAATATCGCAATATATCACATTTCATATTGTCAAAGGTAATATAATATTACTGGTCAAAGCAATATAGGGTTAAAGCTGTTATACATTAAATTTAAATACCTAACGTATAACGCCTTAGTCTTCTGAACCTAACCTGACAGAGTCGGTTTTGCATTGACCAGACTTCACTTCACTGGTACTTTAGGCAATTCAATGTTATGAATAAAAACAAATTATGACATAACAATATATGCCATATTTTTTTTACATATAAACGTTATGCCTTTAAACGTTATAGATATCAAATTAATAACTTTAGAATATTATAATGAATACGTAACATTATGGATAATTAACGTTAGAATTACTAAGTGTTATGATTCCCAATTTTTATGACTATCGATACTTATGACCTTTAATATTATGGAAATAAATTTCTGACTTTTAAAATTCGATACAATAATTAGAAGACAAAGGGATCCCCTCTCAGATACTTAGACAAGAAAAAATTAGAGATCAAAATATTCCCTTTTCCTATAATTTGGTTCCGTACCCGTGTGGCCACACGGGCTGCTTATTGAATTAACACCTTTATCTTTATCTGTCAAGTTTTTATATTTTAAAAATCATATCAAACCATTTTAATAACAAATAAAAATTCATCATTTATTTAGGACAGTAGTTTAGCTATGTCATTTCCATAACTTTTATTTTGCAAAGTACCTACCGATATAATCTCTTATCAAAAAAAGACAAATGTCGTAGAGAAAACATTTCGGATTTTTTTTTTAAGGAATCTGGAAGAAATAGATGTTAATATACGAGTATGGACACGAACGATAATAATGAGTGCCTTGTCATAATAAACTTCAAGCTAAACATCAAATGACAAGCAAGGCAATGACAATGCCAATCACAATGCTAAGGTTCTAAGTAAGCTTGACATTTTTATTGGGAGTCCATACTTCAAGAACCAAAGCCAATCTTTTCAAAATAAAGTTCAAGGTACAAAACTCCAAAGGCCCATAATATGAGTACATATCGGATAATAAAACCTCCAACACTAAACCGGATCTATCCTACTTTTTTATTCAATACCCCAGGAGCATCACTAAATTCGATATGAGGATATTCCATTATTCATTTCATTATACCTGCAGCTTTCCTTATGTGGTTCAGATAAGACCGCGGACGGGAAAAATAAATTGTTTTCTTTATATACACGAAAGCGTGGCTTTTGTTGGTGTTTGGGGATATTTTTAATATTAAGAGATAATATATGCTCGAGCGGGCTTAGACTATGGCTAGGATTTTTAAATCATTAAAGCAAACGTGCAGATAGACGGCCACGGATAGAAAGCGGTCATTATCAGCATTGTAAGGAAAAGAAGTTCTTAAATTGTGAAAAAAAAACTGAGAAATTCTCGAAAATTTCTAAAAATTATTATGAATCCAATGCTTAAAAATTGCCCTAGAATTTCCAGGATCTGTATTTTATACACTGCTAGTTACTGTCGCCCATAGCAATACCTGGTTAAGCCTTTTAGTGTAAATTCCTGACTCAAAAAAATGTGAGCCAGCTAACAGAGATTAATGTAGCTATAATATTTTTTCTATTTTATTTTAATTTGTAATGTTGGTTAACTGTGAAATTGCCACAGATTGTGGAGATGCCCTTGGCGGGAATGTCAGCCTAAGAGCGGCTTCGCACGACGTCCGATACAAATCCGATCCGCTTCCACCGCCGGTGACACAAATATTTGTCTTTACCATTGTAGGCGGGTTAATTAACCAATGAGGCTGACCGCGCCGTCGAAATATAACAATAATAATCAGAAATTTACTCAATGGAACAATAGTAATCAGTTTGAAGCTTACAATTATAACGCAAAGAAACCTAGTACACGCACCAATGTGATGCCATTCAAACGAGACCAAATTAAACTTGGTACTACATTATATTTGTGCACTTCTGCCGTAATACCGAATAATATCTATCTGCAATGTATTAGTTGAAGAATTATATACTCTATTAGTAACCATATTAGATGTAAAATGCTGATTAAAAGCTATCATTTTACTTGAAATGGGCCTCTATTCTACTGCGTTATAACGATATCGCGTTTGACCTGTTTTAGAATCGTTTATGTCACGTCACAGTCGCCATTAGTGTAAATAACATAAGAGTTATCAAAACGATAACGTAGCACGTCAAAGACGATATCGTTATTACCGTGTAGAATTCCAGCCATCTTCGTATGTAAGTATTATAATTATGTAAGTATGTAAGTTTTCCGCCAAAACTTGCAATCCATTTTTCGGTCACTTGCCGTTATCCGATTGAGCTGAAATTTGGCATACTTATGTAAACCTGATAACAATGCACCATTGTGCACCATTGAGCTGGTCTGATGGAGACGGAAGGTGGCCATAGGAACTCATTAATTTCACATCATAAACCCGTCGTGTTAGGGCTCGTTAGAATCGTCTTGATAAGCAGATGATGACAATGTAAAAAAAAGTACAGTCAGCAAGAAAAGCTTGTCTCAGATTTTTTTTTGTTAGTATATACTATTACTATGCATTAAGCCGCCTTCTTTGGTATCACGGCAAACTTGAGAGCGTGTCGTCGCGCGACCATATGAGGAGATAACACTTTCATTTTTCTATTTGTGGCTTCAAGTTCTAAGATATATATTATTCTCAATAGGTAAGAGATTTACAAATAAACACATAATACAGGCAACTACTAACTTATCCGCAAAACTCCTCAGTCAATGTCAACTAGGCGAAAGGCGGGTAACCTGAAAAGTTTTTACTTCCTGCATGAAACATTAAATATGGCGCCCAAATGCTCATAGTAATATAATATAATAATATCACGGGACAATGTCACACATATTGACCTAGTCCCAAACTAAG
Source organism: Acleris holmiana (assembly GCA_949316455.1). Lineage (NCBI taxonomy): Eukaryota > Metazoa > Arthropoda > Insecta > Lepidoptera > Tortricidae > Acleris > Acleris holmiana. Next base: position 11,139,205 of record OX438783.1, read on the forward strand.
CTCTAGGCTTGTACTATGGGTACTAGACAACGATAAACATACTTATATAGAGAAATACATAGAAAACATCCAAGACTCAGATACTCATGCTCATCACACAAATATTTGCCCTTACCGGGATTTGAACCCAGGACCTCCAGCTTTGAAGGCAGGGTCACTACCAACGAGGCTAGCGTGTCGTCGAGGTTAATTACTTTACAAATAGGCGATGAGATGTAATCACCTTTGCACTTTATTTTAATGGAATAAGGTACAAAAGTGGATAGATGACAGTACAAGGCTCTATGAGTATATACCTAGTATTTGGATGTTATGGTAAAGCGAAGACAACACACATCCAAAATATATAAGACGTAAAAACATAAGGGTGTTCTCGCACCAAAAACAAGGGTGTTCCCGAGATTTTATGTAAGGTGAAGACATGTCAAAGTTTTGGGTTCAAACCGCAATTGCTTGTATAAAATTTTTTACTCCTCCACATTACTGCTTCGTTGTTGGGCTTTTGGATGAAAATTGGTGTTTTTTAGTGTCGTAAATAGAATACTAACAACTTGGAACTAACCTTACAGCAGGTATTTTTGAAACCGTTAAAAGTGATGTGGGTCTGCTGAGAATGTTTAGGATAAATGATGATCCCACCAAAAACATAAATGTAAAAAAGGAGAGCCAAGTTCAATACAAAACTTATTCTCTGCTGTGGGCTTCGCCGCAAAAAGAATGGAGATCTGAGATTGAGTGCCAAGTTCTATGCAAAATCCAAATATGTAGTCTAAGGGCTGACTTGGCTGGTTTTCCCATACTGGAACTGGGTTAGAGTTTTGGTCTATAGGTCAGTCAGTGATAAAAATGAGGAATTTTGGACATTAATATCTAAATAACCGTTTGAGATAAGCTTATGAAATTTAGAACACATATGTATCTCGCAAGTCTCAATATATGAGCCAAATTTGATACGTTTATGTAAAATAGTTTTTGATTTATGAGGGGGTCAAAAGTGGCTCCAAATGGTTCGTGTAATATTACACACGGTGCGGCTCGCCAGTTCTGTTTCTTGAACTTGGCTTGACACGCTCCCGCGTGTCTAGATTCGGCCCGCGACAAATTGCGATAAAATAAATGGGGATAAATAATGAGTTCCCTTCGAAAACACCCTGTTTTTGGATCTATGTTTTATACGTTCATTGTATTTTATTAACAACTACACAAAATCCTTCATGTGATTTTAATATCAATAGGAAGTGCAAACTAATTCCATTGTCCAGTTCGGTACTTAGAAACGATTGTCACCGCAAGCTCAGTACAGGAAATTGGCTGTATTAGTATGTATTTTTGTCTATTTTGGTTTAGAGTAATATTTAACTAGTATTACTTTGTTGTATAGTAACTATAATAGCGATTAACATGTTTGGCGTAGGTGTAATTAGGCGATAAATTAAAACTTACATTGAATAACTGGATCAACGAAACATCAAATCTCGTCCAATGTTAAATCTGTAACAAAAGAGAACATTATAAACAACAAAAACTTCAAAACGCAGAAAAATGCAACAAAAATATGATCACCATTTATACCTCATCTAATAAAACCAGGCAGAGTTCAAAAAAAACAAGGACGGAGAAAATAAGGTTTTAGTTTATGACGCCATTCTGACTCAGCACGTTATAAAGGTGAGGTTACATTGAAAAGTTCAAGTATAAAAAACCGGGCAAGAGCATGTCGGACCATGCTTAGTGTAGGGTTCCGAAGCCGTTAAGTACTACAAACATAAAAATCAACAAGTCAACAATTTTCTATTTAAAGTCATTTGGTGCCGTCTTAGATGATTTTCGTAGGTATAAACACTTTAATCGCCTGTATCTCAAGAACCAGTGATGTCTACTTAGTTGTGATAGTTTTTTGAAAGATCTATCCAACGTCACCCCACATTATGGGGTAGACGAGAAAAAGACATTCCCACGTTACATGTAGGGGAGGTACCCAATTTTTTTTTATTCGTTTTAATTGTACCACTTTGTCGGCGTGACTAATATATATTATATTCATGCTAAATTACAGTTGTCTAGTACTAAGAGTCTCTGCGCTAGGATGCGGACGGACGGACATGGCGAAACTATAAGGGTTCCTAGTTTGACTACGGAACCCTAAAAACATTCAAAATTAAAGTACGTTGACTTGGCGCCCTATCACTTATTTGGTCGAATACTTTATAACAAAATGTATTTAGTAAACTAATCACTAACTTAAAAGGTAGACAATCTGATATCTTTCTAACAAGTTATGGGTTTGCAGTTTTTACCTTTCTTGTGTTTTACTTTTGATGTTAAGGTCACATTTTCACTTATAACAATACAACATTTCAACTTTTAACTTAAAGGTATTTCTTATAACTTAGTCCACGTACTATAAAGCTATCTTAAAAAACGACGGGTTGCACTCCAGGAGTGCCGGCAGAAGTGAAAAACGTTGCCCTGCGCCGCCTAAATGAAACAGCAGGCGCAGGCATACATTTTCGCCGCGCCGTAGAAAAAGAGGGGGATACTTCCTCTCCTACGCCGCGCCGGCTGTCTACTCTCCATCCGTCTTACAAATTTTCGGTCACGTCACGTGTCCTGACGCGAGTTTAACATTTTTTACCCATTACAAAAAAAGTGTACAACGCCGCTTAACCCTTAATTTGGCAGAGATACAAAAATTAAAAAAAAACTATTTTTTTGTTAAAAACTGTTTTTGTGGGTCATAAGCAGCCCTGAAAAAATATAAAAGAAAATCATGTGCTTTCAGTTTTTCAGGAAAAGTATGTTCGCTGTACCGAACACTGCCAGCGAAACAGGAATAAAAAGGGGAAAAGAAATTCATTGAAAAATATTGACAAGCATGCAATTTTATTCATAAAAAACGTATAAAAAGAGAATCATTTACAATTTCTCAGTATGAAATGACAAGAAACAGTTCCTGGGATTTTTCCCAGTCACAAAACACATTCGGAAATCACCTTTTGTACAGTACACTGTAGTAGTTTTGAAACAAAGACAGCATCGTCCCTCTGTCTTCGTTGAAGGGAAATGCCCTACTTCGTCATACCTCACAGAATTAACTGGTCTTGGTTTAGCGGGATTGTTGACTTCACGGCATTCAATTTTATCTCGTTTGGCTGATCGGTTGGCTTGAATAAGCCCGTGATATATCTCTAGACGGAATTTTTTGTCATATCTTGTTGAGTGTTCTTGCCTTCTTTTTCATTACAGTTTTCGTCAAAGTTATAGCAGTTTCCTTTCTCGTAAAAACCATCCTCTGCTTCGCCATGTGAGCTGCCTATACTGAAATTCATAAGGGGTGAATTTATTGATGGCACTGGAGATGAGCTATCGGAATTCAGTGCATGCAGTTCATCTTCGTCACTTTCAGACTTTCCACTCGCGTCTGAAGATGCACTTTTTTTTGGAACAAGTGCCAAAATTTTGTCAATGCGTCCGGGTATTTTATGCAGTGAGCAAGCAAAGAAAAAAAGCAAAATAAACGAAAAAGTAAGCAAAAACTCACACCAATGAAAACAAAGAAACATCAGGCGATAAGAAATATAAGAAGACAAAACTAGCGTATTAGTAATGTAGAAATAATGTTAAACTAAACTTGACGTTTCGAAAGTGCAACATGTACGAAACTTCAAGATAAATAAGACCAAAATAACCATTAGATTTAACAATTGTTCGTTATATATAATATGCGATCATTGGGCCTATTTACGTGTCAAAAGGTGACGGATACCTTATGTAAACTTTGTCACGCGATAAACGCAGCCATGTTAGGGCCCCAGGTATATGCAACCAGAAATCCAAATTCGTAAGGTCATTGGCCATCACACCGAACATACAAAAAAAAGCAATCCACCAATTAGTTGGCCATGTTCGCCACACCGAACATGCAAGCATGCTACTGTTCCACTGCGTAGTTGGCAGTGTTCGTCACGCCGAACATCACATTGTAAGTGTCACTGTCACTGAATAATGACGTATATTAAGCTAAAAACTCTTTACTTGGGTATATTACCTCCTTTATATTACATTAATAACATGTTTATGAATGTCAAATAAAAAAAAACAATTAAAATGTCATAAATACCTTGATAATATTTCGCGGTTGCCGTCTCGCCGCCATTTTGCGTTCACTACTGACAGATGAGGTTTGCTACAGTAATGATTTTATTTTCTACCATGTAATAAAAAAACAAAGCTACTTTTTAAGTAAAAATAAAATATACAAATACTAAAATGTGTCTTCTAGATTTTTTTAAAATGTATGTTCGCCCCACCGAACACTGTCAAATTAAGGGTTAAGAAGTTTTCGCCTTACGAATTTTCGATCAGGTCACGTGTCCTGACGCGAGTTAAATTTTTTTTACCCATTACAAAAAAAGTGTGCAACGCCGCTTAAGAAGTTTTCGCCTTACGAATTTTTGATCAGGTCACGTGTCCTGACGCGAGTTTAATTTTTTTACCCATTACAAAAAAAGTATACAACGCCGCTAAAGAAGTTTTCACTTCAAAAATTATAGTCAATTAGATTCTTTCTTAAGCCTCGAAAAAGATACGTTCAGTATCCTTTATCAAAAGAATAAATAAGAACACGTAGAACACTATATTTAAGTTAACGCCACAACATTTTTGGCCCTGTATGTTGAGCACTATGCTCTAGCAATGCGGCATAATACAGATACAATACAACGTGTTGCAGAAGCCCGTAAAGTAGGGGATTAAGCCGGTGTCACAAGACCGCGTTAGGATCATAATTTTGTCGACTCCAGCGCAGACTCTTAAGGATTACAGGCGGAATGCGGAATATTTTGTTTTACGACAATACAAGTTCGTGCGGAGTTGTGTTTTGGGTTTTATTATCATAAACTTGTGCGAATAAAGGCTTGTAGTACTGTTAGGAGATGGGGTTGCAACCTGTCACTGGGTCATACGCTAATTTAGGTTATCGTCTTTCCTGCGGACACGCCGGAAGTTAACGTTTTTAAGGCCTAATTTTCTGGCTAAGCCCATTCCCGCATAAACGGTGTCAGGACTGCTTTAGACCTATATATAAAAACAAAACATATGCACACAAGCTTTTAACTATTGACCACAGACCATGACGAATATGACCATACTATACACTAGTAAACTTCTTGGCCTGATTGTACAAAATGTGGTTGTAGAATTATAATCAAGTCTCTTTAGAGACTTTTAGCTTTGCCTACTCCACTCTGGGAAGTCGCGATGTTCTGGGCTGGGATTCTTTCTACACGGTAATAACGACATCGTATTTGACGTGTTTCCGTATTGTCAACGTTTTGATAACTCTTATGTCATTTACAATAATGGCGACTGTGACATAAACGATTCTTAAACGTGTCAAACACGATATCGATTTAACGCACCTGAATAGAGGTCATGTATGTATGTAACTTGTGCGAATTAATTATCTACGAAAGGTAGTAAGTACGTATCGAATAAATGGAATGTTTCCTATTGTTCCTGAGATTCGAGCCTTTTTAGTCTTAGTACAAATTTCAAGGCCATTGCGCTTAATACATTAAATAAATCAGTTATTTCTCTTACAAGGTTGTCTGGAAGAGATCTCTATTTAGCGGTAAGACCGCCTGTTGTATACCTATGATTTAAATGTACTGTTCCATGTTCTGTTTTTATTTATTTTTTTAATTTTTGGTTTCAATAAATAGTATTTGTATTGTATTGTATTGTACATTAAATAAATAAATAAATCACAGGACAATCTCACACAAATTGACCTAGTCCCATAATAAGCTCTAGGCTTGTACTATGGGTACTAGATAACGATAAACTTACTTATATATACCAATGTATACTAGAAAACATCCAAGACTCAGGAACAAATACTCGTGCTCATCACACAAATTAATATCTGCCCTTACCGGGATTTGAACCCAGGCCACTAGCTTTTAAGGCAGGGTCACTACCAACTAGGCTAGCGTGTCGTCATTATGTAGATACTAGCTTCTGCTCTCGACTGCGTCCGCGTAGATTTAATTTATCACTATTACCTCGGGAAATTTTAAATTATCGGGAATGAAAAGCCTGTATAAGCTATCCCCATTCCAAATTTCAAATCCATCCAGCCGTTGCAGCAGAATCAAAGACACACTTAGATATTTTTAATATTATTAGAATAGATAGACCTGTTTGGTCACCTGTAATGGCATGATGAGTACATAAGGATGGTAATTGAAGGAAAAATAGAAGGAAAAAGAAAAAGAGGGAGACCACGAAGAACTCACCTAGACCAAAGGTGAAGTTTTATCCGGCAAGTTTAAGAAGTCCCGTCGAAACGTACAAAATAATTACGCAGCTTTATACGATACTGAATTCAACTCACCTGCCTGCTGCCTAATTGAGAAGGCACACGCTAAAATGTGTTTTGTACGCTCCGACGGGACTTCTTAAACTTGCCGGATAAAACTTCACCTGTGAGATCGACGCAGCGCTGTGTTAAGAATATCCCCCCCCAGCTCTTAAATGAATGATGAAGACCGTATATTGATAGACCGTATTATCGATAGCATAGGGGCTGTTTAACAATAATATTTCGAATCGAACTCCCGTACCCTTACCTGTTCGGTATAGTGAAACAAAACTGAGTTCAATAAAAGGACAGACGGAACTACATAAGAATATTCTCAAGTTGCAAATGCCAAATAAATCAGCAGTTCTTAGAAAAAAATTGGATCATATTTCCAATTCCTCTCGAACGTCACCCTCATTTTATCGAGAAAAGGACAAAATAAAGAAAAAATAACGACCGAAAATAAGAATTTCTTATTGCGATGACATCTGTCTCCGAATTCAAACAAAGTTGCCGTAGTTTGTATGTGAACTCATTTGTGCACATTTTTTTTCTAAAATGTCAATTTTTTGTGAGTGTAAGACATACGAGTAAGCAAACAACAAAACAAGCGGTTAGACACAAAGTTCTATGGGCGAAAATTTAGATGATCACCGCCATAAAAATACTCAAACATTACTTACTTATCCTCAAATCCGAACACCCTTGTGGTGGGTGAAGGACAAATTTTAATAGAAAATAGGGCGTGTTCTATTTACAGTTTTATTGAATTATTGATGTAATGCATTTAAAATATTAATCTTTCAACACGCAAACATATTGTTTGTTTTCATGATAATTTTTACTTCTAAAGTCACCTTAGTATTGGTTCAAGTATTTGCATTGTATTTTTACTTTAAGATATTGAAGTCAACCCTCGAAACTCAACTACCCGCTAAAATCCAAAGGTATTCAAAACGAAATCTTCGAGTTCAAATATTTGATAAGAAATTCCTAAAGCGATGCAGAGGGTGAACAGGAATGGGCAAGTTTGGTCACGTACGTCGAATCAGCGGGAGGGCTATTTTAAGAAAAATGTGGGTAGTTTCAGTAATATCACTTACATAGTTGCGTAAGTACGCTTTCGTGTTGAAGTATGAATTCACTTAATAGTGACATTTATAACCCAAAAATAGAGGTGGTTTGTATTAAATACGTCTGCCATTATGTTCGGTTTTTGTTACTTACAACTAGAGAGTAGCTGATAAATAAAAATAGTTAATTTCGTCTAAAATTATAAAAACCGATAAGTACTACAATCATAAAAATCAACAAGTAGTAACTAATTTTCTATTTAAAGTGGTGCCGTCTTAGATAGATTTTAGTCGGGTTAAACGCTTTAATCGCCTGTATCTCAAGAACCAATGATGTCTACTTAGTCGTGATAGCTTTCCTTTTAAATTCGTTACATTTGCTTTCATTAAAGATTTTTTTCAGATTTTTATTATTTGTAGTTTTGGCTGTAGTGGGCGGAGAACACTTGACTCTTACAAAAATTTGCGCTTAAAAGCTTAATATTTTATAAACGAAGTCCGTAATCAAAAAATTGTTTTCGCAAACCCACAATATTTTTAAAAGACATATCCAACAACACCCGCACTATGGGGTAGAAGAGAAAAAAAAACATTACCTCATAACGTGTTGGGATGGTGCACTAAAAAAATTGTTTCAACAATATATGACTAATATGTATATTCATGCTAAATTACAGCTCTAAGCTAGGGTGCGGACGGACAGACGGACATGGCGAAACTTTAAAGGTTCTTAGTTTGTCGGAACCCTAAAAACTATTAGAACTTAATGAAAGCCAAACGCAAAAAAAATGCTAATAAAGTTTTAAATTAAATGTGCAAGTTGCCAGATAATAATGGGAGTTCATAAAAATAATTCGGCATAAGACGAGCCTGCCAAGTCTGGTCCATAATGTGCATTAGGTACAGAGCACACCAGGGACACCTCTAAACGAGCTTGAAGTACACTTTTGTTCAAAAGCAATGAACATCATTAACATTACATTTGAGTCTTAGTCTGTCTTTTGGACGGTAATAGCTATGCTATTTACTTTAATATTCGCTCAAAAATAATACGCAGATGTATTAAATTATTTTTAAATGCTCTTAGCTCGAGAGTACTCAGTATTATTGTAATGGAATGTTAAAATACAATGAAATCGGTCTTTATATTATTTGCACGTGGACCTCATTACAAAATTACAATTAAATTTTATGTACAGTCTGATGCATTAAGATGCAAAAGTGTACATATATTCTTGTCCTCGATTGTACATAGGTACACCTATTAAAAATATCCTTTATATTATCACCCAGCCTAGGCATTAGAATAATAAACTCTGGGAGGAATGGAGCTTTTTAAAAAGGGTGTAATTAAATTTCTTCGTACCGGCAACGGATTAGTAACGCATCCGGCGTTACTAATTTCCATAGGCGGCAATGACCACTTCCCATCAGGGGAGTGATTCTCTTAACACAGCGCTGGATCGAACGCAAAGGTGAACGTAAAGCTCCGCTGGGCGACAGAGCTCTGCTACCTAAATGAGAAGGCACGCGCTAAAATGTGTTTTGTACGCTCCGACGGGACTTCTTAAACTTGCTGGATAAAACTTCACCTTTGCGATCGACGCAGTGCTGTATTGAGAGAATCACCCCCCTGAGTTCGGTCGCCCAGCGGAGCTTTACGTTCACCTTTGCGTTCAACTTTGCGTTCGACGCAGAGCGCTGTGTTAAGAGAGTCACCCCCCAGGAGGGCCGTCACCCTATTTGCCCGTCAATGGCAATAAAAAAAAAGTTTTACGTTCATAATATAAAATAATGATTCAATAAAAGATTTGCTCCTCTTGCAACCCTACTTCCGCTACGTGTCACCCCGCAGACTGCCATTAAACACGTAACTGCATAAAGCTGAAAGTTGGACAATTAAATTCTCAGTCGCGCTCGTTACGAATAAGACGCGGAAGTTGTGAACTAGTTTGATTTACTGGACGTATGTGGGACGTTACTAAAGTTTAATTTATTAAGAGCATTGTCATATTGTGGAACTAATCTATACTTTAATATACGTATAAAGCTGAAGGGTTTAGAAGTTACTACTATGACGAAAAGGCGATAAATCTAAGCGGACTGTATCAAACCGAGTCCTCGCGCACTTGCCGTGATTTTAAAAGATAAATGCTATCTTCTGAAAGGATTGCGTATCGGCTTACTTGGAGATCTTCAAGGCGAAGCTCAGCATCCGGAGAAGGCACTGCCTCAGGCTAAGCTCAGCGCTGGATCCAGATAAGCGGTACCCTCGGTTCTACCACTTTTGAATGCACACACAGGTAAACTTGCCGAATCGCAATCTTGTTAGGAAAATGTCATTGACTGAAGGTGAAATGAGGTACTGCCTTGACCCGAAAAGCCCACTACGACAAATCTTGGGTTTTACCGAAAATAATCTCGTAAAGAATGGATGAGCAACGAACGAAAATATCCTTTAAATCTCTCGACTCTCTGGGTTGCCACACTAACGGAAAAAGAGTGGCAACTTGGGTTGCTATACTAATAATTTAAATTTACCCAAAGTACGCAATATTGAACAAGTTTGTTTGTTTAAACGCGCTGATCTTAAGAACTGCTAAACAGATTTAGATTAAATTTGGTATCGAGATAACTAAGGTCCCGGGAAAGGACATAGGATACTTTTCATCCCGGAAAAATAAACAGTTCCCGAGGGAATAGCGATAAACGAGGAATTTGACATAATATAGACGACACTATTAAAGTGTCGTTTACATACACATAGGGGGAGCAGCGGAAAACTAATTCAACGCGTACGAAGTCGCGGGCGTCTTTTAGTTCATTACAAACGGGTTATACATACGGCTAGGCTTGAATCATTTTAGAAAATTGAATAGAATATTTCTACGATATTGCAATCGTCATGATCACTGGATAACTGGAGTACGCGGGGATGTTGACAGTTTAGCATAGCCTCACCTCACCCTCACCTCACTCACCTCATTTTTGTTTATTTCCCTTAACCTATCACCACTACTGGAACTCTCTTGAAAGTCACCTTAGCCTAAGCAGTAAGCACCCATAGCATTGTTATGTTTTAATAAAAATAGGATGAACAGAAAATTATGATACCTAATTTTGTATTTCCAATTAAAACCTATCTTCCCAAACTTAGAAATTGATCCTAACAAGGAGAACCCGTTTATCATCAATAAGTATCACGAATTATAACCGCGATACTTTACCTAATTAGGCCCCGCGTACAAAAAATTGTATATAATACGGTCATTGAAATAAGGATCCACTGCAAAGGAGATAAAGTGGAATTTCCATTGTTTTTGATTTACCATCAAATGACAAAATTGTCCCTATTGCATCCATAATTGGTTCATATTCTATTGCCAAATTACGTTGTATGGTGGGCTTTAGGAGGTTAAGAATTTTTATCCACAAATATAGTTGAACGATAATCCGAAAGAATAGTTGAACGCGCGAAGAACTTTTATGTTTCAAGCAAACACATAATTACGTATTAAACATACCGATTAAGCTTTTTATTTATAAAAGTTCTTATTCCTAACAACCTCGACACAAAACTATAATAATAAAGTTTAAAAGTCCACTTCAACTCACCATAAACACGCTAAAATAAACTTAAATGTAGTTAATTTAACGGCCATTTTATTTTAACTACGTACAAGTAAAACCCGAGCTGTGTCCAATTTATGTTTTCCATCGATTGGCCTTTATAAGCCACAATTGGTTTTGCTTTAGATTCCTTATAAAGTTTAATGGAAACTGCGTTTTAGTGGGTTTATATCGAATCTGTTTACGTTGACGTAAATTCAATTGCATCGCCGGCTGCTTTGCAGAGTGGTAGCAAAGTGGACTCAGCGTTGAATATATTTTCAAGTAATTGCGGGTAGGGCAGTCTGCCGAAGTCAATGTTTCCTTTCTAGATTGAATCGGCATTAGAGCAATAATTCCCAAATACATTGTAGAGGCCTCTACAATTTTAATTACAATGATACATATTCAAATTTCTCCTTTACAATATATCCGCACCACTAGTTCAACGACGTAAGAGGCGACTAAGGGAATAAAGGCTTGTAGTACTGTTAGGCGATAGGCTTGCAACCTGTCACTAATACACATCTTGGCCTGAATGTGCAAAATGTGGTTACAGAGTTATAAACAAAGTAGAGTTGTTAGTATTTCTTTAGTTGTGCCTACCCCACTTTGGTATGGAAGGCGTAGTTCAACGACAACGACGAAAAACTTCGTCATGGTTGCCAGTGTTAAAAAGACCTAAGTATATATGATATAAAGTTGTCATTAGCTTTCATTTTTTAATATTGTCATTGGTAACGTATTTCGTATGACAAAGGTCTGCTCTAGTAATCGTCGTTGTAGTTTTTGTCATCATCATCACGTTCCAGCCGAAAGACGTCCATTGTTGGACATACTGCCAAAAAACAGTAACTCAGATTCAGTTGCCAAAGTAAATTAAATCCTCTGTTCTCCATAATAAGGTTGTGATTGCAACAGGAGTTTTATTTCGCTTAGCAGGGCAGCACAGGCCTCCCCCAAGGTTTGCCACAAGGAACGGTCCTGCGCCGGCGCCGTTTGCATATCGGTTTCCCGCAAGCTCGCGTCATAGTTACACCAATCTAATACTTTTTAGGGTTCCGTAGTAAAACCCTTATAGTTTCGCCATGTCCTTCCGTCCGTCCGCAGCCTAGCTTAGGGACTTAGTACTAGAAAGCTGTAATTTGGCATGAATATTACTAAATACATACGAGTATTACTGATGCAAACAAAATGGTAAAATAAGGTCTTAAAAAAATATATATACACGTAACGTGGAAATGTATTTTTTTTTCTAGTCTACCCCATAGTGTGGGATGTTGTTGGATAGGTCTTTCAAAAATATCTACAACCAAAACTAAACATACTAAAAATCTTAAAAAAAACTTAAATGAAAGCGCTTATAACGAATTTAAAAGGAAAACTATCACGAGTAGGCAGACCTCATCGGTTCTTGAGATATAGGCGATTAAAGTGTTTATACCTACTTAAATCATCTAAGACGGCACCAAAAGACTTTAAATAGAAAAATTGATATTAATTGTTGATTTTTATGTTTGTAATTCTTAACGAGTTCGGAACCTTTCACTGAGCATGATGTCGGAACATGCTCCTCCGCGGGTTTTTATCTCTATTTTTACCAATATTATTTAAGGTTAAGTGTGTTTGTTTGACCCGCCTTTACAGTCCAGCGCCTCAACCGATCTTTGTGAAAATTGGTACAGAGATAGTTTATGTCCCGGAAAATTGAACAGTTTCCAGAACTACTTCTAACAATAAACGACTTCTACATGGACGGAGTGTTGGGCACGAGGTAGTAGAAAGTGTAGAAACATAAACAAGAAACCTAAATCAAATACGTATTTTTATAAGCTGAATGAAATATTATTCCTCAGTATAAATTCGAAACGTGGCATAGCTGTTGTTTCCCGCATTACGCGAGAAAACACTTTTAGCATAATTAGCTTTTTTGCGTCAATTGCTTTGGTTTTGTTTCTTCGAAGATACACCAGTTTCTTTTTACGTAAAACATCTTGCTGTCTAACGTTACAGATGTTTTTTCTCATGAATTCGTTTGCAATTCATCACTCAGTTAGTTCCGGATTCGGTTTTCCTCAAAGAAATATGTATTAGTAAAAAAAAAATTTATAGAAATATTAAAGTACTAGCTGAATCCGTCTGCGTAGAAATTCTCCCGGGAATTTATTAATTTTCCAGGATCAATATTATCATATTATAATGGCCTTCCCTGGGACTCAAGCTATTGCCAATACTTTAAGCCACATAAGCCATACCAAATAGCTATAAGCCATCTTTGACGAAGTTCTACTTCCGGCCTCGTCACCACCATCTGCTAGCATTGCCAACGGCGCGCACTGTGTCACATAGCAAATCGCCACTTGTTCGCGCCCTGAAGCTTCTTAATTCGCTCCTCGCATCGGTACCAGACTGCGATGTTTTTGCGAGTAGTTGGGTGGTGTTGCATGATGAATGTTTGAGGTTCTGCGAGGAGATGGATGTGTGTCTGTCGTCAACTAATTGTTTATAAATGTGTGGATTAAATATACTGAAATGTTTGTGCTAGAAACTGTGTACAAATATTTTATATTTTATATTTTTATATCTTGAAATGTTATGCATTTCACAGTGCTTTAGTACCTGTTACTGTTATACTGTGTTATTGTTAGAAATAAATAAATAAATAAAAAATAAAAATAAAAAAATACCAAATTTCATCAAAATCGGTTCAGCAGTATAGCCATGAAAGCGTAACCAGACAGACAGAGTTACTTACACATTTATAATCGTAGGATGAATTTGCATGGACTGACTGTGTCGACGAAAAACAAAGGTTATTGCGAACCCATTTTAATAGCATCCAGTTGGTTATATACTACCAGAAATAATTAATTTGTCGCTCGATTATTACTTGTAATATATAAAATATTTTAGGGTGATCGCGCCAGTGTTGGACACTTTAGGCTGACAGGCACCAATAATGGACACTTTACTCTAAATTCAAAGACCATAAGGTTATAAATTGATTGTTGCAAAACAAATGAATAACCTTTATTGTCTGTAAAATAAGAGTCAAGTGTCCATCATTGGACCTTGTCCATTACTGGTTCGATCACCCTATAAAGCTAGAAAATAACATCTTCTAAAGGTGAACTTATTTTGCGGTTAATAAACTTTAAAGTAAACTGCATAAGAGTAAAATATTTTACACAAAAGCATTGTTTTTAAAATTTACACATTTTTGTAATTTATCCATCGTAGATGCACCGGACAAATTAAAATTATATTTTATAAATGTAACGGAAAACTGTTCGCTAAAACACGCTGTATATTTTACCCGAATTAATAATTAAACATAATATTCACTTAACAAATTTAAACCCAACATGATCGGTAATAAACCCGTTCCAAAATGCAGCAAACTGAAAATACTGTTATGGGACGTGTTAAATCCTTAATTGATTCTCCATTAATTGGAAAAAGCGACGATTGGGAAATCTCATTAAGTTTAGTACCTACATAATACTATCGAGCCAGAGCGATGGCACGCCAATCGAGACAAATTAATCGGATACTGAAAACAATTATTCATATCGTAGGGCTTGTGTACACTGGGGGCCATTTCACTAGGTAAAACTATATTGATTTTGCTGTCCGTCCGTCTGTCTCGGGACAGATAAAGATCTCGGGAACGTGTAAAAGTATAGACTTGAAAAAAAAACTATATACTTAAGTCTATAGTCCCTTAAAGCTGTAAGAAAATTAAACTTCAAAGATAACGTAAAAAAAACGGCCGTTATTGCCGTAAAAAAAGTATATTCCGACACTCAAAGGAATCAAATTTTTTAAGGCTACCTCACACAGACCTAGAATCCTGAAATTTGACAAGAAGGTGTGACAGCTCAAGTAAAGGAAAAAATCCAAAAAACGTTATTTGTTGCTCCATCAAAAAAAAAACATTTTGCAATTGCAAACTTTTTTGCAGTTGGTAAGCTAATCGCGACCTATGAACAACAGTTTTTCAAAGGCAAAATCAAATTTGTTCCTCATTTAATTTTTACATTCTTATAAGTTTGGAAGGAACCCTCGGTGCGCGAGTCCAACTTGGACTTGACCAGCTTTTTTTAAACCTACATTTGATGACTTAGTTTATTATATGGCAAGGAGAAGGCAAACGAACACATAAAATGGAATGCATCTATGCTAATAATTTCACCGGTTATCTTATCAATTCCACACCAGAATACAGCCATGCGAACACTGCTGCTTGGTTAAAGAATAAGACGGTGGTAGCATTCCAGGCGGAGTATGCATATGGTCCTACCAACGCTGTTTATAAATATTGCGTACCATCCATTTTAATTTGAGTTCTCAGGAAAAGCGAGTTTGACAGAATCGTAAGGAATATACCGTTCTAGACTTATAGTTATAACGTCTTTGATACGGTTCTAGTGGCGTAGGCAAGAAACAAATGCATAGATACGTATTTAGGGAATGCAAATAACCGATTATAACCGAATTTGAGTGAGCAAAAGACGGGTAATAACCGAATTTAATGGGTTATTGTTGAATACGTATGAAGCAAGCCACGAGTCGTTAGGGCCAGGTCGTAAATGTGAAACTTTATTTGTCTATCGCTCCATTTATTATTCATTTACAGCTTAGCCTTTTGATCTATCGCTATATTCTAATTTGTGTAAATGCCTCACGAAAAGCTTAATACTTCCCACCCCCAAGCAAGTGTTACCTATTCTTAAGTCATTGGCTAAAACTAATACAAAAGAAGGTTATCAAAAGAAATAGACACTTGTTAATATCATTAGTGCCATTAAACTAAAACCTTTCCCTGCACATAAACATTAACTGAGCAAAAAACTCATTCGTTTAAATATTGACGCAGCGGAAACTGCTTTATCCGGTGAAAACGTTCGTTCGCGGAAAAAACGAGAATCGAGAAAAAAAGCGTGGTAATAATGGCGTTAATACAATTTACTAACAGTCTATTCTACCAAGGAAAATCATATTGTGTTTGACATCTCACCGTATGGTTTTTAATTCGGTCGCCATCTGTCAAGTAAATAAGAGCTATAAAGTTGACAGCACGATTACATGTTAAAAGAAGGTTTACACTGTAGAACAGGAAGAGAAGAGTGAGAGACAAGAGTCATCAGAGTTCCAGTTAGTGAAAGAGATAAGCCGATAGGAGTCGTATAATTATCTCTTTTACTCCCTGAAACTTGTTAGCTCATAAGTACCTAGGCGCCCGAGATCTACTAGGGATCCGTTTTTTCGACGGAAACCGACATTTTCCGAAGATTCCCTATGCCACAATTTTAATCAAAATCGTTGGAGCCGTTCTCGACAACGTGATTATAAATATATATTATACATATTGCTCGTTTGATAGTATAGGATACAGCTTGAGGTGACCCTACTTCATCGAGTACCATACGCTGCTGCTTTTATGCAGTAGTGCCACAAATCAAAAACAAATACAATTTGATTTGAAACTTTAAGTAAATTGCGTTCCGAATTAAAATGCAACAATGACTCATTTTGATTTGTCACACTATTGCATAAAAGCAGCGCATACTGAAACTGCTCCAGTGTAACAGGCAGAAAAATCCAGGATACAATTATATTGGATTTAACAATTAAACTTAAGACGTCTTAAGTTAAATGTTAATAAGTTTGGCCAAAGATGATAGTTTATATGGTGATTGGTAGAACTGGATAGATGGAATTTTACTGCTGCTCACGTGGGTATGAATTCGGTCCGTATCACAATGTATGTACCTAACGACATACAAAGGTGTTACGCAAGAAATGACGTAAGTGATAGGTAAAAAGCTTTAGTAAAGGATCTGTTGTATGTATTGGTAACCCATCTGTATTAAGTCTGTGTCAATTAAACATGGTTTTTTTTTTAACAAATCCCAACGAACCAAATTCCATGATTACTCGATAATCACGTTACGTCCTTTTAAGATCAAGTGAGGTCTTTGCAATGATTTATACGGTTCTCTGCCTTTTCGCCGACAAATTTAACCATTCGCAACCTATTTATTTGACAACCCGTTTTTTTAACTGTAACTACCAATATTTCAGGGTTTTTATAAAACTAACCTAAACTAACCTATAGGGTCCTGAAATAAATCCGTAATCATTTGCAGCTTCTAAAAAGAATGCGGGTAGCCAAATTTTAATTAAAACACGCTTGGTGAATATTTGAGGTTATGTGTCAAACAGTACAATTTTTTTTCCAACTTTTCCAAGTTAAATTGACACATAATTTAGACCGTTCGGCAAATTAAAATTAATTTGACGTAGGTTTCATATTACTTTTGTACACAACTATATACAACATTACAGGTCCTTTACTCGAAGATTTTCCCCTACACTACCCTGCGAAGCAAATAAAGGGTATCTCAAATTCAATAACCAAACCAGTTTGAATTCTCTTCTGTTAGTAATAAGGTTGATATTGCTACAAGACTTTTAACTGAGATACTGCCTATTAGCTTTGGAGGGCAGTATAGAGCCCTTGACTAATAGATCCACGTGACTCATGTCTGTAGCATGTGCGTGCGTAGCGTGCGCCGCACGTGGAACCCAAGCTTAACCTCGTGACAAACACGAATTTTTTGTAAGTGGGAATTTGAAAGTAACTGCAAGGAAATAAAGTTCAATTAACTTTGCTCTTAAATGCCATTCTTAACTATGAAACAGATAAAAATTAACTTTATACTCACTTAGATAAAGTTCAAACTACATTGAATTGATTGTGTATATCCTATGGAACACCAAGTTTAGAGCGGTTAAATAATCTGGTAATTTTTACGGCTTCGGATCGGATCCGATCTAAATCGATTTAGATCGGACGTAGTGCGAAACTACTCTAAGGCTAACTTGGGTTACGTCTTATAAAAGAAAGTTAAATATTATAAAGAATATAAACGAAGTTTGATGAGACTGAGAAAACAATTTTAATTAATTAAAATTTGCCTTTAACACGAATTTTTAAAAGATAAAATTTCCTCCAAGCTTTTATCGAATTCTGGCTTTACTTCGAGGATCTAATTACGCAATTACAAAGTTATATAAGAACATTATTTAGTTCCTTGATCGGTGATGTTAACAATGACACGTGACAAGTGACAATTTGGTATACATTGCAAAGTTAATACGCTGATACATGACTAGGTTAAAAAGATTTGACAATGTCACAAGTAGGTACAACTGACAGTTTTATGTCCATTCACTATGGGTATGTGACCCCATAGTAGAAGAACGGACTCTTGAAAAAAAGGTTCATGGCCCTAAATTGGGGGCAATTGGACAGGGAAAGTGTTAATTGTCTTATCCCAATAACGGAACAAAACAATAGGGGAAGATGGGGTGGCTTCGTACACAGGGAGCATTCGTACAGTGGTCATATCTTGACTATCCAACATGCTGAAGCGTTCATATTTGTATGCGTCACTGCCGCTCATATGCATGCATAGGCTACCCTTAAAAAGTGATGGCAGTGCGGCAGCAGATTTCGCCGGAAATAATTAATATGTGTTTTCGCGATCCGAAAGTAATTTTTGGTTCTCCTTTGAATACTTCTATCTCTAATAAGTTTTACTCAAATTTGAAAAAATATTTTTGTATACTTTGTAATTAGACGCTTGACATTAATTTGTAAACAATGGTTTTGGGATTACTTTAACGGTTTTTTTTCTTTCTTATTTCTTTTCGGATCGTTCTGGTTGGGGTGCCTTCGTACAGTCAAAATGTATGTAATTTCATACTGTGTACGAATGCACCCCATGTAAGTTAAAAAAATGCATATCAAGAATAATTATAATTTCAAAACCAGGTGAGTAAGATATGCCTGAAAGGTGACTGAAACAGGTGAGATAGCTGAAAATCCAATGAATCCTGGGGAAAAACGAATAGTGTACGGAGCCACCCCACGTGTGGGGTGCATTCGTACGATTCCCACTTTTTGGGAAAACGATTATATCTTGGCACAGTTGCTTTGTATCCAAACTGAAATACACAATTATTATAGCCAAATAAGTGAGTGATACAGTAGCATTCATCTCATTTTAAAACAGCGGTTAGTTTTTTTTTAATAATTCTTAAAGTAAAAAGTGTACGAAGCCACCCCATCTTCCCCTACGAATGCTGCAGTTATGCGGTCTGTTAAAGGATTCGGTTCGAATTAGGTTCTGCAGTACGTAAGTTTACCACTAACAGAGAGTTTGCCTTAATTTAATTTTCAACTTTAATATCATACAAATAAAGCAATTTTCAGAATACATGTTACCCACGTCTATCGATTTAGTAATAACTATTTTATTAAATGACGACAATCGATTTGTCAGTGGTAAACTCAAAATAATTCTACTGTACCAGGGTCATACCCACCCTTAAAAACAAAAGTGGTCTCTCCTGTGGTCAATAGTTAACAGCTTGTGTGCATATAAGTTATGTTTTTATTTTATAGGACTAAAGCAGTCCTGGCGGTGTTTTTGCGGAAATGAGCTTAGCCAGAAAATTAGACCTTAAAAACGTTAACTTTCGGTGTGTCCACAGGACTGACGGTGACCTAAATCTGTGTATGACCCACCACCACTAAGATATCGACACTTACGAGGAAAACGAAAACAAAAAACAACAATTGTATAAGCTTCTGCTGGTTATTGAACCGCGGAAGCAGTCTTGTTAGCAGATATTGGAAATAACGAATGCTCTAATTGGGTTATCCCATAATTTTGTAATGTATAGTGATTCAAAAACCATTTCGAGAAAAAGGGTTGTAGAACCATTCCCTGTTATCAGATTATTTTACAAAATTAGTATTAAATAGTTATTTCTAATTTATCATTTGACATTATTTGACCTGTAATTTAGTGACGTCACGATCTTCATTGGTAAGTTGTGTCTAATCTGTGATCAACCATAGTACTGCATATAGTATGAGTCCGGAATGCAGTAATAAATAAATAATGTATATCGAATTTTGTCTTATTTATTTCTGTTTTATTTTAACGCTTATTAAAATTAAGACAATTTTTAACTGTATATAAACATGACAAGGTCAGATCTTCAAAAAAATGGTATGATTAAAATACAAGTCCGTTTTGGAACCTCCGCCCGTAGGCTAGTCTGTGGGTGAAATTGTCAAACTCAACAAACTAAAAATAAAATTTCGGTTTGTTTGGTGTGCAACATATAACTACTCGTTTTCTGATTTTCTGCATTTTAACAACATTGCTTCAAATTCTACGGAATCTGACTATCCTGCTACACATATTGACCATCGCCAGATCTTGGATACCGATATTCTTGCTTATAATGACGACCAACGCTGTACATTTATTAAACTTTGTAAGGGCTGATTCCACTAATCTACCCAAAGTGGATATAGTCAGGATATTGACATACTTGGGAGACAGCTCCAATCACAACGTAGCTGAAATACGTGGAGCTAAAGCTCTAATGTAAGTATGATTTAGGTATAAGAATATAACGTTCACAATAACATTAATACTTTAGTTTACCTATATTGACATGACTTGACATTCACATTTTACGTGATCTGACAGAAACGCGTACTCTCAAACGAATTCAATAGTTTTAAAGCATTGCTCAAACAAACCAGCTTGTAGTGACGTCATAAAAACATTTTCTTTAAAAATTAAAATAAATTAATATATTGATTTAAATGCAAAAACCGTGAAATTAGTGTCTTCAATTAGTCTATTTTATCGAAAAAAAAATTAAAAACTAGTGGTATTTTTTTTGGGATAACCCAATTCCTATAACTAACAGCGCCATCTCGCGAGCTATCTGTACGTGACATCACACTTAAGAGCATCGGGGCACGATTGGATTAATTATCTCTGGAACAAATGTTAAAATAACTTGAAAAATGTTTTAGAGTAATGTCACTAGTGACATTTTTTTTTTTATGTTAAGGAGAAGGCACACGAGCACTCAGGTCACCTAATGATATACAGAATCTGAGACCCATAGACATTTGAATTCTGAAGACTATAATCCTAAGGCCTCAAATGCCTTACCGACCCTGAGGACTACGATGGAATGTCTCTATGCTAGTAATTTCACCGGTTGTCTTATCCCCACACCGGAACACAGCAATGCGAACACTGTTGCTTGGCGGGTGGTTAATGGATAAGATGGTGGTAGCGATCCGAACGGACCCTGCACAGGGTCCTACCATCTTTCAGATTAGTCCATTCGACGCGTATCTACGAAAAACTAAAGAAACATTATTTTACAATCAGCGGGCCTATTATGGTGTTTCTCGATGTGGATAAACGTGGACAATATACATCCGTCACTTTCTGACCTGTATGCGAGAGAGTGACCATAAAACGGGCCCAGGTGTCCATAAAATAGTTTGATTGACTTAAAAAACATTAATCCACGAGCAAGTGAATACAGGGCCTCTATTCTACTGCGTTTTAACGATATCGCGTGTGACGTGTTTTAAAATCGTTAATGACTCAGTCGCCATTATTATAAAGACATAAGGGTTATCAAAACGTAGACAATACGACAATACGGAAACACGTCAAAGAAGATTATTGTTATTACCTTATCTATTCTACTAGATTAAAACGATATTGCGTTTTACGTATTTAAGTATTGTTTTCAACCCGGACGCCATTACTGTCAAGTAAATAAGAGCTATCGTAATGTTAACAAGCGATAACATGTCACAAGCTAATTAGTTTTACCCAGAAGAATAAACCCCGGGTTTTTAAACCTTCTTCTATTAATTTATATTATGTAGCTTTTATTCGAGCTAGTAAATAATATGGTTTCATATAAACAATATACCGAGTAAGGTATTCTCCAAGATCCTGAGGTGATCTTGAACGGCTCCGCTACATAATTCATGAACATTAGTCCTCGAGGAGGTAACATAAGACGCTGATAAATAACGCTCAAAGTAACCAGAGTTCAGTGGAGGGACAAAGGCATTCGGAGTTTATTACTTTTAATAATTTTGCTGTAAGCACAGGTTATCATTTTAGGAGAAGAGAATCGACTATCCTTACTAATATTATAAATGTGAAAGTGTGGATGTTTGTTACATTTTCACAAAAAAACTACTTGATGAATCATCATGAAAGTTTGTACACATATTCTGGGAGGTACTAGAAGTAAGATACCTAGGATACCTTTTACTAAAAAGAAAAAAATATTTTTTACAAAAATAAAAAATTAAATTGTCAAGAAAAAAAAATTGCAGCGGGTGAAGCCGCTGGCGGGTCGCTAGTAGTAACTATAATATAAAACGCAAGATAGTCAAGTGGTGGTAAGAGCTTGTGCAGGTTCAGTCCGGGTCGTGAACACCATCATATCCTTTAACACACCGGCTTAATATTGTAATCTTGACATTGGCATTCTCAAAGTTACAATCGAAAGGTACCAAAAAAGGTAAGGTAAGGTAGGTAGGTAAGGTAGATAAGGACCGCAAATGCATTGCCAACCCTGAGGACTAATATAGTGTTATCCACACACCGTAACACAACAATGTGAGCACTACTTGGCGGTAGATTAGGATAAGATGGTGGTAGCCATCGAAACGGATCTTGCACTAGGTCCTACCACGACTAAACCACCAGTTATCAAACTTGGATGATAAAATTTGAACCTAGTGATCATTTAAAGAAAGCTTGGCAACTATTTAAACAAACTCGCTTTACCCTGGCCATAAACCGATACGTGTATAAAATCAAGATGTCCGCCGACAGAACCGCAAGTAATAGCATTAGGAGTACTCCAAGCTTGTATCCGATATCAAGTTATTGAAATTGCCATTGAAGTGGCACTAGCGTCGCTTCCGATTTTTATAACCTTTAAAGAGTTTCTAAATTCAAAAATACTTCGAAGTAAAATAGGATAAGTTGAAGAAATTGCCAGTTGCAAAAATAGATCTTAGCGAAAATCGTTGTGTTTCAATTTTAATGCAAAATTATTTTAACTTACCTATCGGAATTAGCCGTGCTTGAAAAGACCATGAAGTATGATAAAAAAAAAAAAAAAAAAAAACTGTTGTTTTAGGGTTCCGATGTCAAACTAGGAACCCTTATAGTTTCGGCATGTCTGTATGTCGCACTAACTTTTTTCATTTTCACAAAGTATAAAAGTTATATTATAATATTGAAATTTTGTACCCATGCACTTACATATTTATATGGTGCACTATTTTTTTCCTTAACAACATCGTATAATATAATGTTGAATAGCTAGCTAGACCGTTTATGATAAACTGTTTATATTTTCTAATAATTGATAATTAATTATGTAGTGTATTATAATGTTTTTAAGAGGTAATCCAAGGAGACCTCATACGATGAGATAATGTAAAAAAAAAAATACCTTTCCTTAACATGTATTCGTACAATCACCAGCAATAATATATTATGTACCCATAGTACAGTCAACGTCAAAAGTAAGTGATCAAAATCAAGGTTTCAAAACATCTTCTAGCATGACACCCCAGATATAACAGTTATACTCGTACCAAGTTTTCAGTTTTAACTGATGTTTTAATTAGTCAAAAGAAAATTATCATAACAACATCGAGACACAGAAACGAAGTGATAAATCGATGTTTCAAATCGAAATAATAATTTCACTACGTCATAATTATAAATGTACTGGAAATTTTAATAAAGAATAATGAAACCAATTACTCGTAACACAATGAATGTGTCAAGTAATTAACAAAAGAAAAACAAAATGTCTAACTGTCGGAAATGTCTGAATGAAATCTCGAAAAAAAGCATCTATTTTAAATATAACCAAAAATCAAGCTGATGTAATAAGACCTTGTTTCAAACAGAGGACACGAGAGGTGTTATAGTCGCTTACCATGTTTGTCTCACGAATATAACCGATATAAACCGAACATCTGACTTGTACTCCGAGGTGTCCCATAACGGGTTTATGGGACACCTCTATAATTTATGAAATACATATAGATAATCAAATCACTTTAATTTGAAACTCTCAACAATGGCTTCATGTTACCTACTTAGTATTCAAGGATCGAAATAAATGTGATAACTTACTTTTGACTCATTATGTGTTCATTTACTTCTAATACACTACAATAGTCAGTAACATTTGACTTCATTTTTTGTATATATTATTTTGGGACCCTATTTCATATTTTTCTTTTGCTGCTGACTGTGCAAGCCTAGAATTTAGTTTGGAACTGGATCAATTTATGTGACATTGTACTGTGATATTTTATTTATTAATAACATTTGACACGCGCTTATGCCTCCAGTAATAAAGACGTTTCAGATATTTTTAAGCCCAATGTTGGACAATATATTAATACTCAATACTCAATCATTTATTGCAATCATCATGTTTTACATAGATCTTACATGCTAGCTTAGAAGTTAACACTAGAATAGCTCATTATGAACCCTGATGGGCACCGCAAATATGGGAGAGGACTATTTACTGTACTATCAATTTTCATTTACAAATTCATTAATGGTGTAGTAAGATTTTGATATCAACAGTTCTTTAAGTTTCATTGTAAAGGTTTCTTTGTTTCAATGCTTCAGGTAATTTATTATATATTTTAATAGACATAGGTACATAGAGGGCCAGAGGATAATAATTTGAGTTTACGGGGTGGTGCGATAATGTTCTTATGAGTTGGTACTATTTATTACTTATACTGCTGTACTGTAAAAAAAATCTGACTTTGGAACTATAAAACTGTACTGTAAAAATCTGCTCTAGCTCAGTAATTTATTTCTCCACAGAAACGCGTTTGAAAAGTTTCGGGTGTTCGCGTATTTTACTAATTAGTCGACAAGGTTTTCAAATTACGTAATGGGCTCTTATTTCTTCTACTGCTGTCGAGATTGGAAAGTAGCTTGATATGCCATGCTTCGTTACCTTCTGTTAAGGCTTTAGGCATAAGAAAAGAAAATTGTAAATTGTAGTGTAAAAAAAAATCTTCTTTTTAATAGTTACCTAATATAGCCCGCTTTACACGTTTTGATCTTACGCTCTCTGGAAAATGCTATAAAAGAGAAGAATAACTGTATTCGCGAAACAATTTTTGTATTATTTTCCATAAGATATGAAGCTTTAAGTCATAGTTCAGACCCCCTGCAAAAACACTCCATACAAAATAGACGACAGGAATGACGTCACAACTGTTGTTCCATGTTTAAAATGGAACACATAAAGATATATGCATTTATTTCAGAAATTATTATGTTTAAGCAAATATCATTGAATAAAAATATTACGTAAATTAAACGAGGATGCCGAAAAACCAATATAAACGTTAAAAGAAGTTTTAAAACTAGTTTTGATTCTGTATAAAATCTTAATAAACGGGCCATAACTTAGTGTATTGCGTTTTATATGTTTTTTTTTTGCATTTTTCCTAAACCGCAATGAAACTTGATTCCGTTTATATTTATAAAATATACTCGTAGTAAGTATCAGAATTATCAACAAGTGGTTTTTTTTCGGAGTTGTTGGTAATTCTGTAGCTTTGCCTACCTATTCTGGGAATACGTGACTTCACTTAACGTGAAGGCGTGATGTTATTGTATGTATGTACGAAGTGTTTGTGTTTTGAAGTATGTTGTCTTTGACCAGTGTGTGTTGCCAATGATGACTTACGGATCTGAGACGTGGGCGCTAACGATGGGCCTTATAAGGAAGCTCAAAATCACTCAGAGGGCTATGGAGAGAGCTATGCTCGGGGTTTCTCTGCGTGATAGAATCAGAAATGATGATATCCGCAGTAGAACTAAGGTTACCGACATAGCCCGAAGAATAGCTAAACTTAAGTGGCAGTGGGCGGGGCACATTGCTCGCAGGACTGATGACCGATGGGATCAGAAGGTTCTTGAGTGGCGTCCACGGACCGGGAGACGAGCTGTAGCTAGGCCTCCAACAAGATGGAGCAACGACCTTGTAAAAATCGCGGGAACGCGGTGGATGCGAAAAGCACGGGACCGGTCTGAATGGAGAGCCTTGGGGGAGGCCTATGTCCAGCAGTGGACGTCTTTCGGCTGATATGATGATGAAGTATTCTAATTGTATTTTAGCATGTTTAGACCAAAATCTTAAAGGCGTTATTTATTGATAACTTCTAAGAAAATAATTTATTTATGTTTCACAAAACATGAAAAGTAGGCGAAAATCAATAACGGTTTAAAATACATTATTATCAAACTTATAAAAGAGTAGGTGCAAAACAGATACCCACCGAATTGAAGTATTTAAGGAAAAATATTTTCGACGAAAAAAAACTTTGAATGTGAAAACTTTGTAATGATAAGAAAAGGTCCAAAGTAATTAGCAACAAGAAAGACCGGCTCGTTACAACTTCTGGGGGCTTTTGACTGGGTAACATTTAAGGGTCAATCAACAAAAGGAGTTTTCGAGGCGATTTTTGGTAATTTTGAGTATATGCAGTCATTGGTAAATTACCTCTTGACCACTTTTAAGGGCAGATATTTGTGTGATGAGCATGAGTATTCGTTCCTGAATCTTGGATGTTTTCTATGTATTTAAGTATACCGGGTGTTGCTTGTAACAGGAGCAAATAAATTTAGGGATCGTTTCCACACCAAAAACGTAACAACATTTATTCTACAACTTTTGAAAATAACTTATTGTCAACTAAATATTAAATTTAGTTTTTTCAAGCAAGCAATGTATTGCGAAAACTACGAAGTTTGTAGGCTGACAGTAGATGTCAACTGGACTATTTGATGGAATACATTGCAAATGCTATTTAGTTTGTTCTAAAAAAAACCCAAATAATAAAATACATATTGTTATAAAGTTGTAGAACAAATGTTGCTACGTTTAAAGAGTAGAAACGATCCATCAATTTATTGCTCCTATTACAGGCAACACCCAGTATATATTTCTCTATGTAAGTTAGTTATTGTTGCCTAGTACCCATAGCAAGCCTAGAACTTGTCAATTTGTGGGACATTGTCATATTTATTTAATTTTAGCCGAATCAACGCTATGTCAAAAACAAAAGATGTCACTTACACGCCAATGAAAGCTAAGAACCTGAGTTAATGTCTACGAAGGGAGCCCAAGGAGACCCTATTAACGCTGTCCGTCCGTCCATCCGTCCTTCCCAAGTTTATAAAGCTGTATCTTTTGAACCATAATATTAAGCAGGTTTTTAGGGTTCCGTACCCAAAGGGTCAAAACGGGACCCTATTACTAAGAGTCCGCTGTGTGTCTGTCTGTCTGTTTGTTACCAGGCTGTATCTCATGAACCGCAATAGCTAGACAGTTGAATATTTCGCAGATGATTTAGTGCGGTGTGGTTGCCGGATTAGAATAGTGCCCCATATCTTCCTGTGGATGTCGTAAGAGTCAACTAAGAATAAGGGTTTGTAGTACTGTTAGGCGATGGGCTTGCAGCCTGTCATTTTTTGAGTTGTTGGTATTTCTGTAGCTCTGCCTACCACACTCTGGGAATGAAGGCGTCATGTAATGTGTGTATGTATGTATTTATGTTGCTGTTTTAACAAATACAAAAAAATAGGGGTGATCTCAAACAACAAACCTGATTTTTAGCCGTTTTTTGCTCGATATTAATAATAGCAACAAAAATTGGTGTAATGTTGTATGACAAGTACCCAAAAAATCAAAAACAATGTCAATTATTTTTTTACAGCATTGTATTTCCGAGTCTCTCCTGAACAGATACATGGCGAAGCTGTAAGGGTTCCTTATTGACTACGGAACCCTTAAAATAATAACTCATCACTTCATCAAATGTATAATTTCATCGAAAGTTATTTTCTGCTGAAAATCTGTTTTCAGGGTATCTTAAACATTCATTACGTAGATACCCTGAAAACATTATGGTTACAGCAGAAAATAACGTTCGACGAAATTAAATTCGATGAAATGATAGACACCCCTTTAAAATGGAGTCTGACTCGCATATCGTTAATCACTTTGTCGCTTTTATTCATTAGACAATTTGATACGGCATCAATTTTGTAAACGATCACCTTATTCCATGTTGACCTCTCTACCTGTTTACCAAAGCATTGTCAAAGCGACAAAGAACTACTTAACACTCCACTGTCCACTTTAACCCTGTCACTACCCATAATTAACAAGGCACTTCTCCCGTAAACAAAAACTTTCGGGACCTTAGCAATCAATCACCCGACCCAGGAATCCCGAGCTTACCCTGAACACTTCCACTGCCCTCGACTTGCTATCGGGCCCAATATGTAAGCAAAAACTAAAACTGGGCACTCAATTTACCATTGTAAGTAAAAAGACGCTTGTGTGTTAATAGTTTGCAAATTCTGCCTTCTTTGTTTTAAAATAAATTCTAAAATACAATACTAATTATTATTAGTTGTGACTTGTGCTATGTGGAAACTAGTACGTGCCATAACGTACGTGATCAAGGTGATTTAGTTAAAACTATATTTTAATAAGCATTATAGGTTATTTATTTGTTTCAAATTTGAAAATATCATTTTAGAGCAAGGGTAATTGAACTTTATTTCCTTGGTGGTAGATTCAAATTCCATATTACAAAACTCTTTCTGTTTCTATGGTAGACATCGAGAGGATAGGGGTTTTTTGAATAGTTTCATAATGTGAAACGCTTTAGAGCCGATCAGGCCTTAATGAAATATTTAATTTAAATAGTTTATGAAACTGTTGTTATGTAATACAGATACATTATTTAAGCTTTAGTTTTAATCAAATCGTCTGTAGTTTAGAAAATCTAATTCTGCCGTCTGGCATCTACTTTTCGCTCTTCAGCGTTAACGTAATATCCAGAATGTGGCTCAAGTATCAAACCTTTCTACCCGCTGAGCTGTTTAAAGAGTGAGGTCAGTTTTACGATTGGTGTTGGTTTGATGTTAACAAAAAGATCTTAGTCAACATTACAGATGGCCAAATTATATTTCCTGATCTATACATACTTAGATGGACTAGCATCGCCCACTTCTCTTTTCTATCCAGTGGCCCTGCAAACCAGCATCAAGTCATGTAAGCCTGACATCATGCTGAGTGGCAAACATTCCGGTGTTAACATTAAGTAATGAAATTACTTTTGATTTCCAATTTTAGACTTTTTATTCTTCACCTATTTTTGCTTGTTTGTTTCCCTGCGTGGTTACCGGAAAAAAAACCGGTTAAAAAAACCTACTCACCACTATATTTGTCAACTCTTTTCCTATTTTTATTTTTTTTCTGTGTTTCAACGTCGTGCTTGTGTTAGTGCTGTTAAAAAAGTAATTTATTAACATAATATTATATTTCATTCAAGTGAGTCTCAAAAATCATTCAAACCAAAAAAAACATTGTTTTTTATAACGCGGCATTTTTATTATGTACACAAACGCGTAAACCTTGGACTTAAAATTTAATTTAAACTTGGTAATAAAGCGTGTTTGCTCGAAACGTGATTAAAATACCATGTGTGAAAATTTAACACGTTCACTGTTCAAAATTATATATCCTTTTTGTATGAGCATCGAGGAGCGTGGCAGTAAAAGTGTTAATTAGCGACGTGCTTACAAAGGACCTTCGAGAATATTCATAAGTATTCATTACAATTTACTTAATTTAGAAATTTGGAAATATTCTGAACAGCAATAATGTATGTATGCATGTATAAGTATTTATGTAAAATCTTTATTGAACATACACAATTACAAGACAAGTTTGAATCAATATAGATGATGTACATAGGCGAATTTATCTCATATGGGATCTCTCCCAGGTGATCACACGCAGTTACAGTTAGGTATTTATGTTAAATACTTTGTTTAAGACAGAAAATAGGCGATTGGATGGATTATCTAGAGTCACGGGGTGAATAGAAATCCTCCATATTATACAAAATTTCACCGAAAGCGTAACAAACAAAGTTACTTTCACAATTATAACAATTAAGCATTATTATTATAGGATGAGCATTCCAAATGGACTATTCCGTATGGTAAAGTTAAAAATACCAAAGATTAAATTCTTCGATTTCCATTTTTCTTCAAATTCTATTATCATAATGTTTTTAGGTTCCATGACGCCGCCGATTTGATAATTCAGCGGGCATATTACGTCCATTTTTATCAATGCGTAGCATCTCTAACTTTTTGACCAGTAAATAAGTGCGAGAGTGACGGATGCTTTATCCACATTTACTCATAACGATAATGGTGACCATAAAGTCTGTAAAGCCTGCGACCGCAAAGCACCTTAACAAAATCAAATGAAAGCCAAAAAAATGGTTTACGACTCTTTCATATGCGAAGTCAGAAGACATTTTGCGCATTTGTGCTTAGGAAGCTTACACACTCACACATCCATACACACACACGCACACAATAAGAAATGCTGTTAGTTCTCTAAATTTCAAGATTTTAAATTTGTAAAAAATGACAATAAGTTCCACTTAGCATCTGTTTACAGCACACGGAAAGAAACCAAGTTGTTGGTAACTTCGCAGCCAACGCGGCGCTTCGTAGTTCTTTATTACTTAGAAACTCTAGTAAGAGTTCAATTCTAGATCAATATTTCGAACATTGAACATACATTGCTATGTGTCAAAGTGTAAAATCACATTGCTTTTGACATGTTTTTTTATGTTACTCTAGCACTCAGGCCACCTGATGGTAAGTGGAATCTGAGACCCATAGACATTTGAATTCTCAAGACTACAATTCTAAGACCTCAAATGCGTTGCCAACCCTGAGGACTAAAATTGAATTCCTCTATGCTAGTAATTTCACCGGTTGTCTTATCCCCACACCGGACAACAATGCGAACACAGATGGTGGAAGCGATCCGGTCGGACCCTGCACAGGGTACTACCACCTCTAAACGCCGTAGTGTCGACGTTTTGATAGCTCTTATGTACCTACATGTACGCACGAAGACACTGTTAACTGACCACCCGTAGACTTTAATACGTTGCGATAAGGTTTATGTTCGTTTGTAAATGTACAGTGTCTTCGACTGTACTTGACAGTAATGGCGGCCGTGATAAAAAAACAAACCTATTTTTTTCTTGTATTATTCTCTTCAAGGTTTGGTTTTTATATATAAAAAATACGGCCAAGTGCGAGTCGGACTCGCCCATGAAGGGTTCCGTAGCAACAAGACGATTTATGACGTATTAAAAAACTACGTACTAGTTCCGTTCAAATTTTCGGTGGAAGTTTGCATCATATATATATTTTTAGTTTTATCATTCTCTTATTTTAGAAGATGCAGCGGGCATTTTACCACTTTGGAAGCGTCTATCGCGCGTTTAGATAAGATTTTTTTCTTATTAGAAACCTCAATATCATTTTTAAAAACCTATCCATAGATACCTCACACGTATGGCTTGGACAAAAAAATAATTTTCATTTCTAAGTATGGGGAACCCCCAAAATGTATTGTTTTTTTTTTCTAGTTTTTTGTGGAAATCTTAATGCGGTTCATAGAATACATCTACTTACTAAGTTTCAACAGTATAGTTCTTCTAGTTTCGAAAAAAAGTGGCTGTGACATCGAGACGGACAGACAGACAGACAGACATGACAAATCCATAAGGGTTACGTTTTTTGCCATTTGGCTACGGAACCCTAATTAAACACCTCAATTAATCTACTTTGAGAGCATAGAAGTAAAAGCAATAAAAAAACATTGTGTTTTGTTCACCAACATTAAAATAATGTGCTGAAATTTCAAAAACCACGGGATTAAGTACCTATCTTGTTTTACCTGAAACCTTTCCTGGATTACCTGCAGATTCAGCACTTTTTAAGAACAAAGACGATGTTTATTAGTTTGCTTTACAACCTACACGTAATTATATTGTAACGTCGTTATTAACAATATTTTGCTGTTATATTCTCATATATTGTGCTTTCATAAAATATTTGGGTCATACACACTCTTAAAAACAAAAGTTGTCTCTCCTGTAGTCAATAGTTAAGAGCTTGTGTGCATACAAGATATATTTTTATATGATAGGTCAAAAGCAGTCCTGACGGCGTTTTTGCGGGTATGGGCTTAGCCAGAAAATTAGGCCTCAAAAACGTTAACTTTCGGTGTGTCTACAGGAAAGACGGTAACCTAAATCTGTGTATGACCCATTTACGCGGTATACCAGTTCCCATTCAAAATAACCTTTTTTTTGAGCCGACTTTAAAAAGGACGAGGTTATTAATTCGACTATAAGTTTTTTTGTGTGTTTGTTACGCGATTATTCCGTCAATTGTGGATAGATTTTGAAAATTATTTTCTGTTTCATAGGATGTACTCCCGAGGTGCCATTGACACCAAGTTGGTATCTGAAGAGTTGAGTAGAGTTGAGTTTATTCCCTTATACGCCTCGTACGACATCCACGGGAAGACATGGAGTGGCACCATTCTAAGCCGGCAACCGCACGGGATTAAGTTTAGTCAAGTTTTAGAAAAACAATATTTTCAAACCATGTTATTTTAAATCAGTATAAGAAATAATTGTAACATCCAGACCTGTAATCTATGTAATTACGTGCCAAGACATCATAAATTAATTATTAATCGAATCCAATATAATTTAACACATAACGTTCATGGATAATTGCTTAGTCAGACCATTAGTGGTTCCTTAAGTGGAATATGAGAGAGAAACATCGGTTACGGTTTAATTGGTGTTGTTTAACACGGGTTATTTGACATAATAACATTTAATATATAAGAATCCCTTCGCATAATTATAAATTTTGATATTATATTGTTAGATGATCAAAGAAAAACGATTGACGAAAGAAGTATACAGTGCGATAGTGAGTGGAAGGGTTGGAATGGGCCGCCCTAGGCGTACTTTTTTTTAATCAAATCGGGGAAATACTAGAAAAGGACCGAATCTTAAGTACCCGAAACCGACGTGCATGCATGACTCGATGTATGAATGTGGAAGAAGCGAAAGAGATTTGTCAGGATCGTAGCAGGTGGACAGAAGTGGTCTCTGCCTACCCCTCTGGGAAACAGGCGTGATTTATGTTTGTGTGTATGTATTGTTAGATAATATTATATGAATAGGCTACACACAGATTCGTAGCATAGTGACGTCACTCATAAATCGTAGATGCCTACGTGCGTAGCGTGCCACATGCTAGCTAGTTCGCAGTTTTAAAATTTACTAGGTTTTGCGCGCGACTCCATCCGCATAGAAGTCTTTTAACTCTATTCCCTCGGGTACTGTCCCATTTGTCGGAATAAAAAGTAGTCAACGTGCTATTATTCCAGACTTTAATCTATTTCTGTGACAAATTTCATCTAGATCCGTTCAGCCATTTTGGCGTGATTAAATAAAAACATCCAAACTTTCGGATTTATGATAATTTTAATATTAGCAAGATAACTTGAATATTCCATTTTAGTATTCCGGGACAAGATAGCAGTCCAAATGTTGCATTTTTTCAAGAAATATGTTTTGAAATTTAATGTTTGGCCTTTCCTGGAATACCTTTTCTAATTTCCAACTTATATTTACATAATAGTAGAAATTTAATTATTTATTTATTTAAATTGCATGCGTCGTTTTGCAACCTATTCATTTGCCAAGCCGCTTTTTTTCTGTAACTACAAATATTTCAGGATTTTTATAAAACTAACCTAACGTAACCTACAGGGTTCTACACAATGATCCTGAAATAAAACCAAAGATAATTACAGTCTCGGAAAAAAACACGGGTTGTCAAATGATAAGTTTGTAAAATTAATAATTTGTGAAACGTTGGTTATGGAATGATAGGATTCCAAAATATATAATATATAAAAATTAATCCCTATTTCCCTTGGTCACGGCATTACGCATGAACGGCTGGACCGATTCCGCTAGTATATTTTTTGTTGTGTTCGTTATTGTCAGGAGAAGGATCTTATGAAAGAAAATAAAAGTAAAATTCACCGGGAAACTCAAAAATTTGCTGCGGGGTGAAACCGCTAACTAATAGCTAGTACTTAATAAATATAAAATATACATACTCGTAAATATACACGTTTGAAAAACATAACCTTCCTTCGGGCCGTCGGATAACAAGGAATGGATAACTTAATTCTTTAAACACAGTAAGTTGTTTTTTTTTACAACACATCAAACTGTATATCTCTTTCATATCCTTTGTCCACAGTAAATTAAATTATTTCAACTGAAACGAACCCTCCAACAATCCCAAAGTCATTTACCGCTTACTAAAGTTACCATACTAATAAATAATTTAATGTTAACTAGTTGGGAACCGGGGCCCGATCGGTCGGGAGTTTCACTTTGAACCCAGTTTATTCATGATCAAAGTTCAGTTTCAAATGGAACAAATTGGCCAATTCTGTATTGGAATTTGTTAGCTGGCAACTTTTGGCTGTTTATCAAATTTTATTGTTCCGCTAGGGTCGAGTGAGAGCTTATTTTAAAAATATAAATAACTTTACTCTACGGTATTGGGAAATTATCATTAAAGAAAACCTACCATTTGACTTTGTAAAATTTAAACATCAAACTTTATTGCATCCATTATGGAATCCAAATTATTAATATTGTAGCCATTTTTAGTTTTGACTTTTTTTGTGATTTGACATCGGAAATTTAAATCACCATGTATAAGTATTAATTTCTTGAAAAATACTTTAAACTATTCTATAAGTTGAGTAATAATGAAGATTGCCTTTACCGAATTGTTTAAGTTTTTTTTAACATCTATTGTTATTATTATATTTGGTAACAATAAAATAATTGTAATTTTGTATATTCTGACATAAATTTCAAGTATTATTATTGCGTTGAAAGAATAATAATAATATAGCTATATTAATAACTAAACAAACTATCCTAAACAAAAATAATGATTGATAAAGTCTAATGTATTAAAAGTCTATGACATTTTATTGTAAAATTGGTTGTAATTATTTCTTTTGCAACACAATAAACTTATCTTAACTTAAAAAAATATTCATTCAAACATTCCACATAAAAGGTATTTTTTCCAACTTCATACAGCATTAGATCTATTACTAGTGAACCACTTGTATATTAAATTTTAATGATTAACTTGAACTGTACCTATGGCTCCAGAATCAACTTTATCAATCTCAATGTAATGAATTAATCCAAAACTAATAAAAAACGGTTCATCGTATAACTTAATAAAAAAATGTTAAAAAAGTTGAAGTTTGTTTTAAATAATACTTAAATCAATATATTTTTTGAAGGATCCTTACACCCTTCTAATACCCAATTAAGAAGTTGAGTGGAAAACTCTTGTACCTAATCAAAGAATGTTCTCGATTTTCGAAGGGTAACCAATAGGTACTATTCGTTATCCTGTATAACGTTCAAACGAAAACGTGGCCTATTTTTAGTTGTTTTTATTTAGGTTGCTTCTTTAATTTACACACAGAAGCATATAATGAAAGATTAGCTGACATTTAAGCAAACAACTTTGTAGATACATAATTATCATGTTTCCTTAAAGATATTATTTTTGACTTAGAACATAAAATACAAACTAAGATATCTCAAACAAAAATACAGTGTTTTAATCGTAGGAGTTTGCACGTAGGTGACCGTGGTTCTCTTAAAAAACTCGCTCTTGAACTCGTTGGACCAATTATTAACCGGCGAGTTGAAGCTGTGTCCCGTCAATGCGAAAAAAGAACAGTTAAGGGTGTGCATTCTCAGCTTACCTGCTCCACTCGTTAAGTGAGCCAGCTTTTATGAAGCGATCAACCGTACCAAAGATAGCCATAGTTAAGAAAACGGTGTCCCCTAGTTCTACAGAAACACATTTCATAGAATGAATCACTTTGCAGAATTTTCATTTCATAGAAAGCTAATTTCTGCTGAAACCTTAATATTTTTTAAATTATCCTAAGCATGAGTTACGTAGGTTAGGTTAGGTTAGACCTGTGTCCTCCAAAAAATAATCTGAAAACTGTAAGGTTACAGCAGAAATTAGCTTTCTGTGAAATTAAAATTTTGCGAAGTGATACATTCTATGAAATGAGTTTCTGTAAAACAGTCTACTACCTAAGAAAACATACCTCAGGGTCCGTACGGAATGCTACCACCATCTTATCCTTTAACCTTCGCCAATTAGTAATGTTCACATTTTCGTTTTGTGGTTGTAAGACAGGTTGGTGTAATTGTGTTGTCAGGGTTGGCAGCGAATTTGCAGTCAAATAATATCAAATCAGTCTTCAGATTGTTTTCTTGAGATTGCAAATGTCTTTGGGTCCTAAATCCCTTTTACTATCAGGATGTTAGTTTACTCCATGCCATGAAAATATACACGTTTTAATTCAACATAACCTCTGATCGAATAAAAGCCCTATTTAATGAAACAGAAATGTAGATGCCTCTAAAGCTCCAACTAGCCTGTCTAAACTTTGAGCTTAATTAATTTACGCGTCCACAAATTTAAACACCCTATAATTCTGAAAAGGGACCGCAAGTTAGTCCAAAGTTTTCAATGGTGTTGTTTAGAAATAATAGGGTACATGTTACATGTAAGTTCAATGTTTAATGAAAGCAAATTGTTTTTGTATGGTGGAATGGGTTTGTATAAAAGCCGTGTGGGTGGGTACTGATTATAGAGACCTCATCGTGTTGTTCTCCAAGCCATTATTAATATAATATACAGGGTGTCATGTATTTATAGATCCAAAACCAACCTCTATATTGACGTGATACATCTTATATTGCAACTAGGCAGCATTAGGTTATTCATAAACAAATTGGCCTAGATCCACAAGTTATGGACGAGGATTTTTTTTTTTTAAACATATGCTAAATGTAGAAATTTCAGTAAATTGCGGTTAGGCTCATGTTAATTAAAACAAAATCCAAAATGAACGTAATCTATCAAACCGAACCTAATCCATCGAACTCCACCCAACTAGCCCAGTAATTCCATGTCAAAGAACATCGTAAGTACAAAGACAAACTAAAATTTACGTATAAACTATGCACTTACAAACTTCGGCCATTTAAGAGCGTTATTATTGGGGGCACTTAATCTCGCGGTCCTCGATCCAATGGACATCAAATTAATTAGTGGGATATGTCGAACATCCTTAAGTCCGTTATATCATCATCAAACTTAAGAACGTAGAGATTCGTCATACCATGTTTTACCAAGTCTAACAGTGTTAGTATGAAGTTATAGACAGTGAAAAAGACGTTGGGCACTGTAAAGTTTATGGTTTTTTTATGGCATGGAGACAAACGAGCACACAGACCACCTGATGGTAAGTGGGATCTGTGACCCATAGACATTTTCACTCTCAAGACTGTAATTTTAAGAATTAAAATGCGTTTCCAACCCTGAGGACTACGATGGAATGCCTCTAGCTAGTAATTTTCATCGGTTGTCTTACACTGTGTACACAGCTGCTTGGTGATAGGTTAAATGGTGGTAGCAATCCGGACGGACCCTGCACAAGGTCCTACCACCATCACTAATTATTTTGTACCTGCTACCATGACGATAAAAACACCAACATCATCATTTCATATTTTTTTTTAATGCAATGACACACTTTTAAAATTATAGGAGCTTGGCGTGAACATCTTCCAACTGACTATTGACAAAGAACAACCAACAAATATTTTAATTAAAATCCAAATTCAAATGCCACTGACACCTTGATGCAGCTAACGACTAAAAGCAGAGAACCTTTTCAGTATTCTTTATTTTTTAATAAAGTTGTGTCAACAATTCAGTTTGGGACAAGCTTTTGTTGCCGCTACAATCCTATATGTATCTGTCTGTGGAATCGAGCTCCTAAACTGAAATACCGATTCAAACGCTTAAATAAACGTATGGGCACACTCATTATTTTTGAAACTTACTTATTTTTGTATTTTTTTAGGAAATCCGCTATAATACACACAATTATAAACAAAAACTAATCCGCTATCTCTTACGGTTCAAATGATACAGCTCTCTAAAGCTAGGAATAGGGGCCCGTTTGACACCCTTGGGAAACGGCACCCTAAAAATGTAAAGGATTGACGTGAGCTATCGGACGGCAGCGTCGAATGCTTATGTAAATTCCATACATTTTGATATATCTCGGAAATCCTTTAAGTTAGCGTTAAACATCTTGTGTAAGGCCCAACGCTTAAGGCCATATTAAAAAACGATTGAACGACGAAATTACAGTTTTATATTTGCTAACTTTTACTGTGATGTAAAGGCGACTCAGGGAATGGGGGCTTCTAGGACTGGTTACAGAATTACCAACAACTCTTTTTGTAGTTGTTGGTATTTCTGTAGCTCTGCCTACCCCACTCTGGGAATGAAGGTGTGATAGTATGTATGTAGGTGTGTATGAACTGTGATGTCTCTTAAGACCACCATAATATTTCGTTGTCATCGGGGTTAACTTTACGATTTGAAATTTCACCCGTTACCGTCCATTTTGTTAGCGAAACGGTTCAAAGTTGACTAGCAAGATTCGACCTAGAAATCACTGAAATACCTACGAATAAAGCAAGTAAAATAAAACCTTATAAAAACCTCATTCATCTCATGTAAGCCGACCCCGTGGCTAATAAATCAAGTAAGCCGCTGAATTCTCTAAAGGCCTATTTTTATTTTGAAATTTCATCACGATTTATGCTACCTGAGATTCCGCGGCGGCTTCAACTTTGTTAATTTTGAAAGTTTCGCTCTGGGTTATTATGGCGAAAGCGTAGGATTAGGTGGTTTGTGTTTGTTGGAAAAATAATCGATCGATTTTAACTCACTTAACACGATTATATTAGCTTAATTTGTACAACTAACTAAATACAACTTTAAAACCCTACTTCTTATCAAAAAATACTCAATATATGTAACTCAATACGCGGTAGGTTATTACATCGAGGTGGTCAGAAACAAAAAATATTATAAAGTGTCAAAAAAACTAAATTGGATTCTCCATTCAAGATCTTGTAAAATTGATGTGAAACATCTATAGCCGAGGTATGAAACTGATGGTTGGCGTGGCGACGCTTGCCGTGGCGACGCGTCGCCACGCTATATAAAAGAATGGAGTTGTCGTAATTATAATTAAATTTGTAAATTTTTATTTTGTATTTTGTTTTTAATAAAAATGCATAATTTTGTAATAAATAATCATTATTTTATGAAAAATATTTATAATGCTTTATCATTTCATTGTGTCATATATAATTACTGTCGTAAAATGTTCTGCTATGCATATAACTTGTACAAAGTAATTTCGATGTTTCACATCTGCCAGGCGTCCCGTGACGGCTCACAATTTTTATTAAATATGAAACAACACAGATAACAACGTAATAACAATTTGACCACGAATTTGAACAAGTGGACCATCTATTGGTTTTTCGTCAGATGTTTCGCGTTTAAGTTCGGCGAGAAGACGCTCCGGTAGGAACATAAACTTGCGCAATTGCGATTTGGTTCGGGTTAGCAACTGATTTACAGTCTTGTGATCGCAGTCTTAAGATTACAGTCTTAGTATCACAAATATCTAAGGAGCTTAGAACGCACTTAGAGCTTGTATGTAAATTGTAATGTAATTTTTTTACTAAATTTGGCCACGGGGAGCGCATACCAATTGCCATACAAATTTTCGCGACGACTGTACGTTAACGTTACTTACTCCTTAGAAGGTAAGAGTTTCTACTCAGAGTAATGTACCTTATAGACAGAATGAGATGTATTCACTTTTGAACCTTATAACAATGCAGAAAGGTGAAAACGTGGATACATCTCTTTGTGGGCTGCCATTGACGACAGTTAGCTTTAATGCTTAGGTATAACTATTTCCTGCCCGCATTCCCTTTGTTTCTACATACTCCATGATAAAGTTTTAAATGATGACGCGTTTAGCTTAGTTTCTATCTAGCTGTCCTGGGTTGGATTCCCGGCATGGGCAAAAAATTGTTTGATGTTCGCGAGAATTTACTGACTCTTGGGTGTTTTATATGTATTTAAGTATGTATTTATTTGTATAAGTACGCTTACCGTTATCTAGTATCTATAGCACAAGCCTAGAGCTTAGTTTGGGACTAGGTAATTTTTTGTGACCTTGTCTCCGAATATTATTTAATAAATCATTCGCCAATACCAGGTGACTTGGTAATAAAGACGAGTGGCAATCGAAAGAACCTTAAAATGGCCGAGTCCTGAACTTTTATTAAGGGATCATTTTTGATGTTGAGGTCACCATGGAAGCAAAATAAGGTAGCGGGAAATGATGACATCAAAGGACAACATTGTTTGTCGGATTCTACCAACATTTAGCCCTTTTTATCCCTTTCCTTTCATCAGAATAAAAATAAGATGATATATAATCTGAAGGTATAAAGATATGATAACATTATATTACTATGACTGCCTAAAATATGTTAAGGAAAAAAGGCAATTCAAATAAAAATACAGTTATTGTTAAGCTCAAGCAAAAAACGCCGCAAGAAACATGTTTATTTAGGGGACCTTTGATTTGGCTTCTGTTCTTATTTGTTGCTATAGCGGCAATAGGAATTACACTCTGTAAAAATGACAACCGTCTAATTGTCACGGTTTATAAGATACAACACGCTGAAAGACAGACACACGGAGAGCAGAGGCTTATTATTTTTAGTATGGAACTCTAAAACTAATTAAATAAATAATCAGCTATGTTCTTAGCATTTAAAATAATCAATTATTTTGCTATATTTTTTTCAACTTTTTAACAGTCTTTAAAAAGTATTTTTACTCAAGTTTTATGTTGGTATTACTCTCCTGTGTCACATTCGGTAAACTTTTACGGTATTGTGAACTTGTGCCCAAAGGGACCTGTTTACCCTTGTATGTACCTGTCTTATAAAGATTTTTATTAATATTATTTATTATAATACACTATAGTGTATAAAGTTGCGTGTGTACTTTTAGTTAACAGTAAAATAAATATATAAATCTTTTTTCAAATACTTTTTATAACGTATACTTAACTATGTGCGAACAAAAACAAAAGAGACTTGCAAATGACATGTCTTAACTAGAATATTCCTGTATATCAGGCGTAAAAGGACGTAAAACAATCACATGCAAAATATACTCGTAGTTACTTATAGGTAGGTATTTTTAGATAGACAATATATTGCTACGTAATATGACATTACTGTATACAGGGTGCCCAAAAATTCATCGTAAAAAATACAATACGTAAGTAGATGAGATTTTTCAAAAGTTAATAATATGTACTTTAAATGTTCTTCTTCTTCTTTTAATTAATGGCGGTCCACACAGTGATTTCGCCAATGTCAAGTGAATAGAGTAAATCAGTAAACAGAATAAATAAAAGTAAAAGCCGAGCATTTTTCAATCGGCCATCTTCCCTTCCCGAAGGTTACCGGATCAACACTTTAAATGCTATTATCATTTTAATGACACTCTAAGGGCCGTAATATTAAATTGATCTATTGATCAACGTCAAACTAAACGGCGAGTCATAGACTACTGACATTTCTTGAGATGGGTATCTCACTTGAGATTATAATTACATCCCTTAAAAATCACTAACTTGCGCTACCTTAAAAAAATACATAAAACGCTAAATAAACCCCAAAAGTAAACTTCAACCTAATTATGTGATTGGCTAAAGTTGGCATTGAAACTTTCAGTTGTCAGAATGAAATTTGTCGACTATTAGATGCTAAAAAATAAAACAAACAGTGTACGAGTTAGTTATATTACAGGTTTACCTCGCCAAAGTTATTATATTAGTATAATACATTTTTGCCGAACATATTTTGTTACGATCTCTTTTTGTCTTTGATACGCCTACGCTATAGCTAAAAATAATATATCTCTAATTCAACTTAAGTATCAACTGACTGCCAAGCAGCCAAAAAGTTGGAAATAAACGTTTATTTTGTATTAAGGATATTTGTAAATCCAAAATGTGTTAGTGTCAAATTTATGGTGTATTACCTAAAACTCTTTATTGAATATATATCAAAAAATCTATATCTCTCTTCATTTAAGAGCCAAACTCTTGTCAGTGAAAAACCTCAACCTCTCCGGTATTCCCTTAACCTTGTTTGACCTTGCAGTTGTATTATGGTCGCTGTTATTGCTGTAAATAAACCGCACGTCATTCTCGCACTTACATACTAGTCAGAAAATGACAGACTTTTTATCCACGGTTATCCACATCGATAAACACGCCAATCTACTTTGGCAATGAATTTGAGATACTGCTTATTTGGTTGAGGAGGGCAGGGTTGCAGTCTTGAGATTGCAAATGTCTATGTGTCTTAGGGCAGTGTTTAGCTTCCGCTCTCTGGATAGTGTTATGAAAGAAACTGTATGCGCGAAACAATTTTCGTGTTATTTTTTCACTAGCGACCTGCCCGCGCTTCGCTCCGGGTTAAAGTATTATACATATAAACCTTCCTCTTGAATCACTATCTATTAAAAATAACTGCATCAAAATCCGTTGCGTAGTTCTAAGCATAGTTCTAAGTAGTAGATCTAAGCATACATAGGGACAGACAGCGGGAAGCGACTTTGTTTTATGCTATGTAGTGATAAGATTATGAAGCTTTAACAAGTTCTATTCTGTTCTGATTCTATATAAAATCTTAATAAACGGGTCAAAAATTAGAGTATAGCTTTGTGGTTTATATGTTTTTGTAAATATTTTTTCCTAAATCGTATCAATGAAACTCAATTCTGTTTTTCATGCGTGTTCCCTATTACGGTCATACACAGATTTAGGTTACCGTCTTTCCTGTGGAGTCACCGACAGTTAACGTTTTCAAGGCATAATTTTCTGGCTAAGCCCATTCCCGCAAAAACACCGTCGAACTGCTTTAGACCTATCATATAAAAACATAACTTATATGCACACAAGCTCTTAACTATTGACCACAGAAGAGACAACTTTTGTGTTTAAGAGAGTTTATGACCCATTAATGCATGAGGAGTGAGACGCTTTGTGTCAAGACACGTGAAAAATGTCAAATTTCTATGACTTGACTTTTGGTTTCATGTATCTTACGGGCATCTCAGCCAAGATCAGTTTATTGACAAGGCCCTTAGATCACACTTGTCATCAGGTGGATTGTGCGATGAAAAAAAGGAGGATATTAAGAACGGCTAGAACGTTTCCACTGTCTCCAGTGATACTAATGTATTTTAATTTACAACAAAACAACATTTAAAGAACAATTTAAAAAGTATCTAACAACCAGGAGTTGTATTTTTCCACGCAGAATCGCGGCCAAAAGCTAGTGTGTAAATTAATTTGAGCGTTTGGCTTAATGCATCCATCCTCCAAAGCCTGATGGATCATTAAAACAACGGAAGTAGGTTGCGGCAGCTCTGTGGCTGCCTTTACTTTTTTCCGCCTCAAATTTAAAGGGTTTTGTTTTTCAAAGGAGTTTTTAACATTTTTAATGAAAACAACAGTTCAGCGGCTTAATTCAGGCGCGAATTTATTCAAAATAAATCTGCTAAAAAAATTATTTGTACGATTTTTAATACAAAAACTCGAACTTTCACGGACTTCGGCTTGTAACGTCTTATCTAGACGGTTCAAAGGATGTGAAATCGAGACGTTAGCACAGCGTTTCCGAGATATTGGAAAGTTCAAAACAAGTTTGTACATGAAATTAAATTAACTTAAACAAGGGAGTGTTACACGTGTCTCTTTTTCACGATTTTACTTTCTTACTTTATAAAAAAACACTTTAAGAACTGGATTTCTTCTTTTTGGTATTGATGTTGGCATTTAATGTAAAGATGGAAATAAGCCAGCAGAACAAAAAAAAAAATAACCAACAGAAAACAATGCAAAAAATCGATATAAAATGAACATCTACAGTTTTTTTTCTTGTAAGAGATAAAAATATGAACATTGGTTAGAAGTTAGAATATTTAAAAGCCCGAAATAAAACTTTTTTTTGCACTTAGTTGAGAAAAGCACCATCTCTACTTGGGCAGAAAGTGCGATTCATGGATTCGTACACTAGGAGGGCCTCAACTACGCTTCTGCCCTCTATAATAAATAGGCAACAAAGTAATAGATTTACCTCTATACTTAAACGCCAGAATAAATGCGGTTTCTTGAGTTACAGGGTGTTGATTGAGGTGTACATCCCCAACTAAATTTATATTCACGTCGCGCAAAGGTAACTTCAAATTGAGTACACCGGTTCGGCGTAGCTAAAAACCTACATATAACACTCAAGCTTGCTCGTTTTTCCCTTCTCACAAAAAAACGTAACTCCTAAAACACTTCAACAGAATTTAACACACATTTCCATCATTTACTCGGTCCACTTTGATAAATCGTTCCCGCCGCAGCCTGACTTTGGCGGGAATTAATTAAATGTCAGACAAATGTCGGATGAAAGCGAGATACCGCCTTTAGAAAAACGCTTAATCGTGACAAAGATGGCCGACCGGTCGTTGTTTGAAATTGAAACGTTTCAATATTGAGCGCCGTTTGGTTTTTACTGTAGTTCATTTCAAATAAGATTAGATCAGTAAAGTTAGTTTCATGGCTAGCACGGATGGAATGATCAAATTTTATCTTCTATTATTGCGTGAATGTCGTCTTCCTACTACGTAGAAGTTTCTTTTTTTTGCACAGAATTCTTTCTTAGGTACTACGAATTTCAAACAACCTTTATTTGAATATTCTTATTATATTATTATACAAGGCGATGCGAATTGACCGAATTAGTGAACTGGTTTATGAGTTTGGTGGTTACATTTTATTAAGGTATTTTTTCACTTTCCCTTTATTAATTCACTTTGTTTAATAATATTTAATACCACATTTATTATCTTTAAAAATTCAAAAGATACAGCTCTTTATAGTTAGAATGGGCGGACGGATG
This sequence comes from Acleris holmiana, assembly GCA_949316455.1. Lineage (NCBI taxonomy): Eukaryota > Metazoa > Arthropoda > Insecta > Lepidoptera > Tortricidae > Acleris > Acleris holmiana. The sequence continues at coordinate 11,184,164 of OX438783.1, forward strand.
GACAGCGTAGGCATATAAATAGGCCCCATTGGGCTAGTAGTAATCATTAGGTACTCTAATAATTAAGTTACAAACACGTAGGTACTTAAGACAATAGAACCAATGCAATTATAATCAGGAACACGAATACAGTTGTATTATCATTGTAACCATATTACAAGCATATGTGATCGCCACACCCTGTATCGCGTTAATCTAATGCCACGGTTCAATTTACCAACTAACTGCTCAATCCTGATCCCTTGCACCAAAGGCGTTATATCAAATCAAAGCTTAAATTATGCTGGATGCTAGAAAACCAGTTCACTAGATCTCTGATTACGTACGCTTACTATAAACTGAAAGGTCAGATGATGTTGGTGCAGCAGGTTAAATGCAAGAGCCCTGTAGACACAAGACATGTCAAAGCAATGTCCGCAACAATTAACACATTACATCCCAATCAAAACAGACTGAGACATTCTCAATTGTATTGATAAGTTAATAAAGTCTAATTTAAGATGCTTGGCAACCTGTCAAATTCGACAATGGCCAATATACGTTAGTCTATAAGTAAATAATGCTCATTTCAAATGCAAGGGAACGTGTCAAGGCATACTGGAAACACTTTCATGGTTGAGCAGACATGACCAATGGCATGATGATAAGTATCATTGGATTTATGGATTCCCGAGCGATGCTGTATTGTTGTCTTGGGTTTGTAGTTTTGTAGGTAATTTATGATTATAGCATTTAGGTACGTTGATGGTTAAGTGTTTTAATAAAGTAGTCTGTAACTGGCGCTTGTGTTTGTCTCCCGCATCCACCTTCCTTAATTTGGCGCAGTCGGTAGAATCTGATCTTAACTGCGAGCTGAATATTGTTTGCTCAACTAGCTTTTGTCCGTAATTTAGTCTGCCCAATTTTTAAGGTATGTTATTAATCTGTCCAGCGTCCATAATGTCGGGATAAAAAGTATCTTATATCCGTATCCGGGGCTTACTTAAAATTAAAAACGAAAATCCGGTTTGCGACATACAATTTTATACAACCTATGAATCATCTGACAGCCTTTACTTAGTAAAATCGGAATTGCTCGGGGTCTATTCTACCCTCCTAAGCCGATAAGCAGAATCTCAAATGCAATAGCCAAAGCAGATTCTACCCTATTAAGTTAGTAATAAGGTTGCATTTCTACAGGAATTTTGTCTGAGATACTGCGATTTGTGTTAGCAGGGCAGTATTATAGTCGGTATATCCATATTGCTTTTGACATGTTATCGTATTGTCAACGTTACAATAGCTCTTATTTACTTGACGGTAATGGAGGCTGTGGTGAAAACAATACATCATGTCAAAAACAACAAATGGTTTTATAAATAGAAGCTAGAATCAGATATAATATCACAATCGCTTACACAGATTGTTAAGCTTGATCCATTCCTTCGCCCAGGCCTCCAGGCCTGAGGAAACTCTTTAAAAATAAATAGTTATTTGGGTGGTTTTAAAAAAAAGTGTACAACGTTAAGGACAAAAATTAAGAAACTTTAATTTTTCCATTTCGTTCTGAAAATTAGTCGTACATTTAGATACGTTAATTTTCGTAAAGATGTACACTTTTATGGAAAACTGCCCATTTGTGCAACAACAGAGCAAAGTTGTTTTTTGCTGCTAGTGTTGTTTTTGAATGACAACAAATATAACGAGCACCAAAATCATCTTCGAGACCCAAAAAAGTATACGATCACCAAATTAGGTTAGCTTAGCTTAGGTTTTGGTGATCATTTACTGTTTTCGACGGTTAAAAGTGTTTTTTTGGCGTTATATTTTACTAGGTGATCCGTTGAACATAAACATTTTAAATCCCGAGCAAGTGAAAGATTCTAGGTTAGAATTCTAAGTGCAGCGAGGGGTTCAAAGACACGAGATGCAAATAACTTTGGTCTCGTGTTGCACATACAACTTTTCACCTCAGTAACAAGAAAATAGTATCTTTATGTAAAAAAGACAATATGGTAATAAGTAAACGACAGGTATATTGTCACCCAACCGCCCGCGTGGAGCCACACTTCCTTTATATTGTAAAAAAGTTGCTTTGTCTAACGCTCACAGCAAACTCGAATTTTGCTCACTGCCTTTAAACAGTAAAGCCAAAAATTTTGAGGTGCTGGTAAATATAACATATAACATTTAAATACATTTTCCATTTCACAAAATCTCCAAACTAATCCGTCACGTCCATGTCGTTAGTCGCAAGATGGATTACCTTCGCTGGGTCTAGTTTCGATTTTATTTGTGGTTCTCTTTATAGTACCTGAAAAAAGTAAGTGTTATTGATTGCAAATGCATAAATGACTTATTTAGGTACCCTAACAAATGTTAGAAAATTTGGAAGTTAGTCTTTTAATGCGTATGAGCTGGGCTGGGATTCCACACGGTTATAACGCTATCGTCTTTGACGTGTTTTCGTTTTGTCCATGTTTTGATGACTCTTATACAATTTACAGTATTGGCGATTGTGACATAAACCATTCTAAAACACATCAAACGCGATATTGTTATGACGCAGTAGAATAGAGGCCTTGTTCTGGAAGATGTAAGCCTAGTTCGTACTTTGGTAGTGATCTGCCTGCGAATGTAACAGTCACGGGTTTGATTCCCGGATGGACACATATTTGTATTATGATGGCAACAATTGTTCTCTCATGCATGTTTTCTAAGAACCCAAGTTTGTATTTTCCATATAAGTGTTTATAGTTGTCTTGTATACTCAGCGTCAAAATTAGATGCGAACTTTTGTACCTTGTCGCTTTCCAGTCACGTAAGAAATGTGAAACCAAATTGCCGAAAAAAAAAAAAGTTGCCTTTGAAGCTGACTGTACCCGTAGTTCAAGGCTAAAGCTTATTTTGGTATCAAGTATAATATTTTGTGCAAACTGTTGTTGTTTTGTGTTGTTATATTTACCTACCTACGTTGTGCAATGAAATTTATATAAATAAACAAACAATATGGCAACCATATAACGGTTAGCCAAATAATTACGACTACGAGTCAGAATTAATGTCAATCAAGTGTTACGTTAATGAAATTGAGACGCATTGTTCGCGTGAACCACATAACATTAACATTAATAACCAATACACGTCAAGTATACGACAAAACATATTATTGCGATAACAGTAATAATAAATAGACAGGGCCTCTATTCCAATGCGTCTTTACCAATATGGCAATCGTGTTGTTTACGTGTCGACCGCTTTAACATGTGAAGATAAGACCTATCAAATGTAAACATAATAATTTGGGTAAAGACAAAGTGAACATAAGCTCAGGGCTGGAATTCTACAAGGTAATAACGATATCGTTTTTGACCTGTTTCCGTATTGTCAACGTTTTGATAACTCTTATGTCATTTACAATAATGGCGACTGTGACATAAACGATTCTTAAACGTGTCAAACACGATATCGTTTTAACGCACCTGAATAGAGGCCCAGAGTTTTTTTGGCCAATAGATGGGAAATGAATAGACCACCTTTACACCCTGGTCTGGGTACTTTAAGTACCTAATGTTATTTTCTCCTCAGCCTCTGAAATATTTTGCATCTCGTGTATTTAAATTCCTCGCTGTACTCAGGATTCTAACCTAGGATCAATTGCTACTCTCGTGATTCAATTCTAGAATCCTTCGCTTGCTCGGGATTCAAAATCAACACAAAATCAACAAAAGCAAAAAAAAGCAATCAGCAAAATCAACTTTGCTCTCTTGTTGTACAAATAACTATTATCCGTCGTCTCTCCGAATTTGGTGCTGAAGTGTCCACGACAGAACACGCTAATATAGCTTTTAAAAAAGGGAAAATGCATATATTTGTTTAATAGGCTCTATGGAAAGTGCTATGAAAGAGAGAAATATTAATTGTACACGCGAAATAATTGTTGAGTATTTTTTTCATAAGATATGAAGCTTTAAAAAGTAATTGTTCATTCCCTCTGCAAAAACGCTGTATACAAAATCGACGACAGGAATGACGACAGCTGTTGTTCCATGTTTAAAATATAAGGAACTTATAAAGAAATTTGCATTTATTTCGTAAATAATTATGTTTAAGCCAATAAAATATTACATTTACCAAATGAGGATCCAGAAAATAACAAAATAAAGATTAAAAGAAGTTTTAAAAATTTAACAAGTTTTGATTCTAAATAAAATTTTAATAAATGGGTCAAAAATTAGTGAACAGTTGTGTTCCGGTATAGGCATAAGACAACCGGTGAAATGTTCATAGAGGCATTCCATATTAGTCCTCAGAGTTGGCAACGCATTTGAGGTCTTAGGATTAAAGTCTTGAGAATTCAAATGTCTATGGGTCTCAGATTCCACTTACCATCAGGTGGCCTGAGTGCTCGTGTGCCTTCTCCTTTAACATAAAAAAAGTATTGCGTTTTATATGCTTTTATTTTTTATTTTCTCCTTAATCTTATCAATGAAACTCAATTCTGATTTTCATGCGTGTTCTCTGTTATAGCTGACTTGCTTACACGTCATGCTTACGCCCACGAAAAATACCACTAGTAAAATGTTTCTATCTTTTGACACACTGGTCCCAACGGAAGACCAGCGCTAGCTCCACAGCCAACACAAGGTGAGTTGGGGCCGTTTCGCGACAATTATCACCAGACATAGAAGTTTTTGTGGCACGAAAATTGTCCTAGGGACTTCCGAACGACATCGTTCGGAAGAAAAGAAATAAAGTACAATTTATCGACAAATTAACATTAATTTGTCGATAAATTGTACTTTATTTCTTATGACAGCTATGTTATGACTATGAGATAGCTTATAATATGAACATGCAATTTCCATAGACCTTAATTCAAAACTTAAAAGTGGCATGAACGTAACGATAAAAATAAATGATTCTCCATCTATGATATTTTTTAAGTTTGAGTCCTTTGCATACATTTTCCAAAAACTGAGTAGGTAAGGATTTTACAGAGTATAATATTATTATGTCATACAATTTACCTACATAGGCCCTTTTTGTTTGGTTTCAGTTGATTTTGTATGGAAATCGATTGCATTAAAAGAAGTTTTTGTGTTAGAAACCCATCGATGGGTAGTGATCAGCATTTTAGTTACTTAATATATTGTATCCAGTGAACGATACCTATCTACTATGAAATGTCACATTGAAATAAGTATTTGACACAATTATCGATAATTTTAATATCAGAAGGAAGTCCCTAGTTAATTGACGTTCCTGCCACAAAAACTTCTATGTCTGACTATCACTTTTCGGTTGTCTCTTTTCCTTCTTTTATGTTATTTGATGTGTGTGATTGTTACAAATAAATATGTTTCGTTCTTTCTTGCCATTTTCTTGAAAAAGTGATCCTTCTTTCTTCGTAAAATGAGGGTATATCAACGGTATTTTGAGCCCGTGTAGCAACCGTTAATGTGATAGGGTAATGTATAAACCATTATAAAAAAACAAGTGGTTAGAATGGTGCGAATAATAAGTACTTACTCTTGAAATGAAACAATCCAAAATCCATTCCGCGAAGACGAAATAACGCCTCCAAATAACAGAGACAGTAACGTGGTTGACAAAATTGATTGTGATGGATTTGATTGTCGTTTGAGGCTAAATGAAATCAAGGGTTTGAATGAATACCGACTTCCGCTAATGAAGCGTAGAAGACAACAGAGAGGAACCGTTAAATCATTGAGGGCCACTAAATGGTAATTGGGTTTAATTTGAATATCCAAAGCGTGTTATTGGCACCGAATATTCTGATCTTAATTTTAAAGTAATGAAAATGGGACGTTGTATTGCAAACTTTTACGTTCATTGAACCGTTTTAGGGTTCCGTAGCCAAATGGCAAAAAACGGAACCCTTATAGATTCGTCATGTCTGTCCGTCTGTCCGTCCGTATGTCACAGCCACTTTTTTCCGTAACTATAAGAGCTATACTGTGGAAACTTGGTAAGTAGATGTATTCGGTGAACCGCATTAAGATTTTCATACAAAAATTGAAAAAAAACAATAAATTTTTGGGGTTCCCCATACTTAGAACTGAAACTCAAAAATTTTTTTTTCATCAAACTCATACGTGTGGGGTATCTATGGATAGGTATTCAAAAATGATATTGAGGTTTCTATTATAATTTTTTTCTAAACTGAATAGTTTGCGCGAGAGACGCTTCCAAAGTGGAAAAATGTGTGTCCCCCCCCCCGTAACTTCTAAAATAAGGGAATGATAAATGTAAAAATAATATATGATGTACATTACCATGCAAACTTCCACCGAAAATTGGTTTGAACGAGATCTAATAATTAGTTTTTTTTTAATACGTTATAAATCGTAAACCGCATTTTACCTTTCATTCAATCAACTCAAATATAATAAAGAATTAAGAAAAACATTTAATTTTATGAACATAAACCTTATGCATAAACCGTGAACCATTATTTTCTAATACGAGTAAGAAATCGGTAATAGTTTCCCAAGTAAACAACAATTCGCTTGGGGCGTGACTTTATCGGTAGCGGGAGCGCGCGCGGGGAGGTTCCCGACTACGCTTACCCGAACGGGCAGCCACGTGAGGGCAGCCGTCATTGACACTCGTGTGCGCGGAGTTATTGTCAAACTGGAATATATATTAGCTTGTTTAGCTATCACAAGCCTATATGGGCTCGCATATAGTACCTAATTATAATGTTTACTTATCAATATCTTATTTAAAAAAAAAACACTATTATTAAAACATCGATCAAAGTTACAACGAGGTACAAGAACTTTTATATTATGTATTTTTAATATCTACGTTACAAATCCTAAACCGCATTTTACCTTTCATTCAATCAACTCCAATATAATAAAGAATAAAGAAAAACATTTATTTAGATGTATAGTTGTACGGAACCCTACGTGCGCGAGTCCGACTCGCACTTGGCCGGTTTTTTATAGCTTGAGTGCATTTGAGGCTTTTTGAATTGTATCTAATGCTGATACATTAAAACAACCTTTAGTGCTGAATATGTCTAATAAAATCACTTATGTGAACAAATGTTGTGAACTAGTAAACCTCCCTCACTTCACTAAAAGAGATCCCATATAGGATAGGCCCATGTTCATTATCTAAAATGATGCCACCATGTGGTTAAGGACCAAAAAGTTTGACCATAGTTAAGCGCATTTCACCTTACAAACAATGAAGACGGAAAAAATTCAGTTGTGCGCCGAAAAGTATCCTTACAATTGTATAGCAAATTTTCGTTGTACAACGGAAAAGTTTCATAGATATAATTGCGCGAGTTAGCGTGGGCAAGTTTTTGGTCCTTACCCGTGTCTTGTGATCATTTATGTGCAATAAAGAGTTTATATACATATTTAGCTTCGATTTTTTTGGGTTTTCTATAAAACCAGTACATAAATCAGAATTTATTATGCATAAAAACTTTCCGTGAAGAAGAATCTAACTCATGGCGAAAACCGCATCAAAATGCGTTGCGTGGTTTAGAGAAGTTAGCGGATATACAGAAAGACGGAAAGCGAATTCTTTCATATTATATAATAATGTTAAGATAAAGAATAATCAAATCATTGCTCGATCCTTTCTTTGAAAGCAGATATCTCTTAAACGGCTTTATTGATTTTTATGAAATTTTGCTAAGAATTATTATGATTGAAATAGCTTTCTTTTAAAAAAAAACGCGTCTAAATAGGTTCATCCCTTAAGGAGCTATAGTAAAACATTGAATTGCTGGCATTCAACATACTAGTTACTGGCACCTAGTGATTGTTGAATCGTCTCTAATCTATACTAATACTAGAAGACACCCACCCGCGACTTCAAAGTTGTGGTTGGATAAGTAGTGTTTGCTGGTTAATTTATTCTAGTCAAACTAGTCAGTTATATTTCACATTTTAAGTTGTAGTCTTAATTGGATATCCATGTATTTATTTATATTTATTTATTATTTATTTATATGTGTTATGTATGTATATATTTATACATATGTAGCTGTAATGTTGTAAATATTAGTTACTTGTGCACATCTTTGTTGTCTTGCCTATCCTCGTACAGTTTCCTCGTTCATGGTCGGGTTAACTGGAAGAGATCCCTTAAAGGGATAAGTTCGCCATTGTACATGTTTATCTTAAGTTTATGTACGAAATTTCTTGCAATTGTGTTTTTTTCTTTGTGCAATAAAAAGTTTACATACATACATACTTCGTACGCGTAGAAGTTTCCCACTTCTCCCCCCCTAAAAAATTGCCATAGACCTCTTAAGGAACCTACGTGCCGAATTTGGAATCTCTAGACCTAGCGGTTTGGGCTGTGCGTTGATATGTCAGTCAGACAGTCAGTCACTTAACTATGTATCTGACATAGACACATACATACTCAGATACAAACCTTAAAGTTAAAACACCCATGTTTTTTGTTGGGGGTTAGAAATGGCTTGTTGATTTTTTGTATAAAATCACTAAATCAAGAGAGACCCCACAAACATGCATACATTACATCACGCCTTCATTCCCAGAGTAGGGTAGGCAGAGCTACAGAAATACCAACAACTCTAAAGAGACTTGTTGATGATTCAGTTATCACATTTTGCACAATCAGGCTAACCTTTTTAATATTAATTCTTAAATCACTTGTTATAATATATTTAATTTACAAGCGTTTTCTACAATATCGTCTTCATAAAGTTCAATTAATATTGTTCCAACTGGGATTCGTATAATTTTCTGAAATGAAATGTTCCGGATGAAAAGTTTAAAAGGCATTTCTGAATAAATATAAATTTGGCCTCTATCTCCTGTCCTTTGTTTCATTCAAAGACCTGTTTAACTTTTTTCTTAATAGGTTGATATGGACATACTTAATTTGCTTAAGAAATAAATAAAATATCAGGCGATGGCAATTATAGGCTCCAGTTTGCTATGCTCTTACAGTAGTAACTATAAATCGACACAACAACACGCAATACCGTTCATAATGTACTATCAGCCCTATAGAACTCTGACCCACCATAGAATGGTGTCACAGTGACATTATAAAACCATTTGATCACACTTGATTACTTAAATCATAACGTCAGGCTTTAGGCTGATAGTACCTCCTTCCAAAATTAATCGCTAACACTTGAGAGTTTACTTAAGAAAGTGAAACAAAAAATTGCAAAAATCTTAATGCTTATCACATTAAGATTTTTGTCCTTACCGAAAATGGAACCTGGGACCGCTAGTTATATACCTCAGCGGGCGCGGCTAAGTTCATATAATATTGCAAATTAGATTATCGGTGATCCGAAAATGTATCTCGTACCATTTTACATCATAATGATCTCTCTTCATAAAAATATTTCACATACCATTTCACATCATAATGATCACTCTTCATACCATCAATATGGATTATTGTTTTATTAACGTCCTAAAATTTAGGAGTTGCGATGATTATGAATAAAAATTTAGAAAAAAAAACATGAGCAAAATTTTTGGAGAAATGATGAGTATAGTTACAAATAGTTATTTGTATAAAAAATCGGAAGACCATTTTATATGAGCCAATATGGACCATACGCCAGCCTATCATCGTCAAATTAATGATACAAATTACATTATAAATCTTGCAATATAACTGTTTATCGGTTCTTACCGCTCGCATCCGCTTTTAAACTAGTTCGTATAACGATCCGATACCGACTGGCTCCAAATAGGGCACATCCGTCCGCTTAGACCTAACTCCCCGTGTACTAACTTAGTCGTTGGTATTAGTTAGTCGTAGCTAGGTATAATACTGCCGCAGAGAAAATGGAGGTAGAGTGTGGAAAACTGTTAGTATGAAAGTGTATGTCAACACTTTATTGTACAAATACTAAAACATAATTAATAAAGTGAAGATTAAAAAAAGAATGAACAACGGAGAGCGTATCCCTTTAAGGGATCTCTTCCTGCTAATCCTTGAGAGATTTAGAAAAGTGAAAGGTTGCGGTTCGAGAAGGCAAATGTACATTTATTTGGGAAAAGAGCATGTCAAGTAACTAACCGATAAAACTTAAAAAAAAAAATACATACAGAAATATATCTTCATTTTCTTCTTCTCCTGGCCCTTTCCTATTTTATTTAAGGTCGGCCCTCCGCATCGTGCGTCTCCAGGCAGCTCGGTCCTGGGTCGTCTCTCACCAAAAACATTTTCATGTAAAATGTTGCCAAGAGCCAACCATATGGCTTGCACTGTTAAAAAAGTGATGCGAACACTGTTGCTTGGCGGGTGGTTAATGGATAAGATGGTGGTAGCGATCCGGACGGACCCTGCACAGGGTCCTACCACCACTAAAAGTATTTAAAACGAAATATAATCCTTTCCTCACAGTAATAAAGTTAATAAATCATTCAATTAAAATCCGCAAGAGAAAAACTCGCTCTTGTTTCTCGTTTTTCCAACTTATGTCACAAACAAGTGTGAGCGGTGCTACCCACAATTTAAATTATTAAATTAAAATGTCCTTTCCGTGTTGCAGCGCGGTTTGGATTCATGGCGGGTCTTGTTTGGGATTTTCTCTGGTTTCACTGTTCTTGGGAAATTGTTGAAAGCGCGGACAGTTCTCGCCCAACTTTGTGCGTACTTGGTTGTGATTAATCAGTATTACTTAAATTAAATTGTATTTCCGGGAAAAGGCAAAAGCGGAAATAAGTAGTAAGACAACATTAGTAAACTTTGTACTTTTATTACGGTCCACAAATACAGTTTTAGGAAATTAATACAGCTACGAATAATATACCTATTCATTTGCCAACCATATTTTTTTTCTGCAACTACAAATATTTTAGAATTTTTATAAAACTAACCTAACCTATAAGGTTCTACACGATGGTCTTGAAATAAATCCAGAATTTTTTACCGTTTCGGAATCAAACGCACTTTGTCAAATGATAATGTTTGTGAAATTAATCATTTGTGAAACGTCGGTTATGAAATTATAGGATACTTCAAAACCTTATTTTCTGTATTACCTGTCCAATATTAAATTAAGCTTGTGACCGCTAACAATTATAAATACAATAATTGCGTAATATAAGGTCATCCACGTTATAAACATTAAATATAATTCATAAAGTCCCTGTAATGGTTTTTGCTTGCACTCAAAATGAGAACATTTATAATTGCGTTGTGTTGACAGCTTTAAAATATGCATATCGTTGCCAGATTGCGCTAGTACTGGAAGACCAGGGCCGACAGCAGGTCTTCATATTATTTTATATTTTATATTCTGCGTACGTCATGGAATTGGGGCTATAAAGCCAGATTAAGGCTGGAGTTTTTTTTAAACTTTATTTAAGGTTTTCCAATGATTGTTTAATCCAATACTTAGATGATGATACTTAAAAATACAAACTAAACCTCTATAACATAACACCCACTTAAAAGTTAACAGCGTATGCAGTTCAAAATTATTTATTACATTTTTTTATGGTAATGATAAGGCACACGAGCACTCAGGCCACAATGGTAAGTGGAATCTGAGAACCAAAGATATTAGAATTTTCAAGACTATAATCTCAAGGTTGCAATCCTAAGACCTCAAATGCGTTGCCAACCCTGAGGACTAAGATGGAATGCCTCTATGCTAGTAATTTCACCGGTTCTCTTATGCCCATACTGGAACACAATAATGCGAACCCTGCTGCTTGGCGGACGGTTGATAGATAAGATGGTGGTAGCGATCCGAATGGACCCTGCACAAGGTTCTACCACTATGCATGTTAGTTTAATTAGTAAAAGCGGTTAAAAAGATAAAACACTTAAGAAACGAAGATTTACGAAACCACTAGTATATAAAGGTAAATAACATGCAGTGCTCGATGTTAACTATCGGGCCAATTTTTAAATTAAAATAGGATCAATTAGACATGGACTTTTTAAATTGTCTAACAGAGTCGAAATAAGTATATGTCAGGCGTAACTTTGTCGCTGGGTAAGGACCAAAAAGCTGGGCACGACTCAAGTATTTTTTTATTAAACTTATCCGTTGTGCGACAAAAAATAGCCATACAATTTGTAAGGTTAATTTTCGTCGAACAACGGAACTTATTTCGCCTTCGTTGTTTGTATGGTTAACTATGGTCCAACTTTTTGGTCCTTACCCCCTTTTTTTTTAACTTGACCGCTAAAAGCTATCGTATCATTTTGAAAGCCTTTACGTCTATCCCAATTAGAATAAAGCCCTTAATTGCTTTTAAAACTTGACTATGACTTTGCATTATAACGGTAGTGGTGGTATCGAGCAAATGTATAGAGATGTGATGTCAGCCAATTTGTATGCATTTATTTTGCCAATGTCACATCTACGCGACATCTTAATAGAAGCTGGTAGAAAACGCTTAAAGGGATAAGTTCGCTTTTGTACATCCATATTATCTAAATATTGTAGTATGATTTTACGTTGTGTGCACAAGATATATAAATACGTACGTCTGGTGATTATGCGGCTATAGTAGTTGCTATAAGGTCTAATTACTAAGTTACTACTTAGTAATTAGACCGCTTTGGTTTTGACAACAATAAATTGGAAGAAAAACATGGTGTAGGTAAAATACAGACAAATAATACATGTATTATTACATGTAAGCCTACTGTCTATTTGCTACAACTGCGCTTGTATCTCGCTAACTTTGACAGCACATCTGCGGTTACTTTTTGTCGAGTAATGCATTATATTCATAAATGTGTTCATGTTTCGCGTCCAAGCTTTTTGCTTACAAACATAATGTAACAAGTTCACTGGCGTTGCTGATAAATTAGCTACAGTTACAAATACTAAAACTCTGAATGAATCTTAAATACATAACATCACGCCTAAATTCCCAGAGTGGGGTAGGCAGAGCTACAGAAATACCAACAACTCTAAAAAGATTTGTTTATAATTATGTAACCACATTTTGCACAATCAGCCTGAGATATTTCCAGTGTACTATTATTGGCAGGTTGCAAGCCCATCGCCTAACAATACTTCAAGCCCCAATTCCCTTAGTCGCCTCTTATTACATCCACGGGAAGACATGGAGCGGCACTATTCTAACCCGGCAACCACACGGGGGATTTATACTTGTTGATTTTTATGTTTGCAGTACTTAACGGCTTTTGAACCCTACACTGAGCATGGCCCGACATGTTCTTGCGACACGAGGCCAACGAGCTAGCAAGTCCCCCGATGGAAAGTAATTACGTCGCATATATTTAGACACCTGCAATACCAGGAGATGAAATGTTATTCTACGCGTAACAAACGTCTTAAGGAACTTTGGAGACATAAGAGTACAGAGACTAACAACGTTAAAGACTAGGTATATTTTAAAATAAACTTTGCGTTAATGTAGATTAAAAACATTTAGTGGTGGTAGGACCCTGTGCAGGGTCCGTCCGGATCGCTACCACCATCTTATCCATTAACCACCCGCCAAGCAACAGTGTTCGCATTGTTGTGTTCCGGTGTGGGGATAAGACAACCGGTGAAATTACTAGCATAGAGGCATTCCATCTTAGTCCTCAGGGTTGGCAACGCATTTGAGGTCTTAGGATTATAGTCTTGAGAATTCAAATGTCTTTGGGACTCAGATTCCACTTACCATCAGGTGGCCTGAGTGCTCGTATGCCTTCTCCTTAACATAAAAAAAAACTTAAAAAGTGAACACGGACGCATAACACTATGCCGTCACGGTGGCCTTTGAGCTCGTTTTATGGCCCAGTAAAGCTGAAACCAATAAAAGGGAAATGTAAATGCAAATTGAATAAAGCGTTACATTTTCACGCAAATCATACCTTTAACAGAGAACTCGTAAAGAAGTTCTCAAATAAATAAGGTTTTCATGAGCAAAATAGTAAAGAATAGAAAAAACATTGAGTATTTATAAAAGAGGGAAGAAAAAGTGTTTTTAGATCATGTGTCCAAAGGGGAAGTTGTGTGTTATTTCTGTGACTTTAGAATAAATTATAGTGATAACGTTAGCTTTTTTATTACTGTGTAGACGATGAAGCAAGACAATGTAGCGGCCTTTTACAATTTTTTGATTTATCTTGCACTGGGCCTCTATTCTACTGCGTTATAACCGTTATAACGAAACGGCGTTTGACTTATTTTAGAATCGTTTATGTCACAGTCGCCATTATTATAAATGACATAAGAGTTATCATTAAACGTTGACAATACTGAAACACGTCGAAGATGATATCGTTATTACCGTGTAGATTCCCAGCCCTGGGCTGGAATTCTAAATCACGTCAAACGCGATATCGTTATAATACAGAAGAATAGAGGCCCTGTTCGTATGTAAGTTGTCCGTCAAAATTTGCAATCCATTTTTCAGTCACTTGCCTTGATCCGATTGAGCTGAAATTTGGCATACTTATGTAGATCCAATTACAATACAATAATATGGCAATATTGCGCTGGTCTCATTATGGAGACGGAAGGTGGCCATAGGAACTACTAAATTACACATGATAAACCCGGCGGTGTTAGGGCTAGTTAGAATGGCCTTGATAAGCAAATGATGACTATGCCAAAAGAAAGTACAGTCGGCAAAAACATCTGTCTCAAAAAAAATTTTTTTGGTTAGGTTAGTTTATAAGAGGGAGGCATACGAGCATGTAATTTTTTCTTTATTTTCTCTTCAAATAAATGTTTTTTTAAGTTACAAGATGGATGGTAATTACCTACCGCATTTCATGACTAAGACAATGCAACCTCAAAACATTTATTTGTCAATAATACACCGCAAACAACAGAAAGAGCAAAAAGCAAGATTAGTAAAAAACATGCGCTGTAGTGCAATTTAGGAAGGGTTTGTCGGTTCGTTTCTGGCTATTTAAGATATTTTTAAACACTACAGGGGGGTTATCATGAGCTAGCTTTGCAGTTCTGTTTACGGTCAGCGTAAAGGACAGAGCTATGGCGGTTATATAGCTCTGTCCTTTTCTCTGAGCGTAAACAGAACTGCAAAGCTAGCTCATGATAACCCCCCAGAAGTAAGTTGGTAACCTTGAAAACGGTTGCAAAAGGCCGCTGGTTTGTTAAATTTCTTACTTTGTTAGATCTTAATTTGACCATTGGGTTTTCATATTGTGGAATTATCCTACGGCAGTGATACGAGTAGAATAGTAGAAACGTATTTTTTGTGAGACGAAATGAATATGGCGGCTTGTCAAGTTTTATTCACGTCGGTCTTATTAAGTTAACTCGTCTCGGTTTACGACTTCGCTATAAAAAGAGAATGAGTGGAAAGATATAAGGATTTTAGTGGTGGCAGGACCTAGCATGGTCCATCCAGATTGCTTCTACCATCTTATGCTTTAACCTACCGCCAAAATAATCAGTATCGTGCCTCTGTGAAGTTGGAAACGCTTTTGCAGTTTAATAAATACATTAAATATCAGGGAACAATCTTACACAAATTGACCTAGTCCCAAACTAAGCTCTAGGCTTGTACTATGGGTACTAGACAACAATAAACTTACTTATATAGACAAATATACATACTTAAATACAAAGAAAACATCCAACAGGCACCTACTCAGGAACAAATATTAGTGCTTATCACAAAAATATCTGCCCTTCGGGATTTCAACCCAGGACCGCGGCTGGCTTCGGAACAGGGTCACTCCCAACTAGGCTAGCGTGTCGTCAAGGTATTGACTCTAGTCCTAACAATGGTGGCCTGTGTGCTCCATAAGATGGATGATTTTGTTCCAGCAGTAGGCCACAAACTAGGCCATATAATTTGAAACAATTATTTAAATTAGCGGCATCTTATCATTCATCTCTTTTTATGGGATCCGTATTCAAAATGGCAACTTTCGGGTTCAGCTATCTATCCAACTGTCTGCATCTACGTCAGTCACTTTTAGACAAAAACTATCAAAGTCCCGAAGTTTAAATTTTGTACAGAAACCTTCAATTATAGTTTTCAAGGATATTTTTAGTGTTTTTCTGTGCTGTATTACAGCAGAAATTAGCTTTCTATGAAATGAAAATTCTGCAAAGTGATACATTTTATGAAATGAGTTTCTGTAAAACAGTGTACAACCGTAAACCTTGTATGCAGTAAAGATTGAAACATTAAAATAAATGTTGTTTGTATTTGGAGTGACAGTTAGGGAACCCTAATGATCATAGCCTGACATGTTCTTGACCATTACAACTATGACAACCATTAAAAAAAAGTGGATCAATAGTCGTAAAGCCAGAGTGTTTACAGACCAGGATAATTCTTAATCGCAAGTCTAACGGAAATGTATTAACCGGGTTCAATTGTTTCCAACGCCGCTAGTGAGAAATAAACTTATGGTAGATTCTCGATAACCTGTGAGAAAATACCTAGCAAGGGTTCCAAAACAGGTTACACACAGTCTACTAGACTGACTAGCAGTGTATTTTTAGGGATACGAGTGCTATGGTGTGTCGTGGATACAACTCTGCCGCTAGGGACAACTTTGTGTGACAACTTTGTGAAACAAGGTTTAATATCTGGGTCGTTCTTATTTTTTTTTACATATTTAAAGGCTTCGTGAAAACATAAATCACGGTCGCGTCCTTTGTGTAACGATTGTTAGAAATACGAACTAAATGGGTAATTACTATCGTTACACAAAATAACTCATTAATTATTGCTTTAATTATGGACAATTTACTTGAAAACGTGGCTTCTACATCCTACTAATATTATAAATGCGAAAGATTGTGTGTGTTGTTTTGTTACTCTTTCAAGCTGCAACGGCTGGACGGATTTAGATGAAATTTGGAGTGGAAATAGCTTATTATCCGATTAAAACTTAAGGTTACTGTTTATTGCAATTTTCTAAGTTCCCGAGTGAATAACGATAATCAAAATCTACGCGGATGAAATGAGATAGTCTACTGCAACCTGATACAACTGGTTTAGAGCTACAAATAATGAATAATTTTTAAAACACATCTCTTTAACCATACACCTGGAAAATTTATAACAATTTTTAGTTCAGAATAGAACAGAATAACTTAATTTCAGGCAACAAACACATTACAAATACCTTGCAGACTATCATACATAAAAATACATACATACATAACATCACGCCTTCATTCCCAGAGTGGGGTAGGCAGAGCTACAGAAATACCAACCACTCTAAAAGGACTTGTTTATAATTCTGTAACCACATTTTGCACGATCAGGCCAAGAAGTTTATTAGTGACAGGTTGCAAGCCCATCGCCTAACAGTACTCCAAGCCCTTAAAAATATATGACTTAAAATTTACATAACTACTAAAACACTTTCGCGGCGTCAGCTAGCCGGCAGCCACGAAATTGCCGAATTATAATGAATATGTTTAGTAGAATGGCCTGAAAATGTTTCTCTTTTTGGAGTCACTAAAGGGTCAGACAACTTTCGTCTCCATTATCGTATCAGTTATTTTAGTTATCCCAATTTTCAAGTCAATCCGACGGTCTAAAGTTTGACCCTTGGCCAGGCCCAGGTCACATAGAGACTACAGAGTACTTAATAAAAAAAAACCAAGATTTTTTTTTATAACACTTCGATGGCTTTGATTTACCAAAATATATATTCGATCGAAAAAAATGCTGGGCCTTGCTAAGAGTTAAATACTTTGGCTTTCTAGATCATTTTATCTAATTTCACTTCATCGATTGTATCATTTCATCGAACGCTACTTTTTGCTGTAGCCATAATGTTTTCAGGATATCTTGAACATAAATCACGTAGGTTAGGTTAAGATAGACTAGTGACTGCCAAAAAAACACTCAAATGAACATACTGCTTAATGATACGTTTGTTGAAAGATGTTTCGATTTATAATAGGTACCCGTATTAAGAGGCGATGGAAACAAAAAGTAACAAAAAAAAATTGATTACGTGATTAAGTGAATTTAAAAAGCAAATAACAAGCATTGCAATCAATGTGATAATATGCCAAACAAAAAAGGGAGTCAAGAGATAACCAAATTTGTATTACAATCAGGGTACTTTCAAGATAATGTTCCACAAAACTGTCCCCCAACTACCATACAAGTTTGGTCATCTCTTTTATATATTTTTGAAGCCTCCTCTTCAACTTTTAGACGATGATTGAAAAAAGATGCCATGTCAATTTTTTTTGTTTTTTTTTTGCGTTTTGTTATTTTGATACCATTGCCAACACATGTTTTTTTTAGACAACACCTGTCACTTGCGCAATTTTACTAGTCTAATGATACCCCATACGCCTAAGTTTGGTTCAGGCTTTAGGAATGTACAAACTGAAAATCAGCGCTGCGAAGTGTCGAGCACTCGCCGGCGCGCGCAGCACATGCTGAGTCTGTGCCTTTTGTTTGTATTTATTTATTATAAAAAAAAAAAATGTACTTTTCTGATATTGGGTGACAATAAATATTTCTTATTTTTATCGTGGAATAAAAAACTCACAAATATACATCCATGAATCCTGAAAACGTTACACTCCTATTTTGGAAAATCGTGTAAAAAGAGGAATTACCATGTCCATGAAATAATACTCAAAGCGTAGTGTTTTGAAGAGGGTACTGAAACAGTTCGAGAATAATAAATAATAATATCCGAGAGTTAGAAGAGCAGCAGCTACCTACTGATCTGCTGTACGAGCGGGCCCACCATTTGGTTTTGATATAATTAACGCGTTATGATAGCAAATCCAAAAATACCGGCCAAGAGCATGTTGGACCATGCTCAGTGTAGGGTTCCGAAGCCGTTAAGTACTACAAAATATAAAAAACTACAACTAATTTTCTATTTAAAGTCATTTGGTGCCGTCTTAGATGATTTTAGTAGGTGTGTACACTTTAATCGCCTGTATCTCAAGAACCAATATTGAATATGTGTAATCAGTCGTGATAGTTTTCCTTTAAAATTCGTTATATGCTCTTTCTTTACAGTTTTTTTTTTTTAGATTTTTAGTATTTGTAGTTTTGGCTGTAGGGGGGGCTGTAACAAAAATTAGCGCTTTAAAGCTTAATATTTCATAAACGGATCCTTTAATCGAAAAATTGTTTGCATAACCTCGCAATATTTTTAAAAAACCTATCCTACGACAACCCAACACTATGGAGTAGACGGTAAAAAAAATACATCCGTGTAAGGAAAGTAACGTAAAAAAAATTTTTTTTTTGGCATTTTCATTTACCACTCTCTTGGCGTGACTAATAATGTATATTCATGCCAAATTACAGCTTTCTAGTATTAATAGTCTCTGAGCTAGGCTGCGGACGGACGGACGGACGGACGGACGGACATGGCGAAACTATAAGGGTTGGTTGGTAGTTTGACTACGGAACCCTAAAAAAGAGAGCCCGCTCACACAAATTGATTTTAAAGGTAGCCATTTTTCGTCGGTGAGCTTCAAAAATCTCCCCCGGGGCGGGTTTAAATTTTCACTGGAACAGTTTACTCTATACTCAGCTTTTTATAACCCACTTCATTTGCGAAGTCATTGTTAGTGACTTGTAAAATTTTCTGCCTTTTCCTGTTGCAGGTTTCAGTCGACAGAGCTGTACTATTATTTGCTCTAGTTACTACAAATTGTTACTTCTTCTTCTTTAACTGCCTGTCCAACTAGTGAAGGTCGTCTACCAACTTCTGGAATTGGTTGCCCGTCCTTAGCGAGATGAAACAATTCGGATGTCAATTGTTGCTAGCTAATGAAAAATTAACAACGTGGGTTTAGAATAACATTTATGATATACGTCTCACGAATGTTTATATTAAGACATCTGAGATGCATCTAGAGGCAAAGTGTGACCAACCATCCATATCATATAACTATAAATAACTATTATTCTGAATACAGTAGCTTCGGGTATTTTTTAAATATTATATTGATGATCTGTTTGTTGCCTTACACAAAAATCAATAAAGGGGGGGGAGGTAGTAAAGAAATAGCAGTGTTTTTAATCCACGACGGCTTTTTGACATTTCACCGTTGTGTTTCGCTTAGACGAAAAATCTCCGTCGAACTTTGCTCTTATCTACTATTTATAAATATGCAAATGTCAATAGACATAGACATAAGAAGTCAATCCCGGATTGAAATCCCAGTAAGCGCAAATATTTGTGTGATGAGCACGAGCATTTATTCCTGAGTCTTGGATGTTTTCTATGTATATAAGTAAGTTTATCGTTGTCTAGTATCCATAGTACAAAACTAGAGCTTAGTTAGGGACTAGGTCAATTTGTGTGACATTGTCTCGTGATATTTATTTCTAATTGTCATTTTAATTTATGGCTGTTAATGTGTTTTTCGCCAATGTGGAGTTATTTATAGACAATAAGTCCATGGATATGAAACGCGAGGAAAATTGTTCGGAAACAAACTATTTTCTTTTGTGGACCAAACAGAAGCACATATTTAGCTGATATTTGTTTTATTTAATCCTGAAACCTGTCGTCGCGGTATAATTTATAACCTATTCTTGGGGTTAAGGTTATAATTTTGACATATGTGTCAGAGGATTGACTTGTTATTTTCCTTCGGCATTAGTAAGATTTCTTTTAAAGAATCAAAGAATCAAATAATTTATATACTCAGAATACAGTTGTGCAGGTGTTAAAGTAATTTTTTAATTATGTCCAGTGTATTCAGCCTGCATGCAGGCGTGCAAAACTATTTGTCGGAGCGATACAAATTAAATAATATTAAATTACAGACCGGAGACAATCACTACAATATATAAAATCTAGTACATCATTCACAGTTTAAACATTTCTGAATGGAATAAAAACAACGGTCTAAGCCCCACTTTAAACTGTTTCCCTCAAGCAACTTTATATTCTCAGGTAGGTTATGTTAAAAAGATTTTTCCCATAGATAAAATTATGAGCCCGTGGTTTATAAAATAAATTTATAACTTTAACTCTGGTCTTGAGGCCTATGTCCAGCAGTGGACTGCAACGGGCTGATGATGATGATGAAGTCTGGTTTTTTCTGTGTATTACTTCTCCTCGTTGTTTTAATAAAGATCTATGGGCACTTACAAACAGACATATTTCCCGTATGTAAAAGCAAGGTAACGGAAGAATGTGCAGTTATTTAAATAAAAGGATGCAAGAGTCATCATTCCAAGCATTACATACAACCCTTGTTTTTGGACTTTAAAAACTCTTTTTACATTAATCCATTCTTGCTATCTGTATGTCGCAACAATCGGTTATAAATATAGTACCCGGGTAGAAACCGCTGGAAATTGCCGTGCTCTATTCCACTGGCGCCGGATAAAACCGGATTTAACTTGCAGTTGGGAAGAAATTTACAGTAACTACTGGTAAAACAATACTTTGCGATCTTCTTAACATTGATTTATGAATGAACATGTGCCCGGAATTGAAAATGTTTCCCGAGAATGTTTTCAAACTTATCCGTATATTTTATTCGTTTCGTTATTTTGTAGACGTCGAACAATGTATCGACACTGAATATTTTATGAGTAATTTGTTAATAATAACATTTAAAATGGAATATTGTCCAAATGCAACTCAGAGTATGAGGTCCAGGGAATGACGACATATCGACTATATTTTTCTAAGAGATTAAAGATTGAGAGGTACAAATATACAAACACTAAAGAAAATATGTAACAGAGTTTGGGTTCTAAAACTCCTCAGTAGGTACACAGCGTAAGCTAAAATAATTCTAAGGTTTTCCTCATCGTTGACCCTCGAAAGCTGGTTATTATCTAACTAGTGAAGCCTTAATATGCAACTAGTGAAGCCTTACTGCAGTAAATCTATGGTGGTGGTGGTTTATAAGACCATACTCGTACTTCACCAAATTTTTCATTTTAATAACCAATAGTCGAACAGTAACTGACGATTCTTTCGTTAATGTAGTACATAAAATTATTTGCTAAAATACCAGACATCTAGAACTTATAAAGAAACCTGACTATTGTTCTGAAAGCCCCCTAGTCTTAGGTCCAGTACTTAATATGAGTCATGAAATAAAATAGCGATACGTAAATAAAATTATGCCCTTGACAATTTTTAATATATTTTAATATTTTATTTGTTTAATGTCTGTTGTGTAATTATGTTAACAATGTTAGTGTTAATATTTGCTCGTTTTTGTATAAGGTTAAAATTATTGTATGTTTTTAGTCCATATTGGGATCATATTTAAGTGGGAGATCAATTATTTCTAGTGTTTATTTTAGACAATATAACCTCATAACTGTAAGCATTTTATTAAGTCGGTGATCCTTAAAAAATGGAAAGAATAAACAAAATAAATTTCAATTTATTTCTGGTACCATAATGAAAGTCAATAATAAAGTTGCATTCTCTTAAAGTCTTAAAGATAGATGGGTACAAATATTTTTCCATGTCTACACCCCAGATAAAATCCAAATGGGACCAAAGATTTGGTTCCAGTATCTCAAAATGCACTACATAAGGCAGACTGTCTCTCAGATGATCCTTATCTTTGTATATCGTTGTCTAGTACCCAAATTAGTACAGGCCTAGACCTTAGTTTGGGACTAGGTTAATTTGTGTGACATTGTCCTCTGATATTTATTTCATTCAAATATATTTATCAAGCAAACTGTTTCAACATCGAACATTTTCATACATATTAAATATTTGTAAATAAATTCTGAGTACCTTCACACACATTGAAGTACCTTATAGATACTCTTACGTCTAAAGCAATTAAAAAGTAATTTTTGCATACGGACAATCAACTCATTGAAATTAACACTTGTAAACATCTTTACTCATTACAGTCTTGTATAAATAATAAAGTCACCTTTGACCTACAGATATTCTATACAAAACAGGCATAACTTTCAAGTAGACCTTAATTACGGACAAGGCTTTTGTCAAAGGGTAGTTTCTGACATTACGAGTACACCAAAATTCTGAAACGTCTAATACGCTTCACGTATTCGTCTTCAAAGTTATCCTTTGTCTGAAGGTAGTCTGTGATTTCAATAAACGTACGGAATTAACTAGAGCACATTGACTAACCGATGAAAGTAAACAATTTATTATTATACATACATAACATCACGCCCTCATTCCCATATTGGGGTAGGCAGAGCTACAGAAATAACAATAACTCTAGACTTCTTGATAATTCTGTTACCACATTTTGCACAAAAATGCTATGTTATAATTACTTAATTAGTTTCCTTTAGTAATAGTTAACTTTTTAGTGACGACTATAGTAGATTATATTTATACCGACGTACTCAGAGATAATAAAATTGAGACGCATCTCGTTACTTTTTCATGTCTATGAAAAATGGTCACTAATGATTAATGAACTACTTCATCATTATTAATTGACACTAAGTGAGGCAATTTATATCTAAGGAAGATTATAGGTAAAAGAAAAGATAGCAATCTTACGATGACAACCTCGAGAGTGCAATCTTACGATGACAGCCTCAAGACTGCAATCTTATGATGACAACCTCAAGACGGCAAGCTTATGATGACAACCTCAAGACTGCAATCTTACGATGACAACCTCAAGACCAAGATTGCAGATGACAACCTCTAGACTGCCATCTTATGATGACAACCTCAAGACTGTAATCTTATGATGACAACCTTAAGACTGCAATCTTACGATGCCAACCTCAAGACTGCAATCTTAAGATGACAACCTCAAGACTGCAATCTTATGATGACAACCTCAAGACTGCAAATTATGATCACAATCTCAATACTGCAATCTTATGATGACCATGACCATCTCAAGACTGCATAATATGATGACAATCTCAATACTGCAATCTTATGACGACGATCTCAATACTATAATCTTATAATGACCAACTCAATACTGCAATCTTATAATGACAATCTCAATACTGCAATCTTATAATGACAATCTTAAGATTGTAATCTAACGATGACAATCTCAAGACTGCAATCTTATGATGACAATCTCAAGACTTCAATCTCATGATGACAATCTCAAGACTGCAATCTTATGATGACAATCTCAAGACTGCAATCTCATGATGACAATCTCAAGACTGCAATCATCTCAAAAACTTAAACTAGGGTAAATAAACAATGGTATTGGGCCCTGAGCTAGGATTCCCTGTGTTGCAGGATCCAAACATAATCCGCTTCAACTGGCACATTTCATTTGCGGATATACTTACTACTATTTCATATCAACGGATCAATTCCTGTATACTAGTATAATTTTAAGTTGACTTGATAAACACTATAATTTAAATTTATCGGACAAGTGGTGCTAGACAAGTTGCATTCGACAATCGTTAGTGATTATGTTTCGATTGAAAAATATATGGAATTGACGTAAGTGTCACGTTACTATCTCGGTGGCTTACGTCAATTCCATACATTTATCAATCGAAACATAATCGCTGACGATTGTCGGATGCAACTTGTCTAGCACCAAAGTTATTGTTTACATTACGACACGGTGGCCTAGTTGGGAGTGACCCTGCCTCCGAAGCCAGCGGTCCTGAGTTCAAATCCCGGTAAGGGCAGATATTTGTGTGATGAGCGCGAATATTTGTTATTAAGTCTTGGATGTTTGCTATGTATTTAAGTATTTATTTCTCTATGTATAAGTATGTTTATCGTTGTCTAGTACCCATAGTACAAGCCTAGAGCTTAGTTTGGGACTAGGTCAATTTGTGTGAGATTGTCCCCTGATATTTATTTATTTATTTACATACATATATGCATAAATAAAAACATAAAACGACTTATTCAAATTGGTATAATTACATAAATACGACACTATTGCGTTTGCCTCTTATTCTATATGTATAAGTATAGAATAAGAGGCAAACGCAAATATATATAATTTGTAAGGAGTAACAAACAATTATTTTAGGAGAGAACAACGGTCGAACATTCAACGCAATACCACCAGATGAAACCCTTTAGTTATTTAACCGGTGGTTTGAACCCTGCTGTTTGACGGCAGGTTATCGATTAACCCTAGGTTCCTACATTCAAAACGTCTCGTTAAAATTTGACATTTGCTACATACGAATTGACAAATTTTAACGAGACGTTTTAAATATACCCAGGAACCCAGGGTAAGACGATAGCGACTCTAATCAATGATTCCATACATTTTGAGTTTTTAAAAGTCCATTCCATGCGTTTTGAAAGTTTTCGGAAGTCGTTAGCTACTCGTAACAATAAAAATGCAACTTGTCTACACTCGCTGAATATTGAATACGAGCTTATGAGAATAACACCACAGATAACTTCAAAGTATGTCATTTATTTGACATGAGTGTTTTTGATCGAAGTTTCTGAATTACTTTCAAGGTCAACCTCCCCAATGATTGGCCTATTTTTATACCACCATACTGATTTTCATTACAAAAATTAAGAGAAGTAAAATTGACACCTCTGCTAGTCGTTCCGATGTAATTGGGAACAATTTATTTTGCAACGGAGATAACCGAGTAACCATTTTTTTTATATATTAATAAATTATCAGGTGACATGTGATTATTTAAAAGCGCTCAAGCATTATTTATTTGCGAAACACGAACTTAAACCTGAATTTATTATACCAAAACCTTCCGTGAAAAATTATCGAACTGATGGTGAAAACCACATCAACATCCGTTGCGTAGTTTAGAAGGAGTTAACAGAATTATACAGACAGAGAGAAAGACAGGAAGATAGAATTTTATATATTAGACTAGCGACCCGCCAGCGGCTTCGCCCGCGGTTTTTTTTTTTTATATCAGTCAGGGGTATGAAAAATAGATGTTGTCCGATTCTCCACCCTAGCCGATATGCACGCTAAGATTCACGAAAATCGGTCGAGCCGTTTCAGAGGAGTTCAATAACGTACACCGTGACACAAGAATTTTATATATTAGAGCTAGATAGATTTGTATTTTACGTTGTTTATTAATATTTATTGTAAAAAACTTAATTTACATATTTAAAATAAATACCCGAAAATAATAAAGATAAAGTAGAGGAAGATGAAAACAATAAGCAGCAGCTGTCGATGTCGATGCTTGAGTCCAACTCGCACTTAACTGGTTTTTTATTTTACCTTTATTTAACAGCCAAGGCAAAATTTAAATTGATTAAACTAACCTATTTTCTGAAGAACTTTTTCTTTAAATATGAATAACTTCATAGTTTATCTACGCCTGCTACGAATTTTTATAAAACTCTTAAAAATTCAAATTTATTACCTAAAAAAATTTAATTAAACTAAGAGGAAAAAAGGTTTCGTTTATTAACTTTTAAGTGTTAAGTCAAGAGCTCTTCAAGCGAGTATTTTTTTATACGTATACCTTTTAGCAATTTTGAAACCTAAAATACCTACCAACTTTTTTAATTCTAATTTTGTTAGTTAATAAGTTATACCCAGGTGTATTTTTAGCAAAGTTTGAGCGCTTCACTCGACAACTAAATAACAGGCAAGCGAAATAAATAAATAAATGTGAAAGTGTGTTTCTTTGTTTATTTGTTTTTTGTCCTTCTTTAATTTTATAGTAAGTATGGAGATAACTATGGTCCCGAAGAAGGACATAGCATACTTTTTTACCCGGAAAAATAGCGATAAACGATATCTTATCATACAGCAGGGCACCTTTTTAAAAAAATAATTGAATAATGAACGTGAAACTCCTGGAAAATAAACTTCTATTGCCTTACGGCCTTAAAAAAGCCGGTCAAGTGCGAGTCGGACTCGCACACCAAAGGTTCCGTACAAACTTCTAAGAATGTAAAATTGCATTGAGGGACAAACTTGACTTTGCCTTTGAAAAACAGTGCATCGACATAGGTCACGATTAGTTTACCAACAACAATAAAGATTTTCGGATATTTTTTCTTTACATATGCTGTAAGACCTTCCTTCTTGCCAAATTTGAGGATCTTCTAAGTCTATGGGAAGTACTTACCCTATAAATTATAGGTCCCTTGAGAGTGTCGAAATATACGTTTTTTGTGGCATAAACGGCCGTATCTTTTTTTACGTTAGCTTAGATTAGAAGACTGATTTTTTCACAGCTTTAAGGGATCTATGGTTTTAATCTCATCTCCTCCACGCGTTCCAGAGATAATCTTCCTCGAACACCCATTGCATCGATTGTTGCTTGGTACTTACCAAGCCACTTGGGTCATAGCTATATACCCACGATTCATCACTCGTCAGGATGCTCGACACTTGTTGTGATTTGCCGTAGTCAAATTTTTCGAGCATATATTTGCACCAAGCTTCTACCCGCCGAGCTTTTTGATCTTCAGTGAGCAAATGCGGTATCCATCGTGAACAAACTTTCCGTACTTTTAAGTGATCGTTCAAAATATTTAAAACAGCTTGTGATCCAATCTTCAGTTCATCTTGTATCTCCCTATGTGTAATATTTTTGTTTTCTTTCCACTCCACTTTGATGACATTCTCGTGAGTCACTGCAGTCGGCGGCCTCCCCGGTCTAGCTTCATCTTTGACGGACTCCCTGCCTTGTTTAAACTCACGGAACCAAAAGAAAACGGTGGCTAATGAAGGAACAGATTCTCCAAAAGCTGTGTTTAAGTTTGCATGTGACTCCTTAAACGTTAAACCTCTTTTGTAGTCGTAATTAATCATCACACGAAATTCCTCTCTTGTAACGTTTATGTTGAAATCGAAACAATGTATGACACATATTTTTAAAATATTTTTTTCATGTCTTCGAAAATATTTATAATTATTTTAGGCCAGTGTTTTGAAGGCAATAAAAAAAGATTTTAATCGGTAGTATAAAAAGTATAGTTTTGATAATAGGTTCGGGACAGCTAGAAACTTTCAGAACGGCGGGTACTATAATTTCGAAAAGCGCTCTGATCATATTGCAGTTAGCGTTAGCAAAATGTAAAACAGTAAATCTCGTGTGCATGTATGGTGTAATTTAGTTTATTTTTTGTGAATGTCTAGAACTGTAATGTAACTTACCTGTGATGTGTCTATGTAATGTGGCAATGAATGTTTTTTTTTTAATTAGAATTTTAGTATATAATTTATATATATATATATATATATAAATTACAGGATTGTTATTGTATATATATATATATATATATATATACAATAACAATCCTGTAATTTATTTTCGAAACCAATAATATCCCGAACCGTAAATAAATCAAAAATGCATCGAAATATAACAATTTATTGCATTATGATCACGAATCGACTCCGTAACCCTGGGTTCCTATATTCAAAACGTCTCGTTAAAAATTGTCATTTGCTACGTACTTAATGACAAATTTTATTGAGGCGTTTCAAATATAACACAGGGTAAGCCAATAGGCCACTGACGCCTATATTTTCTCTTACAAACACTCATTTTATTGTGATTAATTAGAAATCGTTAATTAATATCTGTCGTAGTTTTCTATTATTGAAACTTGAATTGGCAATAGTTTGGTTATTTTAGCAACTCACCCTTTGCTAGGACCAACAAATCATCGTTCGCAAAGTTCATCAAGCATTCCACAAACCGATGACAAATTAAAACTCCCGCTATTTTTCCCTACTAAACTTCTGTAGCTCTGGAGCGATTCATTCGTTTCATCTAGAAACTTGGCCATACTTTTCATTCCGGCCACCTGAATCGTCAAACTTTTCTAATTTTCCAATAGGGATATACATAGCGCTCGCTGATGGCGGAAACCTGTCGATAATTAAACTTGAAGCCTGAGAATACTTCGGAGGAGTTTTTAATATCTTCGATTAATGTTTTGGTAAAGACGGTGGGGCTTATGAGAAGCTGCACGCTTAAGTGCTTTGTCACTTTAACGTTACGTTTGAACTGCTGCCCTAATCTGTCAAACGGTCCATATAGGCCCACATAAAATTCATATTCTTTATTTTATCACTCTTCACAACTTTTTACTACTTTTTGTTCATAATTTGTTATTATTGAATGACTACTAACCTACATGATTTTTGGATGGCGAAATTGTCAAAATCGTATTTTTATTTGGGATTTATATATTTAATAAATGGTTTAGTAATGCATTTGTTAGTTTTTTTAAAGTTAAACTTTGAGATCGATCAATCAAAATTAGATTCGATAAATAATTTGTAATTTCGAAATTTCGGTATAAACTCCGTTTCGCCAATTTGGGCCTTGAGAAAACATACAGACTAATAGACACACAAACAGACAAAGGCTTCAACATATAAAATTCTCACACTTTTGATTCTCGGATTAATAACTGTGAAAAAGCCAACTTTTGGATTGGGAAGAATACTCAAGGAGCGGAAACTGCCCGAGTAAACTTGAAACTTTACTTCATAAAAATCGCTACGGACAACAAAATGTCCATTGAACTCTGACAATAACAGCTTTTGCATTTAACATACGAAAGAATTCCCTAAACTTCAAGTTCTATGGCGTGGACAAGGCGAAGGAGCACGGAGACTATCATCTGGTGGCCACCAAGACAGTGGGATCTGAGACCTATTGACATTTGCACTATGACTGCAATCCGTACACCGCAAATTTGTTGCCAACCTTGAGGACTATAATGGAATGCCTCTATGCTAGTAATTCCACCGGTTGTTCTATCCCCACACAAGAACACAACAATGACTGAGAACTTGGGCAAGTGGGGTTACACCGCTGAGGACTACTGCAACTGTGGTGGCACCACAGTTGCATCCGATACATCTCCTGCACTTCCCCGACACCTGCAGGACCTATATTGCAATGCCGTGTGCGTTGCAGAATATTAATCAGCTCACTTCTAAAGATCTCTGCCCGGTACCCACCATCATACCATACTGCTCTACGACCTTAATAGAAATCGTGTCGGGCCCGGAAAGGTATGTGTACGGAGGTGTCGGTGGGTGACGAAACGCGTCTAGTGGGCAAGGTAAGTAAGAAGGGGATAACTAACGAGAGTACTAGAAGCCCGACGCCGATGGAGGAGGGCTTTTAATGACTCGAGTTTGTAATCCCCTTACTGCCCGTGATACAGACAATGTATTTCATCACATTTGCAAGGAAGCCAAAAAAAAACTATTAAATAAAACAACAATCATAAAATGAATGGCACTCGAATCGTTAAAAGAGATTGACATGTCAACTCAACATTTTTCAATATAGTCTTCCACAGATAATGCTAAGAACTGCCATTAGTTTTCTAACTTGACAGGCCATACTGCCAGATTACACCGATTTTCAATGTCAAATTGTTTATTAATTGCTAATGTCTCTGAAATAATAGTAAAATATAAATATAACGCAGTTAAATGTACCGTATAAGTTTAATTATACAGTATAATGGGTTTGTAGCCAAGATTTGAATATAGGAAATAAACCTTTGGCTGATTTTACACTCCTTAGTCTGAAATGATGTACTAGTTGGGTTCTATATTTCAAAACTTAACCCATAACTCCCTTGGGAGGTAAATAGGCTATAACTGCCCTATACGCCTGCGTGTTATAACACCCTTTCCGAGCATGTGTGATGAAAAGATATTTTTCATGCCGGACACGTTCCTAGTATGACCATGGTATGGAACGGTGTAATGGGCAGAACCTTAATACGCCGTTGTAACTCTAAGAAGAAGAAGAAAAAATACGAAGACTGCTGTTTAGCGAAAGATTAAAGGATGAAATGGTCGTAACCATCCGGACTGTGCAAAAGTTTATTAAAAGAACCTAATGTCTTTCAAGTAGGCCACGACGTGGAACAGTGCCCAATTAAGCATCTGGCATCGCTAATGTGTCTAAATTGCGTGCTTGTTTTCCGATCACATCCTGACAAGTTCCAGGCAGTTAAATAGAGATACATGACTATGGTTGTTTTTACCCAACTGTCTAAGAAGAATGGTAATGTTTTTTGACCTGTATGTATGATCGGGTGGCCAGCCCAAGTAACATTTTAGGCTGAAAAAAAATCCTAATTTCAGTTTAGCCACCTAGCTATATACAACTGGAAAAAATACTGAAGTACTAGGATACCCAGTATAACTATGTCGTTTATTGCAGCTTTGTCCAATTTTAGTTTTAGTCTATGGGCTCTAGGTCTAATCTATGCCTATCAATCAAAAACTTTTGCTTTTCCTTACTTTTTATACCTAAACTTTCTCCATAAGGAAACGGTAGTGTGGTTCGGTGGTCATCAAATTTTTATTTCCCGCTATCCTCAATTTCTGCCAGTCATCCGACGGGCAGAGGGTTTTTAGAGTTCCGCGGTCAATCCCAAAAAACGTTGAGGTCTAACGAAAAATGTGTGATTCAACGTTGATCTTAGTTTGTTAAATATACAAAGCCATTGCTTTTGTTATTTATAAATTTGAGTCGAAATATTTTTTTAATAATTTAAAAATGACACTGAATTGCTAAGATGAGCCGTCTTCAATTTTTGATCTATGTTTGTACGTCAATACAGTGAGAAATTAACAAGGATGATTCACCGTCTACATATAAGACCTTCGAAACTTCCCGAACATTCTAGTAATCATCGTCCTTAATTCTACCTTATTGTTATAATGTTGTTAACGTTACGATAAATTTTATTATCGTGACAGTAAAGGCAGAGTCTATACAAAATGATTAGAAAAGGGGATAAATTAGGGGTTAAGTGTCAAATTAAAAACGCCTCTTTCAATCATAACTGTTTGGTAAAGGCACTAGCACCTAATTTTTATTTCTTATTTTTGCTAACAAAAATAGGATTTCAAAAAAAATATTTGCCCCAGGGCCTTATTTCACTTTATCCTTAGCTATATTGTTTTCCAAACCATTCTATTTCGCACGATACGCGTTTGATTTTTGTTTATTTATTTACATCAGAGAGAAGTGTGGTCTGAAAGAAGATGTAGTGACTAAGATTGAAAAGGGCATGTTTAGATGGTTCGGTCATTTGGAAAGGATGGACGAAAAACGATTGACGAAAGAAATATATAGTGCGAAAGTCGGGTCGGAAGGGAGTGCCCTAGGCGTACTTTTTTTTAATCAAATCGGGGAAATTCTGGAAAAAGGCCGAATCTTAAGTACCCGAAACCGACGTGAAGGCATTACTCGATGTATGAATGTGGAAGAAGAGAAAGAGCTTTGTCAGGATCGTAGCAGGTGGAAAGAAGTGATCTCTGCCTACCCCTCTGGGAAACAGGCGTGATTTATGTATGTATGTATTTATTAATGGTTCGGTTACAGGTAACGCACTATATACATGGACAAATGATCGTTAACATAACATCACGCCTTCATTCCCAGAGTGGGGTAGGCAGAGCTACAAACAACTCTAAAAATACATGTTTATAATTGTGTAAATAAATTTTGCATAATCAGGCCAAGAAGTTACCAGTGTATTAGTGACAGGTTGCAAGCCCATCGCCTAACAGTACTACAAGCCCTTATTCCCTAAGTCGCCTCACAGCAATTTCGCAACGTTAATAGTTATTAAGTAAAACCACGGTGCTTATCCAATTGTATGCAAATACAGCATGCAAGTGATAACATCGTTAATTTACTTTAAAATAAAGAGCTATTATAATGGTACAAACATTGCAAGGTTATTGAATATAGACCCAGCATCTATCATTGATCAGTTTTAAGGCGTTTTCCACAAAAATTAACTATTACTGCTTTAAGATAAATAGTGGCATCTCTGACAAAACTCCTTCAACCATACAATACAATACAATACAAAACACTTTATTGTCCACCAAACAAAAACATTACACAGAATTTTCACAATTTAGAAGACCCAGGTAAACAACAGGCGGTCTTATCGCTGATTAGCGATCTCTTCCAGACAACCTTAGAAGGGATAAGGTGCAAGTTAAAACAATTTACACGGTAGGTGGTGCAGACCAATTTCGAACAATTACAAGGAACTATGCTAGCTATAAAATACAATATACCTATAAATACACGCTTACCAAACTAATAAATAGATAATCAAATATATATTAATACAAACTAATACATTATAATGACTTACATGAATAAATAGATAGTAATAAATAAATACATACATAAATGTCATGCATTTCTGTCGACCATATTACCTACTAACAGGTGAGGTTTGAATCTGCTATGCTTATTTAATTTAAAATACTGCCTGTTGGTTCATGAGGGCAGTAAATAAATATTTGACTAATTTTCGTGACGAATCACCGTTGTTAATTTTTGACCTTAGCTATAGGTATTTTTTTTGGAAAACGCCCTTCAGTCAAAAAAATACCTTTTTGGAGACGTTTTTTGCCGTCTAACGAGTGTAACGATCCACAATTCTGTGGGTCTACGTTAATTACAGCAGAGATCCTGTTGACACCTTCCGACTCCATCATCAGATCAACTCCTGGATACCATAATATTGAATGGCTCTTGGGTTTACTTATGTATTCCAAATTTCTTTTCAAAATGATAATGGGTAGAGGTTCCAAATTTACTTGCAAGAAGGAATGACAGACATACTAATACAGTTTACACTAATATTATAAAAAGGAAAGAATTGTATTTTTGATATTAGTAACGAATAAACTTAAAAACAACCGGACTGATTTCAAAAATTCTTTCACCTTTATAAAGCTACATTATTCCTGAGTAACATGGGCTACATTTTATTTTTATACGCAGACGGAGTCGCGAGCAATAGCTAGTGTAATATATTCTTCATTTATTTAGTAATGATCTAATTAGATTTATACTGGTATATTATATACGTTTATTTATCCTAATGCACATATCTTCTGTCTTTTAAATTGTTATACGTTTAGCCATCCGCTGCTTAATTTATCTCTCAATCGCTCAAAGGTTAACTGAGAGAGATCCCTTAAAGGGATAAGTTTACCTTCGCACATACCGCCTTCGCTTCGTTTTTTTAGTGGTGGTAGGACCCTGTGCAGGGTCCGTCCGGATCGCTACCACCATCTTATCCATTAACCATCCGCCAAGCAACAGTGTTCGCATTGTTGTGTTCCGGTGTGGGGATATGACAACCGGTGAAATTACTAGCATAGAGGCATTTCATCTTAGTCCTCAGGGTTGGCAGCGCATTTGAGGTCTTAGGATTATAATCTTGAGAATTCAAATGTCTATGGGTCTCAGATTTTACTTACTATCAGGTGGCCTAAGTGCTCGTGTGCCTTCTCCTTAACATA
Source organism: Acleris holmiana (assembly GCA_949316455.1). Lineage (NCBI taxonomy): Eukaryota > Metazoa > Arthropoda > Insecta > Lepidoptera > Tortricidae > Acleris > Acleris holmiana. The sequence goes on from OX438783.1 coordinate 11,218,308, forward strand.
AAAAAAAAATACGTTTTGTATTTCTATTTTGTTTTTATTTAGTTATATTTTCCGTTTGTGCGATGAAGAGAACATAAATACTTGCTAACGAAGCAAGTCAAAACTTAAAAAAATAAGCGCACATTTTGCAAGACACAAACCGTTTTCCTTTGCCACGGAACCTTTTGCTTCTTAACGATCCTTGGCGCTTTTTTGTAGTGACTGTCATAAAGCCGAAATTGCGGACGGACGTGTCATTCCTGCTTCCATTAGTATTTCGCGTTTGCTTACTCATTGAAATATCATTTCGAGATGAAAGATATATTGCCAGCCGACGCCACCAACTGTTATTATGGAACACATATTGGACATTGCACAATTTAAACTTTACTAGCGTTTTTCGCGGGAAATCTATGGCAATCTTTTTAGATAATCTCCAATATACAACAAAAAAGAAAACGATTTTTATTTGGACATTTATGCACATTGCTTCGTTTTGTTTTTTTCCGTTCTTAGTAACGAAAGAATAGGACAAAACACAACAGCATAGAAACGATTACAATAATTATTGTTCAGACAATTTCCAATAAAGACCCGGCTAAAGTATGTATGTATGTTAACATTATATTATACAAAAGATAGACATTCAAATACATTTTTGTCAGAATATGCATTTACAACGGCAAACATCTCCCTTTAAGGGATCTCTTCCAGCTAACCTTTGGGTTATTCAGGAAAAAACAATAAATGGCAACGAGTGACGAAAACAAAATTTACAGAAACATTGTAAACTAAATTTAAGACCAAAAATAATGTTTAGATATGTTATGTTTGTTATGTCTACACTTTTTCTTTGTTTCACAAAAATATTAATAATTATAAATGAGGTCATAAATTAATAATTATATTTTATCTTTCCTGCAAATGAGCTCTATTTGACCCTCTAAAAGAAATGTATCAAATAACTTAAACTTTATATTAGGACAAATATCGAGGTCACGTTGAAACAGCCTGTGTATACATATATCCAAAGTGATTTTAAACCAACACCGACGACACGGGTAGGATCATAAAGTTTATTAGTTACCTGAAACAAAAATAATTAATTATTATAATGCAAATTAATAGTCATAGTACAATAACTTAAAGATGGACAAATCTGCACAGTTTCATTCTCTTCAGCGACTCAGTTAACCTAGTCGGTAGTGCACGAAGCTGGTGGTCCTGGATAGATGGGGTATTTATGTTTATATTTCTGTTAATACCTCATAAGACCCACCATACTACGGAGGGAGATTTTTGTGAGTAGGAATTTGAATTTACCAGCATTGATATAAAGTTCAAATACCTTTGCTCTTAAGTGCCATTTTCAATAATAAATCAAATAAAATTGAACTGTATGCTCATTAAAATATAGTTTTAACTAAATTGCCTGGATTATGTACATACATAGCAACGATAGCACAAGACTAGATAAGGACTAGGTCAATTTGTATGAGATTGAACTGTTTATACTTTTATTATCTTACAAAAGCTGTATTTTCTAAAGTGTTTCAGTTAAAGAAAACAATGCAGCAGAAGTCAGAACTATGCGGGGCGTTGCCAGTGCTAGACCTCGTGAACTGCCTCCCGCGTCGTTAAATTAAACATTGCGCAATACAAACGTTCTACTGAATTTCAGTGCAAGAGCTTGTATGAAAAACAGCCCATTAACTGACTCCGGAGCACGACATGGTCCTCCATTCTACTGCGCTATAACGATATCGCGTTTGACGTGTTTTAGAATCGTTTATGTCACAGTCGCCATTATTGTAAATGACATCATGACATCATGATTACCGTGTAGAGTCCCAGCCCTGGGGAGTGATTCTCTCAACATAGCGCTGCGTCGATCTTAAAGGTGAAGTTTTATCTGGCAAGTTTAAGAAGTCCCGTCGGAGCGTACAAAACACATTTTAGTGCGTGCCTTCTCAATTAGGCAGCAGCCAGGTGAGTGGAGTTCAGTGTCGTATAAAGCTTCTTGGGGAGCATTGTAAAATCATTAACAATGTTTTTTTACCGCACTGTGTACAATTTAACTTTCGATAGGTCCCTACTCTTCAACTGCTTGAAAGACGGTAAGAAAAATATAATAACTACATACATGCATAACATCACGCCTTCATTCCCAGAGTGGGGAAGGCAGAGCTACAGAAATACCATTAAATCTAAAAAGACTTGTTGACAATTCTGTAACCACAATTTGCACAAGTAGGCTTAGATATTTAACAGTGTATTAGTGACAGATTGCAAGCCCATCGCCTAACAATCCCGTGTATGTCGCCTCTTACGACATCGACGGGAAGACATGGAGTGGCACTATTCTAACCCGGTAACCACACGAGACTAAAATTATTTTTTTTGTAAAAAAACCTAAATTTCGAGCACTTTTTTTTTCTTACAAATACAAAAACCTTTAGTTCTGACTTACTCCATCAAATTTTGCAAATAAATAGCGACTCTACAGACTCCTAATTTATTTCACATTCTTAAACAAGAGCAAGCGGTAATACCCCAAAGATCGCCGATATATCACCCGTTGCTTATCAAAAGAACAGTTGTTGCCTCTGTCCTGGGGGTCATTAAGTCCGCATCACGTGACACAGCCGGATAGATGCGACTAGGTCGAACAAGAAAAACTATGGGGATTCTCCATTTTTTCTGTTGCAAAGATTTTTGTAGAAACATGACCGAATTCTAATACGACACTCTAGCCTACTTGGTAGTGACCCTGCCTTCGAAGCTAGGGGTCCTGGGTTCAAATCCCGGTAAGAGCAGATATTTGTGTGATGAGCACGAGTATTTGTTCCTGAGTCTTAGATGTTTTCTATGTATTTACGTATACATTTATCTATATAAGTAAGTTTATCGTTGTCTAGTACCCATAGTGCGAGCCTAGATCTAAGTTTGGGACTAGGTCAATTTGTGTGACATTGTCCTTTGATATTTATTTATTTATTTATTTATTGTCCTGTGATTTATTTAATTTTATGTCGGGAATTCAGACGTTATGAAAGTACAGTCGATATGGGTAAGGACCAAAAACTTGGCCAAGCTAACTCACTCAATTTTTATTTTTTTGAAACTTTTCCGTAGGGATAATTTTCGTGTCACAACGGAACTTATTTCATTTTTGTTGTTTGTATGGTTAACTACGCTTAACTATGGTCCAACTATTTGGTCCTTACCCATATTTCACTTTACATTCCATTTTTTTTATTTTTTCCTGTATTTGGATATTTTTAGCAGGTATGTTGATGATGATTTTAGTGAAACTAATACTAAATCTGAGAATTATTTTTGACTATGTGCAATTAGGAACAGAGGGGTTATCATTACAAAACAACGCAGTTCTGTTTACGCTCAGAGAAAAGGACAGAGCTATGACAGTTATATAGCTCTGTCCTTTCCTCTGAGCGTAAACAGAACTGCAAAGCTAGCTCATGATAACCTCCCACGGGCCTTATTTTACTTTTGCTCTACATCTTCACATATTTTATGTAACTCGGCCGCTATTAATGTCAATTTGTGAGTAAATAAGAGCTGTAATGACGTTGGCAATACAAGAGTCATTTAAGATTTTCATGAGGGCTTAGTTTAGGGCAAAATACAGAAAAAAAAAACATCAGGGGACAATCTCACACAAATTGACCTAGTCCCAAACTAAGCTCTAGGCTTGTAAACTTAAATAGAGAAATACATACTTAAATATATATAGAAAAAATCTAAGACTCAGGAACAAATATTCGCGCTCATCACATATATATCTGCCTTGACCGGGATTTGAACCCAGGACCGCAGGCTTCGGAGGCAGAGTCCCTCGCAACTAGGCCAACGTGTGGTGTTTAGAAATCTATAAAAAATTCGCAATGGGTAAGGTGCTCTGGTAAGACCGTGTATTTTATTTTATATAATAAAATAACGTGGTACATGAAACACAAATTGTTTAAATTCATAAAATATTTGCAATAAAAGCCAAAACATAAGTGCTAACAAAACACGACTAAATAAACAACGTTTAACAACGTACCCCCACCTTGACTAACGCTGACCTTTAATTATTTAATCCTAAACAAAACAAAAACCCGGCTCATTACAAAAGAATTCAAATATAACGCCCAGATTTAGATACAAAAGTAAACACCTATCTAACACGTATAAAACCTAATGAAGAGCATTATAAATTACCGGCATATTTTAGGCAGTGCTAGAGACGAAGATATGTATATGCTACATCGCTGTCTCTTTCACAGCCTGGAACTTGTAAGGTTTTGAGAGTTTATAATACGACCTCAGTTCTCACTTTTAGCATCACAAAGGCCTCCTTGGGTCCGTAGTGAGCCGCAAAAACGTTAACTTTTTCAACCACGTTTTGCCGCTCCGCCCCTCCTCTGTGCTTGCCCTACTTTGTCACAATTTGATGGATGTTCACAAAGGGGGGTACTGCCTTCGCACTGATATGGTTGTGTCAAATCGCTTCTCAGCCCTGATATTTATTAGCCTCGGCCGTAATTTCTCGCGCTTTCTCTTCAATATCAATCATTTTATCTCACTAGACAACGAATTTATTACGTTAAACGTCCGGAGCCAAAAAGACGTCGTTATCGGACTTTTTCTAGAATATTCCACGTCTTTACGACGCCTCGGAGCGTCGTTCCTCTTTCCTTTATTGACGTTATTATGACTCTCGCGCAATAATGCGGTTATAGTAACTCGACGTGGAAAAGACAAGTATCGGAAACGAATGACTTTTGTTTTCTCTTAATGGGAAAGCTTATTTGAAAAATATTGTGTGATGTTTTTTTATTTTTTATTGACGCGCGTGTTAGTTGACTGGACCTAATAAAGCTGTCACATTCTATATTTATGATTTTATGACTGGTTATTATTAAGTTTGGTACATTTTACCCGTATCTTAAAAGCAAGGTTGTAAGAGAACAATTATTTTGATAATTCTACCACGATTTGTTTGTGAACGATTTTTTAATAACATTTATCTCAATAACGAGATTAAAAACAGCTATTTGTTATTAATACAAACACAAATACATTTTCACTTCAGCACCTCAAAAAGGGTAGTTTTGCTGTTTAAATGCAGTGAGCAAAATTCGATTTTGCTGCAAGCGTGAGACGAAGTAACTTTTTAATTTTTGTTTACAATATAAAGGTGGTTGTGGTGCAGAAAGCAGAGCTATGCTGGCGGCTCGAGATGTTGTTTTGTTTTTACAATGTTGTCTTTTTTACCTTAAGCTTATATTTTCTCGCTACTGAGGTGAGAAATTATATGTGTAAAAATTCTATACCACTTTGCTTGCTCGGGATTCAAAATCAACACTCGCAGCAAAAACCACCTTTGCGCTCTTGTTGCACAAATAACTATTATTTCATTATCCATGGATAGCAGCAGTTACAAAACATAGCCCAGTTTAAATAAACACGCAATGAAAAGGGCGTTAGCGCATCTACGCTGATTTTAAGGTTTTTAGCCCACCCGCTGTCATTAAGAGCATTTAAGTACAACATTGAGGCATTCCATCTTAGTCCTCAGGGTTTTCAACGAGTCGCAGGATTGCAGTCTTTAGATTCTAGTCTTGAGAGTTCAAATGTTTATGGGTCCCACTTACCATAAGGTGGTGGGCCTGTGTACTGCCTATACAAGAGGGTATTATTCTATTTCCTATACCTTTAAAAGCACAGGACCATGATTTTAAGGTGTTAACCTTTTTATAATTCAAATGTTTGCATAAATCAAGAGCGAAACAAAACTTCTACAGTAGGTACTATTCATTCATACGGTGCGTCAAAAATCCAAACAAAAGTAATTCTCAGATGTATAATCGAAGATTAACATTCCCATTGTGACCTTTTCAGAGTGAAAATTAAAATCAAAGTCGCTTCCATTAGAAATAATGGTAGTTGAAAGAAAAAAAACACGGACGACTCAAGTGGTCCGCTAAGTACTTTGAAAGATTTTCTTTGTAGTAACTTAGAAGAATTTAATAATTCCGAAAGCGATATTTTCACGAGAGTGAGTTTTGAATTCAAATCATTATTCGGGAACCCTTAAGGGGTTTTGTTCATTGAAAATAAAACCCAATTTCGGGCGTCAAAATTTTCAATTTTTGATTCGACGAGGCTTGGCGAGTTAGATCTATTTAAAAAGTTCTGTTACAGATGATTTGGAGAGAGTCACAAAGATTCTAGTTAATAATGTTTACTTTTGGCCAGGAATAAAACCAAAGTTTTTTTGATACATATTTTGTAAGCCTGATTTAATTAAGAACCACGCAGTAATACTAGTCATAAACTTAAAATTCAAATGTATTTCAGTTTTTCCAATATAATTAATAACCATGAGGATCTACTTAATAATAATTTAAATTTCATATCGCTATCTTAATTACAATCGAGTTCTCAGATAGACATACGCTTTTGGACCTTATCCATTGATGTGCAAAATTGTATACATATTTAAGAACTAGGCTACAAACAATTGAGGCTGCGGGTATTTAGGCCAGGCAGCCAGTGATCAGTGGCGGGATATCCACTTTTTAGGGCCAGCGCGGGCCCGGGGAACTAAATACTCCCCAAAAGAGCGCCCCCTGTATGCGGTAGGTGCGCGGCGCCTACAGGGAGAACGAGGTGGGAAGACCGCAAACGGCCGGTGCTAGGCCCTGAAAGCACAAAATGCAGTCTGAAAATAATTCATTACCCCAGGAGGGTACCCGAAAGGGAGAATCCCTCCCCGCGTCTTCGGGCGCGGGCTGCCCCTCGTATTCTGGGGGGGGGCACCAGCTGCATCGTAGGTCGCCAATCTGGCGACCTCCGTGAACACGACCCACGCAACCGTTTAACGGACACCGACGACTCTGCATGACTTGACGACCTGGCGCGACACAAGGAGACGGAGCATTCCAATGGAATGATCCTCGACATGGGCTCAGACGCCTCTCTGCCGTCAGTACACCTGACCGGCAGGGAGGTAAAAGGGCTGGACATTGATGCCCGCAAGCGGACTGCTTCTGACTCCATTTCTGATCTGGAGATTGACGATCCACGGTGGATCGAAGCGGACGACGCGATTCCTCAGCCCTCAAAGAGGGCTCTTGAGGAGGAGGAGGATGAAGGGGAGGTCGTCAGGCCTCCTAAAATAAACACGGCCCGTAGGGGAAATCCCAAAGGGGCCTATTCGGGGTTGACCGTAGCCAGTGCCAGATTTAAGCCCTGCCAAATAGAGGCTGAGGCGGAGACCGAACCTGACCCCGCGGCCAACTATAGGCGGGATTTTCCCAAACTCAACCCCAAGGAGGGGAAAAAGGGGGAAAAAAAGGAAGGCCGACACAAGAAGGGCAACACTCCGCTCCCCGTGCGCGCTCGCGTTCTCCCGACTTGGGGGTTATGGTGTGTAGGCAGGAGGCCGACCCCATAAACGCCGCCCGTACGGCGGCGAGGGACATCCTCGAGGCGACAGCGTTGTCCAGAAACCTCAAGGGTGAAATTCGGGGGCGTATGAATAAGGCCTGCCGCGCCATTCTGGCGTCAATGGAAGTGGTCGAGGCGACCAGATCCGAGAGCGAGGAGATCCGCATCCTGAAGGCGGACAACAAAAGGATGCGGGAGCAACTCGCTCTCAACTCGGCGGAACTGAAGGCGCTCCGCACCGCCTTCAGTAATAGGGAGACCCTAGCCGCTCCTTTGCCTCAGCCTCAACTACAATTCGGCACCGCTGAACTGACTGAGGCAATCGGGGAAATGAAGCGCGACCTCTTCCTCAGCCTGGGCAACATGATTAATGCCCGGATTGAGGAAGTCAACAGCAGACTCCCCGCGGTGCCCATACTCCGCCCCCCATTGGCACACGACCAGCGGGCTGTTAAGCCTGCTGCGTCAACCCCTCCCCAGCCGAAGGTTGCAAGACTTGCTCCGCCACCCCCGGCCCAGGCGAGGGGTTCCGAGCCGGAAGCCAGAGCCAGGCTGGGAGACGGGAGGCTGAAGGCAAAGGTGGCCAAGAAGACGAAGACCCCAGCCCCCGCCCCTGCCCGCCAAGCCCCAAAGGCCAAGGCTGCCCCAGCCCTGAGCAGCAGCCAGCAGCAGGAGGATGGACCTGGCCCCTCGGGTCGTGGTCGGAGGTGGTCCGAAGGAAACGGAAGGGCAAGCCAAAGGACTCCCCCCCTCCCCCACAAAAAAAGAAGACCTCGGGGAAAAAGGCGCCCAAACCCCGTGCGCTGACTGTCCCCAAGACGGCGGCTGTGGTAGTCACCTTAAAGAAGGGCGCCACCACCACCCTGCAGGCAACCATGGCTAAGGCCATCAACGGCCTTAGCCTCAGCGAGGTTGGCCTGCAGCATGTGCGGGTCAGGACCTCGATGACGGGGTCCCGGGTCATCGAGGTCCCCGGGGAGGATAATGCCAAGGTGGCGGACGCCCTAGCAGTAAAGCTGCAGGGGTTGGTTGGGGACGTCGCCGATGTGAGCCGACCCATCAAAATGGCCGGCGTCCAGATCGCCGGCCTGGACGAGTCGGCCACTAAGGAAACGGTGGCGCAGGCCGTCGCCACCGCGGGGGGGTGTCAGGCGGCACAGGTTAAGGTGGGGGCCGTTCGCACCCTCTACGACGGCACTGGGTCAGTTTTGATCCAGTGCCCCGTAGAAGCCGCGGTGGCTCTACGGAAGGCTGGAAGGATGCTGGTGGGCTGGGCCTCCGCCAGGGTCACGACGTTGGAGCCGACACCAATGCGTTGTTTCCGCTGCTTCGGTGTCGGCCACGCGAGGGAGCTGTGCCCCTCCAAAATTGACCGGAGCAATTTCTGCTTTCGGTGTAGCAAGGAGGGGCACCGGATAGAGGCGTGCTGGGAGAAGGCGTGGTGTGCAGTTTGCCACCATGCAAAACTCCCGGCGAGCCATATAATGGGGGGGAAGAATTGTTTCCCCCCGGAGACCAAAGGGAGGGACACGAGGCCCCAGCGTCGCCGCCCACCGGCCGCCCCCAGTGAAAGTGCCCCCGCCGCGACTACCGCCGACCGGGCCCAGGAGGAGACCTGCATGGAGCTCTAAATGCCAGCACACCATTTGGAGCTCCTGCAGGCTAACATCAACCACTCCGCCAGAGCACAAGACCTGCTCATGCAGACAATGGCGGAGTGGTCGATCGACGTTGCCGTGGTCTCGGAGCCCTACTACGTCCCTCCCCTACCCAACTGGGTAGGGTCGACGGATGGTAGGGTTGCCGTGACAGTGCCAGCGGTCGGCAACGGCCCCCCCTTGAACAGGACTGAGGGTGGCCCGGGATACGTGGCGGCCAACTGGGGGAGCGACACCACACTGATTGGTGTCTACTTCTCCCCCAATAGGCCGCTGGCCGACTTCGAGGTCTTCCTGGGGGTCCTGGGGGGGGTCATCAGCAGGGCGGTCCCGCGGCAAATTATAATCCTGGGGGACCTCAACGCCAAAAGCGCGGCGTGGGGATCCCGCATAACGGATGCACGCGGGGAGACGTTGAGGGACTGGGTGGTGGCGACGGGCCTAGTCGTCCTAAACCGGGGCAGTTCCAATACTTGCGTGCGGTGGCGGGGGGGTTCCATCGTGGACGTCTCATTCGCGACCCCTGTCATTGCCGCACGCCTACTGGACTGGCGCGTCCTGGAGGACGTGGAGACCCTCTCTGATCATCTGTACATCAGATTGAGGGTCTCCACCAGAGGGGGCCAGCCACCACCCAACCCAGGGGGAGCGCGTATGGGGGGGGGAGGGGAGTTCCCCAAATGGTCCCTGACCCACTTGGACAGGGCCAAGGCGGACGAGGCGGCGATGGTGGACGCTTGGTGTGCTGCCCCACCCGCCACCCTCGGAGTTGAGGAGAGGGCGCGCCGGTTCCGCTTCACACTGCAGGCGGTGTGTGGAGCGTCCATGCCTCGGACGAGGCGCCTCTTCACCCGAAGGAGTGTGTACTGGTGGTCCGCGGAAATTTCGGCTCTGCGGACCACCAGTAACTGTGCCCGCCGCGCCTATCAACATTGTAGGCGCAGGCGGCACACAGACGAAGAGGAGGAGGGGCTCCACGGGGCCCTGAAAGAAGCAAAGGGGGCCCTCCAGCTTGCCATCGCCAAGGCCAAGGATGAGGCGCATGCCTCATTCCTGGCCACGCTGGACAGGGATCCGTGGGGGCGACCGTACAGGGTGGTGCGCAATAAAATGCGCACCGCCCCCCCCATGGACTCTTTGGAGCCCCCCCTCTTGAGGAGGGTCATCGAGGGGCTGTTCCCAGCAGCCCTCTCGATAACTCCCCCGGTGATGACCGAGCCACCGGGGGACTTGGAGGACCAACTCGAACTCGATATCGCACCGGTGAGCGATGACGAGTTCGAGAGGGCGGTGGACCGGCTCCGGGGCTGCAAAAAAGCCCCGGGACCCGATGGAGTACCGGGCCGGGTACTCCCCATCGCCCTTAAGCACCTCGGGGACCGACTCAGGCTGTTGATGGACGACTGCCTGAGGGAGGGTCGGTTCCCGAGGGTTTGGAAGGAGGGGAGGCTTTGCCTGCTCCGTAAAGAGGGTCGACCCCCGGACAGTCCTTCTGCCTATCGCCCCATAGTACTGCTGGATGAGGCCGGGAAAATGTTCGAGCGAATCCTGGCCTCCCGGATCCTGCAGCACCTGGAGACCGCCGGCCCGAACGTGTCTGACAGTCAGTTCGGGTTCAGGGAGGGGCGGTCCACGCTCGACGCGTTGAAGTCCCTCAGGGACTTCTGCGAGTTCGCGTCGAGCATAGGGGAGGGAGTCGTGGCGGTGTCGCTGGACATTGCCAACGCCTTTGGCACCCTCCCCTATGGGGTGATTAGGGAGGCACTACAATACCACCAAGTGCCTCCCTACCTGCGGCGGGTCGTAGAGCACTACCTCACCGAGAGAGTAGTGCTCTATGAGCGGAGGGACGGTCGACGGGGGTCGACGGAGATGGCCTGTGGTGTACCCCAAGGTTCCGTGCTCGGTCCACTTTTATGGAACCTGGGGTACGACTGGGCCATCAGGGGGCTGTCGCTCCCGCGGGTGGCCACCATCTGCTATGCAGATGACACCATGGTGGCCGTGCGCGGGACCGCGTTGAGGGAGGCCACGAGGAGGGCGGAGGTGGCGGCTGAGCTGGCAATTCACCGCATTGAGCAGCTCGGCCTTAAGGTAGCCCTCTCGAAGACTGAGGCGATAGTCTTCGGAGGGCGAGGGTGGAGGCTGCCGGCGGGCGCAGCTCTCACCCTGGGGGGGGAAACGGTCCAGATCAAGCCCCACATCAAATATTTGGGGCTTGTACTGGACCGGAGGTGGAATTTCGGGGAGCACTTCACCCGTCTTGCTCCCCGAATCGTGGGCGCCGCCTCGGCGCTAGGCAGATTGCTGCCGAATGTGAGTGGACCGGGGTTCCTGTGCCGGCGTCTCTACGCCGGCATAACAAGAAGCATGGCCCTATACGGGGCCCCAATCTGGGCTGACAAGCTGTCGGCCCGCAACAGGGCCCTACTAAGGAGGCCCCAGCGGGTGGTGGCCCTCAGAATAGTGAGGGCCTATATGACGGTAGCCCACGCCGTGGCCTGCCTCCTTGCCTGCACCCCACCCTGGGAGTTGGACGCAGAGGTGCAGGCAGAGACTTACCGACTTAGGTCCAGGGCCCGGGCGAGAGGTGAACGTCCGGACCCTGAGGAGATAGAGGAGACGCGCCGGATGACGGAGCGCCGATTGCGGGACAGGTGGAAAGAGGACCTGGGGGACTCCCCCTATGGGACCCGAACTATAGGGGCGATCCTCTCGTCCCTGGACACCTGGTTGGAGAGGGCGGTCGGCGCTACGTCGTACCGGCTTGTGCAGGTATTGACCGGACATGGGTGTTTTGGTCATTACCTGCACAAAATTGGGAGGGAGCCTGGCCCGCAGTGCCATGAGTGCGGGGACCCAGACGACACAGCCCAGCACACCCTAGAGGTGTGCAGTCGCTGGAGTTCGGAGCGCGGAGCCATGGCACTGGCCATAGGGCGGTCGGACCTCTCCCTGCACAGCGTCATTTCTGCGATGCTGTGCAGCGACAGGTCCTGGAAGGCGGTGGCCTCCTTCTGCGAAAGTGTCATCTCGCAGAAGGAGACGGCGGAGCGTGAGCGCGAGGAGTCTCCTCTCGCGCATCCGCTCCGGCGCAGACGGCGGGGGTTGAGGCGTAGGCGTTTTGCCGCCAGCCTCAATCCTTAGTGGCTGCGGGCGGGGGATGGGAGTCCCCTTCCCGCCGTAGGTGATAGCCACTTGGCGGTCTGGGAGGGAGGCCACGCGTGCTCGGCCTCTCTCTCCTTTGGCGCGGGTAGCCCCAGTGGTTGGCTGGGGCTGCCGGTAGGCGTCGTGGGCAATGCTTCGGCGGTACCACGGCGCCTTGCCTAACCGGCAGGAGGGTACGCCAGGGTGGTTTTTAGTGGGTAGCACTCCTCCCCCCTCTCGCTCTGAGAGGGGGGCACATAGAGGTGAGTCCCACATACCCCCCCGCCACTCCCATGGTGGGGGAAATGCGTAACGCATTTTCCATCCTGACAAAAAAAAAAAAAAAAAAAAAAAAAAAGGCAGCCAGTGATGGAAGAATCTTTAAGTATCGTAGGCGAAATGGGTTTATTATAAAGATATACCTAATATTAAAAACCCTAACGACAGGCACGCAAACAGACATAGCTTAGCCCTATATCCTGATAAGGTTATATACCAGCCAGATACATTTAAAAATAGTTTATAGTCGTTTATGTAACTGATGAGGGATGGTAAAACACGAGTATGGTTTAAAACGAGCCGAAGACAAATTACATAATCAGGTCACACGAGTGTTTTAAGGCCTATTTTTATGTACAGTTGCATTCATTATTTTATCTACATACATATTATAAGTAGGTACTCCAAGATGGGTTCAGAATCCGAAGGCAAATGACCTGCTTTGCTACCAGTGCTGCCTGTAACATATCTATAGCTAAGGTAAGTTTCGTGTGGTCAAAATTTTAATTTCAAGTGATATAGAATTGGGACCAATTTAACCTGAGCTAACTGTATCAAATATCAAAATCAAATCAAATATATATTTATTATTACAGTGACTCAGTTTACCTATTTAAATTGAAACACAAGTAGTTAAGTACTAAACACTGCACAAAATTTACAAGTATAGAAACTTTTCCTGTGTCACCTACACTAGGCTCGGCCTGTCTCGTAGAGTGGCACTATACGTTTACCAGAAAATGTTTATCCAACGTCAAAGAATTTCACAATATTAATTTTTATATGTAATTTATATGATTACCGTTTAGAGATATAAATTAGTCTGGAGAAGGAAAGACAGAAGGCATGTATGAATACGTACAAATGGGCATGTGAGTGCGTGTGTGTGTGTGTGTGTGTGTGTGTGTGTGTGTGTGTGTGTGTATGTGTGAGTATGTGTGTGTGTGTGTGTGTGTGTGTGTGTGTGTGTGTGTGTGTGTGTGAGTGTGCGTGGGTTAGTCAGTAGGTATTAAATTATTTAAAGCGCTGAGAGTATTTTTTCTGTTTCTTTGTAATTTAAAGTGGTTAACCATCTTTTAACTTTTGTTTTAACCTCCCTCCGCAGCTCCGAGAGCAAAATATGTATGATATCGCTATAAGAACATTAATTAATATTCTGCTTACGATATTCTTAAAAGTTGGTTAGAAAAACACGACAAGACTCCGGTAGGTCGGACACAGAAAATGGAAGAAGGCCGTGTCGTATCGTACAGTCGGTCTTAAGTAGCTGCACACTTTTATACCTTGTCGCTTTATAACGCCTTTGACAGATTAGTGCAGTAGTTTAAACATGACGTTAAAGTGGCAAAGCACTAAAATGTGCACCGTTTTGACAAAATGCTGTACTAGAGTCGATTTTACTGCCACCAGAACACATAATATTGCTATTGCTATTGCATAATATTGATATTAGGGAATAAAGGCTTGTAGTATTGCTTGGCGATGGGCTTGCAACCTGTCACTAATACACAAGTAAACTTCTTGGCCTGATTGTGCAAAACGTGGTTACAGAATTATATACAAGCCTTTTTAGAGTTGTTGGTTTGTAGCTCTGCCTACCCCACTCTGGGACTAAAGGCGTGATGTTATGTATGTATGTAGAACACATAATATTGCGTGTTTTTTGTTATTTTTGTTTACTTTTAGTAAAATATTTGTGTAGTAAATTTGTTCAATATCCTTTTTAACCGCAAATAAAACTATTTGAACGAAGAACGGCCGTTACAAGCGTGATTACCAATTTCACCATACGATGTTAAATTTAATCAATGTTAATCGACTGTTAGTTCATACATTTTGCCAGCTGTTAACGCCCTAATCGTCTGTTAAGTGGTTAACATCGTATGGTGAAATTGGTACTAAGTCTAAAACCGACTTCGGGTGATTACGCTAAGTATTATAATTTAATCAAACATTATTATAACCGCCATTATTATCATTATTATCCCCGTGTGGTTGCTGGGTTAGAATAGTGCCACTCCATGTCTTCCCGTGAATGTCGTGAGAGGCGACTAAGGGAATAAAGGCTTGTAGTACTATTAGGCGATAGGCTTGCAACTGTCACTAATACACTGGTAAACATCTTAGCGTGACTATGCAAAATGTGGTTACAGAATTATCAACAAGTTTAGAGTTATTAGTATTCTGTTGCTCTGCCTACCCCACTCTGGGAATAAAGGCGTGACGTTATGTATGTGTGCATTATTATCAGATCGTCGGGCCACCTTGTGGAACGCCTGCTGGCACTTCGTCTCCCGGGTGACCTCTCTAGAGCCTTTCCGCTCCACGGTCATTGATTTTATCGGTTTTCCTAGGTCGCCGGAAACCGCTGGACGACAGCAGCAGAGGACCGATCGTTATGGAAAACCTTGGGAAAGTTCTTTATTTGATTATCGTTGAGTAAAATAAGCAATTTTATAATGAATATATTATAAGCTCCATTTCACACGAAAGTAATCGTTGAAATTAAAACTAACATAGTCAAAATTCATTTTTATAAATATCGCCGTTGTAGCCGATAAAACGAAAACATAAAACAAACTACACATGCTGGCCCCTAATATTAAGGTGCAAGTGAGGAGCGCAGCGGGTTTGTTAAGGAATATAGCTAGGTGTTATACACAAAGTGTCTTATTTAATTCGGTCAGTATGGGAAATTCTGAAACTATAAAACATACGAAGATCTGTTCTTAGGAACCATGTCATCGATTTTAATAATAAGAAAAACTGCATTCATACATTTAAAAAAAACCTGTACTCAGCTCGAGAATCGAACCCGGTTGTTTAGAAAAAAAAACTTACACTATTTCTATTTAGATATCGATTGTGTAAGCTTTTAAGCAGTAAATGGCTCTATGAAAAATGATGTCTAAAATGAATAAAATGCATTGTTTTTACATACTTTAATATGATTTATTTTAGTAGAGACAATTTTTCATGCCTGAACTTGTTGAATATTGTACGATGATCACTTCGAACACCTACTAAAATCTTCGTATGTCTTATAGTTTCAGAATTCCCGATACTGTCCCTGCGCCCCCGCACCCCCTCTTCTATGAACCATAACGTACGTACGTTTCTTTCTTTTTATAGTCAAACTATTTTTTTAAAAACGCCGTTGCTTATCACTTGAGCTATGAAAAAAGCGTACACATGACACCTCTAGGTACAGCATGATAAATGAGAGCATTTCCTATACAAAAAAGGTGATTGATACCTGGTTTACACAGTCCTGCATGTATTGGGTGTCCGTATTTATCACGTGTTTGATGTTCATTTTCGAGTTTGTTCCGGTCAGTCAGATCGATGTCAGGGGTCAAGAACTCACTTTTAGGTTTTTATAAACAGAGTGTAATAATTATTGATGATAACGGTTTTGCTAGCCTAGTTGTTAGGTCCTACGAAACTAGCGGTCCCGGGTTCTATTCTCAGTTGAGATGAATAATGAAATTGTGTGACAAGCGCGAATGTTTTCTCCCGTGTTCTGGATGATTGTCTTCTTTGTACGTTTTTATTTCTACATGAATAAGTTTATCTTTGTCTACTAACTATATTACAAGTTTAGAGCTTGAAAATGAAAATGCAATTATATTTATTCCGCTGCCAGCAGTGTTCGCGTTCTTGTGTTCCGATTTGGGGATAGGACAAGCGATGAAATTACAAATATAGAGGTTTTACTTCTTGGTTCTTATGGTTGGCAACGCATTGGCGATATAAAGATTTCGCTTCAAGACAGTGCAAATATCCATTGGATTTCAGATCCTACTTACCATCAGGTGGCCTTTGTGCTTGTGTGACTTTCCCATGCCATAGACGTATTAATTGAAGTATATATATATGTATAATCAAGTTTGTCCTTGTCTATCGACCTAAATTATGAGCCTAGAGATTGAAAATGAACATAAAAACATTATTTTTTGTATAAGTCAGGCCCTGTAGGCACTTTTAATGAGTGTATCTGGGCGTTATAAAATTAACGTATCTAAATGTATGGCTAATTTTCGTGACGAAATGGAAAAAGTTAAATTTTCTTAATTTTGTCCTTAACGATGTACACTTTTTTTGGAAAACGCCCATCTACCAGCACTTTCTAAAGGAGAACTCTGTAGAGAAGAAGTGCCTCAAGAAACTCAATACTCCCTTCTCTGTCTTAGTTTCCAACAAACTGTAGTGAAACTGAAACTGTGTCTTGTACAAATATTACAAATTAAAACTGTTAACTTTTAAAAAGAGAATAACTATTTTTTTTCTACAGTAAAACAAGTCCTAACACGTTAAATAGGCCAATATTTTACAAACAAAATAGAATGTTAAACTATTTACTTTTTATACGTGTTACTAGCGACCCGCCCTCGCTTCGCTCCGGATTAAAGTATTATACATATAATCCTTCCTCTTCAATCACTCTATCTAACCGCATCAAAATCCGTTGCGTAGTTTTAAAGATTTAAGCATACATAGGGATATAGGGACAGAAAAAGCGACTTTGTTTTATACTATGTAGTGAAGATCCACTTAACTTTAGATATGAGTGAAAACACGAAAGTTTAATAGGAATTAAACAAATCTAGCGGAATATAATGATAAAATTTAGCTTTATTGATTTCCATTTATCTCGAAGTAACTTTATTAAATTTATATTCGAAAGGTCGGCAGACTGAATCAAATTACACTGAGTAAATATTATCCTATATTTATCCAAAGGTTTTAGGCTCATAATAGTCATAATAATATTTAAGTTAGGTTTCTTATTTGTGCCGGGGATAAATAACAAAATAAGCATTAGTTTATTTTATTATTGCGGCCTTTCGTGATTATTCAACGAAAGTTAAATTTCAAATTTGTAGTAATTTAAGCCTCCGTCCATTAAAATAAATCTGAAATCAAATTTAGGAGGAGTACGCGCACGTAACGCTTAGCTACTATATTAAGTAAACATACATACATACATACATAACATCACGCCTTCATTTCCAGAGTGGGGTAGGCAGAGCTACAGAAATACCAACAACTCTAAAAAGACTTGTTGACAATTTTATTGTGTAACCACATTTTGCACAATCAGGCCAAGAAGTTTACTAGTGTATTAGTGACAGGTTGCAAGCCCATCGCCTAACAATACTACGAGCCCTTATTCCCTGAGTCGCCTCTTACGACATCCACGGGAAGACATGGAGTGGCACTATTCTAACCCGGCAACCACACGGGCTAAGATCAAGGGCGGGGATTAAGTAAACATCTTTTGTTCTATGTTTAAATCTAGTCGCGACGAACGTTCGTTATCGAAAATGTTAGACGGTCGCGTCGACACTTATGACTTATGAACATTCTATACGCTTTGACGGCTTTCGAAAATCGTTTACGTTAACGTTAAGCATCTCGTCTAGGGCACATATAATGGAATTACATCGATGAAATAAGTATCGAAGATTGAAGGGGATCTCTGATAAAGAGAAAAATATACATAAATATAAAGAACGTAGAATAAATACGCTCATCATACAAATTTTTGTCTTTACCGGGAAGTAAACCCGGGATCACCATCTTTGTAGGCGTCTACGTACTTGGTGACCTCCACTGTAATTAACTTAGACAGAACTACAAAATTAGGATTCGATAGTTTGGTAAGCGGGAGATGACTGCATAAATGTGTCAATTTGAACCACTTTATTTATTTATTTTAATCTTTATTGAAAAAAATACAGAGTTTGAGTACAAAGGTGAACTTAATGCCTAATGGCATTCTCTACCAGTTGACCTTTGGGCAAATCATAAAATTGTTGTGGGCGGTGCAATATTGTACGTGAGCTGAAATTTGGAATACAGAATCCCGATGACAATGCATTAATATGGTATCTAAGTGTTGATCTGATGATGGAGTGGTGGCGACAGGATCTCGGTTATACTTAACGTAGACCCACTATTTTGGCTCTCGTTACTTTGGTCTTAACAAGTGCATAGTCGGCAGCCAAAGCTTGTCTCATAAGTGAATTTTCTGTCAGAAACTTATATCTTTATGTGCATAATAATTTTGATAATTACGCAAAGGTCATTGGCCCTAATCCATAGCCGGTTGCAGTGCGATCCGAATTCTCTTGGCAGCGCGCGGCATGTTAAATGTTTACTCGCGTGAAATATGAACGGTTCCAAATTTGGGTGCCAACTAACGGGCGGCTTATTCTCTTCGCTGTAGCAAAACTGGCACGTATTTTTTGTAAGTGCAGTGCTTCATCATCTCAGCTAAAAGACGTCAACTGCTGGACATCTATAGGATGTTTTTTGGTCGGTGGTGAATCCGAATATCACATTAAAAATTTAACAAAAACTTCAGAGAAAAAGCATTAAAAAAAAAACATTATTTCACATAATTGTGGTTACCATTCGCCATGTTTACCGAAGACTTTAATGACGTAATCACCGTGCAAAATGTTATGATTATGTAGTGATGATTGATTGATTGAATAACGGTGTCAGCATTTGATTGTTTTGACCATTCACAAAGTAAATGTTTACTACATCAAACATTTCCCGATTGTCCAGAAGTAAATTTTCTTGCCAAGCCATTCATTTTATCAATTAAATGATTTTACACTTCACATTACAAGCACTCGCTTCGAAACATACACTAACGTCGCTTGCGCATTGTGAGGGTTGTATCAGAATCAGAATCAGAATCAGAATAATCTTTATTCAAGTAGGTTTACAAATAATAAACTCTTTTGAAACGTCATAGTAGCGACTTAGCCTAAATTGACTGCAGGTTCAAATCGCGACCGATCAGAGAAGAACCTGTAAGAAACTCTGTCGGATGTCTTTTTTTTTTTCGACGTTCGCAACCTTTTGTCGTAAGGACTAAACATTTTATTACAAGCAATTCAGTCCCAAGCATTGTTATCATTAATATAGTCTTTAATACAATAATATGCTTTAGAAATTAGTTTACGCTTAACGTAACTCTTAAATTTATTTACTGATAGTTCAGTAACATTACTTGGGAGCTTATTATAGAACCTAATACAATTACCCATAAAAGAGTTTTTTATTTTATGGAGCCGCGTGAAGGGCACTGCGAGCTTATATTTATTTCTGGTATTAACATTATGTATGTCACAGTTCTTTCTAAATTTAGCGATGTTTTTATGAACATAAATAATGTTTTCATAAATGTATTGACTGTGCATGGTCAATATATTAATTTCTTTAAACTTATCTCTAAGCGAGTCTCTCTGGCCCATCTTGTAGACAGCACGAATAGCCCTCTTCTGCAGAACAAAGATGCTATTTACATCAGCAGCACTACCCCACAGTAAAATACCATATGACATAATACTATGGAAGTAACTAAAATAAACTAATCGAGCGGTATCTAAGTCTATTAATTGCCGAATCTTATTAACTGCAAAAACTGCTGAACTGAGTCTACCCGCCAATCCAGCAAGATGAGGACCCCATTGGAGCTTGGAGTCTAACGTTATACCAAGAAACACTGTATCATTAACTAGGTCTAGTTTGTCATTTTTAATAGTTACAGTAGTTTGACTATTTTTCACATTAGTAGTCATGAACTTTATACATTTCGTCTTTTTTTCATTCAGTAATAAATTATTAACACTAAACCAATCGACTACTTTTGATATAGCATTGTTTACATCGACATTAAACTGCTGTTGTCGTTTAACTTTGAACACAAGTGACGTATCATCAGCAAACAATACTATATCATGGTTGTCCTTTATAAGGTAAGGTAAGTCATTTATGTAGATGAGGAATAAAAATGGACCCAATATTGAGCCCTGTGGTACGCCCATTGAGACCAATGACCCAGGTGATCGTACTCCATTCACGTCTACCCTTTGTATTCTCCCGTATAAGTACGTTTTTATTAAGTTTAGCGCAGTACCTCTAACTCCATAGTGGTGTAGTTTCCTGATCAATGTGTCATGGTTAACGCAATCGAAGGCCTTGGACAAATCACAAAAAATACCTAAAGCATCCTGTGACCCTTCCCAGGCATTAAAAATGTTTTTAATCAACTCAACACCAGCTTCGGTTGTCGAGCGACCCCGAGTAAAACCAAATTGTTTATTGTGTAATAAATTATTATACCGAAAATGTTCCGCTAACTGTGACAAAATCAATTTCTCAAATATTTTACTGAAAGTGGGTAGTATGGATATTGGTCTAAAATTTGTGGGGTCAAAAGTACTACCCGTTTTGAATAATGGAATTATCTTACTATGTTTCATAAGATCAGGAAACTCACCACAATCAACACAGTGATTAAATACGACCATTAAGTCAGATGCTATGACTTCAATTAAGGATTTGAGTACATGGACCGACACTCCCCAAAGGTCACTGGTTTTCTTTATATTGATTGAGTTGAATGCCTTAATTACATCCAAGGCAGTAACGCGCTTGAATTCAAAGTATATACTGCATTCAGGCACGTTATCTTCTAAAAGTACAATGGCAGACGCAGGCGAAGAGTTCAAGCACTTAGTCGTGGACACTGGTATATCGGTAAAAAACTTTTCAAATTCAATTGCGATATCTGGATTGGAATCTATTATTTTACCATCTACTTTTAAACGATAGTCGTTAATGTTCTTTTTTCGGCGACCTGTTTCTTCATTAATTATTTTCCAGGTCGTTTTAATAACATCAGAACTATTCAAGATTTTGTTACTTAAAAAATTTCGCTTAGTTATACGGCAGTCTATCTTGAATTGCTTAGAATACTGTTTGACATGTTCCTTAAACTCCTCACTCGCGTTATACCTCCGTTCCTCATATAGTTGATACAGTATTCTTCTACGCTTATGTAAGTCCGCAGTAGCCCAGTCACTGAAAACCTTTGCACCACCAACCACAACCGATTTGGATGTAAATACTGCGTTAAATTGTTTCATGAATGTGTGAAAGAATGAGTTGTACATGTCATTGGGTCCCTTATCAGTTGTTAGAAAGGGCAAATTATGCACTAGGTTATGTCTCATTCTTTCCACACGGTCTGCAGTTATTGGCACAAAAGTAATTTCTTTTTTTGGAATATTATTCGATACGGACTTGAATTTAATTAATTGACCCAAATGATCCGATTCCAGGTTGCTGATCACACTCTTACCAATAGGAATTATATCAGTAAAAATGTTATCAATACACGTGGCGCTAGTGTTAGTAACTCTAGTTGGCTCCATAAAAGTATGTGTCAGGCCGAAAGATTTGAAAAGATTTATTAATCTTTTGGTTAGTGGACTGTTTTCTAAAATATTTACATTAAAATCTCCACATATAATTGTTTTTTTTCTCGAATAAGATAATTTTATTAGAACAGTTTCCATAATCTTCTCAAAAATTTCGAAATTGCCTAATGGTGGCCTATATACACATACAACCATGAATTGCTCTAACTCTATTGCAGCGAGTTCTAATATTCGTTCAACAGATAAGGACACAATGTCCTTACGGTCTTTAAATTTTAATTTATTGTTTAATATGATTAACGACCCGCCATGTATCGAGCTATTTCTTGTAAATAAACTGCCGACCTGGTGGTTGATAAAATTAAACATAGCTTCGTTACTAGTTAGCCAGTGTTCCGTTATACATAAAATATCAATGCTATTACTATTAAGAAATAACTCGACTTGCAGGTCTTTACTCCTTATACATTGAATATTCTGGTGAACCAGAGTGATATAATTAGATACTTTGCTGCTAAATTTGTCCTTATATTTATAACAAATTTGGTTGCCAGGGTTGAGCTCCTCTGTTGTCTTGTGATTTAATTTAAATGATTGATAGTAATTGGAACATGTTCCAAAAACCTGTCAGGTTGCTGAATAGCAGCAGGAGCCAAATTCTTGGCTGAAATGTCAAAAAAATAGGATAGCGACATAGCTATCTGTTTCTTAAAATAATTAGGCAGGTAAAATTTACCTTTTGTTAAAATATAATAATTGCTAACATAATTGTTAGAGTCAATAATGTCAATTTTTTTATTATATGTACACATGTTATAAAGTGTCACATTTAAATTATGTCTTATGTCATTTTCCAACTGTGACAACTGTTTACAATAAGGGAATGTAAACAATATGATTTTTTTCACACTAAGGCTATTCAAAGTTTCAAAAAAATTAATTAGTTTATTTTTGTTTACATTCCCTCTATTTCCTACAAGAATAAGCAAAGTCGTGTCTATATCAATATAGCTGTCCTCTAAAATTTTATTTTGGATATTTTCCAAGCTGCTTAGAGGTAAACAGTTGCTGATCACACTATGTCCCTTAGTGTATGAGTTCAATAATGAGCCCATATTGCTACCAATCTCATCGCAGTACATTATTATGTCAGGTTTGGATGTCAAATTGGTATTACTATTATTATTTAAGTTTTTATGAAAGGAACACTTCTCATCATATTCCTTTTGTGTAGGGACACTGACACACAAACTCTGCTTCAGTCCACCGGGGGCTGGACAGTCACTCTTGTGTTGACAGACACATGTGTGGTCGTCCTCCAGTGACTGAACTAACTCTAAATTATAGTTGAGCTGCCCTATTAGATCATTCATTCCTAAAGAATACTCATCTATAATTTTATTTGAATTTTCCTGCATATTGTGCAATTTTTGTAACGACTCCTCTAAATCCTGAATTTTTAATTGTAACATTTGTGTGTCATTGTCATACTTTAACTTATTATTTTCTAACATAGTGGTATATAAAAATAATTTATCAACTAACTTTACATTTATTTTACTTAGTATACATTTTCTATAATACAGTTTATTTTGCTTTAACAACCTTCGGGTTTTCCTTATATATCTGTTTATTTTAATATATTTTTTTAGTTTATTCCTGCTACAATTACTTAACCTTGTTGTAGTGGACGTCTCATTAGTTAAGTCTATAGTAACAACAGGAAGGTCAATTGAAGCAGTAACAAACTGCGGGTCATTCTCTACCAATTCATGAAATAATGACTGTGTGTGTACCTCTGCAGTGTCTTGCCTGGCCTCCTGAAGCTCGTAGATCTGTTCATGGGCAATATGCAGCGCTCTCTCCAGGGAGTCAACGTCCTTCAGGGCCTGCTCGTACAGAGTGGTACACTCAGTGAACTTATCTACTGTATGTTGAAGCTCGACCCGTTCCAAGTTCACATCATTATACTTATTTTCAAGTAGAGAGAGTTCCTTTTTTAACCTATCCCTACTGTTTAGAATCTGGATTACTTCTTTCTCATTGTCCTCTCTCTCACTGAGTAATTGAGCACACAATTCCTTGGATTTTTTTAGTTCTAATAACGTTATTTGAAGCTTGTCAGTTTGTTGCTGACGCGCAGCTACAGCAGCTGCCCTTCGAGTCATCATTTTTATAAAGTTTTAGTATAATTAAAGTGGTAAAAACAAGAAATTGTATGCCAAAGGAATGCAAGTTACTTACGTGAATATAGTAACGTAGATCAATGTCCACATTTCAGCTCATTATATAATGTCAACCAACGGCTACCACACAGCAGTATTTATAGTAAATAGTGCTTGGGCAAGCCGACAAATATGAAATGTAGACATCGAGTTCAAATTTATAACCAATAACGGTTACCGAATTGAAATGTTTCGGAACACTATTAGACGTCACTATAGCACTTGAAATAAATCACTAAGCTAAAACTTAACTTATAAACTGTCTGCTTAACAACAGAGAAGCTCACATTAACAATAAATATCATTAAAATATAAATATTTTATAGGGACCTAGTGAAATCAGCTGCTTATCCTTTGACAGCCAGTGTTGCCATATCAAGCAATAACATGACTAATTGTGACGATAAGCGGCCTAACCCCTTCGTAACTACAGAAACGAGAGACCATGATTAATAAATAGCGAAGATATTCTTTCGACTTTTCATAAAAAAAAAACCTTTTTTGAGCTCATAATCATGAATATAGTAACCGCTATTGTAGAAGTTGCTGACCAAAAACTAAGAATCTTTCTACTAGTCGATTTTATTTTACTCCCTTTCATCGGTTTCCCCGCAAGATCTTTTAGGAAGACCGCAAAAACTTCAACATGGGATCTTCAGAGAAACCAATAATAGGTCAGTCCAATTTGACTGACCTATTACATCTCATCTCACAACAATGTTACCCAAAAGCCGACTTTTGTATTACCTATTATTTTTTTATTAACGTTTATAGCCACGTCACAGTTATAGTTCTGAAGTTCATTCTATAGTATCAAAGAGCAGTATAACTCTAAAAACGTCTTTTGAGTTAGTATTTCTTTCTCGCGCTCGCTCTCATATGCTTTTATGGTAGTCTAAACTGCTTGATTGCCGGGTTAGAATAGTGCCACTCCATGTTTTCCCGTGGATGTCGTAAGAGCCGACAAAGGGATTAAAGGCTTGTAGTACTGTTAGGCGATGGGCTTGCAACCTGTCACTAATACACTGGTAAACATCTTAGCCTACTTCTGCAAAATGTGGTTGCAGAATTATCAACAAGTCTTTTTAGAGTTGTTGGTATTTCTGTAGCTCTGCCTACCCCACTATGCGAATTAAGGCGTGATGTTGTGTATCTAAACTACGTGAAAATTCATATTTAAACGGACTGCACTTGATTTTAAAGCTTCGAGGTAATATGGATGAACTATTTTATTTATTTATTTATTTAAGTAATCTTTATTGCACAAAAGAATACACTTAGTATACAAAAGGTGAACTTAATGCCGTAAGGCATTCTCTACCAGTTGACCCTTGGGCAAAGCAGAGATTGTAGTGACGGTGCAACATAAGGTGCAACTAATACACATACACTTACATATCAATAAGCTATAATAATATAAATACATATGCAATATAAATGAATAATATATAATAATAAGAGGATAAACAAAAATTAATAACAACAACAACTACTATTAATTAACTATATTTCTGTGGCGGGAAATTTTATACTTATCCATATACATAAAGTATGAATAACAAAACTTTGACATCCGCCCATTAAAACCGGCGAAAAGGTCAAGCGCTAAAGCCTCTCGAATCCATAATCAAAGGCTAATTGTTTTATAGTTGAAAGGACCCTTTCAGTAACTCAATCAACTGGCTTTGCACAACTTTCCTCGTTACTGTCGTAGGGTAAGTTTATATTTCATTTCGTATGAACATATCCCTGGACGATAGACACATGTTGTTTTTCTATTACTTTGAATGGCCTATCCTGTTTTTGGTTAACGACTACCAAAAAAGGGGGTAAAGTTTTTCTAATGTGTATTGTTACGTAAGTGGGGTTAGGTAACTGATAGATATACACAAATACACCGATAATTAAGAGCTAGACTTTATTGACACATTCACTTAACCGTTAAAAACAATGATCGTGAAACAAGCTTCGAATACATACTTAGATGATCGCCTAGTTTGTTCTTGTTTGCACTGTTTGCTATCCAAGTAAAGAATGTTCAATGCTGCGAGCGCTTCGCCTTTTATACTCCCAATCCCCGACTGTTCAAGAATGCCGAGAACAATTTAGAGAGTTCGTTGCTGGAAGGTTCTACACATTATGACCTTGTTTACAATCGGGATATCCTTGCCCACAGGGGCCCTAGCCCAGGCCCTAGACATTCTCGTGCGTTTCGATAAACCACGTGGTCAACTGTCATTCCATACATTTTGAGCGATAGAAAAGAAAAACGTTAGGAGCGTTTGCATCTTGGCTAGGGCCCCTGATACAGATAACTTGAAACTGATTGAAAACATATTGTTATAGGCGCCTGAAAAAAACTTCATGTTGGTAGAAATTTTGATATTTTAGTATGTGACAGAGCTACCTCTGAAATGGACTGACACGATATTTTAGCCTGCTGAAAACGCTCCCAAAGCCTCAAAAGATAGTATTAAAAATCATACGCCATAATTCACCGGCGAACAATATTATAAATGTGAGCAAGTACGTACACGCATCAAAAATGTTCCAATGTCAAAAATATACCTACATTAAAGTAAATCCTATATATTTTAGATAACGATAACATTCTTGCAATGTATCTTGTCTATGGTGGTCTTAAATTCTACATACATATACATATACCATTACTCCTTCATTCCCGATGTGGGTAGGCAGAGCTACAGAAATACCAACAACTCTAAAAAGATTTGTTTATAACTCTGTAACTATATTTGGCACAAATCAAGCCAAGAAGTTTACTTATTAGTGACAGATTGCAAGCCCATCGCCTAACAGTACTACAAGCCCCTATTCCCTTAGTCGCCTCTAACGAC
The DNA here is from genome assembly GCA_949316455.1 of Acleris holmiana. NCBI lineage: Eukaryota > Metazoa > Arthropoda > Insecta > Lepidoptera > Tortricidae > Acleris > Acleris holmiana. The sequence goes on from OX438783.1 coordinate 11,245,160, forward strand.
ATCCACGGGAAGACATGGAGTGGCACTATTCCAACCCGGCAATCACACGGGCGGCCCTTAAATCCTAATGTTGTATTAGTTTTGCTTATCTCTAAAGCGGGTTTTAGGATTTATTCATTTTATTTTAGTGCTAAAGCTTTTGAGCAAAGACCTCTAGTTTATGGCTAAACGTAACTAGCTCTCAAGTGTCAAGTACTAGTAGATAGCACTTTGAGTGACAATTATAAAATCGAGATTGCAATGCATTGCCAACTCGGGCTGGTGGTCTGCCCACTGATCGGCGTCCTTGTCCTGACCACCACTTGCCACCGCCTTGGTCCACCGACCGTCTTCCCTCCTAGCCAGGTGTTTGTATTATGACACAGAAATGTCTCTAGGCCGTGGTTGCTTATTTATGACCGTATTAATAGCGTTTATCGCTGTGGATAGAACATCCGTCACTTGCAGACAAATATGTATGGGCGAAAGTGATGGATGTATCTAAAGCTATAAACACTAGCATAATAACCCCGTCCATCTTGAGTGAGAAGCCCATATCATGATGCATTATAGATGAGTTTCCTATGATTTGAGATTTGTTTGACGTATCTGCGTGAACGGCGGGATCTCTCTTAAAATCTTTTCTCTCTAGCTTTTAAAATGTTATCGTACTGTTGGTAACTCGGCAGCCATTACTGTCAAGTAAAGCATAACGATCGTAACGTTAACGAATACTGCTTGGTTGCATGACTAAGTTTGTATGTATGTATGTAAACTCTATATTGCACATAAAACCATTACAAAAAATACGTATTAAAACTTAAGAGTAACGTGTACATTGGCGAACTTATCCCTTGAAGGGATCTTTTCCAGTAACCCTGACCATGACTGCGGAAACCGTACGAGGATAGGCAAAATACAAGATGTGCACAAAAAGTAAATTCATAAGCTATACTTAAAATTAAATAATATGTCTATATATACAAATTACATATTTTATAAATTATAAAAAGAAATAAATCAATATCCAAATTTAATATCAATATAACTTGAGATGTGTAACAGAACTTATAAGTTAACATGAAAACAATTAATTAGCCAGCAAAAACTAGTCTACACCTTCAACCACAACTTTTTTAATTTCCCTTTAAGCGTGCTCACTGATTGCGACTGCCTTAATTTAAGCGGAAGCCTATTACACAATTTCACAGAGTGTATCGTGATAGCGAAAGAACAGAAATACCAAAAACTCTAAAAAGACTTCTTTGTAATTCTCTAACCATATTTTGCACAAACAGGCTAAGATGTTTACCAGTGTATTAGTGACAGGTTGCAAGCCCATCGTCTAACAGCAGCTACTGCAGTGCTTTATTCCCTTAGTCGCATCTTACGAGTACAACATCCAAGGGAAGACATGGAGTGGCACTATTCTAACGCGGCAACCACGCGGAGCTGAAAAGTTTTTACTGGTCTTGAAAATGTATTTATGTGTTGTCTCTTCCACGAACGGATTGTTATAAATAACTGATGACCTTTATAGCTCTGCAGCTATATGTCGCCTACACATTTATCGAACTCGCTTCGAACCTTTATATGTTCGATAATAGCATGCTCTCAGACTGACAGGCATCTCCAAAGCATTCCATCTATACTATAAATAATTCCTGTATTTTTATGGCTACGAAGGTACCTCAACACAGGCCACCTGATAGTAAGTGGGGGCTGAGACTCGTAGGCCAGTATTAATAAACTGATCTCAGTTTAAATGCCCGTCCCAAGATACGTCATAAATGTCAGTTTTCTATGGTTTGATGTGTACTTTGACGTATCCTGAGATGGGCATTTAAACGGAGACGAGTTTATTAATACGGCTAGTAGATATTTGAATTCTTAAGACTGCAATCACATGAATCCAATTGCGTTGCGAACTCTGAGGACTAAGATGAAATGCCTCTAGTAATTTCACCGGTTGTCTTATCCCCTCACCGAAATACTACAACGCCAACACTGCTGCTTGGTGGTAGTTTAAAGAATATAGCGGTGGTAGCGCACAAGGTCCTATCACCACAAAAAGGGTTTGAATTCACGACTTTTATTTTTTTGTCAAATTAAGGGTTAATAATAAGAACTGATTGTTTTTTTAAAACTAAGTAAATACTAAAACTTCCAGGCAGTGATTATATAGGACCGAGGTATGATAGTAACAATATCTCAGTCCAGTTTACTGCTACTGTTTTGGATTGGCAGGCTATTTTGACACTTCTTAATTCAGCCAGTGAGACAAAAATTCGTTTCAAGACACGTTTCGATGGTCATTTTGTATAACTGGTAATAACTTTGACAAGACTGGGGTGGTTATTATGACATAACTATGCAGTTCTGTTTACGCTCAGAGAAAAGGACAGAGCAATATAACTGCCATAGCTCACCGTAAAATGAACTGCAAAGCTAGCTCATGATAACCCTCCTGTTTTAAAATGAGCATTTGATTTCAAATCAGGTTCATTAATACGGCCCCACTATCTAGACAAGAGTTTAAGGCTTGGAGTGCATTTAATTCCTTCTATAACAACTGACGAAAATTGTTGGATGCCTAAATTTCTAGGAGCCTTAACATCAACTTTTCCCTTTCACTGTCAAGTTACTGAAAACTATCCTTACGTTGAGATTACGATAACAAAAGCAGTACAGACAAAGTAGAATAGAAACCCCAGCTTTTCAATTTCAACTAAATTTAGTAGAAACATCGAAATTTACCTACATTATGCTAATTTAAAGTACTAGGTGCACAGTAATAAAGAGGAGGTCGTGGGACACACTCGGACGGTGTAAACGATGTAGCCAACCATTAACAAGCGCGGCGCTTGTCCGCTCCCCAGCCATTTTCGATCGCTCATTCGCTCTCGTAGCATGTAATACACTGTGTAATGGTTTTCGAAAAGGTGAATATCTACGAAATGCATGTTAGAATTCTGCGCGATAGGTAATAGAAATTATGATACGTCAATACATTTGGAAAAATGGAGTTAGGATAGTTGGTAGCTTACAGGCGTTTGACGTTTACGTACCAATAAATCCGTTTTTTCGTCAACTTAACAATTTTACAAATAAAATATGAATCCTCCCAACAAATTGTAATCAATTCTCCTATTAGCAAATTAAATTAACTACAAGCCAGGACACGCTTTCATGCGCCAAGCGATTGCTTATTCAAGTACTTAATACACGAAATAAATTTTCCCATTCATCGGTCGGGAAATAATTCCCAATTAAGCTCGATTTGTTATCCATACTGCTTTCAACCAAGGTATCAGGTGAATCCACGTTTATTTTTGGATATTAGGACGTTAGGCGTTAGTCTCACTCGGCGAACAAAAACTTCGCTTCGCTACATTACCATTGGCACTTTAACTCAGAGGACGAACTCCATTAAAAGAAGAAAGAAGGCAGAAAAGTAGGCCAAAACTAAAATGGCTCAGCGAAATAGAGCATAACCTGAACATCTGTGAGCTAAACGAGATGTTCAAGGAGAGCAATTAAGAGGCATACTCCACCGTAACACGAGACAATTGCTAGGATGATGATGATGAAAGGACATAATTGATGTCAGAAGATAATCTCTTTCTTTACGCTAAAGGTGGTAAACGAGTGTTTTTGCTTTTGCCAGACAGGCAGACGGCCCACCACTAAACAGGTTACCTTATGAACAACACCAGGCTCGCTATTCATGCGTTGCCGTTTTCGAATAAATTATAAGTATGACACCCTTGAAAAAGTAAACAAATTGTATTGAAAAAATCTTATTGTACATGCAAGAAATGTTCTGATCGAAATTAAAAATGAATAAACACCCAACCACACCAGGAGAGGAATTGCAGAACAGATATGTGTTGCTAGACCGCTTTACGTTGCTGCTAGCTGGTTCAACAGATCTCCAAGACTAAGCAAATATATGGGGAAATGATTTTTTATTTTTTTACTAGGGAATTATTAAAAGCTAGGTAGGAAACAATGCGAACCGCGACACAATAATAACGTATTTATTATCAATGAAAAAACCAAAATACTTACTACATTTACCATTAATACGCCTATTCAATAATAAATAACCTATTCAGAAATGTGATACAAACAAATGTTAATGAACTTTCATAGTGAAACGTTACTCAATTTTCTGTAATGACTTGGTATTTTGCTCAGGGATTTAGCAATATGCTTCATATCTATTCCTGAAGCCTAGGCACCAACTTGGCCGTGTAATGCCTTCAATGTACATGAATACATATAACAGGCTACCGGTTTAATTTTCGCATAGCGGCAGCTTTGGTCTTGACACAGACAAAATCAGCGAAGTTAACGTTCATTTGCAAGAAGTACCCAGTGAAAATAGAGATTTCAATTTACAATGTATAAAATACGTAGTTACACGTAATATGCGATCGGTCATTAGATATCCATAAGCAGCTCTTGTCCTTTAGATTTAGAGTCGTGAGAGGTGTCTCCATCCATTGACGGGTCATCTTAATTTTTTTCACACAAGGGTTCACTTAATATTGACGCAAGGTTTTTTTGGTGATTAACTGGCCTATCTCTATAAGACTTTATTATGCCATCTGCTTCTTCCTTTACTGTCAGTTTGCAAGTAACAATGTAGTTCCTTCGTTTTGGTGAACCACGGAGCATGTGATAAGTTTCTTAATACACTGTTTTCTAACCTTTTAAGTATTTGCATGTTGGAATGCTTAGCTGATCCCCAGAGCTAAATTCCGTGGTCCCAGAGAATTGCTTTTCGTAGTTAAAATGTGTCAAATTATAACCCAAAATCACCATATCCGTGTTCTGAATACTAGGAACCAGCATACTTGTAAAAATCTGTGCTCCCGCTGATATTTCTGCTGTGGCGTCGCTACCATTCCTTCTAATTATGCCTCTCACCTTTAATTAAATCGGTGTGGGAAGATAAATTTCTGTCTAACTTTGTACTTCGTACTTGTACTGTGGTGTTGCACGTATAATTTCGTGTAACATTCGGAATAACAGTGAAATTGCATTGCATGATAACACTGGGGTTTGGAAGTAACATGGGAGTATAGTTTTTGAAGTCAGGTCCAGAGTTGTTTGACCTAGTTGTACTCGTACTAATGCTATTGTTTTTAGGGTTCCGTAGCCAAATGGCAAAAAACGGAACCCTTATAGATTCGTCATGTCTGTCCGTCTGTCCGTCCGTATGTCACAGCCACTTTATTCCGTAACTATAAGAGCTATACTGTGGAAACTTGGTAAGTAGATGTATTCGGTGAACCGCATTAAGATTTTCATACAAAAATAGAAAAAAAACAATAAATTTTTGGGGTTCCCCATACTTAGAACTGAAACTCAAAAATTTTTTTTTCATCAAACTCATACGTGTGGGGTATCTATGGATAGGTATTCAAAAATGATATTGAGGTTTCTATTATAATTTTTTTCTAAACTGAATAGTTTGCGTGAGAGACGCTTCCAAAGTGGAAAAATGTGTGTCCCCCCCCCCGTAACTTCTAAAATAAGGGAATGATAAATGTAAAAATAATATATGATGTACATTACCATGCAAACTTCCACCGAAAATTGGTTTGAACGAGATCTAGTAAGTAGTTTTTTTTTAATACGTCATAAAAACATTGATCAAAGCTACAACGAACTTTTATATTATGTTACTTGCTGCTACGGAACCCTTCATGGGCGAGTCCGACTCGCACTTGGCCGCTTTTTTGATAGTAGGATTTTGTATCAAATTTGGTGTATACACACCAAACATTCACGCCTTCATACTCAGAGTGTAGACAGCTGTAGAAATACCAACAACTTTAAAAAGATTTCTTGATAGTTCTTTAACCACATTTTGCACAATCAGCCCAAGATGTTTACCAGAGTATTAGTGATAGGTAAATTTGGAGTTTGTGTTTTTTATAAATAACCCGATACTTAGTTTGGTACTTAAATAACGAAAATAAATATTTCTAAGCATTCTATACATGAAACAGAAGCTAAAAAACATTTTATCAAATATTCCGGTCGGAAAGTTGCATAAATTGTGTCCCTGTTATTATTTATTATAATTACAAAGGTAGAGCTTACTAAATACTTACAACAAAAAAATTTTGGGCTGATATTTTTGTGATGACATCACGCCTTCATTCCCAGAGTAGGGCAGACAGTGCTACAGAAACACCAACAACTCTAAAAAGACTTGTTTATAATTCTGTAATCACATTTTGCACAATCAGGCCAAGAAATTTACTAAATAGTGTATTAGTGACAGGTTGCAAGCCCATCACCTAACAGTACTACAAGCCCTTGTTCCCTTAGTCGCCTCTAACGACATTCACGAAAAGACATGGAGTGGCGCTATTAAAAATAAAGGATGTTCCCATACAACAATGTTATGATTATATGATGAGCACGTGTGGATGTTTTCTATGTATTTCTCTACATAGATAAGTTTATAATTGTCATGCATCTATAGTGTACGAGTCTAGAGCATACTTTGGGATTGTGGAAAATTGTGTGCCACGTCTCGGACAGTGACACGTGAGGACAGTCGTTTGGTAAAAGAGTATAAATTTACTCTTATAGACTTGGCAGAAGCACATGGTGTTATTTTCATACGCTTCTGTCAAGGTCACTATCAAGTGTTCTAACCTAACCGAGTTTTACAAAGGAAATGTACGACACGTACCTTTGGGGTAGACGATGTGCAATTTTACGTTTGGATTTCAATAATGTTTACACTAAACAAACTGTAAATAGACATGTTTTTAGAACGCTTAGTGTAGTGGTAGGCTTAGGATATTCTACACTAAATCTAATGCACCGTAAAAAATGTTCAGCTTTTTAAAAAGCCTTCCCTTATATCATCTCACTTTTTTTTTTTCATGTTAAGGAGAAGGCACACGAGCACTCAGGCCACCTGGTGGTAAGTGGAATCTGAGACCCATAGACATTTGAATTCTCAAGACCATAATCCTGAGACCTCAAATGCGTTGCCAACCCTGAGGACTAAGATGGAATGCCTCTATGCTAGTAATTTCACCGGTTGTCTTATCCCCACACCGGAACACAACAATGCGAACACTGTTGTTTGGCGGGTGGTTAATGGATAAGATGGTGGTAGCGATCCGGACGGACCCTGCACAGGGTCCTACCACCACTAAACCCACTTTAAACTCACTTTGACCCTTTAAACGTAATGAACCGTATTTAAAAAAAGCCAGGGACACACTACCAACTCTTGCAAAACGGACGCCATAATTTGCTCAAACTGCGCAAGATAAACAAAAAGGGCAGAGCGATGGCTTCATAATACGTGGCCTGCGGACCAGTAATTACATGCACCATCCCAACTTGTCCGCATCATCCTTTGTATAGTTGTTAAAAAAACAGCGGTATAGCAATCGCCAAAGCGTTCCTAAAAAATAAATAATTATCAAGGGACATTCTCACACAAATTGATCTAGTCCCAAAAAATTGCATACCAGTGGGGTCAAATCTCCGCGATCTCTAAATTCGTCGGTTTCTAAAGCACACTGAAGCATTTACTGTAGAAACCTCACTGAAATAGTAACTAACTTCAATATAGCTTGCTTCATTACAACGCGAATGAATTAGTAATGATCAGAAAGTTAATACGGGCGTCGTTTAACACTGTTAAAATATTAAAATATCGTTTATTTCAATTAGGCCTCCATTCAACTCGGTAACTCATATTGCTTTTGGCGTGTTGTTGTATTGTCAACGTTACGATAGCTCTTATTTACCTGTCAGTAATGGCGACAGAGTTAAAAACAATACGGAAACACGCGATACGGTTTTTACGTCCGGGCCCAGTGAGTCTTTCATATGAAGATAAATTTAAAATTATTTAATTTATTTTAAGTACTGTCAACAGTTTTACTATAAAAATGTTAAAATAACCATTGAATTTTTAAACTTTCCACGAGCAGCAATGTAATGCAAAGTTTTATTTGACACATCCAAAAGCAGACTTTGTTTAATTACATTTCAGTTTTTATGTTTACCTCATTTAGCGATGTTGTTAACTTGTTACATTGCGTTTAAGTAAATTAATCTTTATATACCTACTGAAATTTTAAACATATTAAATTATGTTCATTAGGGTTTAAACTTTCAGCCCTTAAAGTATGTTCGTATGGAAGACACACTGTATAATCTATTCTGGATTATTTAAAATTGGAAACAAGAGTCAGTTTAGATAAAACTGTAGTTCTGGTTTAATCATGATATTTATCGCGATCCGTAGCAAAGGTCTTTGAGTGCCAAAAGCTAATTTATATACCTAGAGATATTCCTAGCACGAACGACGTGTTGTTACAGCTTGACATAATAAAAACATTGACAATCCCGTTATCGATAAGGACCACTTCAGCGTCATAGAAGAAAACCACAGATCTATATTGGTAGATGCCGGATGAACACATCCACTTCGCGTGCCACCGATCATGTAGAAATGGACATAATACGTAAATTTTTGGTCCTTTATTTTTTTTTCTAACTTGCCATCGTTTTGTCAAATGATTTTGCCAAAAAGATTCGTTTCGCAAACATATCATTTGACCAAACTGCTGTTTTCCACAACTGTAAATATTTCAGGATTTTTATAAAATGAACCTAACTTAACGTAATCCATAAATATTTACAGTCTAAATGAAACTTCCAGTTTGTATTGTCTCATGTGTCTGTCTTAATAACCATTATAATGATGTACGAATAATTCCTCGAAGACTTTGAAGTGGTGGTTATCGATAACAAGTTTGTCGATATTATAGTTATATCAAGCACTAACCACATGTTGTTCCTGCTAGAAAAATATCTAGGTATAGTGATGTAGAATAATACTTCGAACAAAATGTAGATCTCAAGCCTACTGGCACTTTCTCTGTGAGCGCCACATCCTCCCTAAACTAATTAAGTTGAGGGCAGACCCTTTTAAAGCTCATTAAAATGAAATGCTTGTAGCCAGCAGCACTCTTTGTTATAAACATGTAAGTTTGCATACTCCGCAGAGGCGTGGAAAAAAGGTTATCTTGTGCATTGTTACTAAACCCTACGAGGGGAGGAATAATTCCGATGATAAGGCAATGAAAAGAAACGAGGGACGGCTTGTCAGTCGACGACGTCAGGTATCTCACATACTGCTAGAAGGATCAACTAGAGAACTGTCTGCTAGGTCAAATGGCAGTATCTCAGACAAAACTCCTATAGCAAGTGCAACCTTATTACTAACGGAATAAGATTAAATCTGCTTTAACTATTGAATTTGAGATACTGCTTATAAGGGCAGAGAACACCTACGCGCTTTGGATGTATAAAATTGTGAGAAGATATCTCAAAATACTTCTTCAAGTTTTAGGGTTAACGTGTAATTAAATAACTTGACGATACTTCAGGATAGTTGTTACCCTACCTACGAGGCTAGTGGTCTCGGGTTCAAAAGGTAAGAACAGATATTTGTCTCTAAATATTGGATACATACGTAACATCACGCCTTCATTCCCAGAGTGGGGAAGGCAGAGCTACAGAAATACCAACAACCCTAAAAGACTGCCTGATAATTCTTTAACCACATTTTGCACAAACAGGCTAAATATGTTTTATGTATTTAAGTATTCCGCTTTATATCTCATATATCGTGGTCTAGAACTAGTACAAGCCTAAAGCTTAGTTTAAGACTAGGTTTTGTGTAAGATTGTCCTGGAATGTTTCTTTATTTTAATCTATACTACTAATATATAAAGCTGAAGAGTTGGTTTGTTTATTTGCCTGAACGCGCTAATCTCAGGAACTACTGAACCGATTGAGATGAAATTCGGTATGGAGATAACTACGGATCCGGGAAAGGACATATAATACTTTTTATTCCGGAGCATTGAATAGTTCCCGAGGGAATAGCGATAAACGAGGTAATTAACATATTTAGACGACACTATCAAATCGTGATTTAATAGTGTCATCTACATACACATAGGGAGAGTAGCAGAAAACTAATTCTACGCAGGCGCCGGCGGCGGCGAAGTCGCGGGCATCTTCTAGTTTATTTATAAACGAACAAGGGATAACCTTACACACATGATCTGACACATCAGACATGATGTGAATATGGCAATGCCGAATAAAAAATCTTTAGAAGCCAGAGGTGATACTCCTCTTTAAAATCAGCATGTATTGAACTGGGTTCAGGGATTACGTACCGTGAATAGAAATAACCCATTAACTCATTAGTGAAGAGCAAACTGTCGTGAACACAGTTTTTTTATTGACGGTACGTTTAACGTAGTTGGTACTTGGTAGTGCCTGGGTGTATTTCTCACTTGAAGTATAAATGCGAAAGTACCCTGGATTAACACATAGACCACTTTTTATCACGGAAATTTCAAAGTTCACGAGGCATTAACGATAGTGGAGATCCTCCGCAACATGGGATAGCCGGATAACTGATTCTACGCGTAAAAAGTCGTGGGCATAAGGTAGTTTCTACATGTAAGTATGTTTTATCATGGTGTAGAACAGTCAAAGAGTCTTATTGTTATGCCACTATGGAACCCTGTCATAATCACAGCGTCAAACCACATGAAATACAGCTAACATTAATGATGAACGCTGTCATTATTACAGGGTTCCATAGTGGCACACAATTAAAGTCCTTGACCAGGTACCGTAAAAACCTAGACTCACAAGGGTTACGAGGTCAATTGAAGGGTCCACGGAAAGAACATGTCTAGTCACATTAGTAACTTCTTGAGATATCGCGATTTGAAAGTTAGGAACCATGACATTTTGTACGTCAATTTTCGTGTAGAGGTTTTTTAAGAGTGAAAAAATGCAAGAAATATGAAGATTTATATCCTAAACTGAGTGGTAGGTAATAGTTCATTTCGTCCTCTACATTTTGAGATTCAAAACTCATTTTCAAAAAAAAGTGACTAGACATGTCATGTTCTTTCCGTGGAACCTTCTTTGAGTGAGATTGTTCCGAAATATTTATTACAATTATGTCCCTGTATTTTTTATTATTTCATTTTATTTCACCTTGATGTCCATCATTTTCCTTATTTCACGAATGTAAAGAGTTGTATTATTTTTATTCTCCTCCCTATTTTTTCAAGTTTCCGGGAATGTTTTCACTTTTACCAATTCATAAATTCATTTTAGCGTAATAATTATAAAAATAGACCGATATTTCTTTTGAAAACACCCGTCATGGCCTTGCTTAGAACGCTCTTATAATTCTTTTTTATTATAATATAAAATCATCAAACGAGTTATTTTTATCTAAGTATTTTTATTTATTCTTGGAGAAAACATAAATAACTTGTATGATACCATCAGCATCAGAAGTAGCTAAGCAAAATAACATGCTCAAAATCACCAACGACGTATTTTCTTGACAATAGAGTCGAGTCCCAATCATTTTGACCATTTTGATCAGCTGTTGCGTAGTTACTTCTGCAGCTGACTGTACAAGTATATAAACCATCAATTTTACGCATATAAGTTCGCCTTTTGTATATTACGAGTAAGAGTATTATTTGTGCAATAAAGATGAAATAAATAAATGTATTTGGAGGCTATAACTTTTTGACTTTTTAGGGTTCCGTACCCGCTTTATTTGCTCGCTGTAGTTCAGAAAATCACTATTTCTGCCTCCGCAGAAAATGAAATTTATGGAACTTACACTAGAGTCTCAACTACGTTACGGTTCATATGTCTTCATCATCAACATTGTCAACCGCAAGATGTCCACTGCTGGACAAAGGCCTTCCTCAAGGTTTTTATCCAGCGGTGTCCCGCGACCTTCATCAGATCGTCAGTCCGCCTTGTGAAGGCCTGCCAATACTTCGTTTCCTGGTTCGCGATCGCCACTTTAGAACCTTTCCGCTCCAATTGCCATCGGTTCTACGAGCAATGTGCACCTACGAGCAATGTGCACCCACTGGTGAGCTACATCGGTTACTATAGTTTTCCTGCAGATCTCCTCATTCCTGATTCGATCTCGCAAGGAGACACAAAGGATAGGCCCATTGTAAGTGAACCTATCTCGGATCCATGCGTGATCACTGGCAACACAGACTGAACCAAAGACTTATGTTTTGACGCACTGTGTGTCATTATGACTCGTCCATAGATTGCGTACTTTCTACCTTCAGCAACAATGTACTATTAATGGACCAAAAGTACCGACGTGCAAGCTGTTAATTAACTTAAAACTTGAATCTTAAACCTCTCTAAGGTCGCCGGCCAGCAAAATAGTTTTTCATTAACCTAACACCCCAATTTAACAGGGTTCTGTCTACTACTCGTATTTCACTGTAATTCATTACGCCAAAAGGCTCGAAGTCGAATAAAACTTACTGGACCTGAAACCCTTTTTAATATTGTGTAAGGCCTTTTAACATTTAAATTAAACTGGAGTTAATTTATTTGTTAATTAAAACTATCCTTGTCAAGCAAAATTAATTAGTTTCACTCGAACATGAACTGCGTTAATTTGAGAACCTTATGTATATAGAGGTAAAATTGTGTGTTTGTTGGTAGGTATGTTGATGATAATGTCTGAAACTATATATATCTACATACTTATTTCTATTGTTTCCTCTCGTTCATAATTTGTACTTTAGTTTGTAACATTTATTTTAACTCGCCCAAAGGTAACTAAAAGAGATCCCTTAAAGGGTTAAGTTCGCCTTTGTACTCCTTTTATTTCTGTAATTTTAATATCTTCGTAATGTAATTGTTTCAGTACAATAAAGTGTTAACATACACTCATACTACTGAACCGATCTTAACAATTTCTTTCACTAATTGTAAGCTACACTATCCCTGACCTAAATGTAGGCTATTTTATATTTAGTTTATTTCGGAGCGAAGACAGGGCGGGTCGTTAGTATCTTTATACAATCTTATCTCTCTGTTCTTTTCTATTTAACAAGGTATTCATTTAGTCAAAAGCAATGAAAACGGGTCACTTAGTACACAATTACAATAGAAAGTCCCCGTTTTCATTGCTTCTGAGAGCAAATCAAAATCCTCGCTAAAATGGCGACCTATACGTTCACAGCTGATATCTCATAATCAGCTGAGCCAATTTTCATGAAACCTAGCTTAGAACTATTCAAATTACAAGAACTTTTACAAAAAAAAACCTTTAATTATAGCAAGTAAAGGCACACGAGCATAAGGCCACTTGATGGTAAGTGAAATCTGAGACCATAGAAATTTGAATTCTCAAGGTTATAATCAAGACTGCAATCCTAAGATCTCAAATGCGTTGCCAACCCTGAGAACAGATGGAATGCTCTATGCTAGTAATTCAACGGTTGTCTTATCCCCACATCGCAACACGACAATGCGAATGCTGCTTGGCGGAAGGTTAATGGATTATATGTTAATAGCGATCCGGATGGACCCTGCACAAGGTCTTACTACCACTAAAACCTAGCTTAGAACCATTCCGATTACGATAGCTTTCATAAAAAGTGCAAGTCAATTCATCCATTTAGGAGTTACGATGCCATAGACAAACACACCTCACACAGATATAGGCACATATACACTGATAGTCTGATACACACGTTAAACTTCCTCTTTTTGCGTTAAGGGGTTAAGAACTAAGAGCACGACAAAAAAGAAACAATGAAAACATACGAGGCAGGAGGAAACTGGAGAAATATGTATACACTTTTGAACCTTATTTCAATGGGATAAGGTTCACAATCGTATACATATCTAAGAATTCGACTTACCTACTGTTGTTAAAATATATCACAAAAAACACATTTTAAACATACAAGTTTGAACGGAATCCTCAGTGCGCGGGTCTGACTCGCACTTGACCGGTTATTGACGACACGGTGGCCTAGTTGGGAGTGACCCTGCCTCCGAAGCCGGCGGTCCTGGGTTCAAATCCCGGTAAGGGCAGATATTTGTGTGATGAGCGCAAATATTTGTTCCTGAGTCTTGGATGTTTTCTATGTATTTAAGTATGTATTTCTCTATATAAGTATGTTTATCGTTGTCTAGTACCCATAGTACAAGCCTAGAGCTTAATGAAAATGAAGATGAATGAAAATGAAATTTTATTAATAACAATTGTTACAGGTCTGGTTTGCAATACTTATTATATAATTTCCAAAAGGAAAATTACTATTATTATTTAATTTCAATCTTATAATTTTTGAAAATATTGTTTAAGAATAGTGCCTAATTACGAGTAAAGTTCAGTATATCAATTACATTATATTATTTATTTTATTTGATATGTACATAATACACGAAAACTCGACTATTACAAATATTATAATGCTTTCTATGTTTAAATTATTTACTATCACAGAGGAACTCTGACAGATCGTAAAACTGTGATTTCAATAACCATTTCCTAAGTCTAAATTTGAAGCTATGAAAGGAAGCTGCATCCCTGACACTGTCCGGCAGCAGGTTGTATATCCGCGGACCAAGCACATATGCAGATCGCCCGGTTTTACTCAACCTATGTGAAACGTGAGCGAGGCAGCCTGCGTTCCTATTGCTGCGTAGCCGATGTTGTTAAACAGGCCATGTTTAACAACAAATCGACTAACATTCGTGCGAGTAAATATTGCTACCTGTTGGACAAGTATGCTAGGTAATGTCAGGATGCCGTATTGTTCAAAGTACCGGCGAGCAGAGACATCGTCAGGTACGCCAGCTATTGCCCGCACGGCACGCTTTTGTAGGACGAAGACACGGTTCCAGTCCGCCGCCTGGGCCCAGAGCTCCGTGCCATATGAAATTAGCGAGTGCACGGTCGCGAAGTAGCAGGTCCTCACAGCGTCCTGGGTCGCGGTACTGGCGAAGCGTCTCAAGGCATAGCACGCACCACCGAGCCGCGCACTCAGCTGGTCGATGTGCACATCCCACCGTAGACCACTGTCGATTGAAAAGCCTAACAGTTTGGTCGTCGTCACCTGCTGGATTAGATCGCCACCAGCGCTGACCTTCACGGGTTGCGGTACGTGACCGTTTAAGCTAATTCTCATAAAGAACGTTTTATCTTTATTCAGCGCTAAGCCATTCATTTGGAACCACTGAACATTGCTATTAACGTTCTGTTCTAGGTTTTGCGGGGACGAGCCGGTGATGACAGCCGTTACGTCATCCGCGTACATATATTGCAATCATTTGTATTAATGATTTGTGGAAGGTCGTTCAGAAGATTAGTATTCTTCTATATTCTTAATAAAAATAATAATAATATCACAGGACAATGTCACACAAATTGACCTAGTCCCAAACTAAGCTCTAAGCTTGTACTATGGGTACTAAGTAGACAACGATAAACACAGGTACTTAGATAGAGAAATTAATACTTAAACATATAGAAAACATCCAAGACTCAGAAACAAATTCAGCGATATTGGCTTAAACATAGTAATTTACGAAATGAATGCATTTTTTATAAGGTCCTCATATTTTAAACATGGAGCAACAGCTGTGACGTCATTCCTGTCGTCGATTTTGTATAGAGTGTTTTAGCAATGGGTCTGAACTATGATTTTTTAAAGCTTCATATCTTATGAAAAAATTACATGACAATTATTTCGTGTATACAGTTATTCCTCTTTCATAGCAATTTCCCAGAGAGCGTAAGAAAAAAAAACATGTTCCCTATTGTGACGTCATACTTGAGTATCAATTTGTATGGGTCTATTCCAACGATTAGTAGGAATGTTGGACTTGTTGAGGGATGAGGAATGATAATTTAAAGATAGTTGATTATGTAATTAACACCCTAATATAACCTTTATACAACTAAAGGTCACGTGAATAGTTCTAACGAGAGGTGATTTGACAGACGACCCAAGGAAACGGGTAGGTTGAAGATTGCTGATAGCTTTGATTGATTGCCATACTTTGGACCCTCCTCTAGCGTTATACTCCTAACTGATAGGTAATGTCATTTGTGCAGATAGCTACCCAAATTGCGTCGTATAGCCGTATAACCACGTAAGATGTAACTGATGTCACATAGAGGTTATACTCGTGGCCCTGAGGGATTATTGTAAGTGGGAATTTGAGTCTACCAGCAAGGAAATAAAGTTCAATTACCATTGCTCATAAATGCCATTTTTACAAATAAATAATAAATAAATCACAGGGCAATGTCACACAATTTTACCTAGTCCAAACTAAGCTCTAGGCTTGTACTATGGGTACTAGACAACGATAAACTTACTTATATAGAGAAATACATACTTAAATACATAGAAAACATCCAAAACTCAGGAACAAATACTCATGCTCATCACACAAATATCTGCCCTTACCGGGAAATAAACCCAGGAAACCCCTAACTTCGAAGGCAGGGTTACAACCAACTAGGCTAGCGTGTCGTCAATAATAAATAATAATAATAATAATAATAAATATCAGAGGAAAATCTCACACAAATGGGCCCAGTCCCAAACTAAGCTTTAGGCTTGAACTATGAGTAATAGACAACGATATGATATAGATGAATAAATACTTAAATACAGATATTATTAAACTTCAACGACTCAAAAACAAATACACACGCACGTCACACAAATATTTGCCTACAATAGGAATCGAACCAGGGACCGATAGCTTCGTACGCAGGGTCACTAACAACTAGGCTAACCCGTCGTCGTCTATAATTTAATAGGTACCCACTGTAAATAGTTTAAGCTTCTCTTTATAACAACTATTAATCTTAAACTACATTATACGTTTTTTTCCAAAAATGTATAAAAAACTAATGTAGACTCCAAACCCAGTAAGCCGACATAGGCTCTCCAATATTTTAGCGTGGCAAAGAGGTTTTGCCAAGTTTTTTTAAATGATTTATTGTAAGCGCGTAATACAACGGCAAAAAGTACTAACACTAGTAAAATCCCAAAGGAGCTGTGCTGCCAAGTTTTTTGAAGATATATTGTTCCCAAAGTCGCAGTTAGTGTCGTAAATTATAATTAAAAGATATCTTTAGCGTTGTATGGTTCATGTGTAAAAAGTCAAGTAAATAATTTACGAGTCTCGCATACATTAGAGGGTTTGAAGCTCAGAATAACATACAACCTCGTGAGACCCGAGCACATAATCAAGGCAATTTAGTTAAAAGTATATTTCAATGAGCATAAAGCTCATTTTAATTTGATTCAAATTTTAAAAAGGCATATAAAAGCAGAGGTAATTGAACATAATTTCCTTGTTTTTAGATTCAAATTACTACCTGCAAAAATGTCCCTATAGTATGGTCGGCTTCACGAGGATTAACTTCATATTTAAGAACTCCGCCGCAGGCAGATACGTTTTACAGACAATAAACTCGTTTCTTTTTCATATTTGTGTATGAAAAATCGTCGCAAAGTATCGACTAACATTAACAAGTCCTGACAAGTTCCAAGCAGAGGGACAGAGATAATGACTTCTGTAGCTCTATCTCTTTTATTTACTGAAACAAGGCATGCTAGTGGTATAGTTTATTTTTAAATAAAAACGTTATTGGAATAAGTAAAACCATATATTTTAATAATCTTTCAAAACGCGTCTCTTTGTTTTGGTATAAAGTTACATATAACTTTTTAAACTTCAGATTTGGCTTTTTTATTCTAAGTAATACTCGCAACGCTAAAATAAATAACGAACACCTCTATAGTTGATATTGGAACCGAGGAAACCAAGGATCAATTATAAACATACCCACATAAGTCCTAGCATAAATCGATACATTTAATTTTCAATGAAATATTGGAGCCAATTTGGATCAGCATTTTTTAATTGTAAATATTTGTGTGAGTATGAATAGACATTTTCGTTGACAACAAAAAATGGAACAACACCATCGTTGAATTTCGCGAATATTATCTGCATTAAAATTTATTATTGTATAAATGGGTAGCCTTTGCCCAGCAGAGGGACATTAATAAGGGCTTAAAAAACAACGCTAGTCTTACAAGAATGTGTATAGTTGTACGTTTATAAATTCATGTTAACGGATATTTAAAAAAGCGGCCAAGTGCGAGTCGGACTCGCCCATGAAGGGTTCCGTAGCAGCAAGTAACATAATATAAAAGTTCGTTGTAGCTTTGATCAATGTTTTTATGACGTATTAAAAAAAACTACTTACTAGATCTCGTTCAAACCAATTTTCGGTGGAAGTTTGCATGGTAATGTACATCATATATTATTTTTACATTTATCATTCCCTTATTTTAGAAGTTACGGGGGGGGGGACACACATTTTTCCACTTTGGAAGCGTCTCTCGCGCAAACTATTCAGTTTAGAAAAAAATTATAATAGAAACCTCAATATCATTTTTGAATACCTATCCATAGATACCCCACACGTATGAGTTTGATGAAAAAAAAATTTTTGAGTTTCAGTTCTAAGTATGGGGAACCCCAAAAATTTATTGTTTTTTTTCTATTTTTGTATGAAAATCTTAATGCGGTTCACCGAATACATCTACTTACCAAGTTTCCACAGTATAGCTCTTATAGTTACGGAATAAAGTGGCTGTGACATACGGACGGACAGACGGACAGACATGACGAATCTATAAGGGTTCCGTTTTTTGCCATTTGGCTACGGAACCCTAAAAACAAACAACACTGATCTAAATTGGCCTCATAGTATTTTTTATTTTTGGACTTTCTATTTCGTTGAAACGCACATCATTTTATTTCCAAATGAATTGTTGCCATTCAGGAATTTAGATATAAATTTATTAGAACTAACCAACAAATTCGTATTTGGCAACACTGACGCTGGTGAAAACCACATCAAAATACGTTGCGTGGAGGAATAAGTAGCGGATATATAGACAGACAGAAAGGCAGACTCGTAAAGCACTTTTGTCTAATACTATATAATAATAATTACATACATGCATAATGTCACGCCTTCATTCCCAGAGTGGGGTAGGCAAAGCTGCAGAATTATCAACAACTCTAAAAAAACTTTGCTAGATTATGCAAAATGTTGTTTCACAATTATCAACAAGTACTAATAATTATAAATATAAATACAGATGCAGAATAAACGTAAAATACAGGGTATTTTTTTAATAGGTGCCCAAATTTTAATATTTGCTTCGCTAATGTTAATCAATAACGCATGTTGTGTTATTTTTACTCTAGCTTAAAAAAAAACAATGATTCCAGTAACTTAACGATATTCATGGACCCTCTAATGCAGTGGTGCGAGGAGAGGGGAGTGTTGTTAAGTAACTTAATAAATTAAATTTCAAATTAAGAATATCAGTGGGGGCTTGTTGTCTGATAAGCTGTACATGAAATTTCAAATTTCGAATAGCAATAGAGTGTATCGCATACCTACAGCTTGACAACCCATGTCATCATTTTTAGTGTGACGAGAAGGCAAAAAAGAGATAATTTGCAACAAAAAAAATATATATTTTTTACACTCGTTTTATAGTCGTAATATATTATTAACGACACAAAATCATATGTTAAAATTTGTGCACTGATAAAAAAAATACCCTGTCTAATTCGGCTGTCGAGCAAAGAGTTTTCGTGTAAGTCATACCATATACTAATATAGCGCTTTAGTTCTCTACTTCGGTACGACCACTACTCCGCTATAAACGAGCTATTTGTCTCTCCCACACTAACTAATGCCTCGGTCCCAGACGGAGCCCATTAAAGACTCGTGTTGACTTTAGCTAATGTCACCAGGTATGTTCACCTCTTAATGTGCAAAACAATTAAGAACACTCTGTTTTACAAGGAAAATACTTTTGTTGTGGCATTTACATATTAAATGCGCGCACATGATGCAGGATTAAAAGCTATTCTTACGTACACGAATAAATTGATCTTTTTGTTTTAATTTAAACAGTAATTAGTAAAGCATTGTACGGTAAGCATCAAGTCCGTCGGTTTAGTTGGTAGGACCCTGTGCAGGGTCCGTCCGGATCGCTACCACCATCTTATCCATTAACCAACCGCCAAGCAGCAGTGTTCGCATTGCTGTGTTCCGGTGTCGGGATAAGACAACCGGTGAAATTACTAGCATAGAGGCATTCCATCTTAGTCCGCAGGGTTGGCAACGCATTTTAGATCTTAGGATTATAGTCTTGAGAATCCAAATGTCTATGGGTCTCAGATTCCACTTACCATCGAGTTGCCTGAGTGCCTGTGCGCCTTCTCCTTAACATCAATATATGTACATATATATATCTAAGATTATTTTGAGTCAAATGTGAAACTCGACTTTATTATCAAGGGCCTTAAAGAGGGTTTAGGTATGTATGACATCGAATGCTTGGATTTTTAATGAAATAAAATAAACATGCTTGCTTAGTTAGAATAATGCCACTCCATGTCTTTCCGTGGATGTCGTAAGAGGCGACGAAGGACATAAAGGCTTGTAGTAGGTACTGTTAGGCGATGGGCTTGCAACCTGTCACTAAATACACTGGTAAACTTCTTGGCCCGATTATGCAAAATGTTTCAGAATTATAAACAAGCTTTTTACTCGTATTGTTGTCGGTATTTCTGTGGCTCTGCTTACCCCACTATGGGAGTAAAGGCGTGATGTTATACATGTATAAAATAAAATAATTTTAGTCAATTACATTGAGGCATTTAATGCGTCGGTAATAATAATATGCAGTGAATCTACATGAAGGCGTAGCCAAGAAACAAAGATGTTAACGTTTCTGTTTTCTATCGACTCGAAGTGTATAGAGTTGACGTAGCGGTCGATGCGATCTATCATCAGGGCCTCTATTCAGTGAGGCTAGACAAGTCGCATTCTACAACCGTTAGCGATTATGTTTCGATAGATAAATATATGGAATTGACGTAAGCCACCGAGATACCACCACGTGACTACCCGCTGGACTACGTCAATTCCATACATTTTTCTATCGAAACATAATCGCTAACGGTTGTCAAATGCAACTTGTCTAGAACCACAGGTGCGTTAAAACGATATCGTGTTTGACACGTTTAAGAATCGTTTATGTCACAGTCGCCATTATTGTAAATGACATAAGAGTTATCAAACCGTTGACAATACGGAAACAGGTCAAAAACGATATCGTTATTACCTTGTAGAATTCCAGCCCTGCTTACGTCAATCCTATACAAATCGTTGATTTTCGAAAATCGCTAACTTAGCGTTATACATCTTGACTAGGCTTCGAGTGTTTCAGGCAATACTATCATTTTGGAGAAGAAGCGCCGCAAGAAATAGATTTTCCCGATGCGCAACAATGTACGTGGCTTCATATAAAGGGTGTCATTAAATTTCTTCGAGACCGGCAACGCAAGTGGCCATAGGCGGCGGTGACCACTTCCCACCAAGTGGGCCGTCTGTTTATTTGTCCGTCAAAGGCAATAAAAAAAGCAGGAGGCAATTTTATTCACCAAAGCTGTCTGTCTTTCATTATCCGATTAAAATTAACGACGTAACTTCGCGAACGAAAGATACATTATAAGCAGCAAAATTAGGTCTTTAAGTTGTCAAGTTTACGAAATAGGAGGAACAACTTTTATTTCTGTGATCCTAATAAAATTTTCTACTGTTCCCCCAAGTTACGTAACAATCCAATGAGTCTAGACAATTCGAAGGCCACTGAAACACGATATTTCATCAAACAACTATGTCAGTTTGACGTGTAATTGATATTATGTTTGTTTAGCTCGCCTATCTATCACTTAGATAATATCAAGAAGGCTGTATTTACTACAAAAATAAGGCCAAAAAAATACAATCAGTTACACAATGTACCCCGGACACGAATTTTTCTATCGAGTAAGTAACGTTGGCGTATGCGCAGCGTATGGCGTGCGTTAAAACGGCGCTGAGCGTCCAGTGGCGCCCTAATTACTTCTGTGTTTTTTAATAAACAAAAGTATTATCTTTAAATCAAATAGCGTTATACTGTTTTTCAAATGAATACAAAATGTACAGAGTATATGATATAACTTAACAACAATTGTACTATGAGTGAGCAACTTCACCGAAAAAAGTGGTCACCTTTTTCGTTTAGTTGACTACACGATAAAGGTTATTCAATTTTGGCATGTATGCTATATATTGCGTATTCATTTGTACAACATTAAAGCATTCTTTGATTTTAAGGTAATCCTTTAGTTTATTAGAAAACACAATAAAAGTAATAAGGGTGCCACTGGACGCTCTGCGCCCTCTTAAAAAGAAAAGTGACATTGTTGATAAAAATCTGAGTTTAATTTTATTGCATAAATGGACTACATACTACAACTAAATATCACACACACAACATTTTCTTGTTGAATTTTATAACTCCCCCACAGTATAATAGATCAATAAAAACAAATATAAACGTAAGTAACCCTTATTCATACGTTTTATATTGAAAAGTTAACACTGTCTCTTTATTTACTGTTATCTGCGTTAACCCGTAGAAGAGAAACAAACTTTAATCTCTTAGACGAGATTAATTGTTTGCTAAGAAGCTCTCAGGAAGTTAAAGAACGCTCTGTAATGTTCCAGGAAACCACTGCGTAGTTCTTGCTTAAGATTGAATGAATTGGTGTTACCCTTTGTGAAAAGGGCTGAGTTCTACCTAGTATTTGTTCCTGAGTCTTAGATGTTTTCTATGTATCTCTATATAACGTTAGAATTATTTATGAATGGTATTGGTTTAGTGGTGGTAGGACCCTGTGCAGGGTCCGTCCGGATCGCTACCACAATCTTATCCATTAACCACCCGCCAATCAATAGTGTTCGCATTGTTGTGTTCCGGTGTGGGGATAAGACAACCAGTGAAATTACTAGCATAGAGGCATTCCATCTTAGTCCTCAGGGTTGGCAACGCGTTTGAGGTCTTAGGATTATAGTCTTGAGAATTCAAATGTCTATGGGTCTCAGATTCCACTTACCATCAGGTGGCCTAAGTGCTCGTGTGCCTTCTCCTTGTCATAAAAATAAAATAAAATAAAAAATGTGGGAATTTTCCACGAAAATACCACTTTCTTTATGTACGCCGTCATACAAGGTTAAATTTAATGGAAGAACGCCGTCGTCGTGGATTGAAAACCAAAATTTAAATACGGTTTCATTTATAACAACCATTATCCTGCTTTTTTTCAGCAAATCTTATTTAAAGAACCATATTGCTTTTTAACGATATTGTCCGCCTTAAAACTGTCAAGATAACCTGCTAACAACACGACAACTACGACTTATAACAAAGTTAAATTATAATCTTTGATTCAGTTATTTGTTTAGTTGTCTTTGGTTAAAATAGTTCTATTGAAACCGTACCTTCAAACCGGAAACGGATACAGAGTTAAGTTTCATGTTCGTAATTAATATTTGCATAATCTGCGCAGATTCTCATTTCATTACATGTTTGTACGTGATACCCTTTATTAATGAATGACATTGGGATTTAATCCTTAATGCATATCAATAGGGTAGGTATTGTTATGATTTAATTAACGGGCACCAGTTTCATTACAGTACAGTGGTTCGGAATATTGGAGATCAATACAACAATATAATACGTATACTCTTTTTTTTTTGAAGCATTATAAGGAATTATGATAACTAAAGGAAATTCAGGAAAAATGTCTTAAGTACCATTAGTAATGTTTTGTAAAATCTATTTCTCTTTTTTTCAATAGCGGGTCGTTTGATAAAGTTAATCGAAATACCTTTTTTCTGCAGATCCCGAAAGTTTTTTGGTAGAATATTTTTTGTTAGTCATCATCATCATATCATCATATCAGCCGAAAGACGTCCACTGCTGGACATAGGCCTCCCCAAGGCTCTCCACTTAGACCGGTCTTGTGCCTTCCGCATCCATCGCGATCCCGCGATCCTTACGAGGTCGTCGCTCCATCTAGTCCATCCATCTTTTTGTTAGTATTTATAACTGTATTATTTATTTATTCGTGGTATTTCGTATGAATGAAATCAATTATTGCTGTTGGCAATATTAATAAAACGTCACTTGTAGTCACATTCTTGCAACATACATGTACCTATCAAACTTAAAAGTTAAAGTTAAAATATTTGGAAGGATAAAATGTAAGGTTGTTTAGTTAATAAACTGTAAAATTGTTGATGGTTGTGTTGCTCTTTCTTCCTAAAAACTTGAGATAAGGAAGATTAAACCTTACATTGTATAAAAGAACATTTTATTAAATTTTAAAAACTTTTGTGTCTATGTTCAAATGTTTTTTGATACAGTGAAAATAACCCTGACATAAAGCTAATTAAAACTACATAAAAAAAATGGTCAATTTCATATTTTTTTACTGACAATTCGCATTTTACCAAAATTTATTAACTAAAAAAAACCTAATGGTTCCTAAGACAGTTTCCCATTAACTCCTTTTGTTACGGTGTTTCTTCTACAGCCCCCGTTCTATAACTTCACCAGTAACTATAACTTCATATTAAAAACCTTCTCAGTTTAGTTTCAAGAGAAACTCCTAACTTTAAACACTTAACATAAATACCCTTCATACCTTCGACCTTCATAGTTTAAAAACGTCTACCAAAATCAGCATCGTACAGAATCCTTGGCTCGTGTGAAAGACTCGAACTTGACTCGTTATTTATTTAAACATTAATTGCTAACTATTCACCAGTCTAACGCATTGTTCGTAGCAAAAGCACATTGGTGCTACGGTGCTACGGCGTAGCGCTCGTAACGTTACTTGACACTACCAGTGCAATAAGCTTTAAAAAGTGTCTTGTTTCGAGTAAAGTTGGCTAGACTAGCATAAAAGAATATGAGAACGAGTGAGAGAGGTATAAACTTAAAGGCTGTTGTAAGAGCTATTGCACTGTTAGTAGTGCTAACCCTGCCTGTCATATCATTGGGCGAAAAAGAAAATTTAATATAGCCATTAAAAACAAAACATAAAGTAAAAACTCCACCGCTTCATCAAGAGAGCTAATCAACTGAATATAAAATGGGACAACGAAAAATATATTGATACTGTAATTAAAACCAGAACGCTGTTCACGCGAAGTGTAAAATCCCGACGGTTGATGCCGAGTTGCGTCCTTTTTGCATTTACAAAGACATGACATGTTGGAAAGAACAATGCCGTAACTTTTAATAAAAACTGTTTAATTATAATCTTTGTGAACACACATTAAATGGCAAATTTAAATGTTACATCGTTGTACTTGTTGCTTTTTACTTTTAAACGAGCGAAACGTCAAATTCAACCACGATACCATAATGAGTCCCTCGGGGGAGATACGTCCTGCGAAAATGATTGCAAATATTAATGAATTGGTGGCTCGAATTACCAACAACGGGCGCTCGGGGCGAACGATGAACTTGCGCCGTTGTTCTAGAGAAACTCACAGCAAGCTTGATTAAAGTAATAAGCGTGTAATTTGCGATTCCACTATTTAGGGAAGAAAAAAATAATTCAGCAGAACTTTTCAAACTTACCTTATAAGGTAGAAGGAAGAAAAAATATATTTTGAAAATAAAGATTGACCATGAATCAAATAGTGATATAATTATGCAGGGTGTCCCAAAAATCAACGATAAGCCGGAAATGGGTCATAGAGCAGCTCATAAGCTATCGATTTAACATCCATGTATGTTCAGCGATTTTTAGTACTTTCGGAGTTATTGATCAATTTAATCGGAATTATGGTAATTTTTCCTTATGTTGCGAAAAACCCTTAAGTTCATGTATTATTTCAATATTTTTTCAGTGGTGTCTTCCATCTACAGAATCATTATGAACTTAGGATGTTTTTAAAGCTTTGGCCAATTGTTTTTACGTCAACTTTTTGTGTAATCACACAAAGTTTGTTTTTCCATACTAGATGAAAAGTGAACTAGTTTTCACTTAGTATGGAGAAAGTAACTTTGTGTGATTACACAAAAAGTTGGCATGAACAAAAAATTGGCAAGTAGCTTTTAAAGTCAATTAACGTGTACTGCTTTAGATATTCGCATTAGCGTGCGGTGGATACCATCGTAAGCGAAATGTACAACAGGTTGAAACCAATCTTACATTGTTCCTATCCCAGGCTTGGAAAGTAAATTTATGAGTATAGCTGTTTAAATATTATTCTATTATTTGCCAAAAACTTCATCGTTTTCATAACCTTTTTTTATGAACGCTTCCCTAAATTTCAATAAAACGCGCCTAATCAGTGTTACCTTTTTTAAATATAATTTACTTTTTCAAAGCTTAATATTAAGCACATAAGCAAAATGAAACCTGTGTAGAATTCTGGGTACAGAATTTTAACGCCATTTCAGTTAACAATATTCGATGTGAGACACGTATTATATCTCGTTGGAATAATGAGATTTTCGTCACAAAAAATACAAATTGCGCCCGCAAATAAAAGGCACAAACCCGAGTTAATGTGACGCAGCTCGTCGCAAAAGTTATATTAGTTGGTTTAAAAATTAAACTGGTTTGGGAATTTTTGAAATGCTCTACAGCTTGAAAATTATTTTTAAATGTTTAAAATAGAATAGTTAACACAATTCACATTTTTCTAAACCATACCGACAAAAGAGGTGTTATTATAAGTAAATGTGTGTATCTGAGTGTCTTTATATATATGTCATCGTAAATACTAAAGGGATGCATTTAACAAAAAAAAAACTAGTATAATTGGGATGGTTTTTAGCTAAGCTTCATGAACATTATTTGGGCCGTTCAAGATTCATCAACTCTGAAAGAATAGAGCGCTATTAACTCGGGGTTTATATCTAACTGATAGTAAATTATACAGGTCTATATTGTCTGCCATAAATAATTTTAATCATAATGTGTCATGTTTTTAGTCATAATTATCACAAGTTATAACATATTTTTTCTAGAAGTTGTTACTTATTCAGGATTTTTATTAATCAAACCTAACCTAACGTTACCTAGTTCACATGTTAGATATTTAAGAAATTCAGAAAAGTTACGGTTCCAGCGATATAAATAATTATGACTATCAATAATTGTATCAACAATGACATTATGACCAAATAATTATGGGAAACATCGGGCTCCCAAGTTATACGTATAGATAAATAAACCAATATTCGTATCAAAAAAACATGTGCATCGTACAATTCTGACTCAAAAAAAGGAGCAATCACCAAAACGCTTAAAACGCCTACCTTTTTCTTATTAAGGACGTACTCAATCGGTATGTTTATTTCAATTCCTCAAACTCTTTCTATCCGAGATGAAAGAAACCCGTTCTTAAAGGTGGTTTCAAAAGGAAATTCATCGATACAGGATTACTCCCTGGGCAGGATTAAAACCGTTTTGTCGGAGGTAAACCGATACATACAAATTAAGGTGAGCAAATGGATATTTGAGTCCCTTCCTAATGCTTCCATAAGGCTGATTCGATTACAAGTAGAATTCTGGATTTCCTTTAAATATTGCGTTAAAGGTCTTAAAATTAATTCGTTTTATAAATTTAAGGAGTTACTTTGTGAATGGTTTGATAGTGGAAGCGTTGATATATTTATTAATGTTGCTCAAAAAGTGGTACTTTTCGTAGCTGTATATCGTGGGGAAAGTTGGATATTACGCACTAGTGCGTTATAGTTTTCAATTTTTTTTAAATGTAATTTTGTTTCAACTTCCAAGCCGTGCATCTGACCAAAGAGTTTGCATGTTCAACCACTTTTTGATTACGTCATTTAGCATTGAGACTATACATAGGTAATATAATTTAAAATATTAAAATTAAATACATACATACATACACACATAAAATATATCTAGGGAATATTAAAAAAAAATAGCTCTCATCAAGATGGCTGAATCTGAATTAGTATTACGAATGATTAGATAGTTGCGTATTAAGGTGAATTCACATTACACCATGCCGAAACCGGGCCCAGCCCAGTACGGCGTAATGTGAATCCACCTTTATGCATTACCGCTGGTTAATAGAGAATTATACTTTTTGATTTTTAAATGTAGGTAATTAAATTACTGTGACTTTTATTTTTATTTCGCTGAATGGTCACAACCGTTGCCATTTCATAAAGTCTGTGTCAATTAAAGGTAAAATTGTTTCTTGTAATAGTTTTATTTACTGATTTATTTTGATTCATTGATATTTTTTCGCAAATGCATTAAAAAACGTCGTTTGATACACGTGCGGGACTGTCATTTTAACTAGTCCCGAGTCTTGTCCGGGACATACTTCGGGACTCGTGTAAAATGACATACTTTCCGCACTTGTATCAAAATGTACTATTTTAGTGTTGTACTTTTTGCCTTCCCATCGCTTAATCCAGAATTAATTATATATTAAAACATTACATGAATCACTCTATCTAGTTATTGATAAAAACAGAATTAAAGTCGTTTTCGTAATTGCAAAGATCTTAGCGTACATACAGAGAGACGGACGACGTCGGGAAGCGTCTTTGTTTTATATTATGCAGAGATTGTGAAACTTGAAGGCATCTCATTATTGGATAGATCTACCGTTGTGTGTGCTTTAATGTAGCTTAAAAATGTTAAGTGATTTCTGTAGAAATACGCAAAATATAATCATTTTAACCATTTCTAGTGGTATGGGCAAATATTTGTCTGATGTGTGCGAGTATTTGTTCTAATGTCTTCGTTGTTTTTTACGTAGTTAGCTATGTATGTTTCTCTATAAGTCTCTATGTTTATCTATTATCTAGTTACCTACAAGCCTAGAGCTGAGATTGTCTCCTGCTTTTTTTCTATGGATATTTAGCAATCTGCCAGGTTTATGAAACTTAATACAGCAATGGAATAAACATGCAAAGCAATGCGCTCTCCCCGGCAAAAGTTCGCTTCTTGGCTTACCAGCAGTTTGCGACCTACATTGACTAAGCTCGGTCTTTAATTGAATCCCTCTCGCAAGCCGAGATACAGCTAGTTGAGAAACAGAGAGAACACCAACACCTTTATTCATTAACGCACTTAAATCGTTTATAATTAAAGTAATCCAATCAAATTTTGTTTTTGTGGCAATCGGTCATAATAGACGTACTACCATTACTGCCAATGACTTAATTTGACAACAGCACAGTGTGTAAATTGATCGACAGGTATTAGAATAGGGTCCGAAACAGATAGTTGACGTTGACAGTGTTGATTGCGGAACCTGTGAAGGACGAACACAACATATAGACAACACAAATATATGAATAATGATATTACAAAAGCCAGCGACTAACACTTAAAGTTTAATATTTTGGGAGTATATAAAACGTAAGAGTATTTTTTAATATTTTTTATCAGTAAAGTAAAAGCAGTTGATCGGTTTTAGGATAGTAGAAGGGAGGATATCGTACAGAGCAGGCGGTTTGGTGATAATTAAAGTAAACTGTGTGACTTTGAATCAAATGTCACAATGACAGATAAGGATAAACCACATTTAATAAGAGAGTTAGTTACTTGAAATTATCGCGTGCTTTTACGGAAGATATAAGATTATTGCCGCAATAACCTGTATTATTTAAGGTGAGTATGATAAGAAGACCGTGGGGTCCATCCGCATTGCTGCCATCATCTTACCCTTTATTTAACCTGCCGCTAAACAGCGCAGTGCAAGTGGCCGCTTCGTTATTTTATTCATTCATAAAATTTACATCAACGTTTTCTTTTAAACTAAACTTATTTAGAAATTGAGATCTTGTAAAAGGTCGGGTACGTACCCGAAAGCTAAGATGTTTAATAAAGCCATATAGATCATGTCCAAAATTGTGGTTTCCTTTTATAAGTTAAAATGTATAATTTTACTGAACATAAGTGAACTTACTCTCAAAATCTTATCTGTAGCGGCACAGAGCGTGGTTAAAAAGAATTTCCCAGCTTCACGATACGGCGAGAGATATGCTTCAAAGAAATGCGAATCGAACGATTGAGTGAATGAAAGACGTTCAGCCGTTCACCCGTTCAATCGTTCAGTGGCTCAGTGCGATCGTTATCCTCCGAGTTTTGTTTATTAATTAACTTGATACTCACTTGAGGAATGTCTTTTTAATGACTTTAATAAGTTTATTTATCGTTCGTCGTTCATTTTGCTTTCCGCTTCAAACTTCATTTGAGACTGATAAGGCTGGGTTTAATGAGTTTTAATTTCATTCATTTAAATCTCAAGAATAGTACTATAAAGCCGTATTATGAACTGTAAATAATGTTGAGTTCCATGCAGAGAATAGTGAGAGCATAGGTATTAGGGTCATACACACTCTTAAAAGATGTCTCTCCTGTGGTCAATAGTTAAGAGCTTGTGTGCATATAAGTTATGTTTTTATATGATTGGTCTAAAGCAGTCTTGACGGCGTTTTTGTGGGAATGGGCTTAGCCAGAAAATTAGGCCTTAAAAACGTTAACTTTCGGTGTGTCCGCAGGAAAGACGGTAACCTAAATCTGTGTATGTCCCATTAATCCATGGTGTTCTTAAATAGACAAATGTAATTTCCAAAGCGAGAGGCAGTAATAGAGATAGAGATAGACTTAAACGATATTGCCTTTAACGTGTTTCCGTATTGTAAACGTTTTGATAACTCTTATTTACTTGAGAGTAATGGCGGCCGAGTTAGAAACAATTCTTTAAACACGTCAAATGCAATATCGTTTAAGCCCAGTAGAATAGAGGCCCAGGTTAAAGGCCTATATTAAATTAAAAAAAAACAATACAAAAATATAAAATATTGCTCACATTATTTCCTTTTTTAGTGTACCTCCCTACACGTAACGTATGTATTTTTTTTCTCGTCTATACCATATTGTGGGGTGTCGTTCGATAGGTCACTTAAAAATATTGAGGGTTTATAGTATAATTTTTCGATTAAGGGAGCCGTTTATGAAATATTAATTTTGTTAGTGTCAAGTGTCCCCAACCAACAGCCACAGCCAAAACTACAAATACTAAACATCTGAAAAATATCTGCAATGAAAGCACATATAACGAATTTATAAGGAAAACTATCACGCTTAAGTAGACATCATTCGTTCTTAAGATACAGGCGATTAAAATGTTTATACCTACTAAAATCATCTAAGACGGCACCAATCGACTTTAATACATACATAACGTCACGCCTTCATTCCCAGAGTGGGGTAGGCAGAGCTACAGAAATACCAACAACTGTAAAAATAATTGTTTATAATTCTGTAACCACATTTTGCACAAATAGGCTTAGATGTTTACTAGTGTATTAGTGACAGGTTGCAAGCCCATCGCCTAACAGTACTACAAGCCCTTATTCCCTTGATCGGCTCTTACGACATCCAAGGGAAGACATGGAGTGGCACTATTCTGACCCGGCAACCAATCGACTTTAAATAGAAAATTAGTACACACTTGGTTTTACTTTTATTTGCTGTTTTTGATAGGTAATGTCAAAAGGTCAGTTTAACGTTGTTTTACCCGTTTGACCAAGAAGTATATTTTATAACTTTTTATAACTTAGCATTTACTAGGTTTTGTACTTTTTCATATTTATTTTTAAATAAATAATGTCTGGATGAAAGGTAGATATTTTGAGTTGAAAACAACCAAACAGAACCGCTAATATTAGTAAAGAATTTAAATTCACCAAATCCTTCCAAAAAATCCCTTTATCTCGATTAATTTTAAGTAGAACTTATTTCAATTACGATAGCAAAGTGTTACGCATTCATAATGTTAATTGAAATCTATTGTTCTCTATTAAAATCCTGTTAAACCTTTCAATACCGCTACATTTTTAAAGCTATTTAATTTAAAATCTAATTTCTCTTCAGAATGAAATTTAATTCGAACTCCATCCGCCGGTCTTTGTTCAATGGATACTCAAACAATGTGGAATTTCTTGACATTTCAACGTAATTATTTAGAATTCAGAGCCGAAGCCATCTTTAGGGAGACGCGAAACAAATCTCGAATTTCATGTTCGTTCAGGGGCAAAAATCGGGTAACGGAAAAAGATCTTAAAAATATAATTACAGCTTTTAATATCTTGGCAATATAACCAGTCATGTAGATGAAGTCTTTCGCCTTTACTGTATTTTTATATTTCATAATATACGACTTTATTCACACCCATATCATATAACATACATTATTTTAGGACAATAAACGAGTGGTAAATAGTAGGTTAACCGTTAAGTTGAGTAAGTGTTGAGACTTTTTGTTACAGTACAGTATTATTATAAGGAATGTAAAAAAAAATCTTTAATATATTTTTTTGTGTCATTCAATTTTTAAAGTCATATTAAACACCATATAAGAGGTGTCTCTACCCATGGGGCTTTAAATGTAGGTATCGATTCTACTAAGCTCCTCAAATGCTACTTAATTTGTTCTACGACTCTGAAAATAACTTAAACTACAGTAATTCATACGTGATCAAACTTTAAAAGTTTACTAGTACAATCAGTACATTAATTTATTTTGTATGAAAAAATAATAATAATAAGAAATTACTTTAAGTTGTAGAACGAAAGGATTTTCATTTTGACACCTACATTTAAAGTCCCATGGGCAGAGACCTTGTATATATTATATTTTAAAGACTACTACGTCCCTGTTGAAAATGGTTTTATCACTGTCATTGACACTTTTTTGGGGTACATAATAAAGTCTATACCTATCTATGCATATAAAAAAACGTAAATCTGAAACTTTGAACAGTTATAATCATATTGTAACATTTGTACTAAATTCTGAGACACCCTCTTTTTTTTTAAGAAATACAATATTTTTTATAAAAAAAATAATTATCTGCCAAACTACAATGCAGTTTATTGGCAGAAAGAAAGCTCTCTACGTCTAACTATGCATATACACTATACGTTCCTTGTTCTTTAACTAGATTAATCAGCAAAAAGTCTATTTCTGTCTAATTTTTAATGGAGTCAGCAAACGAGCACACAGGCCACCAGATGGTAAGTGGTATCTTTGACCCATAGACATTGTGCATTCTCCAGACTACAATCAATCCAGACGTTGAAAAACATTGAAAACCCTGAGGACTTATATGGAATGCCTGTATGCTAGTACTTTCAGCGGTTGATTTATCCTCATATCCGGTATACGGTACACTGCTGCTTGGCGATAGGTAAAAAATACACCAATAATAATAAAAAGTACCTGTGTGACCGAGCTCTACTCGGGTGTATGTAAACGACACTATTTAATAACAATTTTGTATGTAAGAAACCGATTTTTCGGCGGTAACCTTTTTTTTTTTTCATAATCGTCAGAGCCGTTTTCTTGAACGTGACCTTACAAATATAAATAGCATTGGACATAAAGCTTTTAAAAATATATAAATCAAACGCTAAACGAAAAATCACACTCTTGCGTCTCACTCACCCAGTCATAATAAGCATGTCTTACAGAAAACAAGCTTTGAAAACTTGACTGCCCCTGCCGCGTCAGAACTGAGGACCAGGGATTCCAATACGGTGTCATGTTCAATCCGGCCGGTTCCGTTCTGATTTTCATCGATCCGGCCGGAATCGCCCGGATCCAACCGGATTAATCGAGTCGGAATATTTTATGTCTATCTTTCCAAAATAGACTGTTTATGAGCAAATCAAATTAATTAATACAGGTAGTTAAAAAGTGAATAATATTATAATCATCTTTATTTCCGACGTTATAATTAGACAGCGAGCAAACAAATAAAAAACTAATACAATATAGGCTCTGAGTAAATTGGTAAAGGTAACTAGCAAATTTTTAACGTAACGGGTAGCTCAGTTTTTATAGTTTCAATAACATAATATAACAACAAACGCAACACGCATTTATTGTGACTACTCATGCAACAGCGTTATACTGCCAAAAGTTGGCATCACCGCATCCGGTACACGTAGCCGGATCCACTGAAATACCGGATCCGGTTGCAATCCATGGTAAAAGGCCCTACTGAAAATCAGCGCCGTGGGTTGCCTCGGCATCGATAGTACAGAGGTCCGTTATGGACGTAACGGCACCGAGAAAGAAAATACCGTAATTCTTTGCTTGTTTATTGTAAACCGTGTTGTATTTGTGTCAATAAATGTATTTTTTTTTCTCTCTTTCAATCCATACTGAGGAGGTTCTAATATTGTCAAACACATTCCATGGGTTAATACCAGGGACCGGAACCGGTTTCCGTTAAATACGCTTTTGATCGGGTTATTCGATAGGGTTGATTTTAAAAACCCCATCAGTGCGGCAAGCGTATCGTTGGCTAGCCGCAATTAAAGGCTTATCCATTGATACGATGGATTTGGCTTTCCGCTGGCAGTCTTACCGGTATCAAAAACCCTTAATACGCTAGCCGCTTTAAAAGGGGTTTTGATAGATGTCAAGATATTTCAATCTCTGCGTCGAATTCCTACAACTTATTATTGCACAACCTAACAATAGAACGGTAAGCGGTCGGTAGGCGCATGTGGCGACATTTAGATGCAAGCGGGCCTAAGAGACAGCAATCAATAGGATTAACCCAACCCTATTGATACGCTGTTTCTTCCAGCTGCAAACACCCTATCGGACAACAAGCGCAATGGAAACGGTAACCTTATTCGAAAAGGGTTGCCATGTCGATACGGCAACACAATCGATAGGGCTATCCGTTGTACGGGTAGCCCAGTGATAGGCTTTTGAATCGAAAGCGCTTAAGAATAAAGCGGTTTTCCGGGCCTTGGTTAATACCAATCCATACCCTGCACTTTAAAATCCTTCATGGCCTTTACCGTACAGGAGTTTACAAAGAAACATGGACATACACTCGAAAAACATTACAGTCTATTTTTATGTAATTAGGTAGAAATAACCCCTATATTGCTCTTTAAAGCCACCATTAGGAGTCCATGGACCTGCTCTTGTTATCTACTCGCCAGCAACTTTCTAATTAGTAGTTTGAGCAACACCTCCCTTTTGTCAAAGGTTGAGAACCTCAGAGCGGCAATAGTACAGCGGTTCTCGCGTCGAGCCACGCATTGTTCCAGCTCAGAACGTCTGAATGGCTGAACGAATGAATGGTTGATTGAATGAATGAATCGTCCTTTAAAGACTAGGCCGATACGTTTGAACGAAGCCGGCTTATAGAACAAGATGATTTGCCTCTGTTTGAGATCGAGACTCAAACGTTACTCTATTGTTTTCATTTAAATAATAATACGTAGCTTACAATGACGATATAGAAAAATAAATTCCACAAATTTTATCACGTAAATAAAAATCTCGGAACTTAATATATACAGTGTGTACGAACATATATTTTGACAACAGTTAATATGCATCCTAATTAACATAAGAACATGTGTATTGTTAACGTAATGTGAATGTGTACTTTTTTTCATACTAACTAATTCGCCACGCAATGTATTGGTAACAAAGCTAACAACTGACACTAACATTTGATTGCTTGCACCTAACTCGTTTGCTTCTTTGCATTACATTGCTGCTCGAGAAAATTTAAAACATTAATAACTCTCCATTAGAAAAAGCAATTGTTATATTATTTCGATGAAACCGTTTACAGCATCTAAAGCTATCGTTACTTACAATTTATGTTCTCACGGATGTCACACACTGTATAGATATTTATAGGGAGTGATTTATCAGAGATGTGTAAAATTTTAAAACGCACTAGAAGCGACGGGTGTTGGATAGCAGGCGCTTAATTTGCTTGATTTTTGTATAAAATTGCGAAACGTTGGTAAAGTAAAAATCAAAGGCTTTGCGTGCGTGTAGCTTATGTTCGTGCGATCGTTATATTACAAAGTTCGAGGATAGGGGTATGAGTGGAACAAATGTGTGACGTAGCGTATGACGATATGTGGTTGCTTGACGTAGGTGGCTCACAGGTGTCGCTAGGAGTCCGAACAACGGGACTTAGGGAAAGACAGCTAATTTACAAGAAATATGAAAGGAAGAAAGATAAATATTATGTCACCACATCTGTAACATTGACTTAGCTTATGTAAACCTAAGGTGAGAAAATAAAGAAGACGTTGATGGACTTAAATACAGCTGATGTAATTTGGAGCACGATACAAGATTTTCATATCGTACAAAAACAAATTCCAACATCAGCAAAATGTAATATGTAACTTTTATTATTTTCTTCATTAGCTACAAGCTCGGTAACTCTACCTGTAGTTACACAATAGGGAACATGCATGCGGAGCCGAATGGCAGAAACGGAACCCTTATAATTTCGTCATGTCCGTCTGTCCGTCTGTCCGTCCGTCCGTCCGTCTGTCCGTCTGTATGTCACAGCCATTTTACTCAGAGCCTATTGGCATTATATAAATGAAATCTGGAGGATAGATGTATTCTATGAACCGCTATACAATAATGTAGTAAAATTGAAAAAAAAAATATTTAAGGGTGGCACTCCATACATGTAACTAGGGGAGGAAAAAAAATTTTTTGAGTTACATCAGCGTGTGGGGTATTTTTAGATAGGGCTTCCAAAATGATACAGAGGTTTTTAAGTGACTTTTTTACGTTAGTGAACAGTTGGCGAGATATACGCTTCTAAAGTCGTAAAAATTCTGTCCGGGTGGGTAGCTTTTGAACTGTTAAATAGAACATTTTAATAAAAATTACAGTAGTAGACCATACGAAATACTTCCAACCAAAATGGTTTTGAACACGATACGCTGTGTAGTTTTTGAGATTTTAATAAAACAAAAAAAAAAGAATTTCAACCATGAACGTTTATCCCAGCTATGGAACCCTTCACTGTGCGTAGTCCGACATGCACTTGGCCGGTTATTTTTTTTACGCTCTGAAAGTAAGTAAGTACGCGAAACAATTGCCGAGTTATTTTTTTATAAGATATGAAGCTTTAAAAAGTCGTAGTTCAGCCCCCTGCAGAAACTCTATACAATATCTTCTTCTTTAGTTTAAAATATACGGACCTCATAAAGAAATTTACATTTATTTCAGAAATTACTATGTTTCAGCCAATATGATTGAATCAAAATATTATGTAAATAAAATGAGAATGCCGAAAAAAACAATCTAACATGAAATTTAAAAAAAAATACAAATTTTGTTCCATGTTTAATCTTAATAAACGGGTCACAACTTAGTGTATTGCGCATTTTATACGTTTTAAATCATTTCAATGAAACTAAATTCTGTTCCCTATAGCGCATGTCTATATGAGCACATTACAAATACTTACCAAGTCTGCCCTGTTGAGACAAAGGGCGCTATCTCAGGCAAAACTCCTGTAGCAGATACGACCTTATCACTTACGGGAGAGGGTTGAATCTACTTTGGCTACTGTATTTGAGATACTGCCTTTTAACTTATAAGGGCAAAAGTATGATAATGGCTCACCCGCTTTCATGAGATAGAACAACTGTAATAATACTTTTGTGGTTTATCACTTGGAAAAATAAAAAGATTACAAAAGGAGGAAGGGGGGAAGGGGGTACAGCCAGCTAAGATAATAGCAGTAAATAAATAAATCAGGTGACTCGTTTAGGTTCTGCCATGGTGTCAGGGTACGCGGGGCAGTGCAGGGGCCAGTTTCTGGAAACTCACTAGACTAATAAAATTAGTCCATTCGGTGCATTTCACTCGTAGACTTGTAGAAAATTGTATTGATTGAACTAATATTATTAGTCTGGTGAGGTTCGAGAAACGGGCCCCAGAACATGCACCGTGGACTGTGGTGGAGTTCCGGACCTGCAGTGTCCTTGACGTATAATATGATCATTTTAATACCTTGTCACTTTCACTACTTTGCCATATCCCAACTGTCGCAGCACTGTTACGTAAGTGCGATAAAGTACAAAAATGATCATCTACTTTTGCTGTTGACTGTACCAAATTAAGAAATAGACTATGGGTACTAACAACGATAAACATACTTACTTATATAGCAACACATAATTACATAGAATACCTATACATACAAGACTCAGAAACAATTGCTCGCGCACACCACAAACATTTGCCCTTACCTCGCTTTGTGGGGGTGGTCACCACAAACCGCGTAGTGAATGATAATAAGAAGCGAATACCTGTTTTTTCATGCAACAATTAGAAAAACACTCTGAAAAAGATCTTTCTTGTTAGAACTCGTTATATTCTTACCATTTGAGAAAAAATATTTTCTCGTGTCAACTCATAAATATTAATTAAACAAATTGAAAGCCCGACTCCGCAGCGTAATTGTTTCACAGTATAACCGACCTATGTTTTCTTCCAATTAACATTTGAGGGCCACTCGCTCTGAATTCCGTACAAAATGAGCATCATATTGGAGTCTTTGGCACTTAATATTGATATGAAATAAAATTCGTCGCAGTTATAATTAGCATCAACGCTTTTGTAATTATGTAGGCTTTATTTTAATTGTTCGTAGTTTAAAAGCAGTTTTTTAATGATTGCGTTGATTTTGTTTAATTGTAATTTAAAATTTTGGTTGTAAATATTTCACAATAAATATTTTCTTACTCTTACTCTTTTTCTTAATATATCTTTCTTATGCCTTTTCCTTTTTACTTAAACTAAAATACTTAATATTTTTCTTTTTTAAATTGCAGAGATTGCAGTCTTTGTTAGAGAATCAGCCAGATTATATGGATGTAGCACACCGCTCTTGGTCTGCCTCAGGTATTTTTGGAAACTCTGGGACCTTCAAATGTATTTATTTCCCTCTAATATAATACTTTTTTTACAACACAGTCTTCGCCATACTACGGTACAGTTTGCTGGCGAATTTTCAAAACACTTATAGGTGAAAAACTTAAGTGAAGGACCTGTTGTGTGTGGTTGTGTACAAAATTTATATGGAACTTATGTCAAATTTCAAATATATAATTTCAAACGGTCTATACAGGGGCCTTAGCCAAGATGCAAACGCTTCTAACGTTTTTCGTTTCTATCGCTCAAAATGCATGGGATGACATTCTCCTGCGTTTCGATAAAGCACGTGGTTGACTGTCATCCCATACATTTTGAGCGATAGAAAATAAAAACGTTAGGAGCGTTTGCATCTTGGCTAGGGCCCGAGATGTGTTACAACTACATACAACAGGGCTTTTACTTAATTTATTCACCTATACAATATCTACTGTGTACCTACTAATATTAATTAAATTTAAACAAAAAAAAAGTATGGTTAGGTGCCTTTATCAAACAAGGCAGACAAATGCAAGCCATTCATTTCCTACATAAGACTGCGTTTGCACCAGAGCTGTGCGAGATAGCGAAGCGGGGTGCTAGGGAAAAATCCACCAATAGAATTCCTAGCCTCGCTTATCGCAGCTCTCCTATTGGTGGATTTTTTCCTCGTACACCGCTCCACTACCACGCACAGCTCTGGTGGAAACGCAGTCTTAGTTTGCGCTCTCCGAGATAGTTAACTATTATACAACCAGTGCAGTGCTACCTAAAGTAATAAATGACACTTTCCCATGAGTTTTACAGGAAATATTGATTACGATAGTCTTATAAAAACAACGTATTCGCAATTTGAGGTACTCAAGGTAGGTAGGTACTCAAGGTAGATAACCACATATTTAGCTTGATTTTACTTGGACCACTTTCACAATGTATGCACCAGTTGACCTGGACTGTGGTCTCTATCCAACAAAATAATTTTCTCATCCAAATTGTCCATTTCTCATCTGTGGTTCTTCTTCCGGGACCGTAATGGTTGCGTTTATCGCGATGGATAATACATCTGCCACTCTCCGAGCTACGGAAGTCCGAGGGTGACGTATGCTTTATCCACCGTGATAAAGTCGACTATAACACAGGCCCTGGTGTTGATTCACTAGTTTATTTAGCTTATCCAGCATAATAAAGTGGTGGAGAAAAAACGTTTGTACGTATTTTGACATATTGAACACTTTTTGTGGGATAAGATTCTCATAACAAAAATTTGGTGGTGGATGCTGGTTCATTGGACTTTAATTATAATTAGACGTTTCTGCCGAAAACTTGATTTTCTTTGTAATTTTTTCTATTTGAATTTGTTTTGAATTGTTTTTTTTAACTTCCGCATACGAGGGGTTATTTTAATCAAATTTCTAAATATTTTTTTACGTGTATAATGACTTAGTTTATACATTTTATTTTGTGGCAAGGAAGGCAAACCAGTGGGGCTAGTCAAGTTGCATTCGACCATCTTTAGCGATTATGTTTCGATTGAATAATGTATGGAATTGACGTAAGCCACTGAGATAGTACCACGTGACTATCTCAGTGGCTTATGTCAATTCCTCACTCCTTCTTTATGTCAATCGCTAACGATTGTCGAATGCAACTTGACTAGCCCCACTGGTTTGCCTTCCTTGCCACAAAATAAAATGTATAAACTAAGTCATTATACACGTAAAAAAATATTTAGAAATTTGATTAAAATAACCCCTCGTATGCGGAAGTTAAAAAAAACAATTCACACCATGCACGGATTTATTTGACAGTAATGGCACCCAGTTAAAACAATGGCATAAGAAGTCCAAAGCAATATAGTTTTACCATCTGGAATAAGGCCCTGCGCAAACATGCCACCTGATGCTAAGTGAAATCCATAAACATTAACATGTTTTATTAATCATCTACGACAATGCTTAACGGAGGTTCAACTATTTAATCCGGAATCGTACTAACACGTCCTTCACGAGGTTTAAACCAAAAATCAAACCCATTCGCATTTGATTCCGGCGTAAGCTGCAATCTTCTGTTGAGCGAGCACAGAAGCCACAATACACAAACTGTATCCGGACCGGCCCGGATCAAGCGTCCGGGTACCGGGAAACAATGAACAAATCCGATCTCGGACGTTGGTTGATGCCTTCCGTAATCTCGCTGACGTCCGGAAAGCCGAACGAACTATTTACGATTGGATGTAGTTGATGTCATCCGACTTAATAAACCTCGAGGGATGAATGTTTCCAAACCACAGAAACTAGCTTACCACTTCATGTTACGTTCCACGATTATGTATGTACTAGCTTCTGGCCGCGACTCCGTCAACGTAGATTTTAACTATCGTTATTCCCTCGGGAACTTTTAATGTTGCCGGAATAAAAAGTAGCCTATGCACTCCTGGCTAAGCTATCTCCATTTTAAATTTCATTCAAATCAGAAAAGAGAAACACAAAAGAGATAACAATTATAAAATAGACGAAAATATTTTGTCCGGACTTTACGCCGACCTTTTATTTCCGATTTTCACTTGCCAACCAACGTTTCAACAACTAACTATTGGCAACTTTTTGTATGACAACGTTTTATTTGGTCGAATTATTTTAAAGCGGATTATTATAATGACTTTAAACTTTTAGGATATCTATCATTTGCCAAATCTTTTACTAGGCCAAAAAAAGGTTAAAGTAATGTTTCGTCAGTGCAACAGTTTCCTTTGCTTACATTAGGCATTTTTTTTTATTTCCAGCCTTTTCTCTGAATATCATTTCGCTGAATTGATTCATTTCGAATATCTATTACTTATTAGGTGTGACGACGAGCGAAGCGAGGAGGTGTGTGTTAGGTTAACAGTGACCAAATAGCGTTGCCAGAATCACCTTTTTTAATATTTGTAAAAGACATTTCAAAACACAAATCCAGTGAAAAAAAAAAAAACCTGTATAATGATTTGTCCAAAGTGAGAATGCATCCTTATAAATGAATATCTTAAATTTGATCAAAGACTCAGTATAGCAGCTTTTTCAAAATCTTAAAATTGATGTGTATTAGTTTAAGTAAACACTACTCGATAGGTGGCATTCTAAAAAGTAACTTCATAAAAATAAACGACGTGTATATTAGTCTCAATAAACCATACTACTACTCGAAAGATGGCATTTTAAAAGGTGACTTTATAAAAAGAAAAACAAACATACAGTTGCTAACCGTGAGGTTGGGAAACAAAACGAAATCTTTTGATAAGTAATACACATGCATGAGTATTCTGCGAAATGAAATTCTGTGAATAATTGGTTGGGAACTGATAATCGGCAAATGAATTTACTGCGATAAATAAG
The DNA here is from genome assembly GCA_949316455.1 of Acleris holmiana. NCBI lineage: Eukaryota > Metazoa > Arthropoda > Insecta > Lepidoptera > Tortricidae > Acleris > Acleris holmiana. The sequence goes on from OX438783.1 coordinate 11,287,151, forward strand.
ATCACCCAAAAATATGGCAGGGCTGTACAAAGGCGAACCTATCCCTTTGAGGGATCTCTTCCGGTTAATATTTGAGAAATTGAGATATAATGAATGACAGCGTATAGCCAAATAAATACAACAATATAGGATATTCTGTCGTATATTTGTACACAGATTGAAATTGCTATAAATATCAATCAGTAATTATAGATTTTTACATACATACACAAAATCCAACCTGTCACTAATACACTAGTAAAATTCTTGGTCTGATTGTGCAAAATATGGTTACATAATTATAAACAAATATATTTAAAGTTGTTGGTATTTCTGTAGCTCTGCCTACCCCACTGTGGGATTGAACGCGTAATGTTATGTATATATGTATGTATTTATGTATGATAGCTCTTATTTAATTGACAGTAATGGCGGTCAAGTTAAAAACACTATGATAAAATTCCAAATGCAACTCTTTTAAGATCTATTCTGTACGAATCTTAACTTTAAGAAACCCTTTTTAGGGTTCCGTAGTCAAACTAGGAACCCATATAGTTTCGCCATGTCCGACGTCCATCCGTCCGTCCGCAGACTAGCTCAAAAACTTGGTAGTAGAATGCTGTAATTTGGCATGAATATACATATTAGTCACGCCAACAAAATTGTACAATAAAAACATGAAAATATTTTTTTTTTGTGTACCTCCCCTGCACATAACGTGGGGATGTTTTTTTTTCTCGTCTACCCCATAGTGTGGGGTGTCATAGGATAGCTCTTTCAAAAATATTAGGGGTTAAAATCAATTTTTAGTTCAAGGGTTTATTTTCGTTTATGAAATATTAAGCGTTACAGCGCTAAATTTTGCTAGAGTCAAGTGTCTCCCCCCTTACAGCCAAAACTACGAAAACGAACAACCTGAAAAACAACTTAAATAAAAGCGCATGTAACGAAAATAAAAGGAAAACTATCACGACTAAAAAGACATCGTTGGTTCTTGAGATACAGCCTATTAAAGTGTTTATACCTACTAAAAACATCTAAGACGGCACCAATTCACTTTAAATAGAAAATTAGTTATTACTTGTTGGTTTTTATGTTTGTAGTGCTTAACGGCTTCAGAACCCTACACTAAGCTTGGTCTGACATGCTCTTGCCTGGTTTAAGAATAAAATCTAGAGTTTTATTCTGTATCGTTGTATTTGCAATTTCAAGAATGGTCAAAGAAATATGCTTTAATAAGCAAGATAATTGAAATCTCTAAAATAATAGCGCTATAAGCAATTTTAAACTATCATGAATGTTAGAATGAGTTCATAAAATGTATTCTGTTAAATTGTTTTTGTATGGAGTAAATAATTGATTTGTGTAGTTTAAGAACTGTCAAACAGCTGACGAGGTATGACATTTCAAAATTAAAGTTTTGTACTACTTTAGAATACATTCACTGTCCTGTAATAAAGGCTTTGGGTACGCAATCTTAAAAGTTTTATAACAAAGTTAATCTCTGGGACAAGCTTTTCTGTTAAGCTTTTGTTTTGTCATTTGCTGATTATCAAGACCTACCTAAATGAGCCTAAACACGGTGGGTCTACTTTCCTGGCACGACCTTCCGACTTCATTATGAAACCAGAGGCCCAAGCCAGGACGCGTTCGCTAACTAGCGCTTCGATTCGTTGTGTTTTGAGACCAATCTTGTCACTGGTAAAATCACGTGATCTTCTAGTGACAGGAAGTTAGAAGTGTATGGAAGTTAGAAGTACTTAATTTTTAATTCTAGCGAATTTCAAAAAGCGTTTGACGACACTCTGGCCTAGTTGGTAGTGACCCTAGTGACCCCCCTTCGAAGCTAGTTGTCCTGGGTTCAAATCCCGGTAAGGGCAGATATTTGTGTGATGAGCACGAGTATTTGTCCCTGAGTCTTGGATGATTTCTATGTATTTACGTATATATTTCTCTATATGAGTAAGTTTATCGTTGTCTAGTACCCATAGTACAAGCCTAGAGCTTAGTTTGGGACTAGGTCAATTTGTGTGACATATCGTCCTGTTGTCCCTGTAATTTAATCTTACGGCTGTTTTGACACATACAATTGAATTTACACAAAATAACAAAGGGCATCCAATTCCTTCGGCAAGGAGCCCCGAAATTACTCCAATGTTGTTCCTCGACAAACACTCTAAAACTGGCTTAAACAGCGGTTTTACTTGGTGAAGATTAATATTATGATTGGTTTTAATATCCTGAATGGAGGATAATGAAATGCGTTTGTAGCACTGAAAACAAATGGGAAATTACTTTGGAATAATATTCTTTTGAAGAAGTTCCGTTTTAAATGAGTTGGCTTGGCTTTGACCGCAATTTCAGGTTAATTCATTCAACTTACTCATTTATTGTGATTGAATTTCTGTTTTATGTACAGTAAAATGTTTATATACATACATACATAATTCAATCAAACATTGTATGTATGTTCGGGTGAAGATTCGGGTTCCCGGGAAGATTAAAACCTCTTGAGCTGAACTGTGGTATACCTACGTAATTTCGATGGCAACCTAATTATAATTATGGCATAACTGATCAGAGCCCCTAGCCAAGATGCATTCGCTGACTAGCGATTCGATTCGTTTGGTTTTAAACCAATCGTATCACTGGTAGATCACGTGACTTTTCGAATGACGTGATCTACCAGTGACGCGATTGGTTTAAAAACAAAACGAATCGAATCGCTAGTTAGCGAACGCATCTTGTCTAGCCTCTCTGAGGCTTTAGCGTTTCGTTTCGTTTTGTTCTTAAGCCAATCGCGTATATTATAATTTATAACTATAATACGTAATTGATACCCGGAATTAAAAGCGCTTGTAACGATGCAACAGAAAACGGTTGTGTGATTCTAGTGTTGCCACACAAAGAAACTTCGGTTGCAAACCATTGTTTATCTACGCACATATCATTAGAGCACTAAAACGCGTTCAAAAACCGTAAGAAATAACCAGCATTACTACAACCAATTTTATTATGAGAACTTTCTTGTCCGTGGTACTAGCTAAAATCTGTACTGTAATGTTATTACAGTATCGATTTTTGTACGGTATTCTAGTATCTATAGATATTCATTAAAACAGTTATCGACATGAAACGTCAAGTCAGGTTTTTTATGGTTTTTTTTCATAATAGGATCACACGATGTTATTAAGCATCAGTTGCATAAACTACTATTGTTACATTGATTGTCACTGCTGATTGTGTTGTTACCCCTTTTTTGTTTATGTTTATGTGATAGATATTTAAAAGTTAGTTTTTAAGGCAGGGTCCCTCTGAAAACCACAATGCTGATTATCATTTCCATGTTTATTGGGTTGTTTTAGTTGTCATTAGTTTTTAAATGTATTGCTGTAAGCGTTGAAGAAATTATCTATATTCTATTTCGCTATATAAGTTTGTTTGTCATTAAAATGACAACAAAACTAAAATTGTCTAACTTTTCATTTAAGAGCACACTGCACACACTTTTTTTAGAGAACACGCGTTTTTTTAAGCTGATATTATTTTATTTACTGGTTTTAATTATTGTTTTTGTAGTTTGCTTGTTTTGTTATTTTTTGTTTGAGTCTTCTACCTTTTTTTTTATAAATGTATTTTAGCCGAATAAATGTCTGGGAGGCTAACTTTGTGGGCAGGATCACTACCAAGTAAGCTAAATGCATCGACATAAACTGGACTTACCCTTGCCCGTGAGTCCACGAAGAGGTTCAAAGTTCTTCCACAACTTATTAAAAACAGTTGAAGCGTACCTTGAAACAACAAAACAAGTAAATTAGGATATGAATAAAGTTTATTAACGGTTCTTAACCCTGGGAGGTTAAAAGGTATTAGGAATATTGTAATCTACAATATTTTGAAATCCAAAATAATACAGGGTGTTAGACAGTTGCAATTTTTGAAAAAAAGACACTATATTCACCGGGAAAGCAATTATTAAACACCCTGTATAGCCCGTATTTTTTGTATTTTACTTTTGCAACACTTTGGTTCTTCCTATTGCGGCAGACATGGCAATAGGGTCATACACACTCTTAAAAAGAAAAGTTGTCTCTCCTGTAGTCAATAGTTAAATGGGTCATTCACCTTTTTTACCGACAATTGCCTGTCCTCATTTTACCATACGTTATCAGTTTATTGATTATTAATGTTTTAGTGTTTGAATATACGTCCAAACATTTATTAATCTATTAGTACTAAATAATCTTTCACTTTCTCTATCCAGTGTTTTTTTTGATAAGTTTGTTTTTCATAGAATCGCGTGACAGAGTGGTAATACAAAATTTAGTCGCCTCTGAAAACGGCCACTCTGTCACAGTATATTCTGGAAGACCACCATAAAGAAAAAACATTATCGCCACCGAAATAATCATTAATTAGTCCAAATAAAATTTCACGCAACGTATTTTAAAATCAAAAATTAAAACCATAATTATCAATAGTTGAAAAACGCAAAATATAGAAAAATGACGATGTTTTGTCGGTAAAAAAGTAGAATGACCCAAATATCTTGTGTGCATATAAGTTATGTTTTTATATGATAGGTCTAAAACAGTCCTGACGGCGTTTTTGCGGGAATCGGCTTAGCCAGAAAATTAGGCCTTAGAAACGTTAACTTTCGGTGTGTCCACAGGAAAGACGGTAACCTAAATCTGTGTATGACCCAATAGGAAACCTTGTCTTTGTCAATTAAGGTGGAATATTTTGCTTCACTTTTAATTTGAACGGTTATTACTGTTTTTAGCGCATCTACAAAACAATTGGGATTTATAAATAAAATCTTCATGCAAGGGTGTTTATGCTTTGGTACTTAATCACCGCAAAACTAATAAAAATACTATAAACAATGCCTATTTTTATTTTTACGCTTAAAAATATAAACATAACGAAAACCGCTGAAAGATTTATAAATAAATAAAATAAATAAATTTCAGGGGACAATCTCACACAAATTGACCTAGTCCCAAACTAAGCTCTAGGCTTGTACTATGGGTACTAGACAACGATAAACATACTTAAATTGAGAAATACATACTTAAATATATATAGAAAACATCCAAGACTCAGGAACAGATATTTGCGCTCATCACACAAATATCTGCCCTTACCGGGATTTGAACCCAGGACCGCTGGCTTCGGAGGCAGGGTCACACCCAACTAGGCCAACGTGTCGTTATAATTTAGTATGCAATAAAAAAGGAAGATGAACTAGAGAAAACATATTTTTTTTCTAAACTCAACAGGTACATAACCTTTAACATTTTCAACAAAAGTTACGAGCGCTACGCTGTTACCGTTACTAAGTATATTTTGCTTATTTGGATAATACACAGATTTAGGTTATCGTCTTTCCTGTGGACACACCACCAAGGCCTAATTTTCTGGCTTAGCCCATACCCGCATAGACGGCGTCAGGACTGCTTTAGACCTATCATATAAAAACCATAACTTATATCCAAACAACCTTTTAACTATTGATTTACTGAAAATCTACAATAATTATGGAAACTTGCCTATTCCACCTTGATTTACGTATTGTGAACGTTATGGTAGACCTTATCAACATGGTATCCGTCTCTTTAAAAGCAATATTCAATTACACTTCTTCATTCACCTAATGCTGTCGCCAGACTTGTTTCAAACTACTTCGGCCAACCAAAGTCTTAAAATTACAATAATAGACGTCTATTATGCTAGATAACAGATAAGTCTACCCCTCTACCTACCCCTCTTTATGCGTTTTAAACACTGATTATATATTTTACACTCGTCCCTTTGACCCGTTTGAATTCTTAACCTTTCAGCAACTCATCCAAGCTCTCTTTACGTCAAATTCCTTTCTTGGTCAACACTAAACGAGTCTATTTTAAGCTTTGACCTAAAATGTAAAATCCCGGAGGTCACAAAGTCGCTCTACTGAGCGATTTAGCTAATTAAATTCTTTTAAATACTCTCAAAGGAACGCTTGTAATTAGATACACTTACTGTAAATACCGTTCAGTTGTTTTGAAAGTTGTTCTGTTAGTTCTTAGAAATTTAATTAACCAAGTGGAAAAAAACGAGGTCTGTATGACTTTACCTTTATTGGACGCCTCGAAGTTGCTTCGGATTATGGACTCAATCGCGTGTGAAGAAGCGATATAGGACCAAATTGAAAGTACCTATTACTCGCAGAAGTCACGTTCGCGCAGAAAAAAATAACGTGTAAAAAGATTGCCAGTTTAAAAAAAAACCGTTTAGCAACCCGTTGAAAAATTCACTTACGGCAAGTCAAAAAGGTCTTTTACCATTCCCTTTGTGACAGTCGCAAATTAACTGCATGCTGGTCACGTTCGTGGATCGAACGCGGACAAATATTTACATAGAAACGTGGCTGGCCTCTTGTAAGCGGCCAGTAACAAGCTACGTTGTGTTTGCATTTGCCTTTTAACGGGTCTTTTGAAAAAAAACGTTGTTTTTATCTTGTATCCGCGTCGACGCCACCAGTTTTTCATTGAAATATAAGGATAAGGAAAGAGGTTTATTATGTTAGTAGGCCGCGTGTGCACTTTTAAATGTACCAATGTTGGGGTTGCGTATCTTGAGATTTGAAGAACTCTTATGTCGAAATTTGGAGTCTAGTCCGTTGAAACCAGAACGTGGCGTTAGGCTAGGATTTCATCCTTATCCCCAGTTTTCGAATAGGATGCTGATTTATACATTGATGGCTGTAAGCGTTTATTAATATTGCAATTCACAATTGTCACTCTTTTAAGCCAGTATCATAGTAAAATAATGTTTTTTTTATTTATGGTCAACGTTTTTAATTATTTAAATAAAAACAAGACTTCATTGTACGCTTTAATTGTATGACTTTTTAACTGATTTATGAACCCAACTATTATTACTGTTATTTTCAACTTTACCTGTTCAAATAGAACAAATTAAAAATGTTAGGCTGTAGTTCCTAAAAACAAAAACTGGGCAAGAGCCTGTCGGACCATGCTCAGTGTAGGGTTCCGAAGCCGTTAAGTACTACAAACATAAAAACCAACAAGTAATAACTAATTTTCTATTTAAATTGAATTGGTGCCGTCTTAGATGATTTTAGTAGGTATAAACACTTTAATCGCCTGTATCTCAAGAACCAATGATGTCTACTTAGTCGTGATAGTTTTCCTTTAAAATTCGTTATATGCTCTTTTACTTAAGTTTTTATTTCAGATTTTTAGTATTTGTAGTTTTGGCTTTAGGGGGGGGGGGGGGGGACACTTGAGTCTAACAAAAATTAGCGCTTTAAAGCTTAATATTTCATAAACGGATTACTTAATCGAAAAACTGTTTTCACAAACCCGTAATATTTTTGAAAGACCTATCCAAAAACACACCATACTATAGGGTAGACGAGAAAAAAAAACATTCCCAGGTTACTTGTAGAAGGTAACCTATTTTTATTTTTTAACATTTTATTGTACCACTTTGATTAATATGCATATTCACGCCAAATTACAACTTTCTAGTAGTAAGAGTCTCTGCGCTAGGCTGCCGACGGACGGACGGACGGGCGGACATGGCAAAACTATAAGGGTTCCTAGTTTGACTACGGAACCCTAGAAAGGGTGTTTTTCTCTCCGAATTTAAGATTAGATACTATGAATATTGCATTTTAAACTTAACCTGAAAATAAGCACGTAGGATCTGATTTTACTATATCAATGTAAGAAAACTGACTGCAGTACTAACTTTCTAAGTCAAACAATCTGGAGAAGCGGCAGTAAAGCCAAGTTTACGGGGCGTGCCTGTCCAATAGCCGCTACACTTATAAACTTAAAACTACAAGGTTGTTAAATCTGTACTGGACACTAAGGTTTAAGCACTTAAAACGAACCTTAAAGCAAAACACAATGTATTAAGTACAAAAAAAGGTAGACAAATCACTAAATTCGCTTTTTAAAAGAGCGCGTTCTTTTTTCAAACATCTTATAAACTCGATTCAATAAAAGGAAACTGGCTATCTAGAAACCATTTCAAACTTTACTTTCAAATAATAATCATTCGCAATCCGTGTCGCATCGGCTGGTAGTACTTTAAAATCAAACAATAGAAAACTTTAAGTAGGAAACTTCTCACCGTAACGAACGGAGAAGTAAATCTTGTTAAACAAATAAACAGACAGTGGCAAGAATAGCACTATTGTACTTTGAACTTTTTATATCCGACGTCTAACGAAAATTGTTCGGCGAATTTCGTCGAGTCTTTCGTTGGTAGTAAATATTGGACTCCAATTAACTTAATTTCAAAGCTCAACGCTTTAAAGTTAATGAAAATTTGCAGCGTGAACTCTAAATTAGATTTGCAATGAGTTATTTGCGAGTCCCAAGTAACCTAAATATCTGTGGAGCCGCAGGCCTTTCAGATACTACAATACATGAACCCACAAGTGTGAGCCGCATTTCTGCTACTTACTATTATAAGTTGCTGCGCATTGGAATTTGATTTCCATTGCGAGTCAGATAAAGTTTATAATAGCATAAATACGCCATGATAATAATGTTCATGCGAACCCGACCATAAATTCGACAATAGTTCCTGACCGTTAACAAAAGCTGTACACGAGAAATCTATTCTAAATTCGAATACGAATACCAGCTTTCTGCTAGTTCGTTCTCTGTCCATTTGAACTTTGAATGTGGAACAACATAATTCCAGTTTCCCGTTCGCCTGCCTGTCCGGTTTGAACTTAGAACACACAGGAGCGGGTAATTCCAGGGAACGTTTGCATTTGAAAATACCGTCCCGTTTTACTCGCTGTCACGTAGGTTTTTTCGGTTCGTTCCACAAGGCGCATTTATTGAAATGTCAACGGGATTTATTCTTTATACCCGGGTTTTAAAAGTCCTGCCGCGTGCCGAAAACAACTCGCTGGAACAATCAGAGAGTTGAATTTTTAACCCGTAATAAAATTTGTAAAAAGAATACACACGTTTGAATTCCTCTTCGCGAGCAACGATCGCCATCGTAAGCCTCTTACATCTGCTGCGAAGCGCCGACGGTTCCAAAGATGTGGAAAATCCAAGATAATCTGTCGGTGACATGATTTTGAAATTAGGACTCACCGGGGTTTTACATTTAAATGCTTTTTTATACGTCCTTCGCCATTATGTGTGGGGAGAGATTAGGATGGAGTTTTAAGCTTTATTTGTGTTAGGACAAGACTCGAGCGTAAAGGGTGCGTGTATCTCCGAGACATCAATTGAATTCATTTTGAAATAATTCATATTAAAATATGCAGTCACTCGAAATTGTGTGTGAATTTCAACTGGTAGGAGTTCAAGTCAAGACCTTTGAAGTGTAACGGAACCTGAGAATTCCTATGGGACAATTCCATCGTGGTGTAGAAAATAAATGAGTAAATAGGCGCGTAAGAATAGAAATTCGGCTTTCTCTTATCGTTTCCTCTGGGAGTTAGCGAAGACCGTACGTGTAAAGAGAAACCGCTGGCCTAACGAGTTACGAGGATTGTCAGAAATCCAATCTGTCGGGACAAAAGGGGATCCAGCAGAATCACGTATAAGCGCCAATTTAGTGGGTGATTGCCAATCGAAAAAAACTGTCGCGCGTTAAATTATATGTGACATCCGTTGGTCGTAAAAATTGTTATAATTACGCTTCTATTTTATTGCCATGCTCTTTGATCGTTCACTCTTCAATTGTTTTAATTGTTATTCCTTTGACGGCAACCCCAGCGAATTTTGAAGCTTTAATATAGGTAATACTGACGATTGTCTGTTTTAAGCTCATCCAAATAAAGTTGCTTATGCTTTTTTAGTAGGTATCTTTTTTACTAATATTATTGAAAAACAAATATATGTTATATTAAAACGTATGCCGTGTTGGCAAATAACTCAATAGTGAATTAATATAATGTTTATTAAACTGTAATGTGTGTATTTTGTGTTTTGTTTCATTTATACGCAAAGCTAGGCCAGGGCCTCTATTCTTCTGCGTTATAACAATATCGCGTTAGACGTGTTTTGGTATCGTTAATGTCACAGTCGCCATTATTGTAAATGACATACGAGTTATCAAAACGTTGACAATACGGAAACACGTCAAAAACGATATCGTTTTTACCGTGTAGAATCCCAGCCCAGGGCCTCTATTCAGTGGTGCTAGACAAGTTGCATTCGACAATCGTTAGCGATTATGTTTCGATTGATAAATGTATGGAATTGAGTACTTACGTCAATTCCATATATTTTTCAATCGAAACATAATCGCTAACGATTGTCGAATGCAACTTGTCTAGCACCACAGGTACGTCAAAACGATATCGTGTTTGACACGTTTAAGAATCGTTTATGTTACACATAAGAGTTATCAAAACGTTGACAATACAGAAACAGGTCAAAAACGATATCATTATTACCTTGTAGAATTCCAGGCCTGTTTGTTTTCCAATTCTCTATTTGTTAGCTCGTCTTGCTTCTTTACCATTATCATAATGTTGACGTTATTGTAGCTATTTATTCATTTGGCAGCAAGAAACGTCAACAATCTATTGACAGTCAGCCAAAAGACGTCCGCTGTTTGACATTCGCCTTGGCCAAGAATCTTCATGATTATTATTTATTATTTATTTATTTATTTATTAAAAAGATGAAATTACAACATATATAGGAACATATGTCCCACAAAACCGTTTGCACAGTTTTGTATCCACGCATCCATATTTATTTCTCTCCTTAGTTATATTCTATTACAAAATTAAACAGGATGTTTCTTTTTTGATTCATTTTCGTCTATCACTAAATTGGCCTGTGTAACTATTGACATAGTGTTCATCCGAACGTTGATCGATGACGTGATCAATCAACTCCTTATTAATCTAACTGATGCTCGTTCGAGTAATCAAGTTATTAGCCTTGTGGTTGTGTTGTGTCATACAAGTGTGATCTAATCACATGTAATTATTGTTGCAATTAACTTGTAATAACAATGTTAATATTACTGTTACGCCGGTGGATTAAGGCCCCTAATTTTCATCTGCTAAGAACTAATTGATACACTCGACTATGAAGATTTACATACATACATTCATAAATCGCTTCCCAGGCACGCTTTCATTCCCGAGTGGGGTAGGCAGAGCTGCAGAAATGCCAACAAGTCTAACTCTTAAAACACTTGTTTATAAATCTGTAACCACATTTGGCACAATCAGGCCAAGAAGTTTACTAGTGACAGGTTGCAAGCCTAACAGGTAACAGTACTAACTACGAGCCCTTATTCCCTTAGTCGCCTCTTGCGACATCCACACACGGGTCTACGAAGAGTTACACTATTATATTTTTTGTAACCAGTGAAGTAAGTGTGATAATAGAGTATTGTTCTTAATTATCGGTGTAATTGTGCATTTCTCTCAGTAATTACCCACACGTACAGTCAGCCTATAAGCCTTTTTAGTGTAGTAGTTCAAACAAGACGTTAAAGTGACAAAGCCATTATAAAAACAATATGTTAACATTACAGCAAGCTAATATCTAAATAAATATTTATCTAGTGGAAAACGTTAAGCATTTAGTGTTTTTTTATAATAAATAGTTCAGGATCAAGGTTCTATCAACGTTTAACATTTTTATTAGTTGTGACGTTTTGATGTTTGCAAGATATAGTGGATAATCCGATTTGGATGACATTAGGCACATAGGTATATCCTTTAGGACTTCAAAACATTATTGCTGTCCCCAGAGGCAGTAATAAAAAACGAGGATGGATTCGAGGGTAAAAGCCGGCAATAAGTAATGATCGATTTTGCACGACTTTGGACCTACGAATGATGATTGGCTCTCTAGAGACCAACCGTGGCAGCTGGAAATACGAACAATTCAGAGACTAAAGAGAGAATATCTTTAAATGTGACCTTAATTTCTAATATGACTGTTTCGGCATTTGCAATAAAATTACTATTACATGGCAGCAACGTTTAACATAAAGTCAGATTTTTATTCCCACAGAAAAAGAAAACAAAAATGTTGCCGTTAACGAAAAACATTTACAGATTTCGAAATATTTACATTTCCACATTCAGAAGAAATAATAAGAAGAAGGATTATAATAATTTAACTTGTTGATGGTGATTTTTATTGTAACATTTATACTTTGTTACATTTTTAAAAAAGGAGAATGGTTTTTTCGTACGAATAATTTATTTATTACACTAGTATCACTACTGTCTTGATTCACCCGTGATCAAGCTGCGGGCCGCTTGACGTGAGACTGCATTCGCTTTACTAACGTTCGAGATTGAATACTAACAAAGATTTTTGCGATTTTGATTTAATTTATTTCTCAAAATTATTTCAAGAAATACGCGTATGAGGTCGCGGACTTTCGCAAGGTTTGCAAAAAGACGAGAATATAACTTAGCGAAACATTACCGCACTGCCAAAACCTAGCCGAGAATCACTTAAAACCACCGATGCCTAAATAATTTACAACTAATGCCTCGAAAAACATATTTATTGTAAGCTTACTGCCAATTTTATTACGAAATCGGTTAATGCATTCCGTGCCACCGACACGCTTGACTTGTTAGTATTACATACGTTTCGTAGTTGGTGGCCGTGAAGGTATTAATAGTTCGTGATTTTCTGGAGGCCGTCCAACATCGATCGGATCCTCGGCACTTATCGAGAGATGTCGTGTCGCGTATAACGCAGGCAAGATAAACTTGGCCGACATAAATCTGTATACAGGATGTTGATATAGATCTGTGTAGTGGGTGTTTGGTTTCGCGTTTTGTGTATCCTGAAAGTCTTCGGAAACATGCTTGTCCGCGAAGTAAATTATGGTCAATGAATTGGTATATTATTATTGTATTCGTACAAATACTGTAACGATACCGACCCCACAGCAGTCAAGAGTGAGTCGCATAACATAAATAAATATATAAATAAATATAAATAAATATATATCTACTTATAAAATAATTGGCCAGCGTGATCATCTAGTTATATAAAGGTAGGACCCCAAGTTAAACCCGTGTGTAACCAGTTCGTTTAAGGAATACTCGAGGTGCGTTGGAAAGGTTTAGGAAACATTAACTTTAATTTACTAATTCAGAGGCTTCTACTGTATATTACCTACCTAATTTTATATATTTCATTATAATCTAATACCTAACTTTACTTAGATAATATTGATTCAACAATTCATCTTACAATCTTTCTTAGTAGGTACCCTACCGTGTGAATCCAACTATAATAAACCATGCCCTATGTTCGACCTAAGATAAACATATTAATGTGTCAGCAAAGTTACTAACTTAACCCATCTAATTAATTTATTCAAGTTTGAATAGGAAATGTTGTTCGAATGTCCTAGTATTATAATAAATCTTTCACATACAGTAAAGCTCAATTTTGTATGAACTTCTTACAGTTTAATAATCTTAATAACTATAGTTGTTTAACCGTACACCGTTCAGTTAGCAAACAAAGTTAGTTTCGCCACTCACCAACAGATGGCGCTGTTACGTCGAAAGCGCTACATCGCGCTGTTAAGATTTCCCCACGAAACATGACCTCTGGTCAAACAAATTGTTATTTTTTAATTCACGCAACATCTGTATACCTTTAGTTAGTTATTATATTACTTAATAAATAGCAAAGTGTATTATTTTTGGGACCCCATTTGTTCATGGTCCTTCGAGTCGGAAGCAGACTAGGAGGTTGCACGGCATCGGGTTCGGCGAGCACTGACTCAGTGGCGGATTGCTACTGAAAGTGCAGGCAGACAGGTGGGAAGAACCTGTGACGTCAGCAGCGCAACGTGACGTCAGCTTCGTGGACAGCAGCAGCCGAGCAGTGTGACGTAACAAGAACGCGTGAGTGAAATAGTGAAGTGACGTGACAAACTGTGAGTACATTTACAATTATTACGTAGTGTAAACATTCAAGGAATGCAGGACTTGTAAAAATTTAAAGAAATTAATTTGGACTTAAGAATTTTGCATTGCATTCAAGCTGGACTTAGAAAAATCGCATTCATTCAGTTTAGACTTAGAATAATTTCGCCTAAAGTAGAACTACGGGGAATCCACGCCCGATTGCAGTCAGAGTTGATATAAATAGAAAACACTTAGAAAATTTTGCGAGATGGAACAACTTATTAAGGTGCAACGGGACTTATACCAGCGAATTTCTAATGCCAAAATGAACTTCAAAAAATCTCCGAAGGAACGACTAAGTTCTTCGGACTACATTACTACTAGACTAGATACATTAGATGAAATGTGGACACAGTTTACCTTAACGCATACTCAACTTGTTCAAGAATCAGACGAAAAGGCCTTAAGCGCTAGTATTTACAGTACTAACGCTGTATATGAAAATACAGAAGAATTATTCACTGATTACAAGAGCGACTTAAAAATAGCGTTAAATAACTTAAAAGGTACGATTACAGAAAGCAAATCAGAGAGCATGGATAATGGAAACCAGAGCAGGTCTAGTGAATTGTTAAAATTACCTAAGATTTCCATCCCCTCTTTTTCTGGGAAATATTCTGAATGGATCAGCTTTCGTGACCTTTTTAAATCATTGATACATAACAATAAGTCCTTAGAGAATGTGCAGAAACTACACTATTTGAAAAGTCACTTAACCGGTGAGGCTGAACAGCTTTTACGTCACGTCCAAATCACGCAAGACAATTACATTCCGAGTTGGGAACAACTTGAAAAGCGCTATAACAATAAAAGGTATCTGTCAAATTGCATTTTGAAACGACTTTTAAGTCAAAAGAATATCTTGATAGAATCTGCAGGCGCACTTAAAGAACTACTGGATACAACAAATGAATGTTTATATGCATTACGAAACTTAGGCATAGACATTGCGACATGGGACATAATTGTAATCTACATTATTTGTCTTAAGTTGGATAATGAATCCAGAAAGCAATGGGAACTGAAAATTAGCGAGCTATCTGATGATTTACCCACTCTTAAGCAATTTCAAGAATTTTTAGAAACTAGATTTAGGGCACTAGAATTCATTGATCCTAAAGTATCTAAACCTGTTTATGTTCAAAAAAGTAATAATGTTCCATTCAATAGCAACCCTAAGGTTCATCATGTTGCAGGTATTTCTTGTGCCTATTGTTGTGAAACCCATAAGTTATGTAACTGTAAAAGTTTTGCAAAGGTCGACACTGACACTCGTCGTGGTTTCATTCAATCCAGTAATCTTTGTTTTAATTGTCTAGGCTCTGGTCATAATGTTTATGCATGTCGTCAACCAACTAGATGCAGAATATGTAAAAGAAAACATCATTCTTTACTGCATCCCAAAAATGTCACTTACTCAACCGAGGCTCAGGCTAAGACGAGCCAGTCGGTGGAAAATGTTGCTACGGCAACATCAACTGCTTTGTCTAATGATGAACCCACAAATAGTATAACATCTTGTTTTTCGACTAGTCGTGGTCAAGTTTTGTTGGCCACGGCTTTGGTTCAAGCTCAGTCGAAATCAGGGTCAGGTATTACGCTCAGATGTTTGCTCGACCAAGGGTCCCAGGCTTCTTTTATTACGGAGTCAGCAGTCCAATTACTTGGACTTAGTAAATTTCCCCACAAAAGCACTATTTCAGGTTTAGGAAGTGAGGGAGGTGCATCTATCACCTCCAACTCAGTTGTTAAGGTAATAATTTCATCACTTCCGGACCCCACCTTTGAGTTAAACGTTAATGCTTTTGTGTTAGGCAAACTCACATCTGTTCTTCCGGAAAAAGGAATTGTTGTTGAGTTATGGTCGGAGCTTGCAACTCTACAATTAGCTGATCCGTCTTTCAATGTACCAGGTAAAGTTGATATGCTTCTTGGAGCGGATGTTTACGGACAGATACTACTTGATGGTATCATTAAGGCACCGCCAGGAGCACCAATCGCGCAACGGACTGCCTTGGGCTGGATTATTTCTGGGTCAATCCATTCAGGTGATCCGATTATGCACCGTAATATCAGCGTTAACCACGTCAACATTACGGAAAACGACCTTTTGAAAAGGTTCTGGGAGCTTGAGACTGAGAGCCCTGTGAAGGACCCCAAGCAGTATTACAGCGATGAAGAGAAGAAATGCGAAGAGTTGTTTGCAGCTACCACAATACGTGATGGCACTGGTCGCTATATAGTCAAGCTTCCGTTTCGGGATTTAGATCCCAGTTGTCAACATGGCAACTCTGAAGGTATAGCTGCTAGACGATTTAAGCAGATGGAAAAAAGATTTGCAAGTGATTTACAGCTAAAAACACGATATTCTGAGGTAATAACAGAGTATTTCGACCTAGGACACATTGAGTCAGTACCCGATGAAGAAATAGATAAAACAAATGTGGTATACTTACCGCATCACGCGGTTATCCGCGAAGACAAAACAACGTCGAAGTTACGCATTGTTTTCGACGCTTCATGTCCCGGAACCAACGGTGTCTCACTCAATCAAGACCTGTTGGTGGGCCCAACTCTACAGCCAGACTTACGTCACATCATTCTTCGGTGGCGTCGTCATCCTATCTGTCTTGTGTCAGACATTATAAAAATGTACCGACAGGTAAAAGTCAGTCAAAGTGATACAGATTTTCAACGTATTTTGTGGCGGGAAAATCCTGAAGAGGAATTAAAACACTTTAGGCTATTAAGGGTTACCTTCGGCACTGCATCTGCTCCTTATCTGGCTGTGCGGGCATTACACCAAGTAGCTTACGACGAAGGAAAGGATTTTCCCATGGCGGAGGATAAGGTACTAAACCATTTTTATATGGACGATTTATTGACTGGCTGTGAATCAATAGAAGAAGGGAGACAAATTTACAGTCAAGCTACTCAATTATTACGAAAAGGAGGGTTCGAACTACAAAAATGGCGAAGTAATAATGAGGTATTGATGCAAGAAATCAACGCAGATAACAGGGATGTGGACGCAAATTTACAATTGAAAATTGACACAGTTATGAAAATTTTAGGACTCACCTGGAACAGGAGTAGTGACGAGTTTGAGTACTCCGTACAACTACCTCCACTCAAGGTACCTGTGACAAAAAGAACCGTGATATCGGATATATCTCGTTTATTCGATCCACTTGGCTGGCTGGCACCAGTAATAATAACCGCCAAAATATTCATCCAGAAGCTGTGGTTATCTGGAATCGAGTGGGACGATGAAGTTCCGCCGCTGTTACTAAAGACATGGCTTAGTTTTAGAGGCAATCTGAGCCAAGTTGCTAGATTCAAACTGCCAAGATGGGTTCATATTAGATTAGATGACCAAGTTTTGGAGCTGCAAGGTTTTTGCGATGCGTCTAATGAAGCATTTGCTGCAGTGGTGTATGTGCGGACTGTAGACCAAGAAGGAAACGTACACGTTTCACTAGTCGCGTCGAGAACCAAGGTGGCACCTATAAAGCAAATATCAATTCCGCGGCTGGAGTTATGTGGCGCTGTGCTCCTTACAAAGTTGCTAGTCGAAGTGGCAGAGGTTATGGGTGTTAATAAAAACAACATCCACGCTTGGACAGACTCCTCCGTTGTGCTGGCTTGGCTCAATAGTCGTCCTAACAAATGGAAAACGTTTGTAGCTAACCGCGTGTCCGAGATTATAACGTCGATTGAGCCGTCTCAATGGTCACATGTCACCTCAAAGGATAACCCAGCAGATTGTGCTTCTAGAGGCACTGAGCAACTGGAAGACGAACATCTATGGAAAGGAGGTCCCGGATGGCTAAAAGAGAGAAATATTAGCTACAAAAAATTAGTTCTAAAACAAACTAATCTGGAAGAAAAAACCAATAAAACATGCTTGATAAATACCTGTACGAAGGATGATAACTGCAACGATGACTTTGGAGAAGAATTAATCACAAGGTTTTCCAAGTTAAGGAAACTTATCCGTGTTGTGGCTTATTGTAGACGAGTTGCTAACATTGCACGAAAGGAAGTTATCAGCGAATGGTTAACTAGCAAAGAAATTCATGACAGTTTACTTACATGCGTAAAATTAGTACAGAAGAAACATTTCGGAGAAGAGTTGACCAACCTGAAAGAAAAAAAGAGCATTAGTAAAAAAAGCAAACTTACCTCTTTGAATCCTATGTTAGATAAAGCTGATGTCTTGAGGGTTAACGGTAGATTGGAGCATTCAGGAATCAGTCCAGACATGAAGCACCCGATAATTTTACCTTACAAATCACACTTTACGTATTTAGTTATAGACCACGCACATGAAAGGACTTTACATGGTAACCCTCA
Organism: Acleris holmiana; assembly: GCA_949316455.1. Classification (NCBI taxonomy): domain Eukaryota; kingdom Metazoa; phylum Arthropoda; class Insecta; order Lepidoptera; family Tortricidae; genus Acleris; species Acleris holmiana. Next base: position 11,305,452 of record OX438783.1, read on the forward strand.
ATTGGTGCTCAATTACTTGAGATCTAAATACTTTGTACTTGGAGCGACTAAGGCGGTCAAGTTCTTCGTCCGGAAGTGTGTGGTTTGTGCTCGTCATTTAGCCATGTCGAAAGCCCCATTTATGGGTCAATTACCTTCAGTGCGAGGAACTCCGAGTCGACCTTTCTTCCAAAGCGGAGTCGATTACGCAGGTCCCATCAATATAAGGACCTCAAAGGGTAGAGGTCACCACTCCTATAAAGGATACATCTGCCTCTTTATTTGCATGGCTACTAGGGCGATTCACCTTGAGGTTGTAAGCGACCTTACGGCCCAAGGATTCCTGGCAGCATTCAAGCGCTTTACCGCTCGTCGTGGTCACTGCGCAGACCTGTGGAGCGACAACGGAACGAACTTCGTGGGCGCTGCTCGTGAACTAAAACAATTATATGCCGAAGAAAGATCTAGAATCGCAGTAGAAATCGCGGATCAACTAGCAAATAATGGGACAAACTGGCATTTTATTCCACCTCACTCCCCGAACTTTGGCGGCCTGTGGGAAGCTGGAATCAAATCAACAAAGTACCATCTCAAGCGAGTAATAGGAACCTCCACGCTGACCTTCGAGGAGATGACAACTGTTTTATCGCAGATAGAGGCTTGCCTAAACTCGCGGCCTATTTCAAGAATCAACGATGGCAGTGAGGACCCCATACCACTAACCCCAGGACATTTCCTGGTGGGCGAGCCACTTGTACTAGCACCGGGCAGTAACTACGAATCTACCAACGTAAGCAATTTAAAGAGATGGCACTTAACGCAGAAGATGGTCCAAGACTTCTGGCGCCGCTGGTCGAGCGAATATTTGTCTCAGTTTCACCATCGCTATAAGTGGACACATCATACACCTGAGCCAGCTATTGGAAATATCGTGTTAGTAAAGGAGGACGATTTGCCACCATCTAGATGGTTGTACGGTATCGTCGTGGATAAGCACCCAGGGTTGGATGGAATCACACGAGTTGTCAGTTTACGTTGCAAGGGTAACATAATTAAAAGGTCTATTGGCAAACTGTGTTTCTTGCCAATAGACAATTGAGTACAATCTTAGTTTAAAGTTAAGTTTAACATGTAAGCACTTTATATTCTCATTACATCCAAAAGCATGTATGGTCGAGTATAGTACTTACTTGTCTCTAGAGACAAATTTCATTAGTTAGTACTGATCCAGTCCACCTTTTATTTGTTAATAATGTATTTTATGTTTCGTTGTCAGCATTAGTTTTTTTTTTGTTCTAACTGTAGTGCCAAGGTGGGCGGAATAAAGGACAATTGCCTTGTTGTCCTTGGTGGGCGGAATGTTTAACCGTACACCGTTCAGTTAGCAAACAAAGTTAGTTTCGCCACTCACCAACAGATGGCGCTGTTACGTCGAAAGCGCTACATCGCGCTGTTAAGATTTCCCCACGAAACATGACCTCTGGTCAAACAAATTGTTATTTTTTAATTCACGCAACATCTGTATACCTTTAGTTAGTTATTATATTATTTAATAAATAGCAAAGTGTATTATTTTTGGGACCCCATTTGTTCAATAGTCCTAAGCTTCAAATTCAATTAATCTTTCATAATTTCGTATCCGAAGTGAGATAGATTGTGAAACTGCTAGTTCTTTTAATGTAGATGTAAGTTTTCTTGATTAATGGAACAGAAGGAGATAACTAATTCCCTATGGGTCCCTTTTGTAAATAAATACAAAAGAGAAGGGCAGGCCCCTCCTAGCCATTACACTTAGGCATCATCCGCCTGCCCCTGTGCGGCTCGACAACCTGACGGGGCACCGCTCCACCCAAGCAAGAGTTGCTGTCCCACTTACAAGGTTAGTAATGTCAGTGTAGGTTAGTCAGGTCTCCCCAAGAGAGATCCTACCCCAAGGTCCGCGTTGAACTGAACCGGGATGGTGATATAATGTCGCTACTATTAAAACTAGTGAGTCTCCCCTAAAGCCATCTAAATTCGAGAGCATAATCAAAGGACCTAGTTTTGCCTCAACTAATGAAGGCCATCTCAAGGAAGTTTGGCCTCATTCAGACGACCTAAACTTGGGAGAGCGCCTTTAGTAGTTACCAGGTTCCCTAGGCAAAGATTCCTACCTGATCTAGCGCCCTTTAGAAGAGACTTTTGTAATACCCACGTACACCAAGAGACAACCCAGCCCAATACGGATCAACTATGAATTGTCGACCCTGCAAGCAGCAGCCGCCCATTCCATAGCCAAGAGCCGATAAATTGCCGCTAAATTATCACCCGTGTAACGGGCGAATCATTTGTCCAATTCTTATATTACATTAGTTTGTAATTGTCAACCAAATGTTGACTAAAATGATAATTGAACAATAACTCGATATCAAACTATGCGACTTATTAACACTGCATCCACGGCATTCTTCAATTTATACCACCAGCCCGGAGTCATTTAAAGGTAAAACTCGAAATTTTGTTTCATTGAATTCGTGACAACCAATTAAGTATTGTAAATATTTTGAATGACTCAAAATTTCGATATAATAAATCCAAAAACGTAAGAATTTCTTTATCTATGGTTTTAATCTATAAATACCATAGTTCGGACCTTAACGGACTAAGGAGAAGGAATTACTTCCAACTGGAATGTTTACCTGTAATAAAATGATTGAACCCCACTCGCTATCTCACTCGGACTCAAACTCCCTAATCATTCTGATCCCAAATTTCGTGTGTTCCTTGCTACCTTAACAATGGATCGAATCCGAATATACTGTATTATAAATCCCTATAAACCATTGTTATGAAATAATAATTTGTTTATTACTCCCGATTACATATACCAACTTTTGCAGACAGACACACGAACAAACAACATGATCTCCTTGTCTAAGATAATCAGAAACAGGCTTAGTCCAACTAAGCTTGTTCTTAATACCAAAACTACACCACCTGCAAATTTTGAACATACGACTTAATCGTATTTCTAATACCACATGTACAAATTCATCTTTTCAGCTTTCTATTTATTAATATATATATATTTTAGCCAATCTATTGACATAACTGTCGTTAGCCAATAGCATTCAACGCATTTGTCACCAATATCTGTCTTTCATATTAATTTATATCATAAATTAACCCTAGTTCCTAAATTATACTTATCGATATTGCGACTGCTACCAAATTATGAACATACTACCTCTCATTCTCTCCTAGGTCTGTATGCTTCCTTTCAAACTGTATATAACTATATTTTATCGATCCATATCTTATCTATAGTGTAACGGGATCAATATTATAGGTGTTGGTTCCCTCCAAGTTGTATCCACTTATCACATACATATTGGTCATGAATGATTTATATAATTCCTGTTACATTTTGCACAAGGCGATTTAACTAGCATTGATTTCATGTAATACTTCCAGATTCTGAACTCAGTATCATTATTTCCTGTAAGTAGTTACTTATAAATATAAACATGATTTAGCCTCAAAATCTTTGATAACGATCCGAACCGATTTAAAGTAAACTTCATAATTACTATTCTATAAAACCTAAGTTAGGTATAACAAACTTATCATAATTTTCATTTACTTAATCTTTCATACAAAATCATCATAATCATAGATAAATATCCAACATCCAACAATCGCAGCCTCCTAAAGTTGGATTCACAATGAATATTTGCCAACGATAATGTAAATTCTAAAATCGCAACTATAAAATCTAGCCTCGCTAACCTTATCCTAAATTCGAACTCAAAACTTTATTTCTTTAATTATTAGACCTACTGAATTCTTATAATTATGACTTAAACATTAATCACTGGCCTAGATTTGAACTGACTCAAATGTATTTCTCTATATATATTTACGCAAGAGATGCAAAATTAATCGTATCCAATACTCTAAGTCTTCGGTCAAGTATCGAACTGACATTATGTATAGTTCCCTAAACTTCTGAACGTATGCATTGCCAAATAACTAAATAACTATATAATTTATTCCTACTTATATAAATTGGCTAAAAGCCTAGTCCTTAAACCTGTACGTTACAATAGTCTGTGAAGGCACAATAGACGCGCCACAGAATAAGTTCTTGTACTTATTCCGTGAGACGCGCAACTAATCACAGACTACTAAGGGATTCTATGATCAAATAAAGCACTAGTCTATTTTGGGTTTTTTTGTTTAGACTTCGCGTAAACTATTGAACAAATAGATGTAATTATCCTTCTATTTACTTCCTACCTGCTTATCTTTGATCAAGTTATTACTACCTAAATCTATTCTAATTTTAGAACTCGGAAATAAAGAGTTCCGCTTGGCTGAATTAAAAAATACCCCTTTGCCTTATCCTCATCCTGTTCACCTTAAAAAACTCTCAAATAACCTGTAGACTCTTAACTTATGTAATCTATACATATAATAAAATCTACTTAATAATCTTATACTTCGTTAACGAATTTCTTGTAATTGGATGGTACATCCAGCGCTATTCACCCGGACACAAATCAAGCAAAGCAAGTTCCCTACTCTAATTCACGCCTGGATTTCACATAAAAGATTATAAGTGAAACATCAGTACAGGTTAGTAAATACACTCGTTAAGCATTTCTACTTCGCCCTACAATAATTAAATACCCTATGCCTATTTGTTCACATTGAACATTTCAACAACCTACCAAACTAAAGCCTTTATACATAGTGTTATTAATGGACTAGATATTTTTAATCGACTGTCGAAAAATAGCTTCTTTCTTATGAATATAATATCTAGGCACTTATGTTTTGATAAAACCTTCTTCTGAAAGTAGGATAATACCTATTACTTCGTTGTTAATTTTAAGAATCATAACCTCCCAAATTTATTTCAGTAATCCATTTATACGTCTTGAATCAAACAAGCACCGAATCACAGCATCACTGAACACATAATAATAATTGTACCCTTCGTTCGACTTTGTGGTCTCCTGATATACAACTAATACTAATGTCAAATGTAAGTATATAAAAACCCCTATTTGCTATAATAACTACTTAATATTTAACTGTAAATTGGAACCCCTTGTTATTAATAATCTTACAAACCGAATGCAGAATCTCAGGCTTAACTCTTTTCCGTGAAAGTTAACTACAACCCTTTCCTGTTGGTTTTGTTTTAGTACTCTAAAGCCCATAAATATCATTGTTTCAATTAAAAGGTATCAGAGATGGTACTTAATGTTATTTCTTTGGGAAAACTAGAGCTAGATATTACCTAAAGCTTTTATGAGTAAATAATGTACTATCTATGATAACATCTACTAGTTAAATATGTAAACGGTCCCGTTATTAAAACAATTGTTATGGTAGGCATATAACTAGAAACCTTCTCCTGAAATAACTTGAAAATAATTTAACCAATTTGTTTCAGGACTCTGCTTGTTTATTGAAAATGTAGGAGCATCTGTGGAATTAAATCTTACTACATGGTACTAGACATGCGAGCCGGGTACGAAACAGTCGGCGGCGGCGCGTCGGCGAAATTTTCGCGGCGGCGGCGTCTAGCCGGCGGCTAGTTTAGTTTCAACTTCTAACCTAATCTAACTTTGTGCCTGAAATCATGTACTAACCGTTTAAAAACCTGACTCTGATAACGAAAATGCGAATGATGACATAACGATTGATCATTATTGTAAAAATAAAAGAATAAATAAATCAAATATTTATATTTAGACTATTTATTAATCTTCGTCTGTGATAATATTGCTGGAGTCTTTGCACAAACGATAATTATCATGAATAAATATAATTTTGTTGACACGCTGGGGCATTAGGCGTGATCTTTTCGCCGTGATCACTAGTCCCGCTACAGAAAATACGCGCTCACTCGGTGTGCTTGTGGCAGGGACACATAGAATCGCTCTAGCCAAGGTCGATAGCAACGGATAAGAGTTTGATCTTTTCTTCCAAAAAGATAGCAGATCGCCATCATCAAGTTCAGTGGGATCGGCAGCAGCTAGATATTTCCACGTCTCTTGATCAATGGCATCTTCGTTTTGAAAGCCAATACTGTTGTAAGAGCAATGTTTCTTGGCTAATTTTAACAACTGCTGAGAAGAGCTTGTGTCCTTTTTTTCACAAACAGTGACAGTACTTGTGCTAGGAACTACTGTTTGAGTAGTCTCGCTCTCACAGGTTCCCACAATATCCTTAAAATAGCCAGCCAAAAAAGATGCACGAGTCAAATTCTGACTTTCAAGATACACGTCTATCTCCGTCAGTCCCATGAACCTGTAGTCTAGCAAAGCTGCTGCTACGGCTGATTTTGTTGTAGGGAACCTCTTGTCAACTTGCTCCGTCATATTTTTTTTTAAGGACAGCATGATCAAGGTTTCGTCGTCGGTGATTGAATTCAGGACATCCTTTATTTCGGACTTGAAAACCAGTGCCACATTCAAGGTGCAAGTTTTCTGCGATGATAAAATCGTTACTGCCTCCCGAAACTTCGACAAGAACTTCACCAAATCTTCCAACACATTCCAGTCAGATTGCGTAATTTTCAAATCACGCTGACCTATTTTTTGAAGCATCTCGTTGATTGGGCTGCGATTGCAGCAGTGGACCATGCTCTCGAGCATTTCAAGTACGCTATGCCAACGTGTTGGTGTTGCTGATTTAATACTTGGAACGTGATCCAACCCACCAAACCGATAGCGCTGTTCATCATCTTGAGTAAATGAATCCTGTTCTTCATCAGAAATAGGATCATTTTCATCTTCTTCGATAGTGCGCGCTGCGTTTTCAAGCATACGAAAGTGTTGCACTTGGGAATCGGCTTCTTTTTCTAAATCTGGTAGACGGTACCGTACGGCTTTTACAATTTTTTTGCACTTCGTAACAAGTGTGTTAATTTCGTACACCTTCTTAATTCCATCCACAGTTACCAAATTATGAAGACCGTGTCCTAAGCAAAGATGACTCTCAGTATTTGCCAGTCTTACTGCTCGCTTTACGTTGGATCCGGCGTCAGTTACGAGGAATAGTTTCTTGTCGCAAAGTGCAAACTCCTTTTTCGTTTCGTCAATCGCTTCCTTTATCTTTTCTCCTGTTTTTTTTCCTTCCATGATTTCTGTCTTTAGCGTAAGTGTTTTTAACTCAAAATCTGGAAAAAAGTACATTAGGCTATGTTATGCTAGTTCAAAAACACTAAGTTTACAGCAAAATACAAAACAAACAATCACACACCGGATGTAAGGTAATGCAGAGTAAATGTGATATAGTTGAGGCGCCGATATCCATCAGTCCACAAATCAAAGGTCATTGCCAGTTGCAACGCTTTATCTGTAAGTATTTGGTCTTTCACATTAGAGAGCATGCTGCAGTATACGTCATCTAATCCTGTACGTCCAACTGTATCACGTGAAGGTAAATCTGCATCGGTCACAATGATGTTGTACTTCTGTAAATAAGTAATAATTCACAAAACACTAGATAATGAGGAAAGAAATCAAGTAGGTAGGTTAGGTAGGTAGATATATTTATTAATATTTACCTTGAAAAAGTCAATCATTCCTTCGTCTGAAACAGAATCGAAAGGCAGCAAAGACTTGCAAAACCACAATGCGAGGTCCCTTGCCAAAAGCCATTTATTAGTGCTGCTTTTCTGCATGCTTTTAAAACCAGCAGGTAGTGAGGTGGTGGATTTAGACATGCGGTCAACATGAAAAAATGATTTTAAATTGCTTTTAGCTTTTTCGCCAACTTCAAACTTAACCTGGTGGTCTTCTCGTAAGTGTCTCGACAAATTTCCAGTACTGGCTGTTCTACTATAAGCCTTTATTTTTATTCTGTAAAAGCGAAAAGCCTGTGTTGATGTGTTTCGTGTCATATAAACAAAAGTCCCACAAACAAAAAAAATAGACATAAAAGTCAAAGTCGCATACGAAGGGTTCCGTCCGTACAACCTTACAATATTTTAGAATACAATAGAATTGAAATCAATAGATTTATGGTCACAATTTGAGTAACTGTACTGTATATACACCTTATACCTACCCAATTTTAGTTAGAATGCTTTGGATACGTACGAACTACGGAACCCTAGAAAAGATAGAAAGCTGGCGGTGCATTAATAGGTTATTATAGGTTAAAAGGGAAGTGACTTACGATCCAAATATAACATCGTCACTCGAGTCTTTTGCAGACTCAAGGCAAATGTTACAGAACACTTGATCTTCTATAATTTTCTTCTTTTTATTATCATTCTCATCGTGAAGAACTAAATCTCCAAAATACTTCCAAACAGTACTGTTTTTTGTTTTTGCATGATAAAGAACACTTATTGAAAGTCGTTTCAATTTTATTTTGCCGATGTCCGATCGGGATGTCATCGTGATATTCGCAATCTAATCTAATTAATAGGAAATAGGTACTAGGAAATCAAAATCTACCACACCAAAAACACAACCACCAAACCGCCAAACAACAAAGACGAACACTTCACAACAACGGAAAGCCTAAGACTAGCCAGAGCGGCAGCGGCCGAGCTTAGACGCGAGTTTGCCTAGCGCTGGCCAATCACGGGCGAGTTTGCTATCCGCACGGCCGCGCGGCGCGAATTTCGAACGGATCGGCGGCGGCGGCGGCGCGCCGCGTCTTCTTGGCGGCGGCTAGCCGGCGCGGCTCGCATATCTACATGGTACCTAACCCTGTATGCATATTGAAAATGTATGAACAGCTGCTGAATGAAGTTCTACAACAATGTATTGGTTCCTGAATAAAATACCAGAATATTACCATAGATGTTGGTATTCATATATCTTTACTCTTTTCAGGTATCCCAGATTTATTAATTATACTTCCTAATCCCCTTTCATAAATAATTCTTGTAGTAAAGGTTAAGTGACCTATATGTTAAAAGGATAAAGGTGACACACAAGGAAGTTCTCAAACATTTTCTACCTTACTTAGATTGATCCTAGTGGAGAGGTCTCAGCTGAGTTTACCTCCAGTCTCTTTGTACCCATTAATTACTGACCATTTTTACCTCTCGGCTGGTACTTCAATAACTGAATTTATGTCTGAACATATTGTTTCTATTAAACTATTTTGTCGCACTAAAATGATATTCCTAACTAAGGCAGAAATTGCTAATATGAGATTAATATATCACAGTTTAAATTTCAAAAGCCACTTACCTTACCGTTGAGCTATTAAAAGGGTATATGTACAACATAAGTATTTTTACAACATCTAGATTATGAAGTTAATATTTTAGATATTCCAGCTTGTATCAATAAATATAACAAGTTAGATCAAAATTAGTTAAAGCTTACCGCAATTCCTATTTAATGATTGGAAGGTCTAATTTCTATACTTTAACCTTGCTTTTTGTAACATTAAATAATAATTGGATAGAATTAAATATTTTGTTAATTGTAATGAAATGTACATATTCCCCTTTTGCACAAAACAGCAACAAAATATAGGTCAATAAAACACAAATCTCAGTATATTTATTACACAAAATATCATCAAAATTCAAGTAAATTCATAGGATATGTGCACGAATTTTAATTATTACCTTATAGTAACATAATAAGGTTTACTTCTTCGATACTTCATCCTGGAGTTATTAATTCAAAATTTAATCATGATTACACTGCAAATAGTCACAATGCTTTCATGTTTGTTGGGAGGTCAAATGCCTGTACATAATCATTAAGGAATGATAGTAAATAGCTAATTGTATTGTTAGATGTAATTGATTCGTGCACATTTCCCTTTTAACACAGCACAAAAAATAAAACACATCAAAAGGAATAAATGGCAAATCACAAAATAAATAACAGTAAAAAGGTAGTAGCATGCACATCCTATCCAAAAAATCACTAACTCCCTAGCCCTACATTCCGAGAGACTACAAACAGTATAGCTGCATGCCCTAACTGCCTGCCCGAGTTCCTAAAGAAGCCCTATCAGCCTACATTATAAAAGGATACTCTGCTACCCGAAACCCAGACTCAGATTCCGGACTGCTATAAAAATAGCAGCACTAAAGGGGTCTTGGTTCAGCAGAGGTATACTCACCCAATAGGTCCTGATTCCCCATCCAAGCACTCCAAACTTTAAATTAAATATTCGCGAAGCTCTTCTGTCCTCTCCGTCCCGCGTCGTGCTAATTCCCCTTCATCTTCTCCCTCCACCCGTTTTATACCCGAACCATTCCCCCCACCGACCCTAACATTCAGCGACCAGAAAACCTAGACCCGTATCAATGACGAAAAAGGGTCCCCGTAACGATTCCCCATAGTCCCAATAACGAGTTCAAACGTAAAAACGTCCCAATAACGTCTCGTTAGTTCTCTTTATACTGGTCGCTCTTGCTTCCAACAGATTACGTAAGTTTAGTATGGACAAGCGCAATTATAATCTGAATATTTAGTACCTATGTAACCGAGCCAGATAATTTGTCCTTCCTTAATTCCGTGTCCAATTACATAAAAGGTTGTTAAACCCTACTTCTTCTTATATTTGCTAAATAACATAAACAACTTTTCCTGAGATTAGGTACTTATTGTTATATAGCGACCCGGCAATCAACCAAACAAATATAATATATGTTCTAATGGAATCGAGATTAAATAGGTAAGAAATGAAGGAAGAGGTACTTTTATTTTGCAACCTGTGTTCATTAATTATCTATTTTAGGTACCTATTCTTGATTATGTTCTGCGTACTGATTACTGTTTAACTGTTTGTATGGACCTGAGCTAACAAGAAGATACCACGGATATTTTTATACGCTCCTACGATTATTTAATCATTCATCTTTCCTTTTTTTCAATCTTTAATATTGTTATAAATTATTTCAAGCTTTATAAAAGTAAACGACAAATGTATAAACCGATTTTGTCAAGGCATATCCATAATAACATTCTATACCCGCATAATCCCGCTCTTTCTAACTACCTTCTTTTATTTTCTTACAAGCCAACAACATCATCGTACCCTATCGCTCTGATCCCCGTAACAAATTAGTATGACAGTTCAAACATAACGTTAAAGCGACAAAGTACCACCGTGTCTATTCTTATCGCCGCCTCGCCAGTTAATTGGTTTAGGCTTTATAACTACCCTACTTTATTTCGCTAAATATAGCCGCAACGCAACTGTACCCCGTCGCCCCAACGCTTCTAACAAATTAATATGGTAGCTCAAACATAACGTTAAAGCGACAAAGTACCAAAGTGGTTTTTCATATCACCATTTCGCCATTTATATGTTTTAAGCTTTATAACTTATATATTTGAATACGTCGACATATTGTACTAATATTTAAGTACACATCTGACCTATTCTATTGTTTAAAAACCCAGTATTATCTCTCGTAACCATATTTATACCTTTATATGATCAGACAAGTCCTAAGCCTCCCATTTATAATAAGTGACGATATATAATTTATGATTATGTAAGCAAAAAAAATTATACCCTATATATATCTATATATTTATACATATGCTGGCTGACTTGGGGTCAGTACAATACGTTATTGTTATAAATTTAAAGACGTATTTACTTATGGTTCGTACAAGAATGTAAAAACGATTTAACGATTTCGACATCCTCGAAATCAGAAACTTATAAAAAACTTAAATTAAAATTAAATACAACAAATTGAAGGCAAAGTAAATCAGGAACGCGTGACGTAGCCGCACAGGACAAGGTAAGCCTTTTATCAGACACAGATAAATGAGCTCCGCATTATTCAATTTGTAAAATAATTAATTATCAGTTCTGCTGTTTTACCACTTGAAATGGAACGACCTGTATGTTGAGTAAATAACTTCTCGACGGGCCAAGTGGCAATTAATGCAGTGCTTAACTAGACCGTGCTTAGCCGACGAGTACTATTATTGAATCCGTCCATGTAGAAAAATTAAATACAGCCTATGTTACTTAGTGACAATATGGCATTCTACTGGTGAAATTTTCAAATTCGGTCCTGTAGTTTTTGAGTTTACAAACATACAAATCTTTCCTCTGTTTATTTCAGTAAGTGTTTATGTAGATATCAGTATATTTTTGTAGGTAGGTACTAAACTTATTTAATGGGATAAAATCGAGTATTAATTAAATCAATTCACCACGGATTATGGCGCAACTATGCAATGAAGTGTATCATCGACATGTCTACTGGATGATGTACCGGGTAATGTATTTTAAGTGTCTACCAATTTATCTACCTGTCTACCTCTCCTCTAAATTGCGATGCCTGACAAGGTACATATGTATTTAATTAGTGTTGTGCACTTGATATACCTATGTAATGCAATAAATAAATAAATAATTTAGTTGAATATTATTTAACTCCGATACCTATTCGATCTACACTGCTTCAAAAACATTTGGGGGCACACGCTCTGAGATTAAGAGGACATACCATTTTAGAATAAATTTTAAACAGATACATTTTAGTTGTAATGTTCCCGATCAACCTATAATCATTATTTTGAGAGTTAAAACAAAGGAAAAACGGAACCCTTAGAGGATCACTTCGTTGCCCGTCAGTCAAGGTTATTTTTCTAAGGATCGCGTAGAGGTATCAATCAAGTAAAAATTAAGAACAAATACTCAAGTCAGTAATTTATTGGAGCTATGAAAACAACGAACTTCTTAGTCAACGCAATTAAAAGATACGGCCGTTTTTTTGCATATTTCGATATTCGTAAGAGAATCTAAACTTATAGGGAGGATACTTTACTTTCCCGTTGACCTAGAATCATGAAATTTGGCAAGAAACCATCCCCCTATCCCACAACACTTTACAAGTGTACAATTTGACAAATTTGTAAGGACAATATTGTCAACTTGTAAAGTTTTGTGGGATAGGGGCCATGTCTTACATAGCACGAATAAAGAAAAAAGTCTGAAATACATAAATTTGTATTTTTTTATATAACATACCTACAGCTTTGAAACCTTGGTGCGCGAGTTCGACTCGCTTTTGACCGACTTTTATATAATGCTGATCGTTATTTTCCGTTAACATTAAGCTAACAAATTAGAGATTTAATATGACGACACGTTGTCCTAGTTGGGAGTGACCCTGCCTCCGAAGCCAGCGGTCATGGCATGGCAGCGGTAAGGGCAAATATTTGTACGATGAGCGCGAATACTTGTTCTTGAGTCTTGGTTGTTTTCTATGTATTTTAGTATTTATTTCTCTATATAAGTATGTTTATCGTTGTCTAGTACTAGCCTAGAGCTTAGTTTGGGACTAGATCAATTTGTGTGAGATTGTCCCCTGATATTTATTTATTTAATCACAAAACAATAAAAACTACGGTAAAATTAACTTGGATTTTCTCATAACAACCGTATCTAAAACCACAAAAAGTTACATTTACGGCGGCATTTGCAATAATAATCGGAAAGATCATCCCAATGATTAACTGAAGTTATCACCGTCTTAATACCACGCTGTATAATCTAGCGGGGGAGTCTTAATGAAGATTTATGTGTTCTACGTAAGCTACGGGTGTTTTTACGTTGTATCTACACCATACCATACTTCGCTTTCTAGGTTAACTCTTGAAATAACAACATTGGAATAAAGACATTAATAATGTAACATAAAAAACCGGCTTGTAGTATTGTTAGGCGTTGGGCTTGCAACCTGTCACTAATACACTGGTAAACATCTTAGCCTGTTTGTGCAAAATGTGGTTACAGAATTATCAACATTTTTTTTTACTTTTTGATTTGTTGGTATTTCTCTAGCTCTGCCTACCCCACTTTGAGGTCTCAGGATTACAGTCTTGAGATTAGTCTTCAGAATTCAAATGTCTATGGGTTTCAGAAACACTTATCCTGGTGACCTGAGTGCTCGTGTGCCAAAAAAATAAGATTTCAAAAGCGAGTCTAAACCAATTTACGCAGTATGGATTCTAGATACTGAAACTAAGCCCTTTTTAGAGCATGGAGGCGACTTAGCACACAAGCCACCTGATCGTAAGTAGGATCTGTGACCCAATAGGAATATACATTCTTAAGACTACAATCTTAAGTCTGCAATCCTAAGACCGCACATGCGTTGCCAACCTTGAAGACTAAGTTGGGATTCCTCTATTCAAGTAATTTCGTAGGTTGTTTTATCCCTACACCGGATCACAATGTGAAAACTGCTGCTTGGTGGCAGGTTAAAGGATAAGATGGTGGTAAGTAGCAATCCGGACGAACCATGCAAAAAGTCCTACTACCACGAAACCAGAAGAAGACGCTCAAGAGCAAGATGATGTCGGATGCAGAGAAGTTTTGGAGTACCAGTAACCTCGGGGAAATTTCCCCTGTCGAAAAGACCAGTCAAGCCGCTTGGGACTTAATTTGTGTAAAATCTATTCATTTCAACCTCTTAAGTTGCCAAATTACTTCCGAGCGGGCCCGTTTGTTAGCGGTTTCCGAACCAGAATCGGGACACTGGCTTCATGCCCTTTCTTCTAGGAACCTCGGGTCACTTTTGGATAATAATTGTTTGAGAATTACCATCTGCCTTCGAAGATTATGAATTATAACAATGTAGTTGTGAGGGGCACAGTCTGTAAGTTGGATTATGTATCGTTATTTTTTAAACTATTACAATACAATACAATACGAGTACAAATACTCTTTATTAAACACAAAAAAAAAATAAAAATAAAAAAAAACAGAACATGGAACAGTACATTTAAATCATAGGTATACAACAGGCCACACCACACACACACACACACACCACACCACACACCACACCACACAGGGTATTTTACCTTGGCTGGTCACAAATCGGAACTAAAAGCCGTTTCTTTATTTTAGTTAATGTGCACTTTAGTTACTAAATTCAGACTGCAAATTAAGTTAATTAATAGTGGCGAGTCTTCGTTTGTAACTATTTGTTCAATTAACATCTTTCCGTTACATTGCCAACTTACTAAATTGTTGCTTCATAGTAAAAAACAAAACATGTACAAACTTTTTCTTTATAAAAATAGAATCTGTATAAGTTATGACTAAGTATTTGTAATAATCAATAAAATAAAATAAATAAATAAATATCAGGGGACAATCTCACACAAATTGACCTAGTCCCAAACTAAGCTCTAGGCTTGTAATATGGGTACTAGACAACGATAAACATACTTAAATAGAGAAATACATACTTAAATATATATAGAAAACATCCAAGACTCAGGAACAAATATTCGCGCTCATCACACAAATATCTGCCCTTACCGGGATTTGAACCCAGGACTGCTGGCTTTGGAGGCAGGGTCACTCCCAAGTAGGCTAACGTGTCGTCAATAAAAAACAGAACTAACATAATTGGTACATTTTGAGGTTCACGCGAGAATTAAACAGGGTATTATTTACTATCAATTTAAATTTAAATATTGTATAAATTACGTCAACCAGTGATGCATTTAAATTTAACTGATGTTTATTTGTAATAGGTATCCTCCGTGCATAAAGACTGCCTCGAAAACTCTTTTTCAGGCTTGTAGCCTTTTTCATTCACATGTTTTTATGGCCCTGTGTGGTTGCCGGGTTAGAATAGTGCCACTCCATGTCTTCCCGTGGATGTCGTAAGAGGCGACTAAGGGAATAAGGGCTTGTAGTACTGTTAGGCGATGGGCTTGCAACCTGTCACTAATACACTATAAAAACTTCTTGGCCTGATTGTGCAAAATGTGGTTACAGAATTATCAAGAAGTCTTTTTAGAGTTGTTGGTATTTCTGTAGCTCTGCCTACCCCACTCTGGGAATAAAGGCGTGATGCTATGTGTGTGTGTGTGTGATGTTTTTATGATTTTTTCTCTACTCCAATTCAACTAAATTTATCGTTTTCTCCAAACAAACTGAAGGCTCCAATATAGTGAATTACTTCCAGTAACCGTAAAAAACGTAACGCACTTCCATCGATACATTCACTCAAACTGAACAGCGGACGAGTAGCTACTTGGCTCGAGTGACTCAAAAGAATCACTGAATTACATTCGTAATTTTCTTTCCCAAAATGTCGAGTAATTTCCCCGCAGAGCAATACCTATTTCGAGGAAAACAATAAAAATAACCGCCCAAATTAAAGCGGGTATCAGACATGAAGAAAACTTGAACCTCGAGATTTATCCGCTGAACCTAGTTTAATATAACGCTAAAAACTTTATCGTCGTTTTTGCTCGTAAAAACGTCTCTAACTCTTGTATATCTATAACGGGCGTCACGCGCTTCGTTTGTGGTAAGCGCGAGTAGAAAAATGCCGTTGTTTTCTGTAAACAGATAAGCTAACGGGGACGCCAAAAAAGGGCGCGAATTAGAATTCATGGGTTGTTTTTGGAGGCGTCTTTGAGACGGTATGGCATGTGATGTTTTGGGTTGAGCCAGATTTAAAACAAACAAGCTGAGAAAAACGTATCTTCATCTAATATTACGGTGGCTGATATGTTCACTGTAATTAGTATGTTAAATAGCATATTCGCAAAACACTATATTCGCAAAGCATCATATTCGCAAAACATGATATTCTCAAAACATCATTATTAACAAGACATCAATTAGACAGTGTCGACGGAGCTCCGCTGCCGTGGAGCTCCTGTTTCTGCGTGGTTTGGCCCTCCGAGCTCGTAAAACTAACATAACCTAAACCTAACTACGAATCTATAACCTAATTCCACGAAGTAATTTTGCGAATATCGTGTATTGCGAATATCATGTTTTATTAATATCATGTTTTGAGAATATCATGTTTTGCTAATATCATGTTTTGCGAATATGATATTCTGCGAAGTATGGGTTCTCTGATACTCTAATGACAGCAGGCTTACTACCATGCTCAGAGACATTTAAATAGTCTTGAGCACATTCGCTAGAATGCTCGTCGAAATAAGCGTTCCGATTGGTTGTTCATTTTGAGCACCCAATTAGAAAGCTGATTTCAGCGAGTATTCTAGTGAATGCTCGAGTGAATTCCCGTCTATCAGCAACCTTAAAGACAATTTACTCGTTCCTTTTTCAAACTTCTGTATGAAAAAACCACACTAAGAACTGTCTTAATCTCCTTAAACTGGATTTAAGTGAGGTATTTAAAAAAATACTAAACTAGATTAGTAGAACGAATGTATGTATAATACGAATATTGTCGAACCTAAGCTCATACAATGTTTTATTCGAACATGTTCGGGATAGGTGAAGGATTTACAAAGATATTGGGGGGTTATCATGAGGTACCCATCAATACCTGTGAGACAGAGAAATCAGTTACGCTAAGGGTTATAGAAATAAACTCATAAACCAAAATTGTTTAAATAAACAGACGGAGACGAAAGATCTGCCCCCTATTTCACTACCTTGACATTGACACATGACAGGTGACAATTCAGTATACATTGCAAAGTTTATTCGCTGATACTTCATTGGGTTTCATATAAACAGCACCATGTACAGTCGACGTCATAAATATGTTTTTACTTAGTAGGTACCTTGTCACTTTCATTCACTGATACAATTTCATATGTAATTATATGTAATTGTCTCAGTGAATGAAAGTGAGATGGTACAGTCAAGGTTATAAATATGTATACACTTTAGTACCTTGTCTATTTAACGTCATGTTTAAACTGCCATATGAAATTGTCACAGCGATTAAAGTGACAAGGTACCAAAGTGTATACATATTTATGACCTTGACTGTACTAAAGTGTGAACATATTTATGACTTCGACTGTACACTGAAATGTCACCTGCCACCTGTCAGTTGGCATGGTGAAATAGGGGATACCGATTTTCAGGTGACATAATTAGGTAAAATCCAACCAATAATATTACTTATAACATGTGAAATACAGGCCGAGTGCGTTTCTACCTCATAAGACAACAGAACCCCAAAACATAAGAGATTCAGGTATGATTTACGACATTAATATCGTTGATATATCACACCGCGGCGAACATCCGATATGCCCTCTAGTTACCGGAACGCGGAAGGGAGCAATATTCAGATTGACAATCTAAATGAAGGAATAATGACGGTTTGGAACTTTGAACACATTTTCGGAACATTGACAAGCTTTCCGGCGTTCCCCCCGTGATTAATAAAGTTCATGATCGTTTATTTTTTTAAGAAAGTTGCATTTGGATATTAACGTTTACGTTGATGATTTCGTGAAATGTTTACTTATTTTATGGTGAGTTTGTATGAACAATGGAGACCATTCACGTTTCATACAAGTTTGGGCCCAAGATCAAAAGCGCCGGCCAACGGATAAAAGTATTTTTAATTTGATCTTAACATTGCTCTGAGCATTTTATTATATGACGTCAAAACTCTAGGACCATCATTTGTTGGTGTTATAGAAGTTCGAAAATCCTGACTTTTCATACAAAATCAAAAGTGCCGATTTACGAATAAAAGTGTTATAATCTGATCAGAACCACCAGAATCTGAGAGCCACCATAAACTACAAAACATGATGGACCAACTAAATATAGAAAGCAAAAAAACAGGGCTACATATGAATCTTACTAAAACGAAAATAATGACCAACAGCAACAAAGGAAAAATCATGCTAGATAATGTAGAGCTACAATATGTAGACCACTACATATACTTAGGGAAACAGGTTTCATTTCTTAAAACAAATAATGAAGATGAGGTCAATAGGCGAATTACATCCAGCTGGAACAAATATTGGGCACACAAGGAAATATTTAAGGGAAACTATAATATAGCTATGAAAAAGGTAGTCATGGACACCTGCATTCTGCCCTGCCTGACGTATGGCTCCCAAACTTGGACTTACACAAATAAAATAACAACTTGTCAGCGAGCAATGGAAAGGAGCATTCTAAGCCTAAGGAAAATTCACAAAATAAGGAGCCAAGAAATTAGAAAAAAGACTAAGCTTACAAATGCACTCCACCAAGCCCTAAAATTGAAATGGCAATGGGCGGGCCATGTAGCAAGATGCACCGACCATCGCTGGACACTCGCAAGTACAAAATGGACAGGCCCGCTTGGGAAAAGAAACTTAGGAAGACCAGTCAAACGATGGGTGGACGATATAAAAAAGCTGGTGGGTAACAACTGGATGGAAGTAGCACAGAAAAGAAAGGAATGGAAGTTTTTGGAGGAGGCCTATACCCTAACAAGGGATTCTCATAACGAATAACAATACATACTAATTTAATCAAATAAGTTCTATAAGTACTAACACTAAAATGTAATATCTACTAAATAATATATAAATGTAAGAACTAAGTTCTATGAGAAATAAAAAGGTTTAATAATAATAATCTGATCAGAACATCGCTCTGAGCATTTCATTATATGACATCAAACTCTACAACCATCATTTGATGGTGTTATAGAAGATCATAACTTTTCATAAAAAATAAAAAATGTGTGTTAATTAACCCTTTATTTGGCGATGTATTTTACACTATCAAAAGTTGATGTCTTTTGACTGATCGATGATGATACCTGCTACTATGATATTTATCTTGGGTCAAGTGGTTTTCTATGCTCACAGTGAAGCCCCAAGCAGTAAAAAATAATCATGTTTGTTAGTTGACACTTTTGATTTTGTATGAAAAGTCAGAATTTTTGAACTTCTGTAACAGCAACAAATGATGGTTCTAGAGTTTACATGTCATATAATTAAACGCTTAGAGCAATGTTCCGATCAGGTTCAAAACATTTTTATTCCTTGGCCGGCATTTTCAAATAAGCCTTGCATTTTTTCTAATAATGGTTTAGAAGACCTTTAAATACACATGAACATATACAATTTTAGAATTAACACATCGTGTACGTACACATCATGAAATTCGATGAAATGATACAATCAATGAAGCGAAATTCGATGACATTATGGATTACCTTTTATGCCATTCTGATTAATATTTATAACAGAAAATGGTTAATTTCCGCATTCAAGAAGGATTTCACGCAAGCGTAGTCGTATAATCAGTAAAAATTGAAATAATTATTGGTAAAACCCACGCTTTTATGCGTAATATTACGAATTGATATTTGTAATGAACTCATCAAAACTAATGAAAAGGGCCTAAACTTCATTCATTTATTACAATCTATCAAAAGTTTCAGTAGCCACTTAGAGGGAGCATAATCATTGCATAGTCAATGGAAATGTAATACAAAACCAAGTTTTCTGTAATAATAACAAAGTGGATTAAGATCGAAGTTTTAGGGTTGGCGCAAACATAACCGCTCAGGGGGGTGATTCTCTCAACACAGTGCTGCGTCGATCCGAAAGGTGAAGTTTTATCCGGCAAGATTAAGAAGTCCCGTCAGAGCGTATACATAAATTAACGAGAGCATAGAATTGCATATTCAAATATACAATGCCTGTAAACATACAATACTACTACGTATTGTATGTTTACAGGCATTCTATATTTGAAATTTCAATTTTCTCGTACTATCAACATAAATAGAGGTTTGTTATATATTGAAGAAGTAAATACCAAAATAATGTCAGTGTCAAATTGTGAATATTATTTACGTTGTGCATATATTTTTAAGTCTGATTTTATTACCAATAAAGAATATGAATATGAATATGAATATTGTATTTTAATTTATTTTAATTTTATTGTACAAATATTATTTTTATTTTATTTATTGTACCAAATTGTATTCAAACAATCTTATTATCAGTACTTGTGACAGCTCAGATGAAGAACATGATAGCGACTAAAAGCAGAAAACGGAGGACTACTACTTATTCCATTTCTTAAGGGTATGTAATTTCATTAATTAAGAGAAAATCATTCTCCTTTTGTTGCAAACGGTACAACTACTACAAATGCAATTCCATGTTCTCGATAATTCATCTATACATACACATTTTAGTGCGTGCCTTCTTAATTTGGCAGCTTTATACGACACTGAACTCGACTCACCTTCCTGCTGCCGAATTGAGAAGGCACGCGCTAAAATATGTTTTGTACGCTCCAACGGGACTTCTTAAACTTGCCGGATAAAACTTCACCTTTCGGATCGACGCAGCGTTGTGTTGAGAGAATACCCCCCTGCACCGAACCGGCTTCAACTCAACAGGAGCTGGGGGTTATTATGACCTAGGTATGCAGTTCATTTTACGGTGAGCGTACAGGACAGAGCTATAACAGTTATATAGCTCTGTCATTTTCTCTGAGGGGGAGGGGGGGAACTGTATAGTTATGTCATAATAACCCTCCTGTTCAGTATTATTTGTATGAAACTCCATAATGGTAACGCACACTTATTGGCACGCCTTATATAATTTAGGCGAGGCGGTGCCAATCCAGTGGCGCTAGTCAAGTTTCCTTCGACAATCCTTAGCGATTATGTTTCGATTGAAAAATGTATGGAATTGACGTAAGCCACTGAGATAGTCATGTGGTAGGGGAAACTTGCCTTATTCGTACCTGTGCCTAAATCGTACCCTAGCGTTATTTCCGAACGTAATGCAACAGTAGCGACACTCGTGGCATAAAATGAAACCACTAGTCCGCCATGCTACCTGACATAAGTGACAACACCGCACCGCTGCTCTGCTTAAAATTATTAAAAAAGTAAGTAATTTCACAAATTTTGACTAAAATTTTTGATTATTCCATAAGGGTTTTGTGTCAAGTTAGTGTGAACGATTCAACTTGGGTTTTTTTTTGTTTAATTCTTAACTTATTTACGAGTTTATTCTTAGTAGGTACTGTCGCCAACCTTGCAAGCATTTTTTGCGCGGTAAATTTGAATTGGTTTTGGTCGTTGCGCCTTATTCGTACTCAACGCATGAGCCTATTTCGTACCGGTACGAATTAGGAATTAACGTTTTATTTTTGTTTAAGGTTAATATGGCTAAGCGCAAATATAACTACTGGGCTCCAGCCAATATGAAAAAAGCGATTGAAGAATATAAGAATGGAATAATTACATTCAACGCGGTTTGTTAAAAATACGAAGTACCTAAACCAACGTTTCGACGTCACCTAGAAGGTTTGAATAAGCATCAAAAAATTGGACGTCCAAAATGTTTGTCTCAAGAAATGGAAGAAGAGCTGGTCAGACACATTTTGGATATAGAGTCTAGATTTTTTGGCATTACTATACGTGAAAAAAATACGTTGATAAAAATGCTCGTAATTACATATGTGATGACTGTAAAGAATTACAGAAAACTATTAGATATGCTATGCAGAATTAAAAAATATTTATCTAGTAATATTAAGACGTATCTTTAGTTGATTTGCTGTGATTTTGAGACTGAAACTAATTATAAGATAACCAAGTACGATTAAGGAATACCGTGGTACAAATTAGGCGTACATAATCCTAAATCGTACTTTTTCCACTTAAAAATAAAATGATTATTACTCTAAAGTTTACGAATTGTAAGTGCAATATGGTACTGTTGTTGGATACTCATAGAATAAAGTTTATTAAAACATAAGTCACATGTTTCTGTTTTTGTTATATTTTATGTTTTTTCTCATTTTCCCTTAGGGGGTACGAATTAAGCAAGTTTCCCCTACTATCTCAGTGGCTTACGTCAATTCCATACATTATTCAATCGAAACATAATCGTTAACGATTGTCGAATGCAACTTGACTAGTCTCACAGAGCGGTTATGTGTGCGTCAACCTTTAAGCCTTTTTTTAAGATCAAAATACAAGCGTGGTATATCTATCACATTTTTAAATACTTGCCCTTTTAATAGCATCAACCACACTGGATATAATACTCTGAAATTTGACCATCATCCACCATATATTATTATCTTTATTGTAATGTTTCGCCACACGGCTTAAAACACGCTAAAACTGCGTAAAGTGAGCTGCGTCGAAGTCGCATAATGCGTAAGAAATGCGTTAAAAACGTGATGCAAAAGACGAGGCATTTTGTAAATGCTGCTACAGCAAAACGGCGAACCAAATTCAGTAAGCCTAGCCAAGAGACAAACTGTTCTAACGTTTCTGTTTCTATCGAGTTGAGGTTTGACGTAAAACCTACATTTTGTCGATTTTCGATATCGATCGAAACTTTTACGTTATACATAGCCGGGTCATAATAGAAATACGAATAATATAATATCGTTGATAGATTTAGGTTACCGTCTTTCCTGTGGATACACCGAAAGTTAACGTTTTTAAGGCCTAATTTTCTGACTAAGCCCATTTTCGCAAAAACGCCGTCAGGACTGCTTTAGACCTATCATATAAAAACATAACTTATATGCACACAAACTTTTGTTTTGAAGAGTGTGTATGACCCAGCCCCCAGATATTGTAACGCTTTCAATGCCAGCATTCTGATCAGCGGTTCTCTGTTCGGAGACACTTTTCACTACAAAGCGAAAAAATGCAGAATCGGCTACGTTGCAGCGAATCTGTTAACCAAAATTAAGCCTTAACGCAATGCAGTGATCCAGCGGCCCTAGCCAAGATGCAAACTCTACTAACTTTTTTCTTTTCTATAACTCGAAATGTATGTGATGACATTCTCGTGCGTTACGATAAACCACATCGTCAACTGTCATCCCATACATTTAGAGCGATAGAAAACATTAACGTTAAAAGCGTTTTTATCTTGGCCCCTGGTACCCGTATTATGGTCGCCTTTATCGCGGCGGATAAAGCATGCGTCACTCTCACACTTATTAAGTGGTCAGAATGTGACAGATGTTTTAGACAGCAGGTTTCGGTTTGCTTCGGCGTTGCTTTTATGGCAGTCTGTTACACGCGTTATAATAACGAAATGATGAACGGAAGTCTTCTAGTTGGTAGTGGCCCTGCCTTTTAGAATGTATATTGTTGTCTAATGCTATTGTATCTTGTCGCTTTAACGCTTTTGACAGATTATTGCAGACGTTAAGAGGATTGTGAACCGATACTCAAACCACGTAACCGTAAAAAAAACAAATTTAGCCCGGGTAAATAATAAATTTAACCTTTCTCACTCCCTAAATCAAGTCCGATTTCCATGGTTTTTGAATATGAATATTTTATTACGAAAACTAGGTTCATACATATTTTTTTTAATATCTACAAAATATTCAAAGATGTTATCGCATTTTGCATGTAAATTATTATTTTCGATCAATTCTCTCAAAGCGACAAAAGACTATAACGGTTCAACACCTCAACCGAACGACATGAAAAGTTCAAAGATAATTTATAATCTGGGACAGAACACAAGTTACTTTTTATCCCAGATAATTGGACAGTTTCCAAATGCGGACGGAGTCATGGGCAAAAACAAGTATTACCAATATTGTGTGTAGAGAAAATAAAAACTATTGTGTTCTTAAATGCCCCAACAGGCCTAGTAAAAAGTAAACAAATAAAAACTCTAAGAAATCTGTCTATTTACGACCGTTCGCTGAATGGGGACATTTAATTTTATGGCAACATTCCTTTTATGCGTATAAGAGTTGACTGAAGTATTTACGATTCCCTAAATGGATCACTTGAGATTGATATGACACAGTTATTTATTTCACATAGTTACGATCTCGAAAAACAATAAAGGAAACTTATTTTTGTGTTCTATAAATAACTCGCTCTTTCGCGCCTACGTTCTCCTTATTCTACTGAGTAAAACTATAATTGCTTTTGACATGTCAC
Source organism: Acleris holmiana (assembly GCA_949316455.1). Classification (NCBI taxonomy): domain Eukaryota; kingdom Metazoa; phylum Arthropoda; class Insecta; order Lepidoptera; family Tortricidae; genus Acleris; species Acleris holmiana. The sequence continues at coordinate 11,330,107 of OX438783.1, forward strand.
TTATCGTATTGTTTTAACTCTGCCGCCATTACAGTCAAGTAAAAAAGAGCTATACGTATTCCTTCCCTTTTATTTTTTGTAGACTTTTTAATTGTTGTCTTTTGTTTGTACAATTAAGTGTTTATATATAATGTGATAGCATGGCAAAAGTTGGTTTTACCTCGTATAATAGAGTCTGCTCTAAATAATTAGGTTTACGCACAATAAACTTATTTTAGTTATAGTATTTTTGTCTCTTTCTGTGAAGCTCAAATTTCACTATGACAGATAAGGACCAATGATATTATGCACACTTTAGCTATTGCACGTTTTTGAATACGAGGTTTATATTACAATCCTAGGGCTTAGTGTGGTATACTGGAATTGATACTTTCATATTTTTTAACACACCTTAAATCTTGCCTTGATCACATGTTTATACCAGCACAATCTACCGCAGAGTCTATTGTCTGCGCCTCGGATTTAACGGATCATGACCTAACCATGGTGGGTATCTCTCTTAATTTGCCTAAGCCAGTTAAACCAGGACGCTCAAAAACTGTGATCGATTTTGATTCTTTAAGACTTGAATTAAAATCTATTCACTGGGCCCCAACTTTATGTGATTCTGGTATGGACGCGAGCGTAGAGTTTTTTTCCACTTCGGTTGCAAATGCCTTGTCTAAATGTTCTAAAGTGGTAACAGTCAGTCGTTCCAAAGTTATTCTGCGGCCCTGGATGACGCCTGGCTTAATTAGATGCTCGAAACATAGGGATAAATTACATCTTGATGCTCGTAAAGACTCCAATAATGCCATGAAACAGCTGATTTATACTCGATACAGAAATTTCTACATTTCCCTAATAAGGAAATTAAAGATAGAGCATGACAGAAATGTACTCACACAAACTAAAAATGTCCCTAAAAAACTTTGGAGTGCAATAAACCGTATAACTCACAAATCCCCCAAGTTTTCGGTATCCGAAAACTTAGTAATTTCTGGGCGTTCTGCTACCGAGTCCCTTGATATCTGCAATTCTTACTTCACGAATGTGGGTACTGAGCTGGCGAACTCCATTCTCTCAAGGTTGAATGAAAGTCAGGAATCATTGGCTCGAAGGGTGTGCAATGTGCCAACCTTGGACTCCTTTTACATAGAACCCACGGACGAGAAAGAGATCCTTGGTATTATTAATGTCCTCGACTCGGACAGCGCTCCTGGCTATGATGGTATAAGCAATAGAATTCTAAAAGAAGTTGGTGAAATCATAGCAAACCCGCTCGCTGCCATCTTTAACCAGAGCATGTCGTCTGGATCATTTCCCCAGGCTTGGAAGACCGCCACATTGATTCCCATTCACAAAAGCGGCCCTTCAAATGTCCCTAATAATTTCCGTCCTATTTCTCTTCTAGGAGTTTTCTCCAAGCTTCTAGAACGCATAATGAATAAACGTCTGGTAAAATACCTAGAACAAAACAAACTCCTTTCAGACCGCCAATTTGGTTTCCGCCAAGGTAAGTCCACTGAAGAAGCGGTTACTTTGTTGACTGATACCGTTGTGGATCACCTAGATGGGGGCCGGTGCTGTATCGGCGTCTTTCTTGATTTAGCAAAGGCGTTTGATACAGTATCGATCCCTATACTCCTCAAGAAGTTGGAAAACTTGGGCATTCGTGGTTTGGCACTAGACTGGTTTTCCAGCTATCTCACAAATAGAAGTCAACGTGTTAAAGTCGGTGACAATTATAGTAGCCTAAAACCGGTATCTTTCGGCGTACCACAGGGAAGTATTTTGGGTCCCACACTTTTTACCGCTTATATTAACGACATTATGTCCCTCGAACTCTGTAATGGCGAGATGCTGTGTTACGCTGATGACACCGCACTAGTGTTTCACGGCCGCTCATGGCAGGCTGCACAAATAGCGTCGGAAACGGGTATAAAAAGGATTGCGTCTTGGATGGAACAAAACCTCTTGACTTTGAATGCAGCCAAGACGCAGTTCCTTTGTTTTCACAAAACTGCAGCATCTTGTCCTCCTGAATTCATGTGTGGCCTAAAAATACATGCCTCAAACTGTGGAACTTACCTAGATCTCCCCCAAATTTGTTCTTGCGACTGTATCACCAGGGTTTCAGTTGTTAGGTACCTTGGCGTTACATTGGATGAAAACCTCAATTTTAAAAAGCATATAGCGATAACAGCGGCAAGAGTAAGGAAATTAATCTATACAATGAAATTCTTAAAAGAAGTCGCGAATGAACAACTATTAAAATCGGTGTATCTAGCGCTCTGTCAACCTGTACTCGATTATTGCATCCTTGCCTGGGGAGGGTGTTCAAAATCTACCCTGATAACCCTGGAAAGAGCTCAAAGAGCGGTATTAAAGGTGTCGTTACGGAAACCGCGGCGGTACCCCACTGAAAGCTTGTTTGGAGAGGCAGGAGTTTTTAGTGTCCGCAGATTATTCTTAATGCGAGCTACTGTTTATATGCACAGAAAGATTATTAATTCGCCATTGTACCCTGACATGCTAAGGAAACGTATTTTTAAGGCATCTGTACCCACTGCTCGCTCTGCGTTCGCTAGGCGTTTTAAATCATTTATTTTCCCACATGTATACAATGCGATACTTGAAAAGTGTAATTTGAAAACCTGCTGTCTTGCAAAAGCTAAAAATATAATCCGACACTTTCTTATGTCTTTATCATACAATGACTCCGAGAAAATGTTGTGTTAGCATCGTAGGGCTGCTCCTGTAAGTGTATAACGCACGCATGCACTCACACCGCACACACACACACACACACACACACACACACACACACACACACACACACACACACACACACACACACACACACACACACACACACACACATACACACACACAGCGATTTCCTTTGATGTTAAGTATTATTTTGGTGAAACTTCTTCAGTACTTTTGTTTTTTTTTTTTCTTTATTCTCAAGCCGACTTGTTTAAGGGTAATTCGTGTCAGTCATGATTCCCACGATACAGGCTCTGCCTAGTGTGGGGGTCGCCGATTAATTGTTAAACCTTGTTATTTCTTTATATGGCAATAAAACATTTTTACTTTTTTTTACTTTTTACTTTTTTATTTATTAGTATCTGCATTGTCAATGTGTTAAATTTGCCACAATAAGGGACAACCTGGGGTACATGATTCCGGGAAAAAGTATAAAAAGTATTTTCCTCGTTCTATTTTTATCACTTTTCCTGAGTTACGTAACCACGGAGAAAAGTTACGCAATTAGCGAACTAATAATTAGTAACTGGCACAAAATATAATTCTAAATAGCTTGTTAGCATAATGAAGTCATGGGTACTTTCTTAAGTACAGATATATTTATAAGGTTCATATTTCCTTGAGTTGGAAATTAAGAAATTTATCGGGGTTGGTATTGATCTTACGTATTAAACAACGTAAACTGTGAAAACATAGAGCTAAATCAAAACAGATTCAACACATATAGAGCCAATTAATGATCATTTTTATCTCGTTCGCGATTACTGTCAAGTAAATAAGATCTATCACAACGTTGACAATATCGTAACATGTCAAAAGCAATATGGTTTTGCCTATTAAAATATAGTTATCTTTAACTTTGCGTATGACAAAAGTTACTTTTATAAATGTCAAACTTGTCACCTCAGAAAGTCTTTGACGTTTCTAAATCTTAGATGTTGACTGGTCTGAATTTAGCGATTAAAGTTTTAAATTGGTCCCATTATTTGTTTGAAGAACTTAGCGATGGGCAATTAATCGGGTATGTACACATCCAAAACTGGATAGGTATTTATTTTAAGTATTAACATGAATAAGTTTTAAGCCGGGCTTAATAACTTCGAAAACGCAAATATTTATTTTACTCTCTCAGGGCTGGGATTCTACACGGTAATAATGATATTGTCTATGACGTGTTTCCGTATTGTGAACGTTTTGATAACTCTTATGTCATTTACAATAATGGCGACTGTGACATAAACGATTCTTAAACACGTCAAACCCGATATTATTATAACGCAGTAGAATAGAGGCCCTGTTCATGTTCTAGCAGCTTTAGTACTTATCGATAACTGAGAAAGCAAGTAAAATACGAACATTTCCGACAAAATACGATATCGTATAGTCGTTTTTAACATTTCATTATGTAAAATGAAACGTAAAACAGGGTTTAAAAAAAAAGATATGACAGGCGTCATTCTGGTTTGGCGGCAATACGTCGTTAATGTTAGACTGTTAGTAGTATTACGAGAAGTAGGTAAGTTTTATTAAATTGTTTCGAGTATTTACTAAAAGTAAACCATAAAAATAATAGGACTGCGTTTTATTTGGACAACGGTGATTAAGGAAGATAACCATTCAATGTTTATATATATGGATCGATTTAAAAAAAAATACATAGTTAAAGGCTTAATGAAAACAAAATCACTTACAGATGGGCCCTTTACAGATACACTTCGACCCCTTTAGGATCTTTTGTGCAATTACCCCTCTTTACTCACTCCCCATGTTTTTCCTTCATCGTAGGAGCATCAGGTACCGTACTTAAGTTAGAAAACTTACGATCACGAGTCGAACCCTTAAGCCACTAGGCCACTGACGCTCTTAACGAAAGTTAGTCATATTAACTATATGGGTAACTTTCGTTACACAAAGGAATCAATTAAGTCTTGTTTCAATTAAGCCCCTCAACTATGTAAAAAAAATAAACAACCCATATCTGAGATAGAAATAGTAGTGTTTAATATGATAATTTTGAATAGATCTGTGGCGACCTAGCGACATCTAGCAAAAACTTGTAACAACCAACTCAGCAGCGCTACCAGCGTCAGACAGCGCAACTAAATCTGTCAGTGCGCTACATGTATCGCGTTTACGAAGTTTTCCCAGTCTGTTGAACTATATATCACTTCCAACTTCATACCAACGGGCTTTGGTCCTCCGGCTAAATGCCCGCCTTTAGATCGATAATCTCTATTATCTTTCTACAGATCCAAAACATGCATAAATGACTTCGATTATAAAACATGACATTACCAAATAGGTCAAGGTTCAATAAAAAAAAAACTAGACGTCGAGTCGTATCAGTCCCTAAAAGAAAAAGCTCTAGAATGAGAGTCATGGAAATTGTTCCACTGACAAAAGCCCAGCCGTAAATTTAAGAAGAAGAAACAAATGACAACACTTTTACCCAAACCGCAAACAGTGGAAATATAAATGTAACTGAAACCCTTTCCCTAAGCGGCTTTGATCACAGCACAGTTAAAACGTCCTCATCGATAACGGGCAAATCAATCATAAACAGGCAGTCTTTGACATGGCTTATCTACTCAGTTCTGGCAGATTCCGCGCAATTTGTACGAAATGCCTGACCCGCCGGGATCGGGACAATATGACTGGAATTCCACTGGGCCGACAATGGAGCCCAGTGGGGCGGGAAACTGTTCCGTCAGTTTGTGAAGCGGCAAAAATAGTTTAACTAAAACGGGATCCATAATTTTGCGTGTATATAAACTCTTTATTGCATATAGAGATATAACAACGTGAAAAAGGAACAAAAACACAAAAGATGTTCAAAGACAAACTTATCCCTTTAAGTGATGTCTTTCAGTTAACCTATGAGCGATTGAAAAATAAATAAAAACAAGGAATGGCTAAGCGTAATACAAAAGATAAAAATAAAATAGTACATACATACACACATAATAACAAGCCTTCACTCCCAGAGTGGGGCAGGCAGAGCCACAGAAACACTAACAACTCTAAAAATACTGATTTAAAATTCTGTAACCACATCTTGCACAATCAGGCCAAGAAGTCTTTTACCGTTTTAGTGACAGGTTGCAAACCCATCGCCTAACAGTACTACAAGCCGTAATAATAAAGTATTATTTAATTTATTGATTGATAGGTAACTCGACGGAAAACTCAACGCAGGTTCTAGAATTTTACAGAGGCAAGGGAGGGTTTCTATTAAGCAGGGTTCCCTTGTTCCCCGTACATAACCAATTTACATAACTAGCACTGGGAGAGGACAAATAATTCCTATTTCAAAACCGGGTTTTAAATAGGGATTTTTTCTTTCCTTGTACTAAACCAATGTCATGGGCAGGTTATGTACGAGGAAAGAAAATTCCTAATACAATACCCGGTTTTGGAATAGGAATTATTTGTCCCCTCCCAGTGCTGATTATGTAACTTGGTTACGTACGAGAAACAAGGGGCTAATTTGCCTACATAATTCCAGAATCTGATAGCCGAACTTTAGAAGGTTAAAGAGGCACTTTAAAAAGAAGAATATGCCTACTACATTAAATGTATACCAGTCTTAAAGAAGGCCTCCTGTCTAATATTCTATTGGTTTCAGGGGTGGACCTGCAAGGAGCCGCTCTAGGGCCACTTTGTTTTAAGCTTTAAATGAAATATTATTAAGCCTGGTCGTTACAGTGATTTATATTTGCATATTTTTATACATAATATTTTATCTTAACTCATATTTGATAAACAACTTAGCCTGTTAGTGCAAAATGTGATTACAGAATTACCAACAACTCTTTTTGTAGTTGTTGGTATTTCTGTAGCTCTGCCTACCCCACTCTGGGAATAAAGGCGTGATAGTATGTATGTATGTATGTAAGTAATATTTGAAAGAGTTAAGATTTATACCAAATTTTTTGTTTAGAATCGATAAACTCAAACTGATGTTGAATTTTTTTTCACCTATAGAAAGCTACATTATCATTTTATCATACAAATTAATGCTGCCAGCCTCCTGGAGGGCTAGCACAAGTGGTCCGCGGCTTGTTTGTCACTCGGATCTCCCTTTCCATCTAGTCTGCAACTAAGAGACGCCCCGGGCGAGAAGCGAGAAAATACAACTTGTGCTAAGCGTACAGGGCACCATCAGCAACGACAACTATTTGGCCCATATTTTTTACTCTATAGGTAGTATAGTTTTAATTTTAGGTAGGTTAGTTTCTCTTGTTATCGTGGTTTAGTTATTGCTTATTCATATTTGATCTTGTTAACTGTATTCTGCTAATAAAAAACGTTCATATATTAATAACCTATAAAGACCAATACGTCGTAGAAACCTTAAAAACCGAATTGAATATCAAACTTGGAGCTTACTTGAAGTGTGTTGACTTGCAAAGCTATCTCGATCGCTTTGAAATAATACAGTAAACTTTTAAAATCAGTATGATAACATCTTAGAATTTAATAGGTTTTCTTTATATTTGGCTTAGGTAAGCGAACACGATCGACGCTATTATAAGCTATGTATAAGAAAAATAATGTGCCCAGTCACCGATCACCGATTATAACCAGTTTTAGTGGTGGTAGAGTTTGTGCAGGGTCCGTCCGGATCGCTACCACTATCTTATCTATTAACCTACCGCCAAGCAGCAATGTTCGCATTGTTGTGTTCTGGTGTAGGGATAAAACAACCGGTTAAATTACTATCATAGAGGCATTCCATTCGGCAACGCATATGAGGTCCCAGGGTTGCAGTCTTGAGATAATTTTGAGAATTCCAATGTCTATGAGTCTCAAATTCCACTTAGCATCCGGTGGCCTGAGTGCTTGTGTGCCTTCTCCTTGCCATAAAAAAAACAATATTTAACGGTTACGGTTCGTATTAGCACTACCATAGCATTATAAGAAAAGTAAGATTGTCATAAAATGAATGTATTAACGACAATTTATATTACGGAATATGTAATAGATTCGGAGATCCAATAAGACATTTCCTAGATTTTATTTGATACGGAACAGTAGCGGAATGTCATTATAACTCAATATTCGTAACGCTCGCTATTTAACTTAGTTTTCTACAACAAAGGTAGGTATTTGCAAAAGAAATGGCAACTACTAGTAGATATTTTTTAGGGAAATCATATTGATAACTAGCTTCTGCCTGCGACTTCGCGTAGAATATGTTATTCGGCCATGTTGCAGGGGATTTTGATTACCGTGATTTCCTCGTAAACTTAAATCGATCCAGCCGTTGCATCGTGAAGTTGTAACAAACTGACACTCACACAAACTTTCACTTTTTTAATATTAGTGCGATTCTACCAGAGTTTAGAGCGCGATGGCCATCGAAGTGGTAAGAAGCGAAACCAATATCAGTCGTAACTTCCTTTATTTTTTTATAATTTTAAAATTACGAACATAATTATCGTAAACCGTTAATAATACGTATTTTCCTATATCTTTATTTAACCGATGTCAGAATATGGTACTTTTATCCCGGGAAATCGTGCAAAAAGTCCTGATGGAACATAAACGAACTCGCAGTTAACATAAATAGGAATAGAAGCTTTGATTGTTACTTTAAATAGCCCTTTAACGTATAAAGTGAACAAAATAGGTCCCAATAATGTTCCTTGTGAAACACCCATCATAAAACTTATGATCAAATTGATCATACTTATTATCTTTAATGAAACTTAATATCTTAAATAAGAAAAATAATCTCTTCGCCTAAATTTAAATGACGCTAAGATGTAGCTGAAGCTCTGTGTACTGCGATTATAGTGTAGCATGCAGGATTATTAGTAGAACGTCTTGCCGACTAACCGTGTGGAGTGACAAGCTCGAGTTAGACGTTTGCAAGAGGTTAGTTAGTCTGCTTACGTTGGTACCGGTGCGTTTGCTTAGAGTTTCAATTAACTTGGTGTTTATGATTAGCTCAATCATACTGAATTTGTTATATCTAAATTTAAAATTTTGACTGAACAGAATAAATCTTAATTATATATTAGGTACGGTTCAAGAGGTCTTAACAGTAATACATACCCAAAATACCTTTTAAAGTACAGATGATGTAATCGCTGAACGGCTTAAAATTGGACAAGGTACCTATTAGTTATTTTCTATCCAGCTGTTTCACAAAACGTATCAATTGATCAAAATTCGATTTAGCCAAAAGTATTCTATTTTTTTACATACAGTGAAAATATGAAAAACCCATTCTTGTAAAGGATAATTCAAATAAAAAATACAAGTTTAATAATTTGAGAAGGCTTCATATAATTCATCCTTAGTCGTATTCAACATTTATAGAAAAAGAAGTAAGTATAAACATTAAACATTTATTCAACGCTCACGCTCACTCAAGACAAACACAAATAATAAGCAAAATATAAATTACTTAGGTTAGGTTAGACTTCCCACTACCAAAAAATACTCATGCGGCGAGAAATGTCTTTCGATGAAATGAAATTTCTGTGTAATGATACGTTCTTTGACAAAAGTAATTCTGTCTTTAGACAATAAAGACATTAAGAGAATAACATCATGCATTTATTAACCTTAGGCGTATCTAACATACTCGAAAACATTAAACAGATGTAGCAGTGTTTTAAATATAATTAAAAGGTGACGAAGCGAAACAAAACACGTTGCAAAGCATCGAGTATGAAAACTCAAACGAGCGCGGTGCCGAGGGACGAATTAAAATGTAAAAGGGAGCAATAAAAACATTTTTAGCCCCCAGCGGCTAAAATTATTCATTTTATAAACGTTACTAGCAGCGATGACTTGCTGAAACGTTTGATCAACATCATTTTTCGAAAACGTATTTATGTTTTAACAGTTTATATATAACCTCTGCATAGGTAACAGGTGGTAAGATTAGACCTTTAAAAAAATGCTGCGGCGGGAAGTACGTTCTTACAAATTTTGAAAATTGGTGCTCTGGTTATCATCAATGAACCGTTGTTCAATGATTGAGTATCAATTTTCTATTTTCTTATGACATGTAGTTTTTTTATGTTAAGGAGAAGGCACACGAGCACTCAGGCCACCTGATGGTAAGTGGAATCTGAGACCCATAGACATTTGAATTCCTAAGACCTCAAATGCGTTGCCAACCCTGAGGACTAAGATGGAATGACTCTATGCTAGTAATTTCACCGGTTGTCTTATCCCCACACCGGAACACAACAATGCGAACACTGTTGCTTGGTGGGTGGTTAATGGATAAGATGGTGGTAGCGATCCGGACGGACACTGCACCTACCACCACTAATATACCACCATACCATACCATATGTGTAGTATTGCACATGCCACCTGAAACTGATAGTAAGTGGTCTCTGGGGCCCCAATAATTTCCAATCTCAAGACTGCAACTTCAACACTGCAACTTTGGAGCTGTGATGGCTGCAAATGCGTTGTCAACCCTGAGGACTACCGTCTTGATACTCGTATTAATGATATTAATATTTTTATTAAGATTTTAAAGCATGTACGACTAACTCCATTTACAATGTTACTACTTATTATCATAGGCAAATAAGAGTAGATTAGATTTAGTTCACGTGAATAAATCTTATCTAGGTTATCACTAACAGATCTTAAGTAATTATGTAGTTATGAAGTAAATAAGGGCTACCATAACTTTGTCAACATAACATAAACATAACATCACGCCTTCATTCCCAGAGTGGGGTAGGCAGAGCTACATAAATACCAACAACTCTAAGAAGCCTTGTTAATAATTTCTGTAACCACATTTTGCACCGTACAAATTCAGCTCCGGGCTTTTTAACTATGTTTGTACGTTTCCATTTATTTATTTTGTTTATTTCTTTCCTATTTATATCTTCTTGATAATTAAAACGTAGATTCCTAGTTTTTCATAATATCTACAACATAAATTCAACAATCGTAAAAATCGGACTACGTTTAAGGGCAGAAAAACGTTATCGCATTTTGTATGGACTTGTTTATAATTGCGTAACCACATTTTGCACAATCAGGCTAAGATGATTACCAGTGTATTAGTGACAGGTTGCAAGCCCATCGCCTAACAGTACTACAAGCCGTTATTCCCTTAGTCGCCTCTTACGACATCCACGGGAAGACATGGAGTGGCACTATTCTAACCCGGCAACCACACGGGAAATTTTCAATATGATAAAATGTCAAAAGCAATTACATTAAGCCCGCAAAGAATACAGCCAGTTATGTTCTCTTTTTGCAAGAATTAATGGAACAAGTAGAAGCATGTGAAATACAACATGTATTTTTAAATGCACTGTAGAGTAAGTTACAAAACCATAAATTGAATTTATTGTAAGCTTCTCGGGCACAGAAAGCTTCGGGATAAGTACGTAGCTCACACTTAATGTAAACTGTTTAAAACTTGAGCTTGCGAGCCATTTTGCTGCGAAAGCTTAAATAAATTGTGCTTCGTAAGGCGATTATAACGTTTAAAGTTTCAATGTGTGATGAAATTACTTGAGGGCTTTGTGTTCGGGAAATATACAGTTTTAAAACCTACAACAGTTTTAAGTTTAAGACGATTTACGCAGATTTCGCTCGCGACTTCGTCAGAACGATGCGATTTTGTCGTTTTTCTCTAGGAAACTACTAAATTTTCTAGTTATCATATTCCTAATCAAGATATAGAAAATGCGTAATTGAACAAACACATCTATGATCGAATTGCGTCGCGTTTGTATTTTTAGCAGAAAAAAATAATTGAAGAGATTTTGGGCTGAAACAAAATTGTAATCCGTTCGTAGGCTATACTTACATTTTTTGTTTCTACCACATTATAAAATATCAAAACGGCTCGACTACTGAAAATAGGTGAAACCAAACTGAGAATAGGTAAAGTCCAACTCAAAATAGGGGAAGATTTTCAAACTTCGCTTGACACAGTACACGATCATCAAGCTAAATAAAATGACTGCATATTGTTTCCTAAATCAATTAAGAACACGATTGAAAAGTTTTTGTATTTATTTATCTCTCTCCACCCTCCTCTCTCTCTATTCGCTGTATGTCTGACCATCCCTCCTCCACTTTCTCTCTCTCCATGCATTTTAAAAGTACAAGATAGCGAAAAAACGGGATAATCTAACCATTTATTGAGTGGTTTCTTTTATTCCGCCTTTTGGATACGAAATGAACATTCCCATGTAGCTTACATTTAAAAAGTTCTACTAAACAACTTCAATTCCAATTTAAAGATCCTCAAATGCACATTAAACTTACGTTAGTGCAAAGACAACTTGAATATATTTGCATATTCCGAGAAACACATTCAGTTTCCTTTAGGACCGCCGAGGAAGCCATTATTACATTTTATTGCCGTCTCCTTTCATAATAACATGCGAAGAATACGCTTTTAAATTTCTCCGACGTTTTGTGTTTCAGACGCGTTTATGTTGAATTATAGGGTTTTATTTATACTTCAATATTAAATCGTAATGTTGTTGGAATAAATGTTGTAACATTTGAATGTCTGTAGGTAGTCAAAGTTTACCGACTTTATAAGGTAATATTAAACTCTACTATCAGGATATAATAACTAAAATAAATTCATCCCATATAATAATATACACAGGACGGTCATAAAATCACATTATTTCAAAGTAGAAATTAAATATATTACCGACAACATCAACATCGATTCTCGCGAACGAAGTACCAGGAGTTTAGAGGTTGAAGAGAGGTTTAAATACGAGACACGTCAATGCATATCAATTACGACAAACCTTTTTTTGCATTTAAAAGAGTTAACAATTTATCGGCTCTGCCCTTCGGCCCACTAGCAAAAAGTTCTTCATTCATTAACTATTAATAATTTGTATTAATGGGGTGTCAATACAAGATAAGCCATTGCTACATACGTATTTTTCTTAGTTAATATCTTACCGATGGCCGTTGCAGCGGAAAGGTTCTAGAGTGGCGAGCGCGAACCGGGAGACGAAGTGTCGGTAGACCTTCCACAAGGTGGACCGACGATCTGGTAAAGGTCGCGGGAAACCGCCAGGTGACAGCAGCAGAGGACGTCTTGCGGCTGATGAGATTGACGAACTCAGCGATGAGCTGAACATTGTCGTCTTGAAATGAAATATCTATAGGCCTCGGAACTCACTTACGAGTGCCATCAGGTGGTTTGTGTGTGTATTTGCCTTTTCCATACCATTAAATTTATCTTGATAATGGACGTTAGACACTCGCGTTAAAGTAGCAATTTTAAGGCTGTAGATCCATCATCATCATGACGTATTTAAATATACCGACGGGCCTATTATGGTCGTGTTTATCGATGTGTATAAACATCGGTCACTTTCTGACCTGTATGTTAATGCAAGAGTGACGGATGCTTTATCCACCGGGATAAAAGGTACCTGGGCCCAGATGCACAGAGGTTGGTAAATTTGAGAATTTCACCCAATTTCATTTCGATAATCGAAACTAACGCAACAAAATGCGACGTTGTCAGCTCACTTAAGAGACCTCTCAGTTTGTTAAGTTCATCTCGAAATGAGCAAGAAAGAGAGCACAACACTGCCGGACCTGAATGATTAACATAGCTGATAAGAAGAGAAAACGGTGGGGCGCAAAAAATTTAAGGCCCATCAATTTAATGAAGCTTGAATAAGTCGAGATTACTACTCGAGATACCTATTTTTCTTAAAACACAGCCGTTGAGACGAGGGTGATAGATTAACCCCGCTTTTTGCTACTGATTAAGATCTTGGGATAAAATCTTACGTTTTTCTACTTCACCCTGTGTTTTAAAGAAAGTATCGAAACACGAGTGTTTTGTTTTCGTTTTAATACATACCATTGCTGCGTGAAAAGTAAGAACAGGTCTTGGATTCTACACGATAATAACTATATCGTATTAGACGTGTTTCAGTATTGTCAACGTTTTGATAACTCTTATGTCATTTACAATAATGGCGACTGTGACATAAACGATATCGATATATTATAACGCAGTAGAATAGAGGCCCAGATCGCTTCGATAGATGAGACAGACCATATTTTAGCAATGTAGCCTCATTTGAAATCTTTTTCATTGATAAGGTTATATAACCTCGTTCATAATAATATCTAGACAAAATTAGTTTACTCAATTCGTTTTCTTTTTTAAGTTCAAAATCACTCAAAATTATTGCAAAATAAATAAAGTTAAAAATCTACAGAAAAATTCAACTAATTTAGCATATTACATTTGCCTAAACATTGAAATTAAAAATGAAAAGTGTATTTTGTTTATCTATCCCACTATGTCTTGGAACAGTAACAAATTTGATTGACAGAATCACAAAATCAGTTTTATCACAGAGCAGTGAATCTTTTTCCCTAAACGCAGCCTCATTGGTTCTATGACACCACCCACTCCTCATCGACTTAAACAAATGGTTCGTAAACTGAAAAGTCTATTTCGGGGTTCCCCTGTTTTCGCATAATCACGACTGTCTTAATGTATGATTTTGCATAATTATTATTCTACTGATACTTTTGAATTTTTTGAAAAGTTATATAATAAATCTAACCTAACCTACCAGGATTTCACAAACTGTTTAATAAAAATCCCTTCACAGCTGGAGAAAATTGAAACGAAAAAAAATAGGCGTTTCTTTAAATTCTGACAAAAAATTATCGGCGCCATAGGGAACCCCTATTTCGTACCCGGGCATTTTCAAAATAAAGTGTAGTTGAGGAAAATTAAGAAACTTTAACTTTTGCCATTAGCCATACATGGCTAATTTAGTGAAAAAATTGACAAGAGGATACTTTTGTAAACTTTCCTTTAGCTAGGGTACACTTAATAATGAAAATACCCACCCCACGATTAACTGAACTGAATTGAATTACCGTTTTTTTTTCACCTTAATGACTATGGATGTGGCTTTTGAACCTCGTGGGACCCGGTGTTGCATAGGAAGTACAATCAAGGCAATTAAATTTTAACTTTATTTTAAGGTGTATAAAGGTCATTTTAATTGGTTGCAAAATGAAAAATGGCATTTATTAGCCTACCTTACTAGTAGATTCAAAATCCCACTTACAAAACTCTCCCTGTTTGTGGTATTAAGGGCCTCACTTAATGGTATGGTAGAAAATAAAGAGATCCCTATTAAGATAATGTACTCGTTCTGATTTTATCTCCATAACATCATTAAAATGCACTGGATATCAGAAATATTCGCTGTAAATGCATAATATATTATTTTTACAACGCTAAAGAAAATTCTCGTTACGGCCGTATACAGGGCGATAACAAAAGGTGCACAAAAGAGCTCGTTCCGCGACAATAATGTTAATTTACAGGGTGTGCCCGTAAAGGTACAGAGGTTGTTCATTGTGAGAAATCACTGAAATTGTATTTGAATTGAAAGTAATTATATGGAGGAGTGAAAGAAATTTGATTGTTTTGTTGAGTTTTGAATATACGCTTGATGTAGGTTGGATGTTGAAGTAAATTTATAATTGCGTCGAAGGAGGAAAAAAGATTTGATATTTGAACGCTTCGTTGCTCTCAGAAATTAAAGTTTATATAAAATAATTTAACTCAAATTAAAATTGCTATAACGGAAAATGGAGTTATGAAGTATATTAGCAGACTGCCCTTTTCAACGCAATGTGTATTGTGTCATTTGTTTCAAATGTATTTCTGTAAGCGTTAAATTATTCATTATTCTGTTCTATCTATTGTATTCAAAACCATGAATCAATAGACAATTACAGTTTTTACATTATTTAATAATGAATGTAACTAAACATGCCTCTTACTTCACCTTAAAAAATACATACATACAAAACATCACGCCTTCATTCCCAGAGTGGGGTAGGCAGAGCTACAGAAATACGAACAACTCTAAAGACTAACTGATATTTCCGTAACCACATTTTGCACTAACAGGCTAAGAGGTTTACTAGTGTATTAGTGACAGGTTGCAAGCCCATCGCCTAACAGTACTACAAGCCCTTATTCCCTTAGTCGCCTCTTACGACATCCACGGGAAGACATCCTTACACACACAACCTTAAAAAATAACTAAAAATATTTCAGTTTAGATAATTGAGAAAAGTTACGTTAATTGTAGTTAAACCTAAAACAAAGTATCAAGACTGCGCGGTTAACCTACAGCGAGGATCAAGATTTTTACCCGCTCGATCTACGCTAGCGTTGTCGCACCACTTCATGTGTCCCCTTATGCTCCCTTAACCCCTTGACTCATCCCAACAGCCACCAAATCCTTTACAAAACTCAAGATGGCACTTCAAAGTAAACCCATTGATTACGGAACCCTGCAGCCTTCAGAGGGGTTAGCACAACTTGCCCACGACTTCTTTGTGGAGCTGTACGTCTTTATCTAATCAGTCCACAACGAAAGAGAGGCACTTAGGGAGAAGTGAGTAAAATCGAGTTGTGCTAGTCGCGCAAAGCGGGAATCATTGTCAGCAATCCACTGTGCCTTTTGCAAAGGACTTAGATCCAATCTATATCCCAGACAAAGAACAATACCTCAGCCTGGATTAAGCTTTTGCTATTAATGATGGTATTACATAATAATGCTGACTGTTTAAAGGCTGATATTTTCCTTTAGTTTTTAATTTATTCAATGCTATGCACATTTCATATTCATATTCATGTATTCCTTACAGGACAATGTCATACAAATTGACCTAGTCCCAAACTAAGCTCTAGGCTTATACTATGAGTACTAGACAACGATAAACTTACTAATATAGAGAAATATATACTTACATAGAAAACATCCAAGACTCAGGAACAAATACTCGTGCTCATCACACAAATATCTGCCCTTACCGGGATTTGAACCCAGGACCTCTAGCTTCTAAGGCAAGGTCACTACCAACTAGGCTAGCGTGTAATTTATGGTTGGAAAAATAATAATTAAATACGAGTAAGTACGTAGTTAAAATAATAAATAAACCTTACAATCATTAATTCACTAGTTTAGTAACTTAGCTACGACGCGTTGAAAAACAAAGTATTAATAAAGTACAAACCTTGTACTAGGTAAATTCGTCGTCGAAAAAACCTCCCAGAATACTCGAAAAGACATCTGAAACTTGTGATTTACATAAAAGTCATAAGTAGTTACCGAATAGGGTCATGCGAATGGGTCTATATTATTTGGCCTAAAATAATTTGATCTAAACTGACATTATAATTTGATAATAGTATGATCTAAAATCACATACTGTAATCATTTATTTGCTCTTAATTTCACTATTATATTCTATTACTATTCAAGTTAGAGATAACAAAAGTTATATATTTTGACTATTACACCATATGGGTCATAAGTATTTTAGATTTATTTTTTATAAATAACTAGTGACTCGCCCTCTTCTTCGGTTTCGGTGAATTTTCTGTGACAACCGTGCGTATACCAGATTTTTTTGACTTTTGTTACAAATATCTACCTGGCGGTGAAAATCGCATCAAAATCCGTTGCGTGGTTTAGGAGTTAGCGGATATATAGGCAGACACAAAGACAAACAGACAGACAGACGTGGAAAGCGACTTTGTTTTGTACTTGTAAAGATAAAGTTTGAGATTATACCTCTAATGATTATATTAAATGAATAAGCTGAGTGGTTGCTGGGTTAGGTCGTATGAGGCGACGAAGGGAATAAAGGCTTGTAGTACTGTTAGGCAAGGGCTTGCATGCAACCTGTCACTAAAACACTAGTAAACATCTTGGCCTGATTGTGCAAAATGTGGTTATAGAATTAGTATTAACAAGTCTTTTTAGACTTGTTGGTATTTTTGTAGCTCTGCCTACCCCACTCTGAGAATGAAGGCGTGATGTTTTGTATGTATGTAAATAAGCATTATGAGATTTTGACTAATATAGATTCCAATATTAGGGTATGTGGTACCTATAGTACATACAATTAGAGATTATAAAATAATAACATTTGATGAGAGCATACCGTCAAGCCCACACTTTAATGTTAAAAACAAAATTTACAGTGCACAGAAATGCAAACGAAAGGTTAAATAAAGTGCTTTGGTCTGTCCGTGAAATGCGAAGAGATGCCTTGGGGCGTAATCGACATAGAGGGTGTTCTCTGAGCGGCTACAACTTGATTTATCCGGCCGAGTTGACGCAAGATTGCACTTTCAAAATTATATTATTCAGAAACCTCTGGGTAGTCTGCTACTGATTATCACACGACACCGTTAATACATATTTTCCACTAGATTTATTTAGTCGATTATTAATGTTATACGACGTACGTACCTGTGAAGCATGAAGCATTTTTGTTTGTAAGCATATTAACAGCTAAAAATCTACAAAAACACAAACTCGGTTTATAGCTAAAAATCTACAAACACAAAAACTCTTTTCATAGCTAAAGATCTACTAACACAAATAATTTTATAGATAAAAAGCTACTAACCCTTTTCACCGTTTATAGAATTTACAATATGAAAAACTAAATCTCATGGATATGTGTCTTATTATGTGTATAAAAGATCGTGTATTTTAAATATAAAATTAGAACATAATAATATCTAACAACGTGCATCATTAATTTAGAAACAGCTTTTTAGGGTTCAGTAGTCAAACTAGGAAATCTTACAGTTTCGCCATGTCCGTCAGTCCGTCCGCAGCCTGGCGCAGAGACTCTTAGTAGTAAAATGCTGTAATTTGGTATGAATATACATAATACTCACGCCAACAAAGTGGTAAAAAAGCATGTTGAAAAAAAAATTACGGTTTTGAGAAATCAATTTTTTGATTAAGGGATCCGTTTATGAATTATTAAGCTTTAAAGTGCTAATTTTCTGTAAAGTCAATTAACCCCCCCCCCCTCCCTTCCAGCCAAATCTACAAACACTAAAATCTATAAATAACTTCAATGAAAGCGCATATCCAAATTTAAAAGGATATTTAGTTGGGCGCCAAAACTGTCGTGTTTCGAAGGTTCGGAAGACCAGATAACAGACGGAGGAAATTTGTTGAGGCACCTGACCTTCCGAAGGCTCGGAAGACCAGGTACGTAAAGAGGGTTGAAAGAGATAAAAGAGTTAGGTCAGGGTCAGGGTTATTTCGTGGGAGGACCTCAAGCGCCGTGCCGACGCCTGTTTGCAGGAGTTGTGCGGAGCATGGCGCTGTATGGAGCGCCAATGTGGGCCGACACGTTGTCGGCTAAGAATAAGGCGCTACTAAGGAGGCCCCAAAGGGTGGTGGCCCTCCGAATAGTGAGGGCCTATGTCACGGTGGCACATGCGGCCGCGTGTGTTTTGGCCTGCACCCCGCCGTGGGAGCTAGACGCTCAGGTGCAGGCCGAGACGTACCGGAGAAGGGCGGGGTTCCGGGCGAGAGGAGAACGCCTGGACTCAGAGGAGGTAGAGGGGGCCCGTCGAATGACGGAGCGGCGCCTCAGGGACCGGTGGAAAAGGGACCTGGGGGACTCCCCCTATGGACTCCGCACCATAGGGGCACTCCTCCCGTCGCTGGACCGCTGGTTGAGTCGGAGGTACGGTACCGTCACGTACCGTCTTGTGCAGGTGATGACCGGGCATGGATGCTTCGGTCATTACCTGCACAAGATTAGGAGAGAGCCAAGTTCGGTTTGCCATGGGTGCGGCGATCCAGACGACACGGCCCAGCACACCCTTGAGGTGTGCTCAAAGTGGGATCTTGAGCGCCGTACTCTGGTTGCGGACACGGGGCTCTCCGATCTTTCGCTGCATAGCGTGGTGTCGGCCATGCTGAGCAGTGAGAGATCGTGGTTGGCGGTCGTCTCCTTCTGCGAGAGCATCATATCGCAGAAGGAGGCGGCGGAGCGGGAGCGCGAGGAAGCAGTGGATGCGCATCCGCTCCGGCGTAGACATATGGGGCGAAGGCGGAGGCAGTTCGCTGCCCACCTGGACCCCTAGTAGGACCGTGGGGATAGGGTCCCACACTATGGTCCTACACGTCCAGGGAAAGGGTTCAATGTGTTAACTTAACCCTCCCTCCTTTGGCGCGAGTGCGCGTGTGCGCGCGGCTGGGGGGCACCCAGTGGTAGCATAGCAATCAGCCCACGGTGCTCCCGCTACCAGCCCCTTGGAGGTTAACACCGGAGAGGTTTTAGACGGTATGCTTCCACCTCAGCTCTCACAGGAGACTGAGGTGGTCGAGAGTCCGTCATACCCCCCCCATTTGGCTGCCCCTGGCCGGGGGGGACGATGCGTAATGACATTTCCTCTCCGTTAAAAAAAAAAAAAAAAAAAAAAAAAAGGGTCAGGGTTATTTATTGAGCACTTGTTTAGCTTTACACAGAATTACCAGTATAAAATTTCTAACTAATTAAATAGGTCCCTAACGACACCAGGGAGATAGCAGAGAGTAGTTCTTTTCTGTGAAGTAGACGACTGAAGAGAGCTCCAGTGAACACCACTTGCGCAGTAGTGCGTAGCGATGGCAGCAACGCTCCTCTTAGTAGAAGTATAGTAGCAGATAGGCCCGAGTAGAGGCCCGTGAGATCGAGTAACGGTCCCGGAGCAAGCAGGAACGAGATCGAGGTGTGGAGATAGAGGCTTCTTGAGGTGCGGGGCCTGACTTGGCCCCGCACAAGGCCGATTTCTAACGTTTCAACTCGGAAACTGGAGAAAGAATGAATGGCTCTAGTCTGAGCCACCCTTTATATACCCTGGTGTTCTATATTTTTAATTTGGAAGTTCTAAGTTTATAAAATTACAAAATTACACATGCCAGGAGTTAATTCTATGGAAAACAATCATATTAACTCCATGTTACAGTATAAAACCTAAGATATTGTCTCTGCCCGTTGTCAAGACAATGAAAATAACAATCTTGTCAGTTGCAAGAAAATAAACAAAAAGTGAAAAATATCCATTTTAAATGACGAAATATTCATAAAAGTAGCAAGAATCAAAAGGAAAAATGTAAGTAAACACTCTGGAAGCCCGCGACATCGCGGAGTTCATATATTCAAGAAGATATACGTCCCCAAAGTCAGTCGGTCAAGCTGTGAACGTTTTATATACTAAGTTAAATAACATATTTCAGGAATAATTCCATGACCAGACGAGTCCCAATAACCGTCAGGTGGACCGCGCCGGCAAGATGATCAGAAATGCGCAATAAGTTAACAATTTAAACTATGAATCTACAGAAAAACGGACACGGATCCAAGTATCGAAGGTACAATATTACAATATTACGAACCGAATTCAATAAAAAGTAAGTATAAATTGCCTTTATTTAAAAATGGCTTTAATCTATGAGGGTAGGTAATGTCGGTATTTAGATAATCAAGCTTCAAACTACTTGTTTTGTGGCAAATAGAAAAATATTTTTAGGTAAAAATAATTGACATTCTAATCTAACCTAATAGTCGTCATTACAGTCACAGTTTAAATATCTCTGTCACTCCGAAAATAATTACTTAATAGTCATACAACTCGGCTAGCACAGGCATGACGGCGCGCGAGTTGCGTCGCGTGCGATAAGACTACCCATCATCGTCTAATTAAAAAAAAACCGGGCAAGAGCATGTCGGACCATGTTCCAAGCCGTTAAGTACTACAAACATAAAAATCAACAACTAATTTTCTATTTAAAGTCAATTGGTGCCGTCTTAGATGATTTTAGTAGGTATTAACACTTTTATCGCCTGTATCTCACGAACCAATGATGTCTTCTTAGTCGTGATAGTTTTCCTTATAAATTCATTATATTATGTGCTATCGCTTAAGATTTTTTTCAGATTTTTAGTATTTGTAGTTTTGGCTGTTGGGCACTTGACTCTAACAAAAATTAGCACTTTAAAGCTTAATATTTCATAAACGGATTACTTAATCACTTAACTGTTTTTACAAACTCGTAATATTTTTAAAAGACCTATCCAACGACACCCCCCACCCTAGGGTAGACGAAAAAAAATACATCCCCACGTTAGGTGTAGGAGAGGTACCCTAAAAATTTTTTTTCTTTACCTTCTATTGTACCACTTTTTTGGCATGACTCATATGCATATTCATGCCAAATAACAGCTTTCTAGTAGGTACTAAGAGTATCTGCGCTAGGCTGCAGATGGACGTACGGACGGACGGACGGACGTACGTACGGACGGACGGACGGACATGGCGAAACTATAAGGGTTCCTAGTTTGACTACAGAACCCTAAAAAGACAGGTAATCTACCTCGCGGGCGACATAACTACCCATGCAAGTCAACCGGATTCTCATGATAATTTTAAAATGTAAAAACATGCATACAGTCGAACATAGAACCTTTGCCTTTTTTATAAGTTATTTAAAAAGAAAACGATTTGAATAACGCCAACGTAGCCTTAGAATTAGGACCAAAACAGGCCAACTGTTTGCCAGCCAATATAAGACTGTCAGCTCATCGTATTAGAACAGACTATCAATTTCTTAGTGTTTCTTTACACATTCTGAACTGTCGCCCTGACAGACTTGAGACGTAGGAAAATTATTAGTCTGTGAAACCCTCAAAGCAAACACAATCTTCCATCCAAATCCAATCCAATCCCATTTTTGGACGACGTGACCCTGCCTTCGAAGCTAGGGGTCCTGAGTTCAAATCCCAATAAGGGCAAAAAATTGTTTGATGAGCAGGAGTTGAGTTTTGGATGTCTTCTATGTTATGACTATATCTCTCTATATAAGTATGTTTATCGTTGTCTAGTACTCATAATACAAGCCTAGAGTTCAGTTTGGGACGAGGTCAATTAGTGTGACATTGTCGTGTGATATAATTTTGTACATACATTCATAAAATCACGCTTTTACTCCCATAGTGTGGTAGGTAGAGCTTCAGAAATACCAACAAATCTAAAAATACTTGTTGATAATTGTATAGCCACATTTTGCACAAACAGGCTAAGATGTTTACCAGTGTAATAGTGACAGGTTTCAAGCTCATCGCCGAACAGTGCTACAAGCCCTTATTTCCTTAGTTGTCTCTTACGACATCCACGGGAAAACATGGAATGACACTATTCTAACCCGGAAACCACATGGACTACACTACACGGACGTTTCTTGCGGCGTTTCTCCTCCGCAATGGTATTGTCCGAAGCGCTAGTTGATTCACTACATATTACCGACCTGTAAAAGAGAGCCCTCATTTACTGAATAAATATTGTAAATTTTGATTTATTCTTGTGAAACATCTTAGCCTGTTGTGCAAAATGTGGTTACAGAAATTATAAACAAGTCTTCTTAGAGTTGTTGATTTTTTTTAGCTCTGCCTACCCCACTCTGGGAATGAAGGCGTTATGTTATGTGATGATACGAGTATAATATTTTTCACGTAACAATTCGCATCGACTTGGTTTTCTCAACGCGTAATTTTCTTCGCTCACCACTGCTACCAACTAGCAATCGCATAGAATTTTGACTAACTAGGGTGTCACCGGCGCTGAATGAGTCCACAATAACATCACAGGTTTCCCTGTGATGTTTTCGCTAAGTAATTAACTCCATCGATTGCCTCTATGGCTCTTGACCTATCCTCCATTAATAGCGTATCATCCTTCAAACCGTCAGGTCAAGTGGCGGCTTCCAACGGGCTAATAAACTGACCTCGGTGTTAAATTAGGCAAAAATATGTTACCTCAATCAGACTCGGTAATGAATAGTTAACCTTACATTATCGCTAAAAAATCTAAACTTTGAAACTAGGAATATAATATAACGTATATCAGAGAACAATATCATACAAATTGTCCATCTCAAAATACGCTCTAGGTTTCTTTGCACTATGAGTGCATGACAACGAAAACCTTTATAGAGAAATGCAAACTTAAATACATAGAAAACATCCAAGACTCAGGAACAAATACTCGCGCTCGTCACGCAAATATTTGCTTACCGGGAATCGATCTCAGACCAAAAGCTTTGTGGGCAGGGTCACTACCAACTTTGCTAGCTACGTCGTCAAGCACAAACAAACTTAAACCACATCTAGATTTTAATTGCATGAGCTTAAGTAAAGTAAGGAATATGATGGAACTTACGTCAAATTTCAAATATACAATTTCGAACAATCTATACTGTTACAACTACGTACAACAGGGCTGGGATTCTACACAGTAGTAACGATATCGTCTTTGACGTGTTTCCGTATTGTCAATTTTTTGATAACTCTTATGTCATTTACAATAATGGCGACTGCGACATAAACGATTCTAAAACACGTCAAACGCGATATCGTTATAACGCAGTAGAATAGAGGCCCAGGTCCTTTACTTAAGATTTTCCCCTATAAAGACATTGTTACTTACTAAATACTACTTCGATTTGCTTAGGACTTAGATGTTCCAGATTAATCTAAAACTGACAGGGTTTAGTGTAAATAATAAAGTGACTACTTGATTACCTTGTAAAGTCTAATTCTATGGAACTTGCTAACTATGTGAACAAACCGCCATATTGAAATTGTCTCTGAATGATGAATTTACTAGTGATGGGCAATACTCCTTTACTTATGTCAAACCATATCGAATAATAAAATACCGAAAGTAAAAAACAAGTACTTACTTATTTCTAATATGTTTAATCACGATCAGAAGTTAAAATAATGTTTAAATAATAGTGCGCAAGAATGGAATGCGTAGTGTATACAACCGCGTTGGCTACAGAGCTACCTTAATATATCGCCAACTTTGCCACAACACTACCCATCATAGACAGTTGTAGAATTTAAAAGAAACAAAAACGTCATTCCATCAGGTCCTAATAACCTAACTTATGAAACCGTTTAAACTTTTAATGAAATATCCAAGATAGAGTTATATATTTGGTGATTTTGTACTTTAGAGTAACAACCGTATCAATAGCGTATGGTTTCAATGATGTTTGATGAGGTGGTGTAAAAATTCACGGAGAAACAGTGACAAAGCAAAGTTAACTCCTTTGTTTACATAGTTAGCAAGTTCCAAAGAATTAGAGTATAGGTAAATTACTTTTAAGTATTCTTTGATGCCACGTCCGCACAAGAATAAAAGGGATAGCTTTATGTGCTTCCGTGCGAAGAACGTAAAAGAGAGATAATTTGCGCGACCTGGATCGCAGCGCCCAATTCAAATTATTGTTGTTTACTTTAAAACCACGCCATTTATTAAAAAAAACGGTTTACCAGGATTAAGTAGTTGTAAGTACTCAACTGTTGAATCAAAAATCTTCGTTAAACGTCGTTGGGTATCAAAGACTCAAAAAAAAAAAAAATATATATGCGAAGATGGTGTCATGTATGAAAAATAACGCTATCGAGGATTTTGTTTG
Source organism: Acleris holmiana (assembly GCA_949316455.1). NCBI lineage: Eukaryota > Metazoa > Arthropoda > Insecta > Lepidoptera > Tortricidae > Acleris > Acleris holmiana. The sequence goes on from OX438783.1 coordinate 11,355,183, forward strand.
CAATTGTGTTTCCACGTTTAACAAAGTCAAGGAAATATGATCAAGTTTAATATATCCAAAGAACAGACACATACGCGTTGTGGTTATTGAGATGCAGATCACGGAGCACTACCGACTTATTCATACATATGTGGCCTCTTAATACAAAAATTACTTTTTTTAATTTGAAAAAAGCCTTAAGTACTGCTGTAGTTTTTTTGCGGCGCCACGACTCGGCAATGATGTGCTTATTACCTTGTGTAAGTTATATATATAGCTAATAAACTCAATTGCCCTGTGGTTGCCACAGCGGTGTTAGAATAGTGCCACTCCATGTCTTTCTGTGGATGTCGTTAGAGGTGACTAAGGGAATAAGGGCTTGTAGTACTATTAGGTGATGGGCTTGCAACCTGTCACTAATACACTAGTCAACTTCTTGGCCTGACTGTGCAAAACGTGGTTACAGAATTACAGAGAAGTCTTTTTGGAGCTGTTGGTATTTCCGTAGCTCTGCCTACCCCACTCTGAGAATGAAGGCATGATGTTACTCGTATGTATGTGTTTAATTCAATTTGAAAACTAGAAATTTTGTTCTAGTTCTCATACAGTCTTTTTGTCTCTACTGTTGCTAGCATGTGCTAATATTAATTTAATTCGCAAAAATTAAAAAGTCGTGAATTCAAACCTCTTTTGCAAAAATTAAAAAAGTTCCCTTTAATTCGCAAAAATTAAAAAAGTCGTGAATTCAAACCTCTTTTGATTTTGATAGAGTACAAAAAAAAATCAAAAAAAAATTAGGAAAAAGTGATCTTAAAATATGTTGAGCGGGTTCAGCGTTGCGAAATAAAGGGTTAATGTTAGTAACAAAGAATTATTCAAGTTTGGAAAACACATTCGTCCGAATCCAAACACAGAGCGAAGTTAAATTAAGATTTCAACTGCTCTCCTCGCAATCTCTACTCAAGACATTTATTAAGGCACTTAATTCGCTAAATTAATGAAGATTTTTCATCAAACAATTAAGAATCTCACCAACGAGTGCCCGAGTCATAAAGTTCCTAAGAAAATCAAATAAAAACCGGTGGCGTGAAAAAGTCTTTTCTTATCTATCTTCGGCGATAATGCAAATGAAAAAGGGGGCTGACTTAATCTAAAATAGCGGAGCCAAAGTACCTAATTGAATAATTTTGTTAGCAGAA